>JAWNOI010000011.1:1200000-1800000 GCA_035046045.1 Zaprionus bogoriensis
ACGGGAGTCGCGTGGTCCACGGGCAACGTCAGTCTCTCCCACAGCCAGAACAGTCACCACAGCCAAAGCATTTCGAGCTTCATCAAGCAGGCGGAGTCGCAGTTGTACGTGCCAAGTCTCGAGTCTTTCACCACCGATGGCAAAGGTGAGTTCGCTAGGCCCTATTTTCGCGGTCTCTCGCTCTCGCTCTCGCTCTCTCTCTCTCCCGCTCTCGCTCTCGCTCGCTGTGCCGCTCTTTTGTTCTTATCTTCGGAGCGGGCGGCGTTTTACTGAGCAAAGCACCTTTTGTGCGTGTGTGTGTGTGTGTGTGTGTGTGTGCCCATACTCACACACACACACGAGTGCTTGCACATACATACGGATGTATGTTTGTAAATGTATGAGAGTCGCGTGCGTGTGTTTGAGCACGCCGGCACGGGCCGAGAGTCAAGAGTGGAGAGCGGCGAGAGGAGAGAAGAGCTGGGCCGGGCCGGGCAGCAGAGCAGAGCAGAGCAGAGGCGGCAGAGGAGAGCAGAGCAGAGTCAAGTTGTTCGTTTGGTTGTCGTTCGTGGCGCCAGCCTGCCGCGTCAGGTCGTCACTTTCTATATTGATATTAACTTTTAAGCGAAAACAGCAAAAACGACACGAAAATAAATAATGAGCGAAAAACAAATACAAACAGTGCGAGGCGAATGCGAATGGCGAGTAAGAGAGGCGACGACGGCAGCAGCAGCAACAACAACAGCAACAACAACAACAGCAACAACAACAACAGCAGCAGCAGCAACAACAACACTGAGCACACAGCAATCTTTGCGCTTGCTTACGAAAGTTTTGTAGAGCGGACGCGGGAGTGGCTGCGGCTGTGGCTATGGCTATGGCTGGTTATCGGCACCACTAGCTACACACATGTGGGCCGAGGGGGCGGGCACGGAGGTGTAGTGGCGTTATGACTATGATATCATTCATGGCGCTGTCGCTGTCGCTGCTGCTGCTGCTGCTGCTGGCTCTGCCGACGTCGTCGTAGAACTGGACAATGTATTATTTCTCTCATTTTTATGGCATTTTCGAGGGGACAAGCTGGCGGAAAAGCTTTTTGGATTCAAATGAGCCGTTAGCTTAGCGCCGCTAAATATAGATTCAGCTTGCATCGCCCCCATTAAAAAAAAAAAATAAGAACGCTGAATTTGCAAATGGCTCAACGTGATCGATAATAGGCCGCCCCCACCGACCGCGCCCCCTGCTCAGTGGCTGGCGCCTAATTGCAGTGATTCCAAATTTATCGCACGTATAATGCACGGCGAATATGCTGATCAGTTTGGGCATAAATATTTATGGCTGTACGTATGTATGTATGTATGTACATCGTACACACCTGCTTATTCAACAGACTTGCGGCAAGCAGTGCTACAAGCAGTGCAAACCTGATCGTCTGCTGCTTTGCTACTGATAATGTACATATGTATATGTATATGTACCTGTGTGTGTGCTTTGTTTGTACCATGCTGGAGGCATGTCCTTTCGTTTGTCTCGCCCGCAATAAAATGCACGCACACATAAGCAATGTTAAAAAAAGAAGTTTAATGCATTTATGCATAGAAATACTACGAGTACTACACATGTGTGTTAATGTACATAATAAGGCGCACTGTGAATAAAGCTGTAAATGCATGTGCACACAAGCATAATATTTACACCTATACGCATATGTGCATTCATATGTATAAATATGCATTGCAGTGTGTGGGCCTGCACATGTGTGCGTATGTATGCCACGACATGTGTGGCCACCAAGCAACTTACACAGCACGCGCACACACATACGCACAGGTAGAATATAAAATATTCTAAATTTAAAGATGATGTAGCAGCCCGTGGATGCGCACTTCTCTATGTACTCATGCATGTGTGTGTGTGTGTGTATGTACATTGTATGTACATACAGTGACCGAAAAACAAAACAACGCCGACGAGCGGCGCTAAGAATCCCACAGAGTCGCACTACAAGCGAATGCCGCGATGGCGTGTGCCGTGCGAGCGGGGCATTGGCGCCAAAGCAGCGGCAGCGCCTACCGCCCGGCCCGTGCGTCCCTTGCCCATGGCGAGAATTGCAAGACTAAGCAGTGTGTACATTGTATGCGGCCTGTGGTGAGCTTGCTGTGTGCTGTGTGCATGTGTGTGTGTGTGCGCGTACGCAAGCATAGAGATGTGCAAGTGTAAGTACTAAGTACGTGTACATGCATGCATGTGCACTGCTTATGTATATGCACTGCTTATGTATGTATGTATGTACGTAGATATGAAATGGACTTTAACTTTACAGCATTAAAGTCAAGGATTTATATGCACATACATACATACGTGATGTATGATAGACACACATGCACGTACATACCTACAAACATCAGTTTCAGCTGCGACGGCCGACTGGGGTGAAGATTTCGTGGCCATGACGCGTCGCGACGCGACGTCGACGGCGCCGATGCCGGCGTCGACCCAATTAGGTAAACAGCAGCTAGGCGCCATTTGCCGGACACCGCCCCCTTCGCTGACCATGGTCAGGCCGTAGCCTCAGTGCCAGTCCCAGCGCTAGCGCCAGCGTCACACCCCCTGCCCCCGCTTGCCCACAAGTGCATGCAAAATAAGAGCTGTGCGCGGCGGCGGATTTATGGCTGAATCTTTGCAAACATTGTTTATAGCTGTGTGCATGTATGTATGCATGTATACAGGCTAGCAGATACCCTGTACAAAGGTTGCAATTCATTTCCAAAATTATTAGCCGTTGCTAGCGTTAATGGGGTGACTAAACAAATTGAGTGTAGAACCCTTTGATTCGTGCCATAAAAATAGAATGCGCTACGCTCGTTTTCTTTAAGCCAGTTGCAATCTTGGCAAACATTGAGCAAGAGGCGCCGGCGCTGTTTACGTAACGCTCTGGCGCCAAAATTATTGCCATAAAAGTAGTCGCTGCGCATGCATGTGTGTGTTTGTGTACGTATGTATGTACTACATATGCATGTAGCACACAGACGTACGCTGGGTCTGGGGCCCTTGCAAGAGTCTGTTGCTCGATTAGATCAGCGCACCTGCTCTCTCTCTCTCCCTCCCTCCTCTCTGTTGCGTCTCTGTCAGTTTCGCAGTTCCGCACGGCAATAAATAAACGTTATAATTTAAGCATTTCCTACACTTGTTCTTATCGCATTGTCGCTTCGCTGGACATCAGGTGTATGTACATACATGCATAAATACATATGTATGTGTGTGCCATGTGTGCATATCGGTTGATTTGATGTTACAGCAATGTATATATAATTATATATTATATACATATATAATATTTGCTGCTTTTTAGCAAATTTCTTTATCTTGTACTGCATTTAAATTCCATATTAAATATAGTGTGCAATGTATATGTACATCACTTTCCCATTTTAATTAGTGATGATAGTTCATGTAAATTACTCAAATTGGTAAATAATCGATAATCGTTAAATAGTAACAAAATGGCGATGAAAACAAATTAGTAGAGATCTTCCTTTACTAAAAATATTCGAATAAATTTTAAAATTAATTAAATAAAACAAAATATAATTATACGGCATACAAATGCTTTGAATAGCTTTACTAATCAGAAACTACGCTGCTGCTTCTATTTTCCAGATCACAGCGCATACTCTAAGGGTTGGTGCCAGATTGCCTACTGGGAGCTGGCGCAGCGGGTCGGGGAGTTCTTCCATGCCAAGAAGTCGGCTGTCAATATCTACGGCGAGGGGCCGGTCGACTGCGGCGGCGACGGCATGTGCTTGCGTGATTTGGGTGGCAAGCAGCCGCCGTTGAAGGCGGTGCAGAACACGCGACAAAAGGTCGGACTGGGTAAGTGCTCACTGCTTACAGCTGCTAATTGAACTGCTTATGACTCAAACGACAACTTGCAGGTGTAACTCTGAGTCTGGAATCTGGCGACGTGTGGATATATAATCGCAGCAATGTGCCGATATTTGTGGACTCACTCACGCTGGCCGAACGCTTGGATCGGGTGTGCAAAGTGATGCCCGGCTACTGTCTGAAGGCCTTCGAAACACACAGGTATGTGGTGCACTGCCTGCGGCTGCTGTTCACAACACACTGCTTGCGACTGCACGTCTTAATTGAGTGCTACTTGTGATTGCGACTGTTCCCAGTGCACTGCTTAGCAACGTTCTCATCACACTGCTTGCGAGCGCAATTAACTGAACGCTCTCTCTCTCTCTCTCTCTCGTTCGCTCTCTCAGGGCTCAATATCTGGCCTGCAAGCAGTCGCAGCACAATCAGCTGGGACCAATCGACCGGTTCAGCATGAAGATCAGCTTCGCCAAGGGCTGGGGCAATATGTATCGGCGGCAGGACGTCATGGGCTGTCCCTGCTGGCTGGAGGTGCACTTCAATCATCTGCGGTGACAGTGCCAGCAGTCGGCGGTCAGCCCGACCGCTGAACCCGCTACCTGCACCAATCCGAACTGCTGTAGTAGCAGCAGCAGACCGAAGGCGCTGCACCGATCGTGCCAGCTGCTGCGCATAATGAAGGAGCTGCTCGCGCGGCTGGGCAGCAAGGCGTGCGCACTGAGACTGCTTGTTAGTGGTGGGAGGAGAGCGACGAGCAGCCTCAAATTGCGGCTGCAGGACAAGCGCGTGGCGAGCATCGCGTGAGCAGGAGTGACGGCCACCGAGCACCGTGCACCGTGTATCGTGAGTGATGAGTGCGTTAAAAAGGGAAAGGGAGGCGGGGGGCCAGTCGACGACTAATTAGTAGGGGCAACAATGGACTGCAAATGAAATACTTTTACAAGTTTAACTTAATTACGAAACATGTTTCAATTAATTGCTAATTAAATGCCACATCGAAATTAACTTATGTATAGAGAGCGACGCTGTTAGGAGTGTTAAATGCAAATAGTAATTGATTGTTAAACATAGCTAAAATTGAAATCCTGTGATTCACTCTGTACATGTACACACACACACACACAGCTGTGCGCATATGTGTATGTATGTACACACACACACACACACACACACACACCGACACACATGCAGTATGTATGCCCGCAAGCCGAACGGCCCAAGTATTTTCCAGCTCAGGCGAGCCACGACAGCAAGCAGTGCACTTATCGATATATCGATAGTCCCAGCAATCCAACTGGTTATATTCTGATTAATTCTCCACCCCGAGCATTTTTTTTAGTTTTGAATGGTTTGATTTTAAAACTTGTGAAAAATCGTGAAATGTGAAGCGAGCACATAATCCCAATCCCAATCCTAATCCCACTTCATTTAATTTATTTAATTAATTAATTATTTAATTATTTTATGCGCTTCGATTAGTAGAGTTCTTATCCTATCGTACTCCCCACTTCACTTTCATACAACACGAAACTCAGTTGCCTTTCGACTCGACGCAAATGCAACTTCGAGCCCATTTGAAAGTGAAGATCGAGAACTTCGTGAGCTTTGGTTGGCTGCAGCTGCCGCCTGTAGCTGTAGAGCGTGCCACACAACGGCCCAAAAGTTGCGCCCGCATACATACTGGCATCTGTACACTTGTACATTTTAATTCCAAAAATTTATTATTACAATAACCATACGCCCTTTTATGAAAGCATAAGTACGTGCGAGTACATAGTAAAAAGAAAGCTGATTTTAAAAATTGCTTGGACTTGAGTCATTTTGAATTAACCACAGGCATCTGCTGGCTGGATATTCAAGGTGATCTTACATTTAATCAGCGTTAATAGTTGTAGCTTTACTGTTAAGTTTTAAGAAATATTTTTTGTAATAAAATTTCAATATATTTACAAACTTTCCCGGCTTTTACTCTCATCGTCTCGCGTCGTACTTGATTGAACCGGTAGGTTACGTTATTTATAAGGATCTGAGTTTGATATTTTGCCCATTGATATAGGGGGAAACGGTAGGATCTTGTAAAAATGTATGTAACTAGCAGGGAGAGGCATGACGGACCATACGCAGTACACATATACATATTCTTCATCACTATCAATAGCCAAATCAATTTTGACTTGTCCGTTTGTTTGTCCGTTCGACTTTCTTTTTGCGAGAACTCAGCTATTGTTGGAGCTCGAGGCATCAAATTTGGCATGCATGTTCGTCTATAGCATACTTTGATGAAATTTATTTCAAATTGTAAGTGTCACGCCCACAGCCTCGAAAATCGTTAATTTAAATTTTAAATTTTCAGCTGCATTATTTAAGACAAAGTTTAATTGGCAAAACATTTTCATTTAACAAAAATGTTAATATTCGATGCAAGTAGGTGGGAAAAAGTTTTGCATACAATAGTAAGAACGGCACAGCAAAGGGAAAAAGAGCTTGTCGCATTAATGCTGGCGTTTGGTGGTATGTGTGAGAACAGTCTGTATGTGTGAGATACACAAATCAGTGAAAACGCGCGATGCCACACGCTGTTCTGAACAGAAGTATGTTTATTCAACAAATGGAATGAATTTGTAGCGTCCAACGTGGGTAAGTGGTATCTTACTGTCGAGCTTTTTGCACCTCTCAACGCAGTAAATGATTTTTATCCTGGATGGTCAGACGCATATATGCCGTTTATTCTGATCAAGAACTTTATACAGTATAACGTTAATCATTTAACTTCTATGTTTCCTTTTATATAAAAACTTTGTATATAACGTACTAGGCTCAAAATAAAATTCACTCTATGACATAATCCTCATCGAAGTCATATTTATCGGCTTTCGTCGATGCCGCGCCCAGACTGAAGCCGTCCAGCACGTCCGTTATTTTCGAAATCTTCTTCTCATTGCGCACATTCTGTTTCTTCTTCTTCTTCTGCAGTTCCTTAAGGTTCTTGTTGAGCGATTGATTCTCTAAAAGCAAAACGTATAAATAAATAAATAAATATTATTTTTGATAGAAGTTCCCTTATGCTGGAAGCATGCTTACCTTCTAAGAGCAGCGCAGGATCCTGTTTCTCTTTCTTCTCTTCATCCAGCTTCCTCTTGCGACCCTTTGCGGGCGCCTCCTTCTCGGCAATTATTGCAGCACTCACGGGCGCCTCTTCCAGCGGCGCTCTCGCCTCCAGTGGACCAGACGATGTTATCTCCATGACATCATCCGATTTCTCTGGGCACTGATTCAGTATGTCTGTCTCCATCGACTCGAAGTTGTCCACGTCGAACTCGCGCGCCTCTGAGTGCACAATGGACGCACTGATGTGGACGCTTGTGTTCTGAGGCACCTCCGGGGGTTGTGTGCAGTATTTGATCTTACCAGTATTCCAGTCGTTCAGTACGCTACGTGCAGCGGCCACCACGTCAGGTACTCCCTTCTTCAAAAATTTACCTAATCGGCGGGAAGATTGTGTGAGATTAATGGGTATATGTATTGGGCGTGTTGCACTCACCCATTCGGGCCGCCTTCTTGGCAAAGAACTCCTCAAAGTTGTCGTAGTTGGTGATATCGTACATCTTGCAGAAGTACTCCTTGCTCGCTCTCTTCAGAACGCTCTCGGCTATGCTGAAGGGATCCTTGACGTCGCCAACGCGTTGCGCGTTCTTCAGCACGGCGTGTGAGTCCTCGTTGTTATCGCTGGTGAAAACGATGCCGGGGCAATCGATCAGCTTGATCTTGGAGTCAAGCTCGACTTCCTGCATGGCTCTGCAAAGGTTTACGTTAATTATTATTAATATATGAACTATTGGGCAACTACAGATAACCGACTTGGTCACTCCTGGCGTACTGCCAACCATGCAGGAACGTCCGCGTGTCAAGGAGTTAATGATCGAGCTCTTGCCCACATTGGGTATGCCAACGACGCCCACGCGTATGGACGTCTTGATGCCCTTGTTGCGACAGTAGTTCGCCAACATGGACATCAACAGCTCTGCTCCGATACACACGGAACCCTGCATGGCCTTCTCAGACTTCATATCGCGCATCTTACGACGGCCCAGCCTCGACGCCTGATCCTGCGTTGAGGCCTTGAACGCTGTCACGGGTCCACTGCGCCTGAAGTACTTGATCCAGTTGTTGAGATTTTCCCTGGGCACCAGATCGGCTTTGTTGAGGATCAGCACCAGCCGCTTATTGCCAGGCGCAGCGCGCACCGCTCGCTCCACCTCGTTGCAGCGCGTGCCGATGGGATCGCGGGCATCGACCACCTCGAGCACAACGTCGGCGTTCTCGATAACCTTGCGGAACTCTTTGAAGTACTGTTTGAGGGACTGCTCCTTGGTGGCGGCGTTCTTGTATTTCTTTTCCCCGGCAACTTCGTCGTTCTCGTGCATTATGCCGTGCACTGTGCCCCGCATGTCCGCGTCCTCCACCATTGACTCGAGCGATTTGAATTTGTTTGCGTTCTGTTGGCGCTCAGCTTTGAACTGCTCGCGGCGTGCTAGGCGTTCCGCCTCCTGGCGCTGCTTGGCCTCCTCCACCTCCTTGAGTATGTCATCCTTGAAGGGGCAGACGTTCGGGATCTGTATCAGTTTCTGTTTCTTGCTGCCCTTCTTCGGGTTCTTCTTGGCCTCGCGGCGTTCCTTTCGGTTGTGTTCGCGTACTTTTTTGTCGATTTTGTGCTTTAGCTTGCCGGTCAGGCGCTTTGACTTCTTTGCTGTAACGTACAAATATTTAATTAGTTCAAAATACGATATACAATTAATTACTCACTCTTCAATCGTTTCAAAGCCATTTTAAACTCGAAATTTCCAAACTGCACAGCCGAATCCAAACACGTGAAAATAAATGTGCTTCTTCTTCGGATTCAGAGTGACCATCTGCATGCACTTGCCAGCACTTAGGGATGTGAAAAATAACAATATATCGATATTCTTCAGAAAATATATCAATTGAAAACGTCGTATAAATTTTGGCAATACATGATAATATTGAAAATTGCTTTATATTGGTCGTAAAAAGTACAAGTGAATGTTGTGTGATATCAAAATTTTTTAATTGCTTGCCAGTTAAGAACCGGCTGCTTCAAGACAAGTTTGCATATCATCGATATAATCGATTTTTCAATTATTTGCACAGCCCTACCGGCACCTGTAATATCGCATTGTACAACACTGAGCGCAGGCAAAAGCGTTGCCAGTCCGTTTCGAGTTCGGTGATATAATTATTGCACGAACATTGTTTTTATTTATATTTCTCTAAAATGTCAATGAAAAGAACATTTTTGGCTGGAATACAGTATGTAAAGCAATGCGCGCTAAGAAGCTCGCAAGTGCATACAAGTGCTTGGCTGGCAAAGGCTGAGGATCGCAAGGAAATGCTGGCCTCGCTGCCGGCCAAAGACGACGGCACGGTGGGCGAGAGGTCCGTCGATATTGACACGCTCATAAACAGGTATGGATAAATTTCCATTTAATTGATCTTACGCAAAATAAAAAGAGTTATTTTCTAGGAAGGCAAAGTTCTTTCCGGATGCTAGCACGGCCACGGAACTCTTCAATGGCACACCCTTCAATGAACTGCCCATTTGCAACATACGCGTGTCCTCCAACAACACAATTATCTCCGTGACCGACTACAAAGGCGAGTGCCGAAGTGAATTTAATATAATAAAAAATATATAACAATATGTGATATTTTAGGCGTGCCAAGATTAATACGCTCCTGCGGCATTGAAGGCTTCAAGAACACCAGGAAGGGCACAAACATTGCGGCGCAGGCGACGGCAGTTACCATCAGCGCGGTATGTTGGAGCTTATATCGTTTGCTGTTAGGAGTTTATATCGTTTTTTTATATTCATTCAAAATATACTCATAACAATGTCCACTTGCAGAAAGCCATGGAGCTTGGCTGGAAGACCATTCGAGTAAAAGTTCGTGGACTTGGACCCGGTCGTATGGTAAATGAATCTATTCTTATTAAATAATTAATATTTAATAAAAAAAAAACCCTCTTGCAGTCCGCTATTAAGGGACTTCAGATGGGCGGCTTGAATATCGTATCCATTACGGATGACACGCGTGTCTCCTGGAACCCGCCACGTCCACGAAAACAGAGAAGTCTTTAATCGCACAGAGCACACAATTACACTGCATGTGTTAAGTTGTAAATTAAAGGATTGTGTAAACTGTTTCAACTTGTTATCAAACCTGGTCGTTTTATTTGAGATCTGCTCACGCAACTTCGGACTCGATCATTGCTTACGCTTCTACAAAAGTAAAAAGACAATCGGCGTTTTCGGTGTAAATAATAAAATATAATTTTTCCGAAGCTAGTTTTTCTACAATAAGTAACTAAATTATATATATTCTAGCTAAAAATTATGTACAAGCTTTGAAGTACAAAATCCTAATCGACTCGACGATTATTCACAATGTTGTTATTCTAAATGGACCTACGTGTCTATGCGTTGTGATGATGCTATACACTCGGAGAGCGAGTCAGAAGAGTTTATACTTAAGCGAATCATGTAGCTTACAGTCTATATAACCGTATGAATACATACATACAATCACCTAATTGAAGTTTGTCAATACCAAGCGTAAAATTAAGGCTCCTGAATCGCAGGCTATAAATATGAAATGCTGCTTATTGCACATACGTATACATACAAGCGCATGTATGTATATTTGTACAAGAGTTTGGCTGGAATGGTTCTCAATATGGAATAGTAAGTGAGTCGATAAATAACGGGCCTATAATATGGATAGTATTTTTGGTTTTAAGCCTGCGCTTAGAGAATCATTAGCCCGTTGTGAATTTCTTATATCGCCATTCTATACTCCTATGTATCATATTCTGCATGGCAGTACGCATCGGCGTTAGTATACATTGTCTGCGGGCATTGCATGGATCAGCAGGCGGTAAGGCTTCTTCGGATTCGGGTTCTTCCACTTTTGCCTTTGGCACAGAGAATGGCGAATGCGATAAGCGCCAAGCGTTGCGGTCCCAGTACTCGGAGTCGTCTGACTCCTGGTTCTTCCGATGACGCTTGATATTATTTCGTATGATCTTTCTGACGTTCCATTCCGACAGAGGTTCGGTCTTGACCGCGTCGCAATTGTGACAGCCTCCAGATCCGAAAGATGCGTGGAACTGCATATTGGACGACATGCCGCCGTAGTTTGAGGTTCGGCTTCCACAGGGATCCGGCGAGAAATCGGTCTGCATGTCACTGTTGCTATCATCTCGTCGTGTTGATTCACTTTCCTCATAGTCCATGAACATGCTGGCACAAGCCGGTTGGTAGATAACAGCAGAGGCGTGACCGGATCGTCCCGAATTCAGAGGAGTACCCTGCTCCCAGGTGTTCGTGCGCGGATCATACACTTCCACAATGGACAGAAAATTGTTTCCATCGAAGCCGCCAATAGCGTACAGCTTGCCATCCAGTGGCGTTAGCGAGAGTGCACTTCTGGCGATCTGTATGGGAGCAACCATGTCCCACGTCTCGTTATCCGTGTCATAGCGTTCCACAGTGGCCAGCTGACGTGTGCCATCGAATCCGCCCACGACGTATATATACTGATTGATGGCTGCCACGCCTGCATAATAAAATACACAAGTTATTGCTGTGAGCAGAGTATACACATCAGTTGCTAGTTGACTTACCTGCTCCGCTGCGTCCGGTTTTTAGAGGCGGTAAATAGCTCCACTCGTTGTTTTCGGGATGATAGCATTCGACGCTGGCCAAACGCTCGTTACCGTCGAATCCACCAATAGCGTAGAGCAATCGGTTAACCACCACGACGCCGACGCCCAAGCGCTTGGAATGCATGGGCTGAACAAGTGTCCAGCGATCCTGATCAGGATCATAGCTGTGAATGGTAGGATTAAGACGTAAGTAACTTTTAAAATATGCTACAATTTAAAATACGTACTACTCCACTGTGTTGTGGTATTCCATGCCCGCTGATCCGCCTACAGCATACATAAGCTCATCCATGACAGCCACGCCCACACGATGGCGGGGCACAGACATTGGCGAACACGGACGCCACGTCTCGGTGATGGCACTGTAACGATCCACCCAGTCGGAATCGTAAGAAGATCCAATATTGTTGTTACGTCCGCCCACCGCGTAGAATTTTCCCTTAAGGAACGCAGCGCCGAGTCCGGAGCGTGGAATGCGCAGGTTTGGCAGAGTCGTCCACGTCTTGTCGTCCACATTGTAGGCCTCCAGTATGTCGAGAGAGTGTCGGAAGAAACCGCCGGCGATGAATATCATACGCGTTGTGTTCGGCGTCCGCTCCTTGACGCCCGGACACTTGTGCAGTGTCAAATCCTTAAAGATCTTGGCTAGATACTCCCTACAGGCCGGAACCTTGCGCAGCACATCGCAGTTTTTCATTTGCTCCTTCAAGAAGTTGGGCGTCAGGAACTGACAGCGGACTGAGACCAGAATGTGCTCCATCTTGCCGTGCCGATTGTCCTCGTCGTATTTGACCCACTTTAGAACTGCATTGTACACCTCCCGCTCCTCCTGCACGTTCAGCTCGTCGCGTCGGATGAGAGCGATCAGTTGATAGGCGGACAACTGCAGGAACTCCTCCTCTTGACACACCTGTCGTCAGAATAGACAATCTAATCTCAGTGAGGACTGAAGAAAAGTGTCGGGGCAATGCACTCACCTGCGTGAAGTGCCTCTCGATGAAGAAGTTCGCCTTCTTCTGCAGCTCTATGCAGCCGTGTTGTTCCGCGAAATTGGCAATGCCGATGGCGTTGGTCGGATCCAGTTGACGCTCGAGGAAGGCACAGCAGGCATCGATGACGTTCTGCACCTGGAACATTGTCGCTGCGGGCAGCAGCTGGCAGACGGTGACCTCCGTCACGCGTATTTGTCCTGTGTACATGAAGTAGAGGATGCGGGCCATTGCCGTGGGGCACACCTACGAGTATGGATTAGGCGAACTGTCTATGTATTATAGCAACAAATTGGTGGCATAGCTGGTCACCACTTACCCCCTGCAGTTGCACGCGCGACATCTCCGACTCCTTGAGGCCGCCAGTGAACATGGCCTTAAAGTATGGCGAAGCGGCGGACAGCACCACCTTGTGGGCCGGGAACAGTTCCTTCTTCACCTCAAGCACAACGTCTGTGAGCATGCCGTGCGAGCGCATCATGAACATCATCTTGAGGGCCTCCTTCGCATAGTTGGCCATGCAGAAGGTCATGTCGTCGTCTGTAGCATCCTGCTCGTCCATGGAACGCGTCGCATCGAAGCGTCCGCACGAGGTCGAGAGGGAACCACAGTCGGAGTGTTCATTCATCTCAATGTCTGTAAGCAAAAAAAAACAAGTGAAGAAAGCTACAGTCGAGTGCACTCGACAGTAAGATACCATTTACCTTTCGCTGTTAAAAACTAATTCTTAATATTAATTACTTTTATTCGGCGAATAACAACGCATCGCATATTTTCGAGGACAAATTCACATGCATTGACGCTAATGGCACATGCCGACTGCACACTGACTACACGACGACTGTGCGTGCGCAGTCGGCGTGCGCAGTCGGCGTCGGCGTCGGCGTCGGGCCTCTACTGCTGTGAGCGAAACTTCTCGTGCCTATAACTTCTGTGTTTATTGTCCGATCGGATTGAAATTTATAGGGTAGATCTGTACTATGGTAAGCTACAAGAGTGTTGAAAAAAATGTTTTGTTATTTCCCTACTTTTCTTAAAATGCAATAGTGTGGGGGCGGTGGGCGTGGCATCCAAAAGTTGAAAATCAAACATTCTCCGTAATGTTACCAGGCACCTTACTTTCAAATTTGGTGCTTCTAGCTTTTCTAGTTTTCTTTGAAACTATAAAAATGTGTTTTTTAGAGGCGGTGGGCGTGGCATCCAAAATTCTAAAATCCAACTTCTGCATAATGTTGCAAGACACCCTCCTACCAAATTTGGTGCGTTTATCTCTTTTCGTTATTGAATTATTTGGAAAAAATCGAAATACGCATTTATCGATTTGCGGAGGCGGTGGGCGTGGCACATCAAGTTTGAAATAAACTTCTTGTGTGTATTGAATACACGCACACTCCCACCAAGTCTGGTGCCTCTAGCTCTTTTAATAGCTGAGATCTGTGTGTTCATACAGACGGACAGACGGACAGACGGACAGACGGACAGACGGACAGACGGACAGACGGACAGACGGACAGACAGACGGACATGACCAAATCGACTCGGCTATTGATGCTGATCAAGAATATATATACTTTGTATGGTCTGCCACGCCTCCTTCTGCCTGTTACATACATTTGCACAAAGTTAATATACCATTTTTTACCCATTTTCAATGGGTAAATGGTATAAAAATTAATTTAATTGTATTCAAGTAATCTTTTGCCTAATTAAATAAATAAATCTTAAAAGAAATTGGTTGGCAAATATACAAACACATACAGTTATACTATATATACATATATATTGATATATATAAGCTCTGGATTTATAGCCCTGTTGCCATCTTTTCGCAAAACGAACTAACAAAACTTGAAGCTTGGCAATTTGTCAACGAGCTGAAACGCACGTCGAGAGGCTTGAAACTGTTTGATCGCGCATGTTCGAATTTGGGGTGGTCGAAAACCGCAAGTATATAGTATGGTATACTATATATTGAATGAGTTGTATGTTTTCGCGTCGCCTCTCATGCGATTCTAACAAGCAAACCAGATTAGCTACGTACATATGTATACATATGTGCCAAGTCATGCTCATTGGCCATATTCTAACAGCAACCGCAATCGGGTGCGTTCGAGAAGCATACGGCGGGCGGCGGTTGTTGATATTTCCCCCCACATTTGATTCACAATGAACTCGGCCAATTTGTAGGACTTGCGTAGACCTGTCGATCTACAGAATTGCCCGATAAGGGCGCCAGCTAGCCCAGGTGCGTTCAAAGTCCAAGCATTACACACAAAATGATGAAAAAGAATATAGAAAAAAGCGACTATTTTTAAATAAACAATTCCACACTTTCAAATGTTGAATCCGAAACTTGGTATTATCAACAAAACAAAGGCAGATAACAGGTTTCTCTCCGTATATGCATAAGTTTCATGCTACACATGTATCTACACGCCTAGACGGGTGTACTATGTGGAGCCGACAGCTCTTTCGGTTTTTTGTATATAACCAAAGATCATTTGGATGAAAGCACAACTATGATCGTACACAATGGCTGCCAGATCACCCACCTCGGGCACCAACCTGTCGTGCGTACGCCGGAATCCAACTGAACCAATTTTTGCGATCTCAGCGTGTACCTGTAGCGTCGCTAGCGAAAATAAAACCTGAAGCGTCAACGTTACTTGTAGAAACCAAAAGAAACTGATGTTGCAAACAACCCGAAGCTCACATACCCTTTAAGGTTCGGCAAATATATGCGCATGGGATAGATAGATATATTTATAATATAATTACGCATAAAGTTTTCTAAAATTGTGAGCTGTGAATTCTTTTGTTATTTGATTTTTTCGAAATGTTCTTTTAAAAAATGTAACATATTCGGTGCTTAGGTTTGTCTCAAATCAGTATACCCTTACCGGGGTCTTAGAAACCACAAAAGATTATAAGAATCACTTGAGTCGACTAACAAATACCTCGCACCCCATAATGTATATAAATTCAGTGTCTCTGGAAAATTCTTTTTTTTATAGATCAGCGGTTTATATACTGATTAAATGTATACGAAAAACTATACAGGACCTAGATTAACAATTTGATGCCTGTGAAAGCGGCAGAGATATGGACAATCATAATCGACTGGTATTACTTATCAGTTATCATATACCCATTCTCCTTCATCTGTTACGTACTTCGGTGAGACTCTATATACCCCTTTTTATTTTTAACGGGCAGACCACTAACTTTCGCAACAATTTCGCATCGTCATGGTCAAGCTTCTATCAGTTGGTGAATTAGGTAGATCCGACACTTAGCTAAATTGTCGTTGGCCATTGGACTCTTCCAGTAAAGTATATAATCAAGTTGTGATTTTGATTGGAATTCTATCAGCTGGTGAAAATACTAGAATACTATCGCAGACAATTTTGTTATGAAAGAAAACAAACCCGAGCCGTAGACGTATCACTTACTTCACTTCATAATTACAGACTTTGTTTAACTAATGAGTGTATGAAACGAGCAAATTTACTTTGGACTACAGTCGATGGTACAGCCGAGAGATTTGCGACAATTTGTTACACCCATGAAAAAACTGCACTGTCGACCTGACTATACGTTGTTGGTCTCTAAAGCTTTTGTAGGAGTGTATTCATTATTTTTGTTTGATTTAATATCGGCATATGACGAGGCAGAAAGCGCGTAATGCCAACTTAAAATAAGCATTTATTTTTAATGGCAAAACCGCAAGTAAATGCTTCGCTGCTTTTTTCTATAGATCAACGTGCTGAGTATATGATAAACGATCGTCGGATGTGCAGGATAGATTGAAGTGTAAGCTGGAAGTGACTTGTACGCTTAGCGCTTAGCGCTTAACGCTTGACGGGTGCATCGTGTTAACATTGTGTTACATTGACCGCAAGCGATTGTTTGTTTACAAAAGTTTTCTAGGCACGTAGCACAAGGCAGCGACGTATCTGATTACTGCGGGGTTCGCATCAGCTTATCAACGTATCATATCTGTGATCCACCCGCATTATACATGCCAAAAGATAATGGTTTCTTTCTATTTAGCATTCGGAATGGCGATAATTAAATGCGATATATTCTTTAAATAATACTACAAGCCAAAAATGTGCGTACTATGTATGACGAGCTCCCTGCATGACGCTGCAGAAACGATCTGCGCTCGCCGCTTGGAGTTCCCTTCACGTTGGATTTATCAAGTATGCGATAAACACAAAACCAAAGAGAGAAATACTGTCAAATCATGGTGAGAAGGCACAAACACGTACGTACATACATCTGTCCATGTGCACACATCGTTAGTGTGTGCATATGTTTGTGCATATACATGCATACGTTCGTATGCATGCGAGTGAGGTGGTGTGAGAGCACTTTTGTTTTTGTTGAAGCACAGATACATGCAGATGCACATGCACACAGGCACATAGATACAGATGCAGTACGATAAATGTGCATTTGTACGGCACAGCAAGGCACGCTGCGCTTGCTCAAGTCAACAACTTGTTGATTTCAGTATTTAAATCGATGAGTAACGACCCGGACATGAATTGTCAATGAACTGAATGAAATACGTTCACGTATACCTTTGTACCCTACATATTTGCCACAATTCGTTTCTATTTGTATGCTTGCTGGGATCTCAGGCAGTTATACTATCACGTGTATACACAAATGACGAATTTTCATGGTGTGCGTAGCAAACAGCTGATAAATTGGGCAATGCGTTTACGTCAACTTTTCACTCAACTTCTGTTTCAATGCATTTGTTGCATTAAGAAGTATTCTGTTTATTTGTAAGTTTATATGCTGCACACAGGCTTAAATGTTTTTCTTTTATTTATATTGTATTTTATTATATTACCATGTACTAGTTTACAAAACCACCGTTTGTTTTTATTCTTTCGTAGCACCAACAACCGCAACCGTGCTTAAGTCTTTACTAAATCGTCTGGTGTTGCCACAGGGATGAAAACGGCTTTACTTTTAGTATTTTTTGAGTGGCCATACTTTATCGATGACACGGTATGGAGCACTGAAAACAGCGATAACAGGTTATTTATTCTATATGTTTTTTATTTTGTGTAAACATTATTATTATTATTATTTTTCACAATCCAATTAATTTTTGAAAGCCTCTGATCTGTATAGTTTTAGATAGCTCCAAATTTTCTTTAAATTATATTAGTTATCGCCATTGCACATAAGCATAGTATTTTTTTTTTTTACCCGACAGTCTGGCAACACTGTGTCCACTATTTACATACAACCTACACCATTTGCATAACTGCCCTCCGAATCTTAGTTAAATAGGATATATATTTGACCCTATAATGGCATCGCAAGTGATACGAAAACACAGCGCATCTGTGATATTCTTCCATGGCTCTGGCGACTCAGGATCTAATTTAATGGAATGGGTCCGATTCTTGCTGGGTCGCAATCTGGACTTTGAGCACGTGAAATTCGTCTATCCGACAGCCCCCAAGCAGAAGTATTCGCCGCTGAATGGACAACTGTCGTCGGTGTGGTTCGACCGGCGCTCCGTGAACATTGCCGCAGAAGAGAGCAGAAAGAGTCTGTCTGCATGCTATGACAATGTGCAGAAACTCATTCAAAATGAAGTCGACCAGGGTATTCCACTGCACCGCATAATTGTCGGTGGCTTCTCTATGGGCGGAGCTGTGGCGCTGCACATCGGCTACCACCTTAATCCCAATCTGGCTGGCGTATTTGCACACTCTTCATTCCTCAATCGCAAATCGGTGGTTTACGAGACCCTGCAAAACCGACAATTGACTAGTGGAGCGCTTCCAGAGCTCTGCATGTTCCATGGAGAGCGGGACACGTTGGTTCCTCCCGAATGGGGCCTGGAGACGTTCGAGAATCTTAAAAGTTTGGGCGTAACCGGCACATTTACGCCGCTTCCGAACACGCTGCACGAGCTGAAGATTAAATCGCTACTCGAGATTGAACAATGGATACACAGAAAACTGCCGCCCCTAGAAGGTGAACTGCAGCATAAGCTCTGAGCAACGCAAGAACTACACAAATATATTACGAAATTGGTTGAGTTTCAAAAACGTTCATGTATTTTCTAAATATTTGTATTTGGCAATAGTCCGATGCAGTTGGCTGCAGCGCACAGGCAGGCTTTGCCGGCAGCTAAGCCTACACCAGAATCTTCTCCTCCATAATGAAAACATAACTCTTCGTTCGCGGATATATCGCACTTCGCAAAGATACCTGTATAATATTATTATTAATATTTATGTTATTATATATAGATTTAATTTGCTTCTTACCAATTTTCGGTATTGGACTATTAACGCGCACAGCCAGAAGCTCGCAGTTTGGACTGCAGCTGTGGTTCAGATATCGTCCAATGTTTCCACGTCGAGCGGGATCCACGATGGTCATTTGTGCCGATTGATACTCCCTACTGCTTGCGGAGAATGTATATTCACGCAGACATAATACGTAGTTCATCAAATCGTGTTTATCGTTATCATCAAGACGCCTTTTAGCCTCCGTTAGGGTCAATAGTTCCCCCGCATATTCGCAAATGAAAGCACCGCAGGGAATATCATCCTTGGTACGTAGTCCCTTTGATTTGTACAGCGGCGAGTCGAAGACTTGCAACTTCTTGCGTGGTCCATACTGCACCAGTCGGTTTTTGCAACGCCTCTTGCGACATTCGCATAAATCATTGCACTCCAGTATAGCTGGCAATCTTCCAACCGAGTTCCGATTTAAGACCAGTTCGCCCGCTTCTTCGTTCAATTTAAATCCTCCTCCGTGACAACAAACCTTGCAATCGTTCGTTGCACAGCGACAAGCTATTGTCAACTGGCAGTCGTACTCATCTTGCAGGTTTTTAAACTCTTCAGTTCCATCGTCAGGCATAAGCACATTTTCCAAAACATATTCCACTTCATCGTCGTGGTCGTAATCATCTTCGATCTCTAACATCACACTTTATCATTGGAGTTGTTTATAAACAAACAAAGTAGTATTTTTTTAGTATCGATATATTTATTATCGAAATTAAATACTGATTATCTGCTTATCTTAACAATCTAAGTAATTTTAATGCAACGCTTGAGTAAACTTGTATTTTTTAATATCAAAATGTATTTATTTATATGAATTCAGGCAATTGTAACTGTTTCGAAATACTTGTTACGATACTTTTACGTTACAGGTACTGGCTTGCAAATATTGCACATCTCTAGAAGTTATCGCGCTGCCTCTCTCCTTCGCAGCGATTTCGCGAGCTCGTCACAGTTTTTTTTCCCAACCTGGCATAATATTTTATTGGCAGTTTGATTGCAATAATTTATTGAGTATAGATCGAACCGTTACAAGCGTGAGATGACCGAACCTATTAACACCGCGGTCCAGTTTCCGACCTTTGAGAAGCCGACCGTGCAATTCAACGAAAAGGGCTGGGGACCATGCGAGTTGCCGGACACGTTTAAGGATGTGCCTTACCAGCCGTTCAGCAAGAATGACCGCCTGGGTAAAATCTGCGACTGGACGAGCACCTCCAACAATGATAAGAAGTATCAAAGTAAGTGCAATCGCGTTGAGCCAATGTTCAATATGCAAAAAGTGAGGTTATGTTGCATGTGTGCATTTTGTTTGTGTGTGTGTCGTGGCAGTGAAGTCAACTAAAAACTTTGTTTTTGCAGACAAGTATGCTTCTACCTTTGGTACTGGCAACCAATATGCCTACTATCATGAGGAGGACGAGACCACCTTCCATTTGGTGGACACGGCGCGCGTGCAGAAGCCTCCGCATCAACGCGGACGCTTCCGCAGCATGCGCAACTCGCGTTCAGGACGCGGTCGCAATGCTCGCGGTGGTCTTAATACCCATGGCCATGGTATGACCACTCTGAGCAGCAAGAATGTTAAGGCTCGTGATCCGCGTCGCGGTGTGGGCAAGCGGTTCGGCAATCGTGGTCCACCGCCCAAGATGCGCGAGTCATCGGTGGCTGTGCGTGCCGACTGGGCTTCCATTGAGGAGATGGACTTCCCGCGTCTCATCAAGCTTTCGCTGCCAAACATCAAGGAGGGCGAAGACATCACCACTTGCGGTACCCTGGAGTACTACGATAAGACGTACGACCGCATTAACGTGAAGAATGAGAAGCCTCTTCAGAAGATTGATCGCATTGTGCACACGGTGACCACCACTGATGATCCTGTCATTCGTCGTCTGTCGAAGACGGTGGGTAATGTCTTTGCAACGGATGCCATATTGGCCACGATTATGTGCTCGACACGCTCCAACTACTCTTGGGATATTGTCATCGAGAAAGTTGGTAAGATATTATGACTTAAAATGCATTGTGAAGGTATACATTAATATGGCATTTTTCTTGCAGGCGATAAGATCTTCATGGATAAGCGTGACCATACGGAATTCGACTTGTTGACTGTGAATGAGACAAGCGTTGAGCCGCCCACTGATGACGACAGCTCGTGCAACTCGCCGCGCAACCTGGCCATCGAGGCAACCTTCATAAACCACAACTTCAGCCAGCAAGTGCTCAAGACTGGCGAACAGGAGGCCAAGTACAAGTTTGAGGAAACCAATCCATTTATCAGCGAGGACGAAGACATCCAGGTGGCCAGCGTGGGATATCGCTACAAGAAGTGGGAGCTGGGAAGCGACATTGTATGTTTTCACAGCTATATGCCTTACCCCGACCCCTCTATAATTTTCTATAACTTCTGTAGGTTCTCGTGGCCCGTTGCGAACATGACGGTGTTTTGCAAACACCGAGCGGTGAACCTCAGTTCTTGTCCATCAAGGCACTGAACGAGTGGGACTCCAAGTTGGCCAATGGTGTGGAGTGGCGCCAGAAGTTGGACACACAGCGCGGAGCCGTGTTGGCCAATGAGCTTAGGAACAACGCATGCAAGCTGGCCAAGTGGACGGTGCAAGCTGTGCTGGCTGGTTCCGACCAGCTGAAACTGGGCTATGTGTCCCGTATTAATCCCCGTGATCATTCGCGTCATGTCATCCTGGGAACACAGCAGTTTAAGCCACACGAGTTTGCCACTCAGATCAATCTGAGCATGGACAACGCTTGGGGTATTTTGCGCTGCATTATTGACCTGGTCATGAAGCAGAAGGATGGCAAATACCTGATCATGAAGGATCCCAACAAGCCAATTATTCGTTTGTACGATATACCCGATAATACATTCGATTCTGATGATTCAGATGATGGCGAAGGTGATGATGGAGAAGGTTTCCAGCAGGTCTACAACTATGCCCACAACACTAACAAGATTTAGTTCTAAATTCCGCTCTGTGCACACAATATAACGTTCTGACACACACATACATACAAAATATACATATACGTCGTACACTCGTATAATCATAAAAACAATAACCGGTTAAACAATGCCAAATCACAATAATGTTATTGTTTGTTGCGCCTGCTGTAATGATTTGATTTTCTTAGGTTGCAGCCAATCACGAGTAAAGCACAGAAAGAAAACAAAACTTTTCGAATTTTTATTTCTATAGATGGCCCGATTAGCTGTATAGTCGATGTATGTATTCAAAGAGTATATGCAGCGCTGCGGTGAAACATCTCTCACCTCTGACATCTGTCCGTGATAATGCCCAGCATCCGGCTGCAAGCGATTTCTAAAGCTTCGACTGGTTGTCAATCCGAGAGCTTGTTCAGTCTCAACGCAACGCTCTCCGTGATCGATTCGCACGATATTCCAGTCATTATCTCTCGCTATGTTGACGACATTGGGGCTTCAGTGCCTATTGATTGGGGCACTGGGCGGCGTGTGTATTGCTGGTAAGCCGTGATAAGTACTCTCAAGTGAGGTTGATGTCTCCTTTATTAGCAGACCGGTTCAGCCGGCTGATTGCCTGCTTTTCTATAGACTACAAACTGTTAACTGTCATTGGCTCAATCTCAATTTTAATCTTAATCCCGCGCCGCCGGCAGCCGCTGCTACGGCGCAATTTAGCTATGGCAGCTGCGAGAATAAGGGCACCAAGGAGAAGGGGCTGTGCATTCACATAAGGGACTGCCCGTTTCTCTACGAGATACTTAATATTAGTCAGCCGTCGGGCGATCAGCGCAAACTGCTCGCCGATAGCCAGTGCGGCCTGGACAACACGCGTCAAAGTGACCTGGTGCAGCGGATTCTGGTCTGCTGTCCGGACAGTAAGCGAACCGCTCAAGGCGCCGCCACTGGCGCTGACCCTGGTGTCGATAGCCGGTCCAGCGACGATCCCGAACCAGGCAACGTTCTGCCCAGCATAGGCAAATGTGGCATACTGTTCGCCAATCGCATTATCGGAGGCACCAAGACGCAGCTCTTTGAGTTTCCCTGGATGGCACTGCTGCAGTACAAGAAGCGTGCGTAATGTAAGATATAATCTGGAAAGCATCTAAGTGACTATTCCCTTCCCTCCCTTTAGCGGCCAACAATGAGGTTGGCTTTCACTGTGGTGGCACGTTGATCAACTCCCGCTACGTGCTGACCGCCGGGCACTGTTTGGCGAGCAGTAAGCTGGAGAAATACGGCTGGGAGCTGCACAGTGTGCGTTTGGGCGAGTGGGACACCAGCACAGAGCCCGACTGCGTCGTCGAGCTGACCAAGAAGCGCATCTGCGCACCTCTGCACATGGACATCGAGGTTGAGAAGCGGATTTTGCATGAGCTCTACGTGCCGAATTCTATAGACCAGATGCACGATATTGCACTGCTGCGGCTCAAACGGGCGGTGGTGTTTTCGGACTACGTAAAACCCATTTGTCTGCCGGTCGGAGATGATGTGCGTAACAATAACTTCGAGGACTACGCCATGGACGTGGCCGGGTGGGGTATCACTGAGGATGGCAAGCCGAGCAACACGAAGCTCAAAATTACCGTGCATGTGTGGAATCTGGACAAGTGCCAGGATAAATATCGCACATACCAAATGCATCTGAATAGATCGCAATTGTGTGCTGGCGGCAAGGCCAATGTTGACACCTGTCAAGGCGACTCCGGTGGTCCGCTGATGGTGCCCACCCATGTGGGCGAGCAGGAGATCTTCTTTGTGGCCGGTGTCACTTCGTATGGCCCGCAACCGTGTGGCTTGCAGGGCTGGCCGGGGGTTTACACGCGGGTGGGACACTATGTCGACTGGATAACAGATAAATTGAAAGCATAATAACAAATTACGCTGAATACTTGGATAAATAAAACTGATAATTTATTATTCACATATCTGGGTAGAACGGAAGCGATGTGGCAAGGCGAATGCATTTGCTAAACTACAATTTAGAGTGGAATGCAATGGATTCCAGCCGAGTTTCGCACACTGCGACCTAGCGAGATTCAACTAGCATATAATGGTAATAATTAATACAATTTAAACAAGCTAAGCTATGGGGGTGAACATAGTTGTGTAAATATTTCGATAAGCTCTTGCCAATATACAAATTTACATCGGTTTGATCCGCGCTAAAAACTTTAGCGCAACATGATTATTTACAGACACAAACAACGTTGGCAATCAGTTCTATACGCTTTACACAATTCACAGGCAACAACATTTTTTATACGCCTGAGCTTGGTTAACATAAAACGAGTTAGTGACTAAACAAATAAATAAACAGTAGTTACAAATAATTAGCGAAAAATTTAGGAAAATAATCATATTTTTGTGATTATAAAGTTTGTTTAGCCGATTGCCAAGTAGATAATATTTCGAGCTGTGAGTACTTAAATATATAAAAGAAATTGGCCCTGTTCAAGGCTCAGCATCATGAGTTGGCGGCGATAGTCTTGTGTTTAATAATAGGCACCACTTCGAAGGCAAAAATAACAATCGCACTGTGAGTACTTGCACCGGTTACACATCCTCCAGTGCAGCACGAGGCGCTGTGGTGGCAGAAGTATTAGCAGCAAAAGCTGAGTCTGGTACCGGCTGCGACTCGTCGGTCACCTTCCTCTGGAGTGCGGTCAGTTCGTTCTGCAAAGTCTCCAAGACTCCCTTAACTGCAATGCAGAAACCTCGACTGCATGGCAGCAGAGGAAACTCTGGCAACTCGCATGGCGTCTTATAGTCCTTCGGCATGTCTGAAAAGAATGTTAAAAACATAGAGTTTCTTATGCATTTTATGCATACAAGTCTTATGTACGTACCTGCTATGTTGGTTATCTTAAGGCGCTGCGCCTCAGCTGAGTATTCAGACCAAGCTTGCATACGTCCATGCAACTCCCCTCCGAACTCTTTGAAGTGCTCCATCAATTCCTTACGAAATATAATTGGGGGATTCTGCAGCTGCTTGACTGTGGAATGAACTATTTTGATAATAGCCATTTCGTTGTATACGCGAGAGTTCTCGTTGCCAAGCTGAGTGCCTAGAATGGGAATTGGAATTGTAGTTGAAACACTGGAAATTGGGATTGAAGCCACTATATTAATTACCGCGCTGCTTTTCGTAGCCAGCCTCATTGAAATAGGGCTCATCAACCAGTATGAGTCCCTGTATAGAGACTAAGACTTGAAGCATTGTGCTTCGGGGAGACCAGACTTCCGTATCACGTCCAGACCAGGTGCCCAGCAAGGAAACGCACACCTTTCCTTCCTCGTAGAGATTGGGATTAAGACGTTCCGTGCAGTAGCTGATGTAATGGCAGCTGGGCGGACTCTTTGGATAATCACTACCCATTTGAAAGTCAAAGAAGAAGAGAGCGTTTTGGTAGGGTGTGCGTTTCGGGCCAACCATCATTACGGATATAAGATCCATGCGATCCTCATAGGCGCGCACAACCACACCCGGAGGCAACGATGCCTGCAGCATGGAATATTCACGCTGAACAGCGCGCTGATATTGTGATTTGTTGTTGGGATGTATGATGTTTTCAATGAAATGATGAGCAAGTGGCGCATTTGGTACCACCTCAAAACAATAGTTGCTATCCAGTGAGATAGCCTGTTTGGGTGACGGCGATGAGCAGGCCTTTGGACTGTCTAGCGGTGGTAACGATTCGGAAAGTGCGTTCAGATTCAAGGGCTGCTCCATGACCTGGTCCTTATTGTTTTGTTGTGGATCATAGTCAAAAGCCTCTACACCAATCTCAATTTCCTCCACTTCGCTCATCGGATCTTCTTCTCCACTTTTATTTTTCCGTCTATTCCTGCTGAAATTCTCCTCGATTGCTTCCCTGCATTTGGCCATTTGCTCTTTTATTAGGAAACAAAATACCTCGCAAACATCTGCATCGTGGTTGGCCACCAATTCAATGCTGGTTTCGGAGGAGGGCTTCATGTTCTGACTATTATTTTCCTCAGCAGTTTCTTTGGCATCGTTTCCGACATTTAAGTCGCTGGAGCTGTTTTCACCACGAGAATAAACACCAGAGTCATTCTGCAGGAGAGATTATTTAAATGAAAAAAAATCAACAACTGAGTTAATCCAAGAGCAAGAAATACTCACCTTTTCATTTTTGGACATTTCAAAAGCTTTCACAATGCTCGCGCGGGCCGTCCGAATCATCTCCGCGTATTCGCTGCGGTATTTACTGATCAGTTCGTTATAGCTCAACTGCGATTCACTTTCGGACAAGTCGACGTTGCCTAGCAGTATGGCCTGCTCTGTTGGATCCTCAACATTGATGATCTCACTGCTGTTGTTCTTTTTGCACTGTACTTCGTCTATGTTGGTAGAGGACTTGCGCTTATTGGGTGTTGATGTCGGCGTCGATACCGATTGCCCAGCCGGGTTTCCTCGTGAGTTTCCAATTATGGAGCACATTCCCACTGGGAGCGATTCCAGCACATTCGATTTAAGTTCTTGGACAGCAGTTTCAGTTGGGGATACGGGAGCTGTTTGCGGTTGACTCGGGGACTTGTGTTTGTGGGACAAAATGCCATTGAAGTAATCCTCGTGGAAGAAGTCGGTTTTAAGGAACCGGTCTAAGTAACGGCAGTTCTTATATACGGCCAGCAGATCATTGAGAACATCGGCTTTGCGCTGCTCCGGCAGCACACGAAATATTTTCTCCAAGCGCTGAATGGCCTCTTTGGCACGATCAATTCCCGAAATAATGTGCTCCTCAGTATTAAGTGATGCAATGCTTATACTCATATCAACGGTTTGACTGTTGTCAGACTGCGTCTCCCATGAGTTTTCCGAGTCATCCGACTCATATGCGTCCTGTGTTTCGCTCTGGTGTAACTCAAAAAGATCCTGGGGATAGCACATGGTTATGTGACCCTTGGCCCACCAAACACGCACGCGCCCATCGGGAAAATTGTCAATGACTTGGCCGGCCGTCGAATTGAGGTCTTCACCAGTAAAGTTCGAAACTCTTATGACCATGGTACCTGGGCGATATTGATAATCGGCATGATCTTTCAAATCGTATACACTGAGCTCCTCCACCTCTTTACACGATGGTCTACAAACGCATTCAATAGTCAACGGTGAATTCAATTCAATATTCAAAAATCTTTCAACTTACACAGGATTATCGAGGTTTCCATAAATGTTGAACCACTTCACCTTTGCAATTCGTTCATCATGATCGACGGATTGTATGACGCCGTAATCCATCTGAGAAGTGTTATAATCGTTGGCCTTGCTAACAAAATCACCTGGAAAGAACTCGTGATTGTCCAAATGATGCAACGGATATAGCTCAGTCGAAGGTATGTCAGTCTCCACTGTTCCATCTTGCCACACAACCGTCATAGTGCTGTATACGACCAGAGTTTCCACTACCATTTCATCGCCATCTTTGGGATCAGTTTCTTTCCTCTGAAAACTAGCTTTTTTGCTAGGTCGAGACTTCTTCTTGCTAGGTCGCCTTTTCAAATTTCGTGAAACTATGCGGGCAGCTTGGGAAGCAAAAGAGTTCAAGTGACTCGTTTCTGTCTTCATCACTTCGCCAACCGGTTCTGTAGGCTCAGTGACATCTTGTGACTCCGGTGACGCTTCTTCCTCAGCCTCGTCCTCAAGCGTTTCCCAATTCTCATCGCTATTAGCCCGCGTTTTCTTCCCATTTGTGTTGCTTGTTGCACTCATTTTTAGCGAGGAGTTACTTGCATCATTTTCGCCCAGCGATCGATTTAGGCGCTGATTGCTGGGTTTACTACTCAGACGGCGTAACTTGAACATATGAGCACTACGAGAGCTGGACGGTGTTGAGGGAGAGGGCGCGGTTTCGTGGCCACCGCTTGCAGTGGAACTATTCTTTTGCTGCCCGTTCTGTTCAGATTGTTTCTTCTCCTCGCTCTTTTGATGCTCGAAAATTTTCTGGTACAACTTGGCTGCAAAGAAAAGAATACAACAACAATTTTAGAAAACAAACATTGCGACAAGAACAATTTTTGAATAGACGACAAACCTACCTCGCTCCATCTCCCAAAGATTGTATTTAATTAGATTATCACATTTAGAATATTTGAGGTAGAAACGATCGTGTATTTGCAGCATATATGATTCGTAGATATTTAAACGTTTTACATTGGCCAAGTCGTCGCCGTGGATGCAGCTCTTCGGCTGCTTCAGTGGATCCAAGTCGTTGCCAGTCTCACAATGCGTTGTTGTCTTGAAGGTCCAAGCCACGTTGATAGCAACAGTTTTCACAGACTGCACCGTATACTAAAGAAGCAAACGATTCCATCACGCATAAATCTCATAAATTATATTGTTTACTCTTACCACGGAGCGGCGCTTGAAGTTACTCGGCAAGGGTAAGTCCGGTGTCAGATTAGTGACACGATCAAGGGGAGGCAGACGTCCAAACACAATATTATTTGGGTAGTAGATACTCGGGCTGAACACCTCTCGGTCGACTGAGCCATAAGCATCCTTAAACTTATGAAAGTCGTTGGATGTGATTTCCAGCAGAGCACCATAGTTCGACCTACAAACACAATGGGCTTTATTGTGAGTTTTGCGAGAAGTAGCCGCTTACGCACTTGAGCACAGCAGACTCATCCACGCTGACGGTGTAGCCAATCCAATTACCCAGGCATACGGGTACATCACGTGACCACTCAGATATCGGACGCAGGCGCTCCGAAGGTACATTTCGGATGACGTATTTGGTGCCCAATATCTTGACGTCGGCGCGAACATTGACATCGCGCACATAGCCAGCCTGGCCCGACAGGTGTTTCTGACCAGGCAGATGGCGTCGCACCACATCGCCAGGCATCAGTGTGCGGTCGACCAAGCCAATCTGAAACGGGGTAAGGTTACCGTTAAGCCACACAGGCGGGAGAAGCGGGAAGAAACAAACAACACGTGTCAAGTGCGAAGCGCCGAAAAGGCAAAGCAGTTGTCAAAACAAAAGTAACTGTTGTCTGCAGTTAAGTACATACAGGCATAGGCATACACATATGTATGTGTATGTGCCGTGTACACACAAACATAGACACATAACATAGGAAGTGCGCCTGGAGTGAAGCTGTGGGCATTACATAACCTCAACAGACTTACCGATTTTTCAGCTAGCACAACTTCCTTGCCATCGGGATAGAAGGCGACACGCACCTCTCCTTTGCTGAGCACTTCGTTGACCTCCTCCTCATCGTCATCGGATGAGTAATTCTCGGCTGTTCCCGTGACGAAGCCGAAGCGCACGCGACCCTTGCGATCGATGCGGAACACTTCATCCTCGAAGAAAAACTGAAACTCGCGATTGGTCGAGTTCTTGGATGCTGTGGTGCCCCCACCAGATTTACGACTGGCATGCGAGCCACTCCCAGCGAAGGGCCGCAGCTCGGCTGCCTGCTGTGCTGGCGTCGATGTGGCAGCCTCCAAATCGTTTGTCGGCGCTGGAGTGCCTGCAGCCTCCAAATGGGTGCCGCCGCTCTTGGCAGCACCCGCAACTTGACCTAACATATTACCAATTGTGAACTGCGGCATGGGAGCAAAAATAGCGAGAGCTGATTAAGAGTTTGTTGCTTCCGTTCTCCTCCTTTGTGGTTAGTTGTGCAGTTACACGCGCGTGTGTGTGTGTGTGTGTGTGTGTGTGTACGTTATTTCTGTCCAAGGATGTGGCCGCTCTGAATTTATTTATTTACCATCCGCTGCCAATCGGCAATCTTTGTGCTTCCTACGCTGCGTCTGCTGTCAATTTGACTCGAGCGAATTTTATTCGATTGCAACTGACTGCGAGTTATTTACGGGGGCCAAACAAATTAACATCTACTTAATACTGTTGTTCGAAGAAAACATTAAACAATTTTTGCTGGGAACTCTTGAGATTTTCTACAATTTTGCCACCTTATTCTAAAACCTACTATAAAATATTATAACAACATCAAGAACTTGTTAAGTTGGGCCCACTACACCAGTTTACAGACGAAGGCGAGCGTAACATTTTGTCGATCTGTTAATAACAGCAGGCATCATTTACAATCGGACTGCCGTTGCTAATGTGCATTAAAACAAGAAGGCATTACCTTATTTGAATCAAACATTACAAGATTTTTAAAAGTATGGATTAATTGGCATTACCATTTCCAGGGCTAAGAATATGTATCTGCGTTTCAGTTCAAATTTCGCGGTAACTAGCAATAACAGCAGTCTGCTCAAGCTTAACATGGAATTAACGTTCACAGCTGTTTTACATTTTGTTGTGGCGAATAACAGAATACAATAACATTCGAATGCCAATTACACCTAAATATTTATGTATATTTAGAGACGGACAGACACGCAAAGGAAACAATAAGAACATGGAGAAAATTATAATGCTACGTAATATCGATGTATAAGGGGAAACAAACATCGATAAGCTATTCAAACCGCGAAGAACTCAATTTGTCTGCAATGAATCACGTTGCAACGAGTCACCGTACGTGTGGATGTTCATCAGCAATTGCTTATCACTTACTCTTTTTTTATAAACCCGTGCACTTGTGCAAAATAATTATTTTAAATTGCACTTTTTCTAAAAAATTTCGCTTTATTTAGTTGCATTCACAAAAATTTTTCACAGTGTTTACTTTGGGATAAAATAAATAACTATGATCAAATATTAAAAATATATGAACTTAATAGCAAGGCATGCTCCGTTTTCTAACTGAAAATTTTAGTAAAAATAAACTGAACAATTGTTGCTTTAGTTCGACAAGTCTAAATATTGTGCATCGCTGAACAATCCAAGCAACAATTTTTTTTTTTTTTTTTTTTTTTTTTATTTCTGTTTAATTTACAATCTATCTATCTGATAATAAGTAAATTATATAAGGGAGGGTATTTACAGTGAGTTTTACATATATGAGGATGAGGGTATTTACAGGGAAGTAGTCACCACTCACTGGACGGCCTAAAAGGCAGGTCAAAGGGGTGGTGTCTCCTAAGACGTCTGACGTGGAGGCTGTTGTCCAGCAGGTTGATTGCACCCACTGCAACCGGGTGTCGAGTCTTTGCATGTGTTTAGAGCTAAAACTGACGATCTCTTCAGTTACCGTTGGCATGCGTAGGTCTTTGTGAAGCGTACGGTTCCTAACGTAGAATGGGGCCTTGGTGATTAGACGCAGGGTTTTGTTTTGGAACCTTTGGAGGATTTCGATGTTCGAATTGGATGCAGTTCCCCATAGTTGGATGCCGTAGGTCCAGACTGGTTTGAGTATGGCCTTGTACAAAAGTACTTTGTTGTCAAGTGACAGTTGTGATTTGTATCCAAACAGCCATCTCATTTGTCGGATTTTTAGGTTTAGCTCCAAGCAACAATTGAGAAATAATTTGAAATTGCTGGGAATTTTTGTAAGTCAGGTCGACTTTAATTAGAGAATCGCTGAATTGTATAGCTCTATGTGAAATGGGTGTCTGTATCGACCTAAAGCCTTTAGTTTAAAGCAAGGGCAGGGGGGCGAAAGACCCTCGATCTACTTGCATTTCAACATGTATGTAATGTATAACATCAGGTATACGATGTGACCTATTAGATACAAGATACACCTACATTTCCCAGAGAACCGTGGCAAAGAAAAATCCAGCTTTGCTCATGGGCATTTTAGTAATGCAAGTTTAATAGGAGAATCAAAAACGGGCTTATATACTTCGTTAAAAATATATTTTAAAATATTGCAAATTTACATATTATCACATCGAACAATCATGGGTGGAGCATAAGGCGAATGACGCGTACCAAACGAATAGGAGTGACCTTTCTTGCCAGGACGATAGTACATCAAATCGTAATACTGGGGACCGGGCCCAACATTTTCCCTTCGTACATTACAAATTGGTCTCATGGAGTACTGCGGTGCACGGGTTAATTTGAGATCCAGGTCTCCGGCACCATAGGCAGCAGGTCCAGGTGAATCAGCCTTGCGCGAGACGTTGGCTTGAATACCCCTGTATGAGGCAAGCGGCAATTAGTTTGAGCAATCCAAAAGGAATTTAAAAAGCAATACTCACATGCTATAGGCCGGAGCGCTGGGCTTGATAGGACTAACCTCGAAATTGTAAGCACTCGGGCCGGGTCCATATTTCTTAAAACTGAAGTCATTTCGCGGCGCCATGGTGTAGGCAGGCGCATTTACTCCCTTAAAGAAAGGCTTTTCATGGACATTGTGCGCTCCGGGGCCAGGACCGACCCTCTTGTCTGCAGTTTGTTTAATTGGACCGTTAATAGTTGCGATTGGATTTGCGTGGAAGATGGCACAACTTACCGAGAATTTTCGTAAGCGGCGCAATTGTGTATTCCAAACCACCACCTTTTCCATAACGCGTAAATTTGTCTACCTGATAGGCACCTGGTCCTGGGCCAGGATCGGCTCCCAGCATATTCGTGCGGGCCCCAAAGGAGTATTGGGGCATGCGCTGCTTACGCGTGTCGTGCTTCTCATAGCCGACGGTTGGAGGCAAAGCGTAAGCTCCGGGGCCAGGGCCTCAAAACGAAAGACACGCTTAATTATGTACTCAAAGAACTTGCCGATCCTGTAGCTTACCTAACGGTACACGCGCCATTTGTTCTTAAGTTATTGCAATATTAGAAAAAATATTTACTTAAAATTTTGAACTCTTTCGAGTTGTTGCCTAAACAAAGTTTAGAAGTCAAATGAGAACACCGTACGCATCATGTTCTCTCCATATAAACAGAGCTTGCCAATAAAGTCGAGGCCTATTTGATTTCATTACACTTATTCTGAGCGTCATATTGCTTTTGATAAAATATATTATATTTATTATTCTATTAAATATATTATACATAAATACCCCATAAATAAGCAAATATTGAGCTAAAAATGCGTAAGTTTTGCTCCATGGAGTAAACATTTCAAAAATATTTTGTTAAGATTCCAAAGAAAAATACAGATCCCAATTTTTTGGAGTGAGACAGTCGACACACTGGTCTAGGAAACGTATATTCGCGCAAACAAATTCATATATTATATATCTTCACTTGATACACGAAATTGAAATGCTTAGTCCCATCATAAAATAATAAAGAATTGTTTTACATGAAATAAAATCTTTATTAGCTACTTAAAATTTCATTACACGATATTTTTCTAACATTGCAAAATTACATATTATCACATCTAACGATCATTGGAGGAGCATATGGCGAATGACGTATACCAAATGAATACGAATGGCTTTTTTTGCCAGGACGATAGTACATCAAGTCGTAATACTGGGGACCGGGTCCAACATTTTCTTTTCGCATATTGAACCTCGAAGCCATTGTGTATTGCGCAGCACGAGTAAGTTTAATATTATTATCGCACGCTTCATAAGCAGCCGGTCCAGGTGAATTGTATTTGGGGCCGAGCGTTGATTTCAGACCCCTGTTCAGTCAAAGGTTCGATTAGCACGGAAACGCAATTGAGCGGAAGCAATACTCTACTCACATGCTGTAGGCTGGCGCTGCAGGTTTCACGGGGCTTACCTCAAACTTGTAAGCACTCGGCCCGGGCCCATATTTCTGGAAATTAAAGTTGAGTCGAGCTGCCATGGAGTACTCTGGTGCCTTGACTCCTTTGAAGAATGGCCGGAGATGTACAGGGTGAGCGCCAGGCCCGGGACCAACCCTTTTGTCTGCAATGGAACTCGGCGTGTGAACTCAATCCTCTGGCAGAAGCCCTCCACAGACAGACTTACCAAGTATTTTTGTCAATGCAGCTATGGTGTATTCAGGGCTCGTCCCTTGGCCATAGCGGGTAAGTTTGCCTAGCTGATATGCGCCTGGTCCGGGTCCCGGATCAGCTGCCAGACCGTTTAGGCGTGCCGCCATTGAGTATTGCGGCAAACGCCTCTTGCGGTTATCATGCCTTTCATAACCGATGGTAGGGGGCAGTCCATAAGCGCCGGGACCAGGGCCTGAAGAGATAAAACAGTATAAGCAAGTCCTTCCCACAGGACTGATATTTTACTTACCAAGGGGCATACGCGACACCATGGCGTGGCTTGGGTTATTGCAATATTAGAAAAATTAATAGAAAAAATTTTGAAACTCTTTCGAGTTGTTGTCCGAACGTAAGGCTATAGTCAAGTGAAGAATCACTGGGCAATGCCGGCAATCTTGTTAAGCTTGTGACACTTGAGTCATGGCTAGGTTTCGGTAGACAAAGGGATAAACATATAGGTACATAGATGTGATGTGAACTTCTGGTGCTTTTTAACGTATTGTGAGTTCACAGTGAATTGGTTACTATATACTGAATATTGCTTAAGATTATGTTGAGAACGGCGCTTATTCGCGATCCATCGAGTTGTACAGCTGTTTGTAGCGCGAGCCGCGCCCACTGTTCTGCATGAGAAGATCGTTTTGATGTTCCCTTACGCTCTGAGGGAGTAGAATTGATATTAATGGAACTAGTTAAGAAAGCTACAGTCGGGCGTACTCGACCATTAAATACCATTCACGCGCTTTTGGCGTACAACTACAATACAACTACAGCAAAAATATGGTAATTTCTTTTGGCGTCTCTAGCTATTACAATAGCTATGATATGTGAGTGCACACAGGCATACAGACAGATTTTCAATGAGTGAATGGTACAAATTGTTTGGGTACATTCGTTTTTCGCATCACTCACCTTGGGATCATATTTTTGGTATAGGTAAATCAATATGGGTCCGTAGACTATATTGAAGATGCCCACAATGCGCATGAGCAGAGCAAAGCCAAAGGTCTGTGCCAATTCTCCCCCAATGAGTGGAGCTTTTGGAGATTGAAGAGACGTAGTTAATTGATTACAATTTCAGAATAGGCTTACCGAGACAGTAGGCCAAGCTGACAGACGTCTGCTGTATGGCGTACACGGTGCCGTAACTGGACATGGAACTGGAACCCTCTCCATTATCTTCCTGTGCCAGTGTGGCATCCACAAAGTTTGCCAGTAGAGGCACCAAGGCTGCATCGATTACGCCAATGCCGAGGCCTAGCGCGAAATGGGGTATAAGGAGCTGAGCGACCGTTGTGGCACTGGGAATCTGTATAAGTTAATATATAATTTTTATATTTTAAGCAGATTTATCTTGTATTAAGCTCGTCGGCTCACCAGTATTGAAGCCGTGCCCACAAGGATCAAGCTGATGCAGGAGATCTTTAGCTGGCCATATTGGTAGGCGATGCTGCCAAAGCAGTTAGTGCCCACGAAATATCCGACTGAGTCCGGAATGAAGACTGTGCCCAACTGCCACTTATTGGGCTGCAGATACTGAATCAGCCAGATGGGAAGACAGGGCTCTAGAATGGCCATGGTGGAGGTGGACAGCCAAATGGCCACCACAATGGCCAGTATCATCTTGCACTCCATAAGAGCGCGCCACTTGGTCTCCTGTTTGACGACGATTACCTCGGGATGTACCGACAGATCCATAGTGAGCAGCTGCAGACCCAGATTCAGAAAGATCACAGTCGACAGAATGATGAAGGGGGCTGATTTTCCCACCAGATCGTAGAGTATGCTGCCAAAGGGATAGCCCAGCAGAACGCCCAGGGCAATGCTGCCAAGTATGATGCCCATTACCTTGGAGCGACGCGCCTCCTCCGGATAGTGCTGAGCCACCAGGCTCATGCCACACACACCGATGCAGGCGGAGCCTACGCCCTGCACGGCCCGAGCCAGCAGGAGTGTCCAATAGGACTCGCCCACGGCAAACACTGCAGACGAAACAAGTTAATTATGGCAAGGATGTGCTAAAATTAGACTCGATGCGTGTCGTACCCAGCGAGGAGAGCAGCAGGAAACAGGTGCCCACCATGATAGGCAGGCGATAACCGCACCTGCTGGACAGATTGCCGACAATGGGATTGAAAATCAATTGGACCAACGCTTTCATGGCCAGCAGCAGCCCAATTGAGCCGTTCTCACGCGTTAAGCGCAGACTTGCGAAATGGCTGCGCTCAGTGTCCAGCTTTGTGCTGGCCACTGTGGGCGTGACACTGGTGGTCGCATTAGTGTCGCCTGAGTGAGTTCCGGATAGTGTATGACTGGGCATCGATGTTGTTGTCAGCTGATGCAAGAGCGTAAAGTTCACCATCGACTTGCCCGGTATAGGATGCTTGGTCATGTAGAATTGCGCCTGCTCGTCATTGCGGTAGGCCATCTGATGGGTCATCGGTGCACTCGGCGGGGGGGCGACCACATCCGGCGGTCCGAAACGGTCGTCCACATCGGTCAGCTTCTCTAGGCTGGCCAAATAGTCAGGCAAAATGGGCACTGCAAGTAGGCGAAAGAAGGCACAAATCAGTCCAACATGCACCTCGCACAATAATCCAATTACGGGCGCATTGATGAGCTTTACCTACCTATGACGGTCAGCAGCACATTGTCCAGCAGCAGGGCCAGGTACACAATTGCCGCGATGAGGTAGCGACTCTCGCTGCCCGTCGACGGCGGCGACGAGCTGCGCCTGTCGGGCATGTTCAGCTGGGCACCCTGGCCGGCAGCTTGGCTACTTGTTGCCTGCTCCGACATGGCGGAAACACGAACAAGCTAATTAAGAGTGCAACAGTGGGACGAGAGCGAGTACCTGCACAGCAATGCTCACTAACACAGATGCGCACACACTCACGCACACACGGCCAGACACGGGAGCCCTTGTATTCTACGCGGACTCTGCCATATGGCCTCGAGAGGCGCGCCACAAAGTATGCTACACAATCGCAAGAACACCCACACCCACACAGAGCAGTAAACAGGCAGACAGAGAGCACGCTCGCGAGCCAACAGGTGGCGTTGCTGTCCCGTCAACGTGTGTGTGACTATTGAAAGGCTGCAGCAAGCCGTCGCATCATTTTGCCAGCAGCATGCGAACCGAAACAGCCGAGCCGAGCCAAGCCGAAGCGAGCCGAAGCCGAAACTCAAAGCCCAGGCCGAAGCCGAAGCTGCGCCAGCAAACTAAATCATCTGCACTCAACATGTGGGAGAAGAGGAAGAGAGTGTTTGCGATTATCCAGGATGTTTGTTATCACTACTTATCGCCCCTATATGGAGTCAATAGAAGAGAGAGAGAGTCACAGGCAGAACAATATGGAGCATATGTTCGTATCTTTCAATTAGCATCGGCATCGGCATTCGATTGTAGTGCATGATTAAAGCCCAGAAATATAGACAAATAGTGGACTGAACTTTATAACTTTGTGGTTGCCGTTATAAAGTAAAGGAATATATATGAGTATAATACTAATAAGCTTCAACTTATGGCCTATAGGGTAACTGCCCATCGAGAACTTTTTGTTAATGCATGTTGTGTTGCTACTTACCAGACTGTAGCAACACCCCGTCCCTCGCTCCTGCCAGTTTTTGTTCTATAACCTTCCTCATCCCCTGGAATATGCTGAAAGTTCATGTGTGTCGAAGGCCTGCGTCCGTGTCAGGACGCTGATAAGCACGCTATAGATTTTTTAGCCGCTCCAATCATTATTTTCCACTTCATTGCACTTTTCACTGTTTAAATTTAGTAGCACGAAAGCTGGCCGCAGCTTGCCTGCCGCCTGCCGCCTACGAAAATCTATGACGTATTGTTCCAATTGTTGGGTTGGGGCGAAAAGGGAAAGTGATTGTCATTTAAGGAGTCGTACGCTGACTGTGACCCACTTTTATGCACAGCGATAGATATCTTCCGCAGATGACAGTTGTCAACGATATGATAGTTGCCGCGTATTCTCTCTAAAATCTGAATTTCCCATGAAATTACTTGACTTTCCTTCGGGGATTATCTTTTGAGCACCTGTCGCTAATAGTCGTCAATCGAAGCTGAATTTTCAAAATTAATCACGTCGCCAGACCATTGCTTGGTCATAACGGTAATGCAAGTATTTTGATGATAAGATAAGGCAATTCCACGCCATAAAGCTATATTTAATCACAGTCCATCGAATACCCTGCAGTACCTCATCGCATATTTTCACCCCTTAATCAATTCAATCGATAATTGGCGTGAGCTGCTCACACGTAATATAAACAAACAATTTGAACGTTTATCAATAATAGATAGTATAGATTTCTCACAAGTCCGAAATGAAAAGGCCTGGAGGACTGAACCAATGGAATAAGTATGGCACTATTTTTTTTTTTTTTCAATTTTCCCAGTTTAAGGCGCGTGGATTGTAAACACAGCACTTTGGCGCAAATATTATATAAATAAGCGTAATCTGTTGAACACTTAATTGCACTTATACTTATCCCCGGGCTAACTTTTAAGATTAAGCAGGTTTGGGGTCCAATCGGGTTGAACAGGTGGTTCAGTTAGCTGCCCGCTGTCTAGGGGATTGGTCAACAAAATGTTCAAGTGCAGAGGCTTCTTGCTGCTTGGCGCAGTGTTCCTACTGCTGATTGCGGTAATCGGTAAGTGGGCTAGGCCCAAGGGAGTCGTCGAAATGAACACCTGCTCATTGACGTGCGCTTCCAGATGGCCAGACAAAGACGGCTCCGTGTAAACTGAGGGAGGCGGAGTTCGGTAAGGTGTGTGTGTGTACGGCAGACTACTGCGATTATCTGGAGAATCCCAAGCTGGACGAAGACTCTGAGTTCGCAATGATATCGTCCAGCAAGGAGGGCCTGCGTTTCGAGCTGAGCAAGGGAAATTTCGGCACGGAAGATAAGTTCATCGTAGAGGACTACAAGGAGGAGGAGGTTACTCCGCCTGAGACCGTTACAAATTCCACAATCTTCTCACGTCTCTTCGATGACGCTTTGGCGAGCATTTTTTCACCTTCTGTCGAGGCATCTACAGCCAGCAGTATCACTCGCTCTGTGACGGTCAATGTGAATCGTAGCAAGCACTATCAGAAAATCGAGGGATTCGGCGGCAGTTTCACTGGAGCTGTGTCCTACTTACTGGAGAACTACAAAGAGCAGGTGATCCACGATCATCTGTACAAGTCGTTTTATGGCTCTGAGGGATTGGGATTCAATTTGATGCGCGTCGCAATGGGAGGTTGTGACTTTGATTTGGAGGCGTGGTCCTATAATGAGACACCCGAGAATGAGACTGTGCTCACCGGCATGGATAAGCTGGACGATCGTGATGTTATTCGCGTGGAGCAGATCAAACGCCTCAGGGAAGTCTCCGGTGTTGAAAACTTGCGTATCAAGGGCGCTGCCTGGAGTGCGCCTCCATGGATGAAGACTAACAACAGGTGGACTGGCTTTGGGCGCCTGAAGCGTGCCTACTATCAGACTTGGGCCGACTACCATCTCAAATGGGTGGAGCTGATGGAGAGCAATGACTTGCCGATCTGGGCCATTTCCACGGGAAATGAACCAACGAACGGCGTTTTCTTCATGGTTTTTGTTAAGTTTATGAGCATGGGCTGGACACCTCAGACGCAGGCCGTCTGGGTGGACGAGCATTTGGGTCCGACGTTCCGTAATTCAAAGTATAAGGATATTGTTATTTTCAGCAACGATGATCAGCGTTACACCAGCCCATACTGGTTCAAACAGGTAGAACCATTTTTTGAAATATGAGTAACACTTTATATAGAGTTAATTTTCAGATGAACAAAACTCGCCCCAATTCGCTGCAGTATATTGACGGCGTGTCGTTGCACTGGTACTGGGATGAAATATTTGGCAGTAGTTTTGTGGAGAGCACTAGTGAGTTTATGGAGGGCAAGCTTCAGATCATATCCGAGTCCTGCATCGGCGACAAGCCGTGGCAAAAGGCAGCGCCTCGACTTGGCAGTTGGGATCGTGGCGAGAAGTTGGCCCGTTCCTATTTGTCGCATTTGAAGGATGGCTTCCATGCTTGGATCGATTGGAATATCATCTTGGATGAGGCGGGTGGACCGAACTATGTGAATAACACCGTTGATGCTCCGGTGATTGCCAATACGACAAGTTAGTAGTGCAATTAGGTTCTTGCTTTCAGCGAACTTATTGTATATACTTTTTTCACAGGCTACACTGAGTTCTACAAACAGCCTCTGTTTTATGTCATGGGTCATTTCTCTAAGCTTGTGCCCCCAGGATCTGTGCATATCGAGGCAGTTGCCAGTAATGTCAACGTCGACGTTGTCGCTTTCCTCCGACCGGATGAAAAGGTCGTCGCTGTTCTCTTTAATAGCGGGCGCGCCGATCTGGATATTAGCATTGTGGACACGGTACGCGGCAGTGTGACAGTTAATGTGCCAGCCAGATCCATACACACCATGTTCTATAACTGAAAAGTATTATATATGATGTCAACTAAATGTATGTAAATTAGTAGCTGTTACGCAACTAAAGACGGGAATAAATAAAAACGAGAGGTGTAAAGAAATCAAACTTTTTTTGTAGTAATATTTTAAAATAATCAATAAGCGTTTTATTTTATAGTAGTAGGGTAATAACATGATAGACATTTATGTATATTTGGTATATGAAAATAAATAGTCTTCATTTAGTATATACTAATAGAATGCGTGGCTGCGTATACGTATAAGTGCAATGATATACAATAAACACTAATTTAACACCTATAATAACATACTTATCGATATTGTCACACACATATCGATAAGTTAATTTCGCTTTGTTGAAGGATTTTTCTGTTCCCTTCGAAACAGATCAACAGTATAAGACTTACTCTTTCCGAATCTTCAAATATGAATGTGTGCCTGTGTATACGTATAAGTGCGATGATATACAACCAACACCATTTAAACACCTATAATAACATACTTATCGATATTGTCACACACATATCGATTAGTTAATTTCGCTTTGCTAAAGGATCTTTCTGTTCCCTTCGAAACAGATCAACAGTATAAGACTTACTCTTACTTAATCGAAATACAGCAATGATTTCGAAGAGAAAGAAAGAGAAGGAGTGTGCAAAGAGAGATTTCGCATTGAGGCAATCGAAGAGCACTCAAGAAAGTCGCCCGCTCTGCTGCCTTGCATAACGTTTACCGTTGATTGCCAAATGCGTGAGAGTTTCGTTCAAGCGTTTGATTCACTTGTGTCGTTCGCCTGTGCCGCTCGCTTTATCAACTCAACAGCTGCTGCGGGTCAAGTGGCGGGCAGCGAGTGGCGCATAAACAACAAGTTGAGCGATTTCGTTTACGCTTGATTACAGCAATACAAAGTGCGGCCGGCGACTTTAAGCTCATTTGGGCTTAGCTCGACTCTCGCTCAGTTGTGCGGGCGCATTCGAAGCGCGCGTTTCGTTGCACTTTGCCAAAAAAAAAAAAATGAAAGCGCTTTGTCTGCGTTTGCTGCTCGTACTCGCCTTCGTGGCGGGGCACAGAGGTGAGTGTGAAACTGCGATTATAATACCATTCACCCATTGAACTCGAGTAAAATTGGCATATGAGCATGTAACAACCAGAGAGATATATAGCCCGTCTAAGTACATGTATTCCTGAACAGTATTTTGATTTTTAACTTATTTCCTTCACACTTTCACCTGCTCTTCTGCTATCTCTACCTGCTGCAGTTGCTCGGGCCGGGACGGCGGAATGCCAGCTGAGGGAGACGAAATACGGCAGCGTTTGCGTCTGCAACAGCAGCTACTGCGACTACTTGGAGCAGCCACGGCTCAGAGACGATGCGCAGATTATTATAATAAGTTCCAGCAAGGTAAAACCAAGTGGGAGGGAGCTGTGCTTTACTAGGGCGCTACTTAACCCGTATACGTATATACCTTTCGCAGAGCGGACTGCGCTTCAAGCAAACCGAGAGCACCTTTCTGGCTAAAAGCCTGTTGGATGTGCCGGACCGCCAGTCCTTTGACGACAACTTTGTAGCGGATTCAATAGTCGTTGAGCAGAACCGAGCCTGGCTGCAGCTTGCCAACATTCCACAGAGATTCGGTAACAACTCTCTCAACTTCTCTAATCACTTGTTAATTGTTCTGCATCTTTAACTCCGAACAGCTTTTAATGTCAGCGTAAAGACCGTGAAGCTGACCGTGAATCGCGAGCAGACTTATCAGACAATAACGAATTTCGGTGGGGCCTTCACGGGCAGCGTATCGCACATTCTACATCAATTGCCGAAAGAACTGCAGGATCATGTCTACAAGTAAAAGAGACTTTGAGAACTAAAACTATCATTCATTCATTCTTATCATTCATACTTCACTGTGCGTACTTAGATCCTACTTCCATTCCGACGGCATTGGCTACAACACAGTGCGCATGTCCATTGGCGGCTCTGACTTCGATCTGCAGCCCTGGGCCTACAACGAACAACCGCGCAACGATCAGTTGCTGAGCAACTTCTCGGCGCTGGATCCTCGTGATCTGCAGAAGGTGGAGCAACTGAAACGGCTGAAGACCGTAGCCGGATTAAAGGAACTGAAAATCATGGCCGCCGCGTGGAGTGCTCCTACTTGGATGAAGACCAACGAACGCTGGACAGGCTTTGGCCAATTGAAGCCGAAGTACTATCAGGCCTGGGCCGAATACCACTTAAAGTGGGTGCACTGCAGCAGCAACAGTAGCATCGAAAACTATTTTTATGCTAATTAATGCGCACTCTTTGCAGATTTCTCGAGCTAATGCGGGCTATAAATATGCCCGTCTGGGCCATATCCACTGGCAATGAGCCGTTAAACGGCGTCATTGGCTTCTTCTTCGTGCACTTCATGAGCATGGGCTGGACGCCGTGGCAGCAGGTAGGCACACTTACCTCCAACTGATCCGCGATCTCATCGCACTGCATCTCATCCTGTCAGGCCATTTGGCTGAGCGAGCACCTCGGGCCAACCATTAGGAACTCGGCGCAGCGCGACGTGCTCATCTTCGGCAACGATGATCAGCGATATACGTATCCCTCCTGGTTCCGCAAGGCAAGTTCTCTACTTCATTGCATTAAATCTGGAAGCTTTGCTGTTGTGACTTTCAAGAAATTGTTGCGGATGTTGTGACAGTATAACTGGAGAATTCAATTCATTATGATCATGCATAAATATAGAACTTTAATCTCTTTCCCAGATGCGCGCCTCTCGCAGCAAGTCTGTCGACTATCTCGATGGCCTGGCCGTGCACTGGTATTGGGACGAGGTCTTTGGGCCCCAATTGATAGACGAAGCGCATGCGGAAATGCCAAACAAATTGATGCTAAACACGGAATCCTGCATCGGCGACAAGCCTTGGGAGACGCACGGACCGGAACTGGGCAGTTGGGGGCGCGGCGAGAGCTATATGCGCGCTTACATGCAGGATCTGCAGCACAATATGAACGGTTGGCTGGACTGGAATCTGGTGCTCGACGAGCAGGGCGGGCCCAACTACGTGCACAACTATGTGGACTCCGCGGTGGTGGTGAACACGACGAGTCGCAGCGAGTTCTACAAGCAGCCCATGTTCTACGCCATCGGGCACTTCAGCAAGTTCGTGCCGGAGCAATCGGTTCGCATCGATACCAGGACGAATGAGACCAGCGAGTCCTTGGCGCAGCTGAGGGTCGTGGGCTTCCGCAGACCGGATGGCAGCGTGGCATTGATTGTCTACAATGGGTAAGTGGCACGCGTACTATCTTGACTCCACTGCCACTTGAGATCCATTACGCTACTGAAGAGTTTTCCATCTCGTTTCGCAGGGAGAATGTACCGGTAAACGTGGCACTGGATGACACTCAACGTGGTGCCTTCAATTTGCGATTGCCTGCTCGCTCCTGGCACACCGTGATCTACAAATAGTACGCTGCTGTTTTCCGAGTTAGGCATAGCGTAAAGTGATGTAATCTAAATATAGCCAAGAGTCCAGCCACCCCAAGGACCAATTAGGATAGAGAGACACAGAAAAGGATCGAAAATTAAACAAAACGGATGCTCAGCAATGGTTCCCTCCCGCCACTACACTATCTATATAGGATGCGGATGCTCTCCGGTGTCCGGACCCTGGAGAGTTGTCCATGCGCAACGCCCGAGAGACAACGGAAATTTGTTTAAGCTGCTCAATTTGCCGTAACACGTCTGTTTACAATGAAATTTCATTTGGCGTTTAGTGTCCGCCACGCCCACAGGCCTAGGCACAGTCACCGGGAGAGCGAGGGGCTTAGAATGCCATGGTATGGTGACGGCACGGCAAGTAGAAACGGAATTTTGGATCAAGTTGAGTGACAACTGGCAGTCGAGCGGCAACAACGGCCAAGCGAAAAGATCTTTCGAAAATATTTTCCTTAGTTTCTTCTAAGTTGTTCCTCTCGTTTTTTCTCTACTCATACATGTGCTCTATAAATATGATTGTCAATTGAGCGCACAGCAAATGCATTTGCTTCTGTACTCTGCATCTGCCCCGGCCGCCGCCTCCTCCACTGCATCTCTGTGTCGCACTTGGCGCTCAAAATGGGGCGTTTTATGTAAATCTATAAATTAAACATGAAACGATCCACATTCAACCATAAACCATGCTATATGAAATTCACGAGACAATGATTATAAAAGTACTATATATTCTCTATTATAAATTGTTTTGAGAGAAAGCCTAATTGCATGATAGATATACCTATAAAGATTTTAGATATATGCGAACTTTCTAGATGAAATAATGTGTAACCCATACAATATAAAATATAGAAAATGAGCAAAAATTGAATTGAAAAATTTAATATACTCTTGTTAAAGTTAAGAAAATGAATTTAAGGTCCAATAGCCTTAATAAAATCTAACCAAGGGGAAATTCAAAAATACTTTGGACAACGAAAGCTTTACATCGATTTTGTAATTTACCTTAATATTATATTATAAATACCATAATAATTAAAAAATAATTGACATTTGAAAATCAATTTAAATTAGTGGCATGCCTACAATTTAAACTTAACTTTCTCGAAAAAATGAATTTTCAATTTAAAATTCTTTTTAGTCATAATTCGGACAGTCTAATGATTCAAGCATAACGTGGCCATTTGGTGTTCGAATAAGCGTGAAAGGGCTTAATTAAAATAATTAACTTTAAATGAATATATGTTATAATATAGACAAAAATTAGTGCCATTTTAAAAACAATTAATTTTTCAGAAATAATAGAATAGGTGTGTAGTTCAATCTGCTGGGAACTTCATTCTAGAAGACCTTGAATGTCACCCATTGCAGCATTTCGCGATGTTCCCAGTGATGCGTTGGTGGCATTTGCCACATGTAGATGCAACATGTTTGGAACTTTGATGCATTAATTACAAGTTGCAGTGGCAGTAGCAGCAGCAGCAGCAGCCGCAACATGTCGATGCGAGTTATGGGAACCGCTCTCAAGTGCTTACAACAAAATACACTTATCAGGCACATGAGTGTGTCAATTACATGCTGCACCCACGCTGCAACTCTCCTACTCCCTCCTCAGCGGGAAGTGGCAGCCAAAGTGTTGAGTGTTTGCTGCAAGTCGTTGTTAATGTTGTTCTTGCTGCTCTTGTTGTTGTTTTTGTTGTTGTGGTGGTGTTTGTAGTGCATAAAGTTAATGAGGCTCATTATGAATATGGCGGCGATATGTTTGTGTCAAAAGCAATGGGAAGAACGCTGCAGGGGAATTTACACGCGCCTGCCCTGCCCTGTCAGCAGAAGATCAAAGCCCAATACGAGCACACCACACCATTCCCATGGAGCATGCCCATAATGTGTTATGAGTTATTGGCGGACGGCAGATCCGTCCACATCCACATCCACACACGCATGGTATATATCCAAATCCATAGCCATATCCATGTCGCAGCTAACTGACGCTGATCCGCTTCCTGGCGCGTCGTGTCGCGTCGCGTGCTTGTCAACAGCTGACAGCGCCATGTCACAGCAATTTGCTGCAAGAAGAGCCGAAGAAGGTGCTTCGCCTCCTGCTACTCGGTCTCCCCCGTCTCCTCCCACGTCGCACTCAAATTGAATGCTCAAAGTAGACGCAAACTGGATACCATTTAGTTTCGGATTTATTTCAAGCATAAAACGGCGATCGCATTTCACAGCGGCAGGGACACGGCACAGTGACGGAGCGGGGATGGGTGTAGGGACGGGGGCACTTAAGTGGCCCGAGGGACAAGGGCGCCGGATGTGCCCGTTTTGCTCTCACACACAAGCACACAAATCAGTTCGTGCAGTACACCATATACATACATAGGTGCATATGTGTGCCTGCAGTTTATGCCCAATTGAAGGGTCGTATTTTCCCAACTGGTTCGGGCCGACAGTCAGATAAGATAGTCAAATTGCCCATCGTATCGAACCAACTGTCAATCCGTGCAGCCATGGGCTAATTGGCCCGCAGAAGCCACGCAGACAGCAGACAGCAAGCACAGTGCAAGCAGAATGCGACGTCCACTCTCGCCAACGCTGGCCAAGCTGGCCGAGCAGCAGCTGAACGAGACTCCCGATCGGATACAGCAGGACATTATAATCCTGCGCGTCTGGATACGGCAGCAGCCGCATCTGCGCGCCCGCACCGAGGACGACTTCCTGATCGCCTTCCTGCGCCGTTGTCGCTACAGTCTGGAGGAGACGAAGCGGCGCATCGATCGCTACTTCACGTACTACAACCTCTTTCCGGAGATCATGAACAATCGCTGCATCACGCAGCGACTGCTGGAGATCAATCGACTGGGGTGAGTAGCAGGAGAGGAATGGGATTAGGGATACTTTTCAGAGGATTACTCTAACTAAAAGCACTTGAACAGCATATGTCTGTATCCGGACCTGCCCAAGAGCGACAACCACACGGCACTGTTCATCGCCCGCTTTGGTAAATTCGATCCCAATCAGTACAGCCTGCGGGAGGTCTACCATTTCACCTCGATGGCCATGGAGATCATGGCGTTGGAGAACGACAACGCGTCGGTGGCGGGTATCTGCGAGATCATCGATCTTGAGGGCTGCAACTCGGACAGAATGCGGCGCTTCGATAAGCTCTTCTTCCGCAAATGGTGGAACTGGCTGCACGACTGCAGTCCGCTCAGCTTCAAGGAGGTGTACGTGATCAACATGCCCAAGGATGTGCAGAACGTGATTCTACTCCTCTACAATCTGCTCAGCAATCAGGTCAACTATCCGGTAAGTCGATTCACAAGTGAATTTCCGTCGCATTAATTGGGCGTTTCACCTGCAGATACGTGTGCTGCGGACACCCGAGGAGCTGATGGAGCACGTGGGCAAAGAATCACTGCCCGAGGAGTACGGTGGCACCAATGGCCACATGGCCGAGAGCATTGCGTACATGGAGGACCTGCTCAATAGCTATCGCAGCTACTTCGAGCAGGACTACAAGTACGGCACTGTAGAGGAGCTGCGGGCCGGAGAGGTGGCTATGTACGAGGCGGAGTTTGGGGCTAATGGATCCTTCCGCAAACTGAACTGGGATTAGCGTAATTTCGCATACCTTACACCTAAGTTCCGCCCTAGTCGATCGATCAATGTAGTAGTAGATAAGGCTTCGCTTATCGCGGAATAGATACACGAAATTGTTAGTAACCCACACGACGAGCGTATCTTTTATGGGGTCTGGGGGAGCCAGCGTGCCGGACCGATAAGATAAGCGCGTCGCAAATCACTTTCTGCACGATTGCCCCCATTGAGCCATTTGAGTTGCAGCGAACAGCGCGTCAACATGGCCCAACTGCGAACCATGGAGCCGGCCCTGGTGGCCCTCGCGCTAAGCGAGTGCAACGAGCAGCAGGCGGAGCGGGAGGCGATGGTGGCCCGGCTACAGGCGTGGATTGCCAAGTCGCCATACCTGAAGGCGCGCACGGACGAGCGACTGCTGCTAGCGTTTCTGCGACGTTGTCGTTTCAGCCTGGAGGAAACCAAGCGGCGCATCGACAACTACTACTCCCTGCGCAATGTCTTCCCCGAGGTGCTCGGCGCGCGGCAGGTGGACGAAGCGCTGCTGCGTCAGTTCGATCGAGGGTATAACTAGCAAGAGGGCGAGATATAGAGGGAGCTCTCGTTCAAGCCAAAACTTATGTGGTACTTTATTCTACCCTTCAGAATTCATGTGATTCCTGCACGGCCAGTGGGTCCGCAGGGTGCAAGGGTGATCATCTCACAATTCTCCAAGGTCGACCCGAAACAGTCGAGTCCACGCGAAGCCTTCAAGCTGCTCTTCATGATGCTCGAGCTGCTGGCCATGGAGTGCGACAACGCAACGCTGGCGGGGCTGTTCTTTGTCGTCGATGCGCGCGATGTCAGCATGGAGCAGATGCTGCAGTACGATCCGTTTCTGCTGAAGAAGACCTTCTCGCTGGTGGATCAGTGCCTGCCGCTGCGCTTCGCCGAAATTCACCTCATCAATATGATACCCTCCGGTCAGACTGTCTTCAATTTCGTCACGTCTTTTCTGCCCGCCAAGCTGCCCTGGAAGGTGCGTTAGAATTGGGAATATCTGCAAATCTCTCTTTATCTGTATTGATCTTTCATCTTTCCCCAACCTCAGTTCGTGGTGCACAAGAAGTCGGAGGATCTTTACAAGCATCTGCCAGCCGAGGCGATGACCATCGAGTATGGCGGCAGCAATGGCTACTCGAAGGAGGCCCTTGACCACTGGCGCCGCAAGCTGCTCGACCACAAGGATTACTTCGAGGAGGATGCAACTTTCGGCACCAATGAGAAGCTGCGCGTGGGCCTGGCCAATGCCTGGGCCAGCGGGGAGCTCAGTGGCACCAGCGGCTCCTTTCGCAAGCTGGAAGTGGACTAGTCCCGTTTCCTCTTCCTTTTTCATTTACAATCATTTAAATCTTTTTTTATTAGCGTTTAATTAAGTACTAAAGCTACCAAATACTAATTTATCTCTAAAGTTTCACTGCTCTGTGTGTGTTTGTGTATGTGTGTATATCGCGTATTCCTTAGAACTATGTCTAGCATTAACTATTGTGCCACTTGGGTGCTAAGTGCTGCACTTCTTCTTAAAGTTAGCGTGCAACGAGGACGCGGCACCTTTTGTTGCAGTTGCCGATGCGGATGCGGTTGCATTTGAGCCTGCGGATGTGGATTTACTGCACGTTGCAGGCACCTGCAGCGCACTCGTCGTGCTCTTGTTGATGCTCTGCACGATCAGGTTGAGGCAGTCCAGACTGGAGCCATTCGCACTGCTGCTGCTGCTGTCGAAGTCTGCAGTCAAGAGAGAGAGAGAGAGAAGAGACTTGTAGAGCGAGAATGAGAGAGAAAGAGAACTTATCACTACACACCTGCAAACTGTCCGTACTTCTCCATGTGCCTGTTGTAGAAGTTCAGCTTATCCTCAAGGTAGGCACCAGCATAGGAGCTCTGCGAAGAAAGAAGGAGATAATGTATCCGTGAGATACTTTCGCCATAAATTTGCCAACGTGTCGAGCAGGCAAATGACAATGTCAGAAGTCGTCAGAAATACGCTCTAATGATGAGATTAGCCTCAGCGGCAGCTGAAGATTCCGCGAGCAGCCAATTAGGGCTCACTGAACCCGGAGGCGCGTATTGTTCCTGCTGCTGATGGTGTTGTTGTTGGTGTCCCCAGGCCACTTATTAGCAATTAAATTAATTTGCGCATACGCAGACGACACAACCGAGGGGCCGGGAGCAAGGGGAGGGGTAGGAGATGCACAGATTTCATTAGAAAAATTGCCCAACTCGGTCTAATTGCCACTTCTGGGTGGGTTGCACGCGCCTCTGTCGAACTTCGAGCTGACGTCGCAGCGTCTGCAAGGACCACCAACACATGGCAGAGTGGTGCGAGTGTTTGTGTGTGTGTGTGCACTGTGCTGTGTATTTATAGGCGCAGTGACATGAAAACGACACCCCGAACAAGAGCAGCGGAAGGAGAGGGGAAGAAGGAGAAGAACAAGAACACGCGAAGAACAAAACGCCGAACAGCGCGAACAACAGCAAAAACTCACGCTGCACTTTTATAAAGCGATTTATCATTTTCCAAGCGTTTACTGACAGCATGCGCCCGATATGCGCGACACACACACACACACGCACACACACACACATGCACATGCATGCATACACGCACAAACACTCAGGCAAAGTGCTCGACGAGAATTTTGTTTTATTTCTTCGACTGACGCAGCCAACTTTTATGAATATGTTATGGACTATATCGTATGTGTGCCTATACACATGGACGCGAGTGTGCGTTAATATCTGAATGAAAAAGGCCACTTATCACTGGCCTTCCTTCTCCCCCTCCCACTCCCCTCCTGCTGTGCATTTATGAGTTGCGCAAAGAACTTAAGCCGCTTTTTGGCGCGTTTTTCTTAGAAGTTCTCAGCGCTTCTGACGGCTTTTCGAATGTAACGGATATGGCGCCTTATCTGGTATTATGTATTGGATATACCACTCGGCAGCGTGTACAGAAGGCTTCTACAACTGCAGAACTTAAGAGCGCTTATACAGCGAGCTGATTTAGTAGGCTTCCATAGAGACTTTTTATGTCTGGCTGTGTTTGAACGAGGTTCTCCAGAACTGGCCGGGATCGATATAGGCTCCTTGAGAATTTAAATTATTAAAAAATCTGTCTGTCCACTACGAAATCAGTTTTCCCAAAATAATGCTCAAGAGTCAACTACGCTCGACTCTACCACACCCAAGACAATAATAGACTCTTGAAAGTTCCTTGGCTTTCTTATAGAAGTTGTATACACTTTTTGGAATTTCGTAATCGAAAATTGATTAAACCACAGTCACACACTAATAGATAAACACATATACAAATACGATACATATCTCTCCGAGTACATGTGAAGTTTCCTCCCACTTTTCGACCTTGCGGCTCACCCGTTGAGTCATTTGCACCCAACCGCTTGGGTTATGGTTTTTTATTGATCGCACCGTAAAATACTTAAAAGATTACATATGTCTAGAGTACCCACTTGACTGATACGCGAGTACTCTGGGAATAGCTGAATGGGCGGTTGCTACCAGGTGTTCAATTTGGGTTCGGGTACGGATTCATAAAGTGCAAATCGGAAGAGATATGCGTTTATGCTTCCTAGTAGCAAGCTGCGACAATCGAGGGGGCAAGCGCTTTCAGCACTCGGTACTTTGCAGTATCTGGCAACTCCAGGCCCCTTTTGGGCTTGTTCGTATAGTTCCGCAGTTCCCCAGTGGAATGGGGCGAATGGATGGATTGTCAGGCTCGGGTAGAGGGACGGTCGATGCGTTTTAATGTCTGCAATCTGGCATTTCGCCAGTTTTTAATCAAACTATGGACGAACATTAATATCTGCCATTGAGGGCGCGCTGTCGCCGCACAAATATGCAAGGTTTTATGGTAAATTAACAAATTTGTACATTAAAATGTGAGGAACTCAAACAAACTGCATGGAAATTACTCAGCAGAGCAGAGAGTCGAGATCGAGATCGAGGCTGGGGGATCAGGGACCGCGGACAGCAGATCGCAGATCCATAAAGATATAGTCGAGGCTATTGCAGAAATGTTCGCGTAATTGTTGACAATTTGTTGTGCTGTCACATCGGCTGGCTGCAGCGACTGCCAGCCCCGACGACCAACCCCAGATGCTGTCTTGCAACACCTTTCGGGGAACTGATCGCTCCGATCTTGTCATGTTTTTCCTGTGCAATTTGTCAGCTGACACATTTTCCTGCGCTTGCGTCTCGAACATGCGCTCATTGTGAAATCGTATTGAAAAGCGCTGCTGCCTTCATACTCCTCCTATTCCAGCCCCTCGCCATGTCTTCCCTTTCCTCGCCTTCCTGCCCTCTACACAACATTCTGATGTAGCACGAGTTTTATCACAACACGAATGTTGTCCCATTCTCGAGGCGATCTGAAAGGTATTTTGTATGGCGCAGCGCTCGAATTTGTTATAATTAATTTACAGCGCGACGCATCGGGCGATATGGCATAGCGTAGTATAGTATTGGATCGAATGGCTTAGGGTTGGGTGGCCTGACTGCATAAAAGGGAAATTTATTTATTGCCTTTCCCCGCAGACAGCCGAGTCTCTCGCGAGAGTCTCGCGACATAAATTCTCCAGTCATTTGTATACTGCGATAATTTTCGGGGCAGACGGGGCTTTTGCGAGGGATCATAATTCATAACTTTGCCGTTACAAGCGGGACTGCAGCGGCGGCAACGAGCTTATTAAGTCGCACGTCAGCGAACGCATAAATTCTTTCTTTTTTGGCCAGCTAAGCGGCAGATGGGAGATCGGGGGCAGTCGGTAGGGCTGCGTGTTAGGGAGAGCGGGTGGGACCGGGGAGCCATGTTGTTCTATTTTCATGTAGCACAAACTCGGCCAGGCCCTGAGATTTTTTGATGAATGTGCGTGTCGCCAAAAGAAAAATGTACGAAAATGTTCTTCATGCATGAGGTTTTTACGAGAAAATAATTGCGGAACGTTTTCTTTCGTTGGCTCTGCGCTGATATTAATTGGCGTTAAGCGCAAACAGAAGCAGAGGCAGCAACACCAACACCGACAGCAACAGAAACTGTGAACTAAACCGAAAAGCGAACCGAAATCCGAAAACTTACCAGATAATCGGCCTGGCAGCTTTTGCCGCTCAAACTGGGCGCCAGATTGTCGGCGTCTCGCGTGGGTGTCGATTCCTGCAATGAGTAGAAGAAGAGCAGAGTGCTGAGAAGATAGAGAAGAGTATTTGTGGAGAGTCCACTCCCGAGCGTTTGCAGAAAGTAAGCGTCGAGTGTTACGTTGAGAGGTTGGTGAAAAGAATTGTTGAAATTTTGTGCGGATAGTTGAGAGTTAAGTGAGCTGTTATAGAAGATTGTAAAAAGAAGCTTGGAGAGTTTGATCTCGAGCGTTTAGAGCAGGGAAGCGATAAATTGTAAAAGGAGAGTATTGGGTACCACTATAAAATATAGTGTTAAGTAGAGAATGTTTTATGTAGAGAGAGTGTTGAGAATTAATCGTCCATTTCAAGTGTTCACAGAAGAGAATGATAGAGCTGTTAGCTGTTAGGTAGAGAGTGCAGATTGTATAGTAGACTGGAAAGGGTTGAGTCTACGGACAAGCGTTTGAAGAAGAGCAGTGCGCAGTTTTGGATGGACAGTATTACAGGGCAGTAATTCTTATGACTATTTAGAAGTGTGTGAGAAAGAGGGTGAAGAACGCACTCTCGAGCAAGCGAGTAGTGAGCGTTATGGGAAGACTGTTTGAAGGAGAGTAATGTGTAGTGCAAAGCGAGTATTAGAGTGGACTTTTTAGTGTAGAACCAGATTATCGAGCGCTTGCTTACCTGCAGCAGATCCTCTAGGCTCTCGATATACTCAATGGCATTGCGCAAGATCTCTACCTTGGGCAGGCGCTGGTTCGGATTGGACGATGTGCGTCGCTTCAAGATCTCGAAGGCCTCGTTAACCTAGAAAAAAGAAACAAGTTATGCGCCATCATCAATTAAATGAGCTATGATGAGTTATCGTGCCTGCAATCCATTGGAAATCATAGAAATCCATTAGAGATGTCATAAAACCCGCCCAAAGCGCGTTCATCTACCCCGCTCCCTCGATTCACCGATCCCATTTGTTCGGCTCTTTAAGTGGCTCTTTAATAAAACATATTTTAAATTAAATCGCGCATAAAATTCAAACAATTAAACCGTTGGGCGCGGGTGTTAACGACGGCCAAAGAGTCCCCTAGCCTGGTGCCCCTCCCCCAGCCCGACGAGTTAATGGCTCTGCCACAGGGGTTTGTCGATCTATAAATACGCCCCTTTCGGAACGCAGTTCCACGATTTGTTCGCTTTTACGATTTGTCGCAGAACTCGCGAGCTCGTTAATGTTCTCGTTCGTGTTGTTGTTTTTTAATGTTTGGCAAATCCTGCACTTTTACGCTCTTTGGGTGGCTTGTCCGTCCACTCCCCCACGCCCCTTCTACTCCCCAAATTAGGGCCAAACGATTGCAAGTGACATTTACGTTCACGATGTGTTAATTTCTGTGGCGCAACAAAGTTGCATGTAGATGCCGCCACTCTCCCTGTAGATTTGCCTACGCCTCCCCATGCATTATGGTAACTCAACTATGTTTTCCTATCCTGAGTGCTTATTTCTGTGATTTATAACGATATTCCCTACGACAATTGAGGAAAACCCCGAGCAAACGCTGCATCCACTGATTCTTCTATGCTTTCACATATTCAGGAAATAACTCAACCGTTTGGATTACCAATATACAATCTATAATTCCAACTAAACCAGATAATTTTCGTAAGAGAAGAATTTTTACAGACAGGTTTTCTCAAGTTATGAAAAACAGATATAGAAATAGATTGTCATTCTTTGTAAGACTGTAAAAATGGGAATAATTGATTTAAGAAGCTCTTCTACTATATCATTTCTTTGAATCATCATAGATGTATGTCAGTTATTTATTTCTGTAGTCTTTCTAAGACACAAATGTTCTAAATTAATATACGATTGCAATGCGTAACTGTCAAGATCTGACCAGAAGGAGCTTTGCATAAATATATTTAAATTTAAAATGAATATTTAATACATCTTCGTTTTTGCAAATATTTCCATAATTTATACTTATACTTATACTCAAATCTGTCATATGCGAAATGATCCAAAACTGGGATTATCTAAGATATATGATAAGTAATGTATGTTTTATATCTGCACAATATCGACTGTCATTCGGTACGTCTATCTGTTCGTCTGTTTGTTTCTTTGCCTGCTTGTCTGCCTGTTTGTCTGTCTGTTTATCTGTTGGTTTGTCTATCTGCCTGTCTGTCTATTTGTCTGTCGGTTTGTCTGTCTGTTTGTCTGTCTGTTTGTCTGTCTGGTTGTCTGTCTGTTTGTCTGTCTGTTTGTCTGTCTGTTTGTCTGTCTGTTTGTCTGTCTGTTTGTCTGTCTGTTTGTCTGTCTGTTTGTCTGTTTGTCTGTCTGTTTATCTGTCTGTTTGTCCGTCTGTTTGTCTGTCTGTCTGTTTGTCTGTCTGTTTGTCTGTCTGTTTGTCTGTCTGTTTGTCTGTCTGTTTATCTGTCTGTTTGTCCGTCTGTTTGTCTGTCTGTCTGTTTGTCTGTCTGTTTGTCTGTCTGTTTATCTGTCTGTTTGTCTGTCTGTTTGTCTGTCTGTTTATCTGTCTGTTTGTCCGTCTGTTTGTCTGTCTGTCTGTTTGTCTGTCTGTTTGTCTGTCTGTTTATCTGTCTGTTTGTCTGTCTGTTTGTCTGTCTGTTTGTCTGTCTGTTTGTCTGTCTGTTTGTCTGTCTGTTTATCTGTCTGTTTGTCCGTCTGTTTGTCTGTCTGTTTGCCTGTCTGTTTGTCTGTCTGTTTGTCTGTCGGTTTGTCTGTCCGTTTGTCTGTCTGTTTGTCTGTCTGTTTGTCTGTCTGTTTGTCTGTCTGTTTGTCTGTCTGTTTGTCTGTCTGTTTGTCTGTCTGTTTGTCTGTCTGTCTGTTTGTCTGTCTGTCTCTTTGTCTGTCTGTTTGTTTGTCTGTTTGTCTGTTTGTCTGTCTGCCTGTCTGTCTGTTTGTCTGTCTGTTTGTCTGTTTGTCTGTCTGTCTGTCTATTTGTCTGTCTGTTTGTATGTCTGTTTGTCTGTCTGTTTGTCTGTCTGTTTGTCTGTCTGTTTGTATGTCTGTTTGTCTGTCTAGCTGTCTATCTTTCTGTCCTTCTGACAGACGGTAAGTCTGTCGATCTGTCTGCTTGTTGACGATTGAAATTGCCAACCCCTGATTACCAGAAGTCGAGGCACCTGATAAGTTTTAGGGAAACATTCCGACTTCCAGGGCATCAGAGTATCGATCGCCACTTGCACCCACCTTTCTTAGGCGTCGCCGCTCGCGCATTGTGGCTGCCTTGCGGCGGTCCACGGTGACGCTCTTCTTCTTGCACGCCTTGCAAGCCCACGTGAGACAGGGACGCGAGGACTGGGCCGAGGCGCAGACGAGCGGGGCGAGCACATGCTCCTCCGAGCTGAGGCTGCTGTCTTCGTCGTCATAGTCCGTCGTGTAGAGGGGAGAGGACGAGTTGGTCAGCGAGAGCTGCTTGCCCGCACTGTCATCCGTTGTCGGGTGAGTTCGGCTGTTGCCGAAGCTGCATGCGTTGAGGCCGACATCGCCGACGGCGTTGAAGCGAGTAAAGAACTGCTGCAGCGTCTGGTGAGGATTGTGGTTGGTGTGCTGATGCGACAGGCTGTTGTTGTTGTGGTTGTTGTTGTGGCTGCTGTTGCTGATGTTGTAGTTGCTGTAGGCAGCAGCATGCGATTGCTGCGCATAGTTGGAGTATTCCTGCTTGATGCCGTTGCTCGGATCCGTACCCGATTCTGAGCCCGCGAGCATCTCGAGCGAATTGTTGTATTTGGTCATGGCAAGGACTCAAATCTGTTGGCTAATCACTTTGCCGATCACTTCACTGATCACTATACCGATCACTTCACAGGCTGCACGCACCGAGATTTCCGACGCGCTGCGAGACGAACCGACGCGCACAACAAACGCGACACATTTGTCCGATGAGTTCTGAGTTCTCCCCCGGATGAGCATACACAGCCACACACACACACATGTTGGCGACTCTCGCGCCGATCTTGCTGCGTTCTGAGTGGCTGTGCGCCGAGTGGCTGTGCGGCGAGTGGCTCTCGAGTGGCGTCTATTTATAACGCGCCCCGCCATTAGACGCGCTGTCCGCGGAAGGACGCGCACGTTGTGAGCACCAGGCCACGCCCCCGCCAATGGTCCCCGTCTATGTGTGCATGAGTGTGTGTGTGTTTGTGAAAGGCTTATGCAGACGGAGACGGAGCATCTTACGCCGGACTGCACTTGCTTTATTTATTGTCAGCGCCGCGATTAGAAGTCAAATAAATCCGATCTACCTGTCCGGCTATTAGCGCAGCGCCGATAAATCTGAGACGGCAGCAATTCGTTAATGTGACACTTTTAGTGGAGGCAGGCACCGCACACCCCCGCACACACCACACACACTGCACACACCCGCTCGCCGGCCAACAGAGCCGACAGCCCCAACAACCCCCTCTCCGCAGACATTATACAACTTTCATTGTTGTGTCTTCCCTGCCACCCTCCTCCCCCGCTTTACTCACCAGCCTCTTCGCGTGCTTTTTGCCTCGCCTCGCACGGAGCAAAAAACCAACGAAGCGCGTAAAAATAGTCGATCCTCGATGCCGCGTATAATTTGTTTATTTATTGCCGCTCAGCCAAAATATATATCTTTGGAAATCACCTCTAAATCTTCTCGAATGATATTGTAAATCTTCTGTCTTAGGCTCGTGGTTTTCTGCATTCCGTTTTAGTTGTCCCCACTTTCCATTTCCATTTCCCCATTGCCATCTCCTTTGCATTTCCATTTTCATTTCCACCTTGATTTCCACTTCCACCTCATTCACTTTTCAGTTCTTTGTTTTGCTTTGTTTTGTTTTGGTTTTTCTGCTGTCGCAGCTTTTCTCTTGATAAATGATTTGTTTTGATTTGCTCTGATTTTATTTTGAGCGCAGCTGGACCCAAATTCAATAAATTTGTTGAAGACAAGCAAACGTTAATCCCAATTGTAAATGAAACTACATTTACTTGTTGTATTTTTACAGTTTCTTTATTTTTGTAGTGCTTTCTTCTGTTGTAGCAGATACTTTGTGGAGTAGAAACAAATATAAATATTATTAATAATATATTTAATTGTTGTGCTCTTTTCTGTTGTAGCAGATACTTTGTGGCCTAAAACAAATATATATAAATAATAATAATATGAAATACTTCGATTTATATTTATGCTGACTAGATAATCTCATTAATATAATCTGCAAACATATATTTTTATGTGCTGTCTTTTGTCTTCAAACATCTACATTCATTTTAAATTACACTAAATAAATAAATATAAAAAAAAATTTTAAATTTGAATATCTGAAATGGCGCCAACCAGTGCTACCTATTTAGAGTTTTGCTGGCGCCATCTATCTCTTGCGAGTACTCGTGGTTTGAGTATTTGCTAAGTGACAGTTAATGTGTAAGTACCATTGCATGCTTTCAGGCGCAGCGAGTAATACAATTATGGCGCTAGAATTTTGCTAAGTAGTTTTTAATTTATATTAAATTTACAAAATTAGTAACTTATTAATGTATATAAATTTACAGAATAAATATAGATATGTGATATATATATTTTCACTTAAAATCGGCAATAAATAGTTACGATAAAATGATCAATTTACCGTTATCTGCTCATGTTCGGCTTTTATCTCGGCATTTCTCTATTGCTGATGCAACATTTCCAGCAGGCTACAGCAGACTGATGGAGTTCACAGCAGTGAATCACTGGAATCACTCATCACACACACTCACAGCTCAATGAGTTCATAGTGGCATCTTGTACTATGCCAACTACTTTTGTTCGCTGCTTGCTTTTTTGGCCAGCTTTCGCGCGTTGTCCGTCTAATGGTTGCATGTTCCATCTTGTTTTTGTTGTTGTTGTTGTTGCTGTTGCTATGGCCCCGACAAGGGCCAGTGCCTTCAGCTTTCCATTCATAAAAATGTGTGCAACATGCGGCAAACTCGCGTGCGAGTTACGTCAGCCAAACAGACGCGAGGTGAGAGTAGAGAGGCGCATGTGCTGTGCGTGGGAGAGCGAGAGAGTGAGGCTGAGTGAGAGAGAGAGAGAGAGAGCTGCCTGGCCATGAGCAGAATGCAGATTGCAGCTGGTTCAGCTTTGCTTATCAGCAAGGTTGAAGCAGCGCGCTGCACGTTATTCTCTGCTCGCAGTCGCCTGGCAACAGCTGAGTTCGTGCCGCCAAACGGGGCAAGCACAAAGCTGCCAATTATAGCCTCAATTATTGCAGTTGCTGCGCTGAACAAAGTACTACTACTACTACTACGCAGGTATGTGTGTGTGTGTGTGTCTCTCTCTCTCTCTCACTCTAGATATTGTGTGTAAGGCTGTGCAAGAAAACAAAGCGCAATGAACGAAAGCATTTTTACATTTTTCTTTGCGCTCAGCGAAAATGTTTACAACGATGCGAGCGAAAATGCCGCGATGCCTGCGCTGGCAGCGCTGCTCGCAAAGGGATGGACGGGCGCGGGAGCGGGCACGGCAACGGGGAGGGAGGGAGCGAGTAAGAGACGCGGACAGAGGCGGAGTATTGCGTGGCAATATTTGAGCGCGGAAAGACAGCGCGAAGCACGCAGTTACAGTGAAGCCGTCGCAGCAGACGGTTGAGCGCGCAGCTCGTGACTGATTGCCTGCAATTGTGATTCAGCTACTCACACAAACACACGCACCAACACACGCACACACACACACACACGCATATATCGTTCGCTCGCACGCATTGTGGAAATGATATTGAGATTCGTAAACACGACGAAGTAAACACTGCAAAAGATGTTGATAAAAAGGCGGCAAACGCGAGTGCAGTGCAAGAGTGATAAGCCAACAACAACAACAACAAGAGCCACAACTTCAGCTAATACAGGTAAAAGCAGCGGCAGACATTGAAGGCCGGCAAAAATAAATAAATAAATAAAAACAAAAAAAAATTGAAGGCAGCGCGCGCTTTAAATGTGTCAGCGTGCCAGAAGTTTATAGGCCAAGCCAAGACTGACAGACAGGTCTCAACTCGCATACAGTCACACACACACACACACATGCATGCAGGCTGCCGTTTGTTTGCTTGTTTGTGTATGCAAATGCACAGCTTCAGTGTGCGTGTGTGTGTGCCTGGCTGTCTGTTGACTTTGTTTGTGTCTTACAACTCTCATTACTTTTGTTATTATTCGCACATTCTGTTATCAATGTGCGTGTGCGTGTGTGTGTGTGTGTGTGAGTGTGTGTGTGAGTGTGTCGCTTTTGCCTTTTGTGCTGTCTTCTGTTCGCGCTCGCACACCTGTTATCGCAGCCCGCTGCTTCGCTCTTGCACTCTCGCGCTCGCTCCCACTCTCCCGCTCTCCTGGTCTCCATCTTGTGCTCGCTCTCTCCACTCTCCATTCGTTGTGCACGCTGCATCAAAACAATTTTAAATCTATTTTACACATTATTTACTTTCATTGCTCGAAAGCAAGTAAAATATATTGATGGCATGAGCAAAGTGAATTGACGAATTGAGCTAGCAGCGGCAGCGGCAGCAGCTGGTCGAGGGGAGGTCTTTTGATTGCGGCAAGGTCTATTCATAGCAGGCTGTGCGAGTGCCACTGTGCATGTGCATGTGCGTGTGTGTGTGCGAGCTCTTTGAGAGCTTTTGAAATATGAAATAAATAACGGAACTTACATACGATACGATGCCATAGAGAGCGCAGTATTTCAAGGTCAGCACCTGATGCTGCACAGTGTGCCCCAAATAAAGCGATTTATGGCACACTGTGAGTACATGCCATACTCGCGTTTTTACGGGCTGATAGAGTCGTTCGCTTCTCTGGCTCTGCATTTAACCCAATTCCATAAATACAATTGACGGCGAGAGCTGAGGGCATCTCAAGGCGTGACTTCGCCTGCTTCGGGTCGTAAAATGTATAAACAAAATGCTATTTTAAATCGTAAATGTCGAGTCGAAATTCCGACGCGTAAGTTGACAGATAAATCGCGTAAGCCAGTAAGTTGTGGGTAATTAACTCGTAGACACACACACACACACACAGCTGTGCGTACACACTGCATGATATAACTGAAGCATCATAATTTAGTATAAACATTAACTTAACCTGAAATTCCAGAAGACCTCACAATCAATTTCACTCTTAATGCAAATTCAGTCAATTCGACTGGTTTGATAACAGCCTTTGTGCGGGTTCGATTCTCGCTGGAATAGAAATATATCCACATTCACCCCGTATATCTAACATGAATACATGTACGTATTTTTAGAACTAAAATGTAATCATTATTCTGGGGGCGTCTTAAAAATATATAAATTCGCTGGCGAGCGAAACGACGCGATTTGACACGTGCCAAATGCCGCTTCTCGAATGCTTTGAATGTAAACAAGAAATTCCCCAATGTGACTGACCTACGAATACCCTTTGTTGGGCTAAAGGATAAAGAAATAATGTAGGGCATTCCGAGTGCTTCTAAAGATAGTTGATTAATTACTCCTGCAGACAAAATTATGAGTGCTAAATGAGTTCGCAACGCACTAATGGCCTTAATGCGGTTATCTGCAACACACACGCACACACACACACAGCCAAGTAATTAGTTCAATTGTGTTAATTGGCGAAACAGTTGTGAAACGCTCAAGATATTAAGGCGAAATCTTGTTTACATTCGCCGGAGTCGACACATTTGAGCTCCTTATCAAAGTCTTGAGCACATTTGTCTGGTAGCTCGCGAGAGAAGTTAAAGTATCCGACGATAAGGTCTGTCTGGGCGAGGAACCCCACGAACACGAACCACGGACAAGGAAAGAGTTGACATATCAGCGCCACGTCACGTCATAAAGCGAATCTTATCAGCTGCACCCATACAGCATTTGATACCCACGTTTCGTGTTTCGTCTACTTGCAATTTGTTAATCACTTTTGGCAGACAGCCTCCCCTGAAGTAGCGCGATTCAATTGCTTTTTAAATTACTTATTTATTACTTTATTGGCCAACTATTTTAGCTAAGTCACTTGGATTACGTGCTCCGGTAATAAATAGTAAAACAATGCTTATTAAATTGATTTTTTCAAGTGCCGCGTACGCAAAAGGCATGTTCGTTCTGATTTCAAGTAATTCCCCAAAAATGCACTCCAGAAATGTCTGGGAGCTGCAGACTCAAGGGATGCCATTCCTCGCATGCCTGCACGTTACAGTCTCCGTTGGGTAACTGTTCGCCACTTTCATTTAGCTGGACAATGGCAAATGCGGCGAATGACACACTATACCCCTTGGCTGGTCTGTGGTTTCGCTAAACTATGGGATGCAAACTTATAGATGCAAAGTAATAGATGCAATCTGTAAGATACAATCGCTCGGCGCAGTGGGACATGTGTCTATCACATGGCAGGCGTTGCCCCTGTCGCTGCCTCTGCTTCTGTTTGCATTCGCTGTTATTGTTGACGAATTTAAGCCTTATATTGTGCAAACGTCGGTAGAGACACACACACACACACACGCACACACAGCGACCTATCGGTATCTGTGTAAATTGCACAGGCGCGCGTCAGTATAGCTGATAGTTTCTGTAATTCTGTTGCGCCTGATACCCAAAATAAAAACGAAAGAAGCACAGGCATACACACAATCGCACACATACTCACACACTGGCAGGCGGTGAGGCCCCCCGGCTGCTCAATTGCCCCCTTGGCGGTGAGCGTGCACTGTGAAAAAAGCAACCTTGAACCGCTGGCAAAAAACTTTCACAATGAAAAAAGTTCAGTATCAAGGACTCAGCAACGAGCAGCTAGTATCTCTGGCATTCTGGCACACGCACACTCATATGCTCGCTCACACATCAGAGCACATAGATACGTGGCTGTACATACTTACACTCGAGTATAAACAAAAAGTTTGCTTTATTTGCTTTGCACGCAAGGCGGCAACGTTGCGTATACGTAACGAGTGACTGCCAGGCGAAGAAAGAAAAGCATTCTCGGGCACAAATTCGAGCAGACGCACATGTAGCAGATAAATGAGACTATGCGTATGTGTGTGTGTGTGTTTGCAACTGCCACGTCACAGATGTGCGTGTGCGTGTGCTTGTGCGAGTGCGTGTGCGTCCTCTTAAGGTATTTACGGTTTTTGGTTATTTTCCGTGCACATTTCTGGGTCATCGAATCGACGCTTCTCTTCTTCTATTTATGCAAAAGCCATAATAAAAATAGCCAAGCGAAAAAAGAGGATAAAAAATCGCTGGAAACACGCTGGTATGCTGATACGCTGCTCCGCTGATATTTAGAAAGAGCGTGTTGAAAACAAATGACCGACTCGCTCGCACGCATTTCTAATGCCCGCTGCGTGGGGCCGGACTGTAATCAAAACAAAGTCTGCAAAATATTTAAATATATATTCACGCAAACATAAATATGTGCGGCACATACATGAATATATATATGCATACATATAGTCCATCAATATGTAGATATGCACGAGCATGTTATAAAATAGCTAAAAATATATAAGAAACATGTATGGTATATAGCTGCCTCTATAGAGACTTGTGTGTATTTGCACTACACTCACACTGAGGTGCCAATTAAGTGGGACCAACTCGCCAGGCATTTCTGATATTTCTGGCTGCCCGTTCCGATTGCTATATAACATATGCGCAGTTTGCAGAGACTCCAAGTCCCAGATCCAAGCCCACGCCCCAACTTTGCGATGTTTGCCCAAAAAGACGGACAAGAAAGAAAAAGAAATACAGCTGCGTGTGTTTTTTCTCTCAATGGAGCTTTATTTACTCCTAGGCAGGCACACACACTTGTGTGTGTGTATGTGACTGGTTATATAGGTGTGTGTGTGTGTGTGTGCAAGAGTGCCAAAATATTTCTCGTATACCGTAGAGACGAGTTGCTACTGATAGTTTCTATTGTAGCGCCAGACATGCTGGTGCGAGCTTGGACTTCGTCTGTATAAGGTGCAAATTTTATTAACTTATCAAGTTTCTCATACTGCCACAGTATTTACATGTATATGATAGATAGTATATATATTTCTCAATCTCCCCAAGTGCCTCTATTGTATTTACATAGAGATAGATAGCAGATAGCATATGGGTTTCTTTAACAAAGGCTTTGTTTTCTTTCAGATTTCAGTAACCCATAATTGTTTTGCAATGAACGATGCATAAATATACCATAATATACTTGAACGGTCAACCGTTTGTCTGATCTTTTCTTCACATCACATCTTACAGGCTAGAGGGATTTTTAAAAAACTTACCACAGAAATTGCAAAACGCCGCTCTGGGCATGCCTTACACTACAATCTATGTTATTGCAGTAGTTTTAATAATATCGCTGAATTTATAATATATACGTGTATAAATAAATCGTATTTTTAGCGCTCTCTCAGTTAAACAAAGGAAATGCAAACTGCAGCTGAAGAGATTTCAGTTATAGGAGATATATTTAGAGATCACTTGAGAGTGCAATAAAGAAAAGCACATTAATATTTATTTGCCGTCTCAAGATCTATGCCCGATTACAAATTTTGCAAATCACATTTCTATAACTGTAATCAAATCTTAATTTCAATAAATTGAATTTATTTATGCCATATTTATTGCTATATTGTGCGAAGCCACTTGAAATCGGGCGATCGCTCGATTGGACAGCTATCACGATCTATAAGAACTTTCTGCAGAGTCACTTAACTTATTGTTTAGTTGGGTACTCCACGCTAATACTATATTGTATATTATATAATATTGGGCGAGCATTAAAGATCGGGTCTGAGGCAAGTCTGCGCTACCCTAAAGAACTTGTTCGCCTCGTTTTCACTATCAGCGGGCGGAAAAGAAAGAAAGAGAGCGACATAGAGAGAGAGAGAGAGAGAGAGAGGGAGAGAGAGAGCGAGCAAACGCGAGGTGAGAGCGCGCTCGAACAACAACAAATCGAATACACTCGCTTTCGCACACACACACACACACACACACTCGCAGCAGCGAGTAGTGTGCGCGCGCGCGTGTGTGTGTGGCTTTGTGTGTACATTTGTATAATTGTGAGTAGATTCAGAGATAAGTTGATTGCGCCGACTCCGACGCCGACGCCTCAGACGACTTAGACGAAGCGTCATAAATATTTATTCTATATAATATATGCCTTTTTTCGCTCAGAAATGTTTTCGTTTTTCGCGCTGGTCGCGCGGCTGTTTAATTTGAACTTAGGATCGTCAGTCGAGCGGTTTAGTTCCCGGCAACTAGCGGAACTATTTGCCTGTTTGACTATTTAGCTGAGCGCGGCGAACACTAACAAGACAATTGCACATAGTCCCGCGCACGTCAATTATCGGGCATTATATGTTATAGAAAGCGCGTGGTACGATATAACGCACACACACACAGACTATAGTGGCCATTTATCAAGTAAGCCTTGGCCGGGTGCCGGTTGTCAAGAAATAATTTGACGTCAAAGCGAGTTTCATGTAAAAGCTCACAATTCGACTTTGTTTGTTTTCCCCTTGCCTTCCTCCAGAAACGGCAACATTGCTGAGAAGCGGTGTGAAAAATGATAATCCTGCGATAGCGACTACGATTTGGATGCCCTCGAAATCCTCCATGCCATCCAGCATGCCATTATAGATGCCAACTGCTATACAGCAACATCGACACACTCACACACACAAAATCCACATCTGGGGAAAACCAAAAATAAACCTTTCGGCCAAGGACTAAATTGTGCAGTGCAACACCATCATCATCATCACCGAGAGATCGAGACTTCGTTGGGTCACTCCTTGAGAGAAAAAGAAATAGACAGAGAGAATAAGCGAAATGGCTCACTTTAGCGGGCAGCAGCCACCGACCGAGGTGCCCGCTCACTTCAAGAATCTGTTCAGGAACGGTACACTGGGGGAGGACGATGACAGCGGAGGCAATGGAAATGGCAACAACGGCAACAACAACAACAACGACCAGGAGAATCGGCCCGACAATGATAACAACGACAATCTCGCCGCCTGCTGGGTCTTCGGTTACGGCTCGCTGTGCTGGATTCCCGGCTTCACCTACACCAAGTGCATAACAGGTTACATACGAGGCTACGTGCGTCGCTTCTGGCAGGGCAGCGTAACACATCGCGGCACCGAGAAAGAGGTGAGTGTCGATTCGAATCAGGCAATCGGAGTGTAGTTGGCTAACTAACCTACCACTCGACTGAGCCAACGCAAACAGCAACACGTTCAATACGACCATCTGTTGGCCTTTCCCCCACTGTTGCTGTACCGCTCACTCTCCGTCCATATCGTTACCTAATTGTCGAGCCTTATCAGCGTTACGGCTAGACGAGCTGAATTAGCATACTAGACACGCTTCTGCCAGACGGCAAATAAAATGCAATGGAAGAATAGTTCCGCTTTCTTCGAAATAGCCGTAAAGCTGTAAAGCGTCCGCCGATTCTGCTCTCTTCGCAGCAAAATGCACTTTAATTGTTAATGCAATGGCGGACAGCAACAATGTCGAAATAAGTCAAGGTCCACCAATTAATCGTCAACAAGTAAACAAACAGAACGTGCAAATTGCACTCGGCACCCAAAGACTCGTCCCGTCCCCCTACACCCACAAACAGTGCCCGGCACTGGGCTGCGAAATACAAATGCATTTACTTATCACAATCAACTCTACCTTCTTTCTTTGTGCAGCCTGGACGTGTCGCAACGCTTGTGGAGGACAAAGAGGTAAGCGGGCCACGTCGGCCATAATGACACACTTTAGTCCAGTACGAATACAATACATATAAGACTGGGTAGCAGGGTACAGTCGTGGATGCATCCCTTGACAGTCGCAGCAGCAAAAAAGCAACTACGCCGTTTGAATTTCTCAACGTAAGCCCCATTCCGTGTGGGCGGCGTGCACTGGACACGCCCCCCACCCGTCCATATCTAAGGTGAAAACTCTGGCACGTTTCCGCAGTCAACCGAGCGCAACAATTCGAGAAAAGCCTCTCTTCATTGGAGTACGCAAGGCGAAATACCGCGAAATATAGGCGATTTTTTACGCCTTGATACTTTCTATCCTAGGCCCGGGGACTTTACCCAGGGTGATCAGCAGATGTGAGAGCTACCAGGAGCTCGTATGTGACCCCGAGAGACAAGCATGAAAAACTCAAAGCGGCCTACCAGTGGTGCGAGCTGCCGCTATTTACGTGCACGCTTTGTCGAAAAACAAGTTGAGAATTCTAAGCATACAAGTGGACTGTAGGCAAGAGTTCGTTCGCGCGAGGTCCGATTTTAGTTTTATTCTTAAACTAATTTAAGAACTTTTAGTTTGTTTTAAATTGTCAACTTATGAATTTTTCATCTCTTCCGATTGCAGGGCATCACATGGGGCTGTGCGTACAGAATTACGGGGTCAACGGCTCTGGAGTATCTCAAGCAGCGCGAGTGCACGTTAGGTAAGTAGAGCGACAAGAACAAGAACCAGTGTCGTGTCGAGGGTAACTTTAATCACAAATTATCTTATCTGACAGGCGGCTACGCTACCCTGGAAACAAAGTTCTTCCCGCGCGTCGCTTCGCATGACACACCCTTCAGTGGGGAGGCCGTCGAGGTGCTGGTCTATGTGGCTACACCGGAGAATCGTCACTGGATGGGCGATGCTCCTCTAGCGCAAATCGCACGACAGATCGCCCAATGCCGCGGTCCGAGCGGACACAACGCGGAATATCTCCTGCGATTGGCACTTTTCATGCACGAGGAGATACCGGGTGTCCGGGACGAGCACCTTTTCGATCTGGAGCGATTGGTGCTGGAGGAGATCTACCGCATGGATATCCCACTGTCGGTTGTGATGGGACGCAATCCCGATCGCATACGACGCGATTCGCACGAGGATGTACGCCGTCCGCCGTCTTTCGAGTTCACATCGCGCATCCCAGAGACGAAGCTGCGCTGCCTGAATATTTGATCGCGTTCTTGGACTCAGCCTCGAACGATATGCTTCTTGAATATTCCCAAGTCGCGATCGATATTCAATGGCACGGAAGATACGAGAGTATATGACTAACTTCGCTGTATTCTTAACTTTAACTTTAACTATAACTTGTAAATAATCGTAGCGCTAGCAATAGGCACAAACTACTCTCGATAACTGATCTGATTAAGTAGCTGTAAAGTATTAACTAAGTTCTCGTAGTGCTTAAGTGGCGTCGTATGCGCAAATAAAATATAAAATTACTCTGTAAGAAAAGTGCCCAAATGAAAGAAAATAAGTCCAAAAATGAAATAAAAGAATATAATTTGAAAAATCCAAATCACAGTTTGTATTACGAAATAGAAAAAAAGATACATTTGAAACATTTTGAATGGAATGGAAGGAAACTATCGTAAAATATGATTTCGCTTAGCCCACTTTGGTTCAATTTCGATGGACTGCAGCAAGAGAGCAGCTACATTGTAATAGTGTTAGTAATCACAATTACACACACATGCACAGAAACATTTCTAATCTCGGAGAGCAACGCATTGTTCAGTTGTGTTAGTGAGTTCGAAACGGTTATTCACATGCATGTGTGGCCAACCGTTTCACACACACACACACGAGACATTGAGAGAGCAGCGGATTGTCTAATTGTATTAGTGTGTTTTATACAAAACACCAATACTATTGCGGATTTGCGCTCTGGAACACTAGACATTGGAACACTCGGAGATATTCCAAAGCTGATCCGGACTAGAACCGATCAGATACAAATGAACAGTAAGCAAGTGAAGATGCCGTGAAGTCGGTAGAGAAACTCTGGTTTCAGTAAATTAAAATAAATATAGAAAATGCAACCTTGAAGTGATTCTACACATTCTACTCAAATACGTTCAGTTTATTATTCAGACGGGAATTTGAAGTAAACAACGCAATTAAACGAAACTCATTTAAAATTCTCGGGTAGTTTTCCATAACAGGCCTGTCAACAAAGACAGCGCGCATTTCTCTACCCAGCGTGTTCTATTTGTGTTCGGGATCGTTAAGATTAGAAACAGACTTCGGAACAAAAACAGGTAGTGAGCCAGAAGCGAAGGCCAGCGATTAAGAAATTTTGTATAGGGTGTCTAAGTAGAACTGTTCTGTTCTGAAGTTGACTTCGCCAGTTATTTACGAAGTATGAAGTTAAAAAGCAGTCGGGAAAATGTAAACAGAAAAAAATTAGAGAGCAAAGAGCGAGGAAGCTGCTGAGTTAGTATTAGTGAGGCCTTAGACGCTCACCAGTAGCCTCATTCACACGGCAGAGAGCAGCACTTAGCTTGAGTGTGTTGGTGTGTTTGAACGATCAGGTACACATATGTTGAGAAAAAAGAGAATAAAGCCAAAGAGAGCAGAAGTTTGTGAGACTGTATGGGTGAATAAATAAAACGTGAGATTCGCTTTGGGAGTGAAACTATGACTATGGAACACTCTCAATTCGTTTCAAAACTGTTAACTTGGCTAAAATCATTTTGAAACTGCAATTGTTCGTTTATGGCAGACACCCTGTATAAAGTATCTTTATCGACAATGCACGTGGCTTGCCCCTTCGCTCCGCTACCTACTTTTGTTCTAAGGCCTGTTTCTAATCTACGTGACTTCATTAGATCCGAGCATGCTAAAGTGGCCTGTTGCTGTTGACAAGCAAAACCGAACGATCAACCGCGCTGTGGAAAAACACCAGAATATTTCAAAAGAGACTCGGCAATTGCGTTGTTCACATTGTATTTATGTTGTCAGCGGAAAAAACCTCGATTACGCCTCGTAAACGGTTCGTTGTACATTCATTCATTCACTTGAAGACCTTGCAATTTAAATTAAACTCATGACTTTTCGTATCCACTAGAGGATGCCCTCGCTGGTGGACTGTCTTAAAGTATCTGAGCAGCTGTAGGTTGGAACTACCTGCATGAGCGATCAAGTGTTCCATTACCTAATGTTCCGCCAATGCAAGAGAGAAAATTAGTATTAGTGTAGAAAACACGCACACATTCACACATTTCTCAGCTCTCTCGAAAACAGCTCTCCCTCTCTATCTCTCTGCTCATGTACATGAAGTACATAAACACTTGAAACGGTTGGTCGATCGGAGCTCACTAATACCAACAAACGAAACATTGCTCTCTCAGCCATTGCATTGAACTTTACATGTGTTCGTGACTTCAATTGATTCATTTTATGCCTCTACTTAGTTGTGCATGCTGAATTCCCTGGCAAAAACCAGCGTAAACAGAGCGTTATTAAAATAAAATGTTGCAAATTTAGTTATTATATTTAGAAAAATAAGAAAAAATAGCATATAGGTTCTATGACGATCCGATTTGACTTATTCCGAATTATTTACAGTGTCCAGAAGAATTAACTATAGTTCCGCAAGTTTCATTGAGGTAGCTTAAAAACTGAGAGAACTGTTTGCCTTGCAACAGACGGACAGGCTGAAAGCCATGCCTATATTAACTTGATGCTGATCAACAACTTAAAGGGTCGGAGATGCTTGCTTCTGAGAGTTGCAAACATCGATCTGAACGCAGTATTCCCTCTAATAATCCAATTTAATTTAAATTCACGCATGACAGTACTATCATTATTATACAAAGTCTGTAGCGCATTTATATAGTTGCAATAAAACTGAGCATGCAGTAGAAAAAGGTGTCAAAACTAAGTTAATTCTTTTCATGGACAAGACAGAATCAAGTTGGCTTTGCATGCTAATCAATAATAGAAGTATAGCAGTACTATTAAAAAATATTAAAAGAATGTTACACTAATACATATGTATTATAGACTGACATTTGCTTCTGTCTCAGCGTTGTAAAACTTTAATATAACGTGCCCAAATACACTTGTGTATAAATTAGTTTTTCTGTAAAAGCTTCAGGAGGGCCAAAACTGTAAAAAGAAGCGTAAGTAGACTTTTGTCCGCCACTGTATGGATTTGTTTGAATTTTTTCAAAATATGTCAGTAATGTTAATGCAATAGGAAATGTGCAACCACATTTGGGAGGACAACTTTTATTATTTCCAAAAAAACCACTAGTTCTTATATAAGTAAGCTGACAAAAATTGATTATTAACTGTAATTGACAGACGAACAGACGACAGGCGGTCAAACAGACAGACTGGCAAACAGACAGGCTGGCAAACAGACAGGCGGACAGATTGTCAGGCGGACAAATAGACAGACGGATAAAAAGACAGACGGACAAATAGACAGGCATAAAGACAGGCGGTCAAATAAACATGCGGACAAATAAACAGGCGGACAAACAGACAGACTGACAAATAGACAGGCGGCAAACAGACAGGCGGACAGAAAGTCAGAAAAGCCTAAACGACTTGGCTTTTACTGCTAATCAGGAATATATATGTATATATGCTTTAAAGAGTTACTATACATCCTTTTGCTTGCCTTATGCATTTGCACTTTCATTTACGACTAGAACCTACAATTACATTTTTTTGAACAACCGAAATTCAATAAGCAACTCGACAAGGTAATAAATTCTTTCTTTAAGAAACCCCAACAACTACAATCTTTATTTTTATTGTTTCCGTTCTTGTAGAAAAGCTTAGCTCGGGTGTGTGTTAAATGCTTAATGTTTAGGGGATATTGGCCAAGTAGTCCTTAATTGTGGCTGGGTCCAAGCGCTTGAAACCGTTTTGATCGCAGATTCCAACTTCAATGTTATCCGAGGTCATTTTGCCCTCAAAGCCTTCTTTGAGAGTCAGAATGGCAGTGTGTACAGCATCTTCCAGCTCAAGATCTTCGCTGTAACTGTAATAACAAGGGAAATTAGAGGAAAAGGCTTAAATGATACGCACTGTGATGCACAATTACCGCTTTTCCAAGAAGGTTTTGCCGTTAACGGCATTCTTGCCCATGGCAGTTGCCTTCCAGGCGAAATATGCCCCAGACGGGTCGGACTGATACAGGTATGGCCGATCGTTGTCCCAGCCACAAATCAACAAAGAGACTCCAAACGGACGCACACCACTATAGAGAAACAATATAAATGTATTATTAATAAAAACATCAAAAAAATATACACGTTTAAAAAATCCTTACCCTGATTGAGTGTATTCCTGCATAAGTGTGGCCACACGTTGCACAAGTTGTGCCACAGGAATTGGTTCCTTGTAGGTCAGATAGTACGACTGGGCGATCTTGCGAGCCTGCTTCACCAGTAAGCGGTAATCGGGACCCATGCCAGAGTAGACCATGCCGATGTGCTTGTTGATCATCTCCACTCGGTGCACGCTATGCTCCTCATACAACGGCGACTTGTATTTGTTCTCCGTGGCAATTACGACTCCATTGGACGCTGAGGAAAGACAGGAAGCCCTTAAGCCTTACACGCACCACAAAATAGCATGAAAGAGGTCTTACCCATAATTCCCACTGACGGAGCACCACCAGATACAGCGGCCAGAGCATACTCCAACTGGACGAGCTTTCCCGAAGGACTGCAAAATGTATGCAAAAAGTTGTGTTTATGCCAGTCATTCATACAGGTTAAGTTTACAAGCAGATTTGAGGCCTGCAAACATACGTTGCTTTAGAATTCACTTACCTGAATGTCGTCAAAGAAAAACTGTAACGTTCTGTAGCCATAGTTATTGGCTTGAATTTGAGTTACAATAATTTAACAATTAAAATAAAAGCCGATTTTCTCACCGAAAGAAACAGAATGACAAGCAAAACCAGAGCTGAGAGACGGCGGCGATTTACCGATAATTGTGGAGGCCAAACGATGAACTGACAACAACTGGCAATGACAATTATAGTGGCATTCCTTCAATTGCTTATATACCTATTTTGTTTTTAATTTTGTTAATTTAATTTATTAGCATACTTAAAATTTTACCTTTGTTTTTTATATTTACCACTTACACGATTCCTTTCTTAAATATTATAAATAAAATTAACATTAATTCAGCCCGATTATTCTCCATTACCAATACTATCGATACTTTATGGTTGCAACTATATAAAGCTAAGGGAATCGACATATTCGTTTTGCAACCGTGCCGAATAAGACAACATTAAAGCCGGAGAAGTGTGATTGATTGGTGGTTGGTTGACTTTGTGGATAAAATTCGCCAAAATTAATCATTATAATAAAAGTATGGTTCGTGGAGCGCTGAGAGGCGGACGGCCTATGCGCGGTGGTATTCGTCCTCCGTTTAAAAAAACGTTTGTGCCGCGCCATCCGTTTGACTTAACGTTGGCCGAAGTTGTTTTCCCCAAAGTCTCACCGGCAGTCGATGATTCTGCGCTCACTGCGGTAAAATCGATATGAGACAACTTTGACTAACTCTACTAAATTAAATTCGAATTATATCTGTAGGCCCTTTTAAAACGCAACCAAGACTTAAGCCCTACTCCGGCGGAGCAAACGGCGATTGGAAATTTGGTTACCAAGGTGCAAGCCGTTCTGGACAACCTGGTCGTTGCTCCAGGCGACTTTAATACCTGTGTAAGTTGCCACAGCAACAACAAATTCCAGCAATTATCTAACAATGTGCATGATTTCAGCAATTAGAGGAGGTGCGGCAAGTGGGCTCCTTCAAGAAGGGCACCATCCTCACTGGCAACAATGTCGCGGATGTCGTTGTCATCCTCAAAACACTGCCAACTAAGGAAGCTTGCGAGGCCCTGGCCAAGAAGGTCGAGGTAGACCTTAAGAATAGCATGAAAACCGAGGTGTTGACCAAAGGAGAGCAGCACAGCGTACAAATACATGAAAGAGGCTTCGATGTATCTAACGTGCAGGCCAAGGTGCGCATCCTTATTGCCACCTTGCCGCAGAATTTGAGGAAACTCGAGCCAGAGATACATCTGGACCACAAGCTGATGCAGAGTCATCTGGCGGCCATACGCCACACTCGCTGGTTCGAGGAGAATGCTCACCACTCGTCAATCAAAGTATTGATCCGGATTCTTAAGGATCTCACCAAGCGGTTTGATGCTTTCTCACCGCTGTCTTCCTGGATGCTCGACCTGATTGCCCATTTGGCTATCATGAACAACCCATCACGCCAAGCTCTACCCATTAACTTGGCTTTTCGACGTGTGTTTCAACTGCTCTCTGCAGGCCTGTTTCTGCCTGGATCGGCGGGCATAACCGACCCGACTGAACCGGGACACATTCGTGTGCACACTGCGATGACGCTGGAGCAACAGGATGTGTGCTGCTACACAGCACAGACCTTGCTCCGAGTGCTGGCTCACGGCGGGTACAAGCATATACTGGGACTGGAAGGCAACACCAGCATTGTACGCGAGATGTCCGTTTGGAATGGCGTGGTGGTGTCCCCGCTGACTCCTGTTTACGAGAAGCCAACGGACAAGAAGGAAGGCGACCTTGAAGAGGACATTGAGATGATCGAGAACGAGAATGAGGATGTAGGCAGTGACGATGCAGCCGAATGAATTAGCCAGTAAGATTTATATTTTAATATAAAAGGAAGTAATCAGTAAATTTGACTGCCAACTGACGGCGTCAGTACACTCTCAGTAATGGGCTCATCTTCATCCACACTGTACATTAGTTTCGATCCAATTATATCGTAATAGTTCTCGGCAAAAATACCAGATGGTTCACTTACTTTGATGGCCAAGTCATCGGCCCTAAGCTCGTGTCCTTTATCCAGCTTTCGAGCAGCCACAATCGATTTGCCCAGTTTGTTACGGCAAGGCAGTTCACATGGCAAGATAAGCTTCTCTCCGGGTTCCTTCAGAGCATCTGCTAGACCGTCTCCGCGTTCCAAAATCTCAAATATTTCCTCAACACTGTAGCTGGGAACAAGAAGGATTTGATTGCTCGCAAGCTGCTCAATCCCCTCGACGAGAGAACGCAGCTCATTGGGCTCAAGAGAGCAACGATGATCGGAACCTTTTTGGGTTTTGTCCAAAGTAAAATGACGTTCGATTATTCTGGCGCCCGACAAAACTGCTGCCTTCGAAATGCCTGTGCCCAACTCATGGCCAGAGTATCCAATGACAGTACTGGGAAAACGCTTCATTAGCGTGGGGATCATCCGCAGATTACAGTCACTTGGCGGCGTCGGATAGGCAGAGACACAGTGCATCAGAGCGTACCTATTGTTCCCGGATTCCTTCATTATTTCAACGATTCTATCAACGGTTGACATGGTTTGCATTCCAGTCGATATCACCAGAGGCATAGTTAGGCTGGCAGCTTTTTTCAACAGTGGAAAATTGTTGGCATCTCCCGAACCAATTTTAATAAATGGTACCTTCAACTCGGCGAGAAAATCAAGAGACCTCTGAAATGGGAATATTTTCAGATTATTCGTAATACCATAATAGAGCTGAGGAATACCATCGCAATTACCTCATCCATGGCAGATGCTGTGAAATCAATTTGGAGCTCATTACTATAGGCTTGCAGCTCATAGTATTGCTCGCGGGAGAACTCCAGATATTCCTTGTGCTCCCCGTAGGTAACGCCCCAGGCGTGATCGCTGACATAATTTCGATTGAGGGCGGATCGAGTAAACTTCGCAGGCAAATCTGATTTTTGGAACTTAACGCAGTGGCAGCCCGCCTTCTTTGCCTCAAATATCATCCGCTTGGCCGTGTCAAGACTTCCCTGATGATTCTGACCAATTTCGGCAATAATATACACCTCATTGCGTGTCTTTTTGCTTATAATATCGAGCAACATCATTTTTCTTGAATTCTCTTTAATTGAATTTAATTAACTGAACCGTTGACTCCCTCACACAGAACACGGAACACTCGAGAGACAAACAGATATTAGGCAAGTTTATCAAAGAAATAAAAATGAATAAGAGCAAATGTAAAATATCTAATAATTAATTTTAGCAATTATTTAAATAAACTAATAGCTATTGGCCGTTAATTTATTTGCCATTTAACAGATTCTGTTAAATAAATGTTAGAATTACATTGATGACCTGCTGTTAAGTCATACAGAGTTGCCACATTTCGTTGTTGGATCAAGGTGGCAAGGTGTTATCAATTGAAACTAGCGATGTCCTGCTTGCACATACATAGAAAGGCTAAACGACGCAAAAGGCGGGCACAAAGGTTATCGCGCTAGAGCAAGCGAGACAAATTGCGTATGAAGAGTCTGACTAACTGCCCATTTCATTTCCTTCTGTTTTTTGTGAAATGTGGGCACACTGGAGAAATTTTCTGGTAGTAGCTGTGCTGTGAAAAATATTTATAGTGAAAAATATACTTCAGAGCTACTTGCCATTCTTCGGTAGAAAATTGAGGCACAGTAACTGCGCAGCAAAACAAAACAGAAATATGGGAGATGTTATGAATATCGACAGCATCATATCAAGACTTCTGGAAGTGCGTGGGGCACGGCCTGGCAAAAATGTTCAGCTCTCGGAGAGCGAAATTCGTGGCCTCTGCCTAAAGTCGCGAGAGATATTCCTCTCGCAGCCCATACTTTTGGAGCTCGAAGCACCGTTAAAGATTTGCGGCGACATACATGGTCAATACTATGACCTGCTGCGACTCTTCGAATACGGAGGCTTTCCACCGGAATCAAATTACCTGTTCTTGGGCGACTACGTCGATCGTGGCAAACAGTCGCTGGAGACCATCTGCTTGCTGCTCGCCTACAAGATCAAATACTCGGAGAACTTCTTTTTGCTGCGCGGAAACCACGAGTGTGCCAGCATAAACCGCATCTATGGATTCTACGATGAGTGCAAGCGCCGCTACACCATCAAATTGTGGAAGACGTTCACCGACTGCTTCAACTGCTTGCCAGTGGCAGCCATTGTGGACGAGAAGATATTCTGTTGCCATGGCGGTCTCAGCCCGGACCTCTCGTCGATGGAGCAAATCCGACGCATCATGCGTCCCACTGATGTGCCAGATCAGGGCCTACTGTGCGATCTGCTGTGGTCGGATCCCGACAAGGACACCATGGGCTGGGGCGAGAACGATCGTGGTGTCAGTTTCACCTTTGGCGCGGAGGTCGTCGCCAAGTTCTTGGAGAAGCACGAGTTCGATCTCATCTGCCGCGCCCATCAGGTTGTCGAGGACGGCTATGAGTTCTTCGCAAAGCGTCAGCTGGTCACGCTCTTCTCGGCTCCCAATTACTGTGGCGAATTTGATAATGCTGGCGCCATGATGTCTGTGGATGACTCTCTCATGTGCTCATTCCAGATTTTGAAACCGGCAGATAAACGTAAAAAGTAATATCACCAATAAACCCAAACAAAAAAAACCATACATTTTTCTAAACAAAGCAGGCCACCAAGCAACCAACTAGAAATTATAAATGATTCAACGTAAGTAGACGAGTAACTAACGCAATTCACTTGCCATCGAGTTCTTATCAACGTTTCTATCCGACAGCAGGGGCAAATCTAATTTTACAAACGTAGCACCACAATACCGACAGAGGACAGAGAAGCGAGAAACGCGACGCGTTTTATTAATTATTCTACCCAACTCTGGATAACAACATATGACCTTTTAAGAAATAAAGAGATTTGCTTCAATTACAAAACATTCGCAAGCATTCAAACAGGCATAATGACAATGTAGCCACCATTTATTTTGATTAACTCACGCCAACCATACACATATACCCCATACCCCATACACCTACATATACAAACATACATACATATATCTACCATAGTCGTTTAGCGACCTACGCATATGCATGTACATATATGTTTTGTCCAATTTTAAACACGAGACTAAACGTTAGTACAAGAACGAGATGAAAAAAAAAACAGCAACAGAAATTTGACATAGACATACGGACACACACACATACATACGATGCTGTCGACTGTCGCACAGTCGGTCACAAAAACGTAGTAGGGCCTTGTAAAAAAGCTATATCTGGCCGCCTTAACAACTATGACATTAAAAAAACATTGAGAAAGTGAAAAATATCGAAAAAATAAACGCTTGCCAAGGAGTAAAAGTAAACATTAAGTTTCGACCTTACATTAATTCAAATAAAATCAGTTTATGTTCGTCCAAATCGCTGCCTACTATTGATACCATATACCCACATACATATATATCCGCTTTGATTGTATGATTTTAGCAGCTGTTCCAATTCGATCCATGCTCACTCACAAGATTTTGTTTCATTCATTCTGTATCATTTTAAGTTGTGTTTTTGATCAAACAAAATAAATTTCTATTATTAATACGTATTATCAATAATCCTTTGTATTAATAAATAATACAACGTGTATGAATTATACAACTGATTTCAATAAATATTTGGAAAACCAACCCACAAACGAAACCTTTGCCTTTTATTATCAATAATAATAAATTAATAATATGAAATGCCATGTTCGGTTTAATTCACTCTATAGGTTTAAGAAAATACTTTATTTACTCTTTGATTTAGTCTTACAAACTGATAACATTTCTATGAGAATGCATTTGAATGGTATGTTTGAATTTGAGAGCTTAGCGAGTCCAGAGACGGATTCATTCGGCATTCTGAGTGCTGACAGCAGCTTCAGCTTGGACGGATGCGCTCGGAGCTGAGCCATCAACCTTGGTGTCTGCGACCACGTTGTTTTCCTCGATGTGGCATTTTTCAACAGCTGCGACCAGTTCCTCGGTCAGTTCCACCGACGAGTTCTCGACACCGTTTGCCGTGCTTTCGGTCGGAACCGCTTTGGTGTCCGCTGGGTTCTCTGGCTTGTCACTGGTTTCGGTTTGCTCCGCGAGTGGTGCCACTGGTTCCGCCGAATCGTCCGACTCGACGATTGCGTGCGGGCTTTGGCCTTGCAACACTTCGGGGTTTATGCTATTAATAATGGCACGCAAACGCTGAATCTCTTCGTTCGCGTCTTGGAGATCCTGCGAGAGTCGCTCGTATTTATCATGCTGGTGTCGCACGACCCCAATGTTGTTGCGAATGTATTCCATGGGGTCCTCGGGGCGTTCTTTGATTATGCGTATGAAGATTTTCGTAAGGGAGTCGAGAACGCTTCCGCGCTCGAGATATCGGCGAATCTCATCGCGCTTCGGATCAATTGGCTGTATAAGATTAAAATGCGTTGGTGTCATAACGTGCAATTGTATCAAAAAGCTGCGACTCCAAATTTACCTTAAAGGACATCTTGTGAAAAATAATGAGCCGGTCACTTTTTAATTGAACGAATCATTCAATGAACCACTAATCAGTGATGTAAGTAAATATCGGAATATCGCCTTATCGATATTAATAAAAGCTTACTGAAACTAAATGGTTAACAATTCTGCATGCATTTGAAACTAAATGCATATTCTTTTATTATTATTATTATTTTAATCTGTAAGTAATTCACCTTCATATTCAAATAAATTTAACATTTTAATGCTAATAATATTGGTTTCGCTTTCCATTACTTTGGTTCTTTGTACATGACTGTTGCAGTATAAGCAGTGACATCTTTTAACTTGATTATTTTATTTTATGTTTATTTTTTATATTTTCGATATTATTGAATGATTTCAAAGTCAAAAGGGAACAGCTGTAATAATGTCGTCTGTGTTACCATACTGCGCAAAATAATAGTTGAGCAACACTGCCACATTAATCGCTTACACCACTGGCATACACTGACAACGTTGTACAGCACTAGAAGAATAGGTGATTTAGCGTTTTTTCGGCATAAAAGAAAATCTGTGAATTGTTGGAAGGTGCAATTATTGGTTAGTACATCAAATTAAAGTTTGCCTATAGTATATTTAGACAGTTTTTGGGTTCAAATTATTTATATGTTACAAACACTTTTGTAGAACATATTTATTATCGGAAAAATCAACCCAAGAAAATGAGTCTCACATCCGCCGCGGGGATAATATCCCTACTCGATGAGCCGATGCCAGATCTCAAGGTATTCGCCCTGAAGAAGCTCGACAACATTGTGGACGAGTTCTGGCCAGAGATATCCGAGTCGATTGAGAAAATCGAGATGCTGCACGAGGACCGAGCTTTCCCCGAAAACAAACTGGCTGGCATGGTTGCCTCCAAGGTATTCTATCACTTGGGCTCGTTCGAAGATGCGCTCACCTATGCGCTGGGCGCTGGCGATCTCTTTGATGTGAATGCCCGTAATGAGTACACCGAGACGATCATTGCCAAATGCATTGATTTCTACATTGCACAACGCGTCGAATTTATCGAGAATCCCAAGGAGGCGAAGCCCGTCGACGAGCGCTTGGAGGGAATAGTGAATCGCATGATTCAGCGTTGCCTGGACGACAACCAGTTTCGCCAAGCGCTGGGCATAGCATTGGAGACTCGTCGCATGGATATATTCGAGATCTCGATCATGAAGTCGGACGACGTTCGCGGCATGCTGGCCTATGCCTACAATGTGACCATGTCTCTACTGCAAAACCGTGGCTTCCGCAACCAAGTCCTGCGCTGCTTGGTGGGACTGTATCGCGACCTGGGAGTGCCCGACTACGTGAACATGTGTCAGTGTTTGATCTTCTTGGAGGATCCGCTTGCTGTTGCCGAAATGCTGGACAAACTGACCCGCTCCTCAGTGGAGGCCAACAATCTGATGGCCTATCAAATTGCCTTTGATCTGTACGAGTCGGCGACCCAAGAGTTTCTGGGAAATGTGCTGCAGGCCCTCAAGGATACAGCACCCATCCCAACTGCCTTGCCGAGTACCTTCAAACCTCAGGGCACCTCCGCAGCAGCTAACACCGACGCTTCAGCTAAATCTGATGATGAGAAAGCCAAACCAAGCAACGATGAAAGCATCGAGGAAAAAGAAGGTAATTATAGTACTAATGAAATATGTTTATTTTCTTGGGATCGTAACATAAAGTATTAAGTGTTAAGAATATTATTGGTTTAGACTAATTTATTTGTTTATAATGCAGGTGATGCTAAAATAGAACGCACCATCGACTCCTTGAACGACATGGAGAAGCTTCATCAAAAGAACATTGAAAAGCTGATTTCCATTCTGTCCGGCGAGGTGTCCATTGATCTGCAGTTGCAGTTCCTCATTCGCAGTAACCACGCCGATCTGCAGATACTGCGTGGCACTAAGGAGGCAGTGCGAGTCTCAATCTGCCACACCGCCACCGTCATCGCAAACGCGTTCATGCACAGTGGCACCACCTCCGATCAGTTTCTGCGCGACAACCTCGACTGGCTGGCACGGGCCACCAATTGGGCTAAATTGACGGCCACCGCTTCATTGGGTGTGATACACCGCGGACACGAGAAGGATTCTCTTGCGCTCATGCAAAGCTATTTGCCCAAAGAGGCTGGCCCCAGCTCTGGCTACTCTGAGGGAGGTGCACTCTACGCTCTGGGTCTGATTCATGCCAACCATGGAGCAAATATCATTGATTACTTACTGCAGCAGCTGAAGGATGCCCAAAACGAGAATGTCCGACATGGCGGCTGTTTGGGCTTGGGTCTGGCGGGCATGGGCACCCATCGTCAAGACCTGTACGAGCAGCTAAAGTTCAATTTGTACCAGGACGATGCTGTGACCGGCGAGGCAGCTGGCATTGCCATGGGCATGGTGATGTTGGGCTCCAAGAATGCACAGGCCATTGAGGACATGGTGTCGTATGCACAAGAGACGCAGCATGAAAAGATTCTGCGTGGTCTGGCCGTAGGCATCTCGTTGACTATGTTCTCGCGTTTGGAGGAGGCTGATCCCCTTGTGACCAGTCTCTCTACCGACAAGGATCCGGTCTTGCGCCGCTCTGGCATGTACACCTTGGCAATGGCCTACAATGGCACTGGCAGCAACAAAGCCATACGCAAACTTCTGCATGTCGCCGTCTCCGATGTGAATGACGATGTGCGTCGGGCTGCTGTGACTGCCATTGGCTTTATCTTGTTCCGCACTCCCGAACAGTGTCCATCGGTTGTCAGTTTGCTTGCCGAGTCCTATAATCCGCATGTGCGTTATGGTGCCGCCATGGCATTGGGAATCGCATGCGCCGGCACTGGACTACGCGAGGCCATCGCTCTACTGGAGCCCATGGTCAAGTTTGATCCTGTGAACTTTGTGCGCCAAGGAGCGCTCATTGCATCAGCCATGATCCTTATACAGCACACGGACCAGAGCTGTCCCAAGAGCACTTTCTTCCGCCAGCTATACGCCGAGGTCATCAGCAACAAGCATGAGGATGTTATGGCTAAATATGGCGCCATCCTGGCTCAAGGTATGTTTGTTGCTGCTGTTTGCATTGCCATGCGTGAACTTCTAATACCATATTTATCCACCGACCTGCAGGTATCATTGATGCTGGTGGCCGCAATGCGACGCTCTCGCTGCAGTCGCGGACCGGACACACCAATCTGCAAGCTGTGGTCGGCATGTTGGCCTTCACCCAGTACTGGTACTGGTTCCCACTTGCGCATACCCTGTCCCTGGCGTTTACACCTACTTGTGTGATTGGTCTGAATTCGGATCTTAAGATGCCCAAGATGGAGTATAGATCGGCAGCGAAGCCATCGCTGTACGCCTACCCAGCGCCACTGGAGGAGAAGAAGAGTGAGGAGCGCGAAAAGGTGGCTACGGCAGTTCTATCGATTGCGGCTCGTCAGAAGAGACGCGAAATTGCGGACAGCAAGAAGGAGGATGAGAAAATGGATGTCGACGAGGACAGCAAGGAGGGTGCTGTTGCCGCCAGCAAAAAGGATGATGAGAAAACCGAAACTGCTGCCAAGACTGACGAGAAACCAGCGGATGACACCAAGCCGAAGAAGAAGGATGAGAAGGAGAAGGAAAAGAAGAAGGATGAGGAAAAAGATAAGGAGGCCGGAAGCAGCGCCAGCTCAGACAAGGAGAAAGATAAGAAGGATAAAAAGGAGCCCGAGCCAAATTTCGAAATCCTGCAGAATCCGGCACGTGTGCTTCGCCAGCAACTGAAGGTGCTTAGCGTCATCGATGGGCAGTCGTACGAGCCGATGAAGGAGGTCACAATTGGCGGCATCATTGTATTCCAGCACACTGGCAAGGCCGACGAGCAGGAACTGGTTGAGCCGGTTGCCGCTTTTGGCCCCATGAATGACGATGAGAAGGAGCCCGAGCCTCCAGAGCCATTCGAGTACATTGAAGATTAAGTAGAGTTGGGCATGTTGTTTGTCATTATCTAAGTGAACTTGTTCTGATTTTCAATATTGCATACGAATGTACTTTTCACCCCAAATTACTAACATAAATTACAACAACTACAAATACCCGAGAGTTAATGCTAATTCATAACATAACAAATAATAAATGTCCATCAATGATGATGTAAGTTAATGTGTCCCCTACCATCGTCATGTGGGAGTAAGCCTAAGCCTCTATGCCTCTTCTAAGCTGCAACATAAAGCAAACATTTCTCACTTTGTGAAATGGGGGTATCTTATCTGTTTTCTGCAATTCCAAACATCTTAACGCCACTTCCAACGTTCTCGTCGTTTTTTTATTGCCGTGTACAAGACAAACAACGAATATATTAAAATTAAACCAGCGCCGCGTTCGATGTCAATGAACAATTTCACAATGCTTGGCAATAGCTGCAGACTCTCAGTTACTCAATTCTTCGATTCTTTTCTCTCTTTCATCTCGCGAAGAGCGCAGGGAGCCTAAAATTACTACAAACGAGACTCGCCGTATGAAATTTATCATCCACTGTACCGATGCACTTCTACCCTTTCCAGAAACTGCCCGTGTTTGTGGTTCAAGCAAACATGACTCACACGATAAATACAACACATACTACTGCATTACAAACTCAACTTCATTGAGGGTAGTTTTTCAAAACTGCTCGTTTCCAAGTGTATTCATGGAACCGAATATGTGTATATAAATAAAATAAATAAATTTATTCAAGTCATAATGAAAAAATTGTGGTTTTTATATTCGCCACTGACTCAACAGAAAAGAAACACAAACAATTATAAAAAAATTACTTTGAATTACTGAATCGACTTTGGAGTTAGTAGACCATCGACCCCTTTTTTTCTTTTGTTTTGTTTTCATTTGCCACCAGATGTTCCCCGGCACAAAATCACACACAAAATCGTGCAACTCTAAGTGTGGGCACAGTAGCAGCTGAGCACCAATGCATTCCTCTCCGGCTCGCTCTCGCGTTCTCTCTCGCTCTCTGTTCCGTTGCTTCAGTTGCCTTCACAAGTTTTCGTTTGCTCTCGCCTTCGACTGTGCCACCATTGCCGTTTGAGAAGTCGCACCGACGAGGCGTCGAGCGGTCCATACACTTTTAAAGATTTAGTCGCACGTAATAACTGTAAATAATCATTAATTACAGTAGGCGTCAAGTGCCTAATTTGAATACAAACACACACACACACACACACACATTCGTATCTAAGTGATATTTAATTGGCCGAGTACTTTTTGCGTTTGCTCGGGAGATTAACAACCTTCTGCTAGTTTGAACCGTTTGTGTTTGTTGCTGGCAGCGCAATCACAGCGACAAACGGTTCGTTCTCTCTCTCTCTCTCTCTCTCTCGCTGTCTCTGTCTCTGTCTCTTACAAGGCGAGCCAGCGAGCGGACCTGCGAGAGAGAGTTCTGGCCGACCTCGACCCAGACAATAGACAATAGGCAATAGTTTTGTTGTTGCCGGCAATGTAGGATTGCTTCCCATTCCTGTGGCCAGTGAGTGTGCACAAAGTTTTAATAAAGAACAGAGACGGCAAAGAGGAAGCTCGCTTTAAGTAATTCGTCGCCGTAACGGTAAACGGCAAAGTGATAATTGTGCCTCAGACTAAGAGAAACAACAAAGTATGAATCGCACCCGAAGGAAAATAGTGCGTCCAAAGAATCCCTACACAAATGCCAATGTCTTCTCGCAATGGAGTTTCTGGTAAGTTTCTATGTACATATGTATTTCGACGCCCCCGACGTTACTCATTACCCACAAGCACACGTCGATTACGGTAAATAACATTTTCACTTTGTGCGCCGACTGCCTGCTAAGTCTGCTCGATAGCACGTGTCACACGCAGTATCGCAGTACCATAGCATGTTTGATTATATTCATACTAGGCACATGTGTGCGATTATATTACTGCTACTAATCAGATTGTTATATGTACATACACACATACATTTACGCACGTAATTATTTGGAGTTGCACTTGGTGGGGTTATTAACCGTCAGCTTGTTTTATCGAGTAAAATTTCCTGAAATTTACATATTCAATTGTACATACAATACAATACATTATATACATGCATACATATGTATGTAGTATGCACAATATGTGTCACAGCAGCTTGAAGGTTACATAGTTATCTGTACATATGACTCTATGTACTCATGCACATACTAAGCTTACTAGCATTCATATGAATAGGCATTATCGAGATAATATGTACGACTATCAGTCTCTTTTCAAGGATTTTATTAGTAAAAATATACAAAAAATCATATTGAAATCTAATGTCGCATTTCTATAAGATTCCAATTTATTTGATGAGTTTCTATAAATAATTAGTATTACTTCGCACATCGTGAGCTTTTGCAGCTCATTCGTTGTTCTTGTGAAAAAAGTCTACCATAGAAATTTATTTACAGCTTTTAGATGGGTTCACGTACATCCATACAAATCTACATACATATGCACATGCTTACATATTTACATATGCAATTTGATTAGAAGCGCGACAAAGTATTTATTGAAAAGGCATTGACGACGATGTTCGTCACATGTAAAACAGTATGTACATATGTATGTGTATGCATATGTAACGAGCCAATTAATTTGCCCTAAGTTTGCTTCCAGTTTGTTGTTTGTTGTTTAAGTCTAAATATGAGATAAGGAAAATACTACAATTTTACTCACGTTTTCGTAGTATTTTACGTTTTACGCCTTAAAAGTTGTTAATCTTCTCAGACTGTCATTCACATTTTTTTTTTCATATGCTAGCGTCGTTAAATAGAAACTGGAAACTGGCGTTATTTTTACGACGTATACATAATACAATTCTGGATCATAAACTCCGGCGGCTTAACTACCTGCTAATAATCGTATAAAATCCTCGTTCCTTTGTAAATCTTGTGCAATTATTAAGAGTATTATGTTTTACTGTCTTATCTAATGATGTTAACTACGTGACAATGGTTTATCTACCATGCTTACAGGTGGATGCGGGATCTGTTCAAGCGTGGACTGCAGGGTCCCCTGACGGACGAGGAGCTGTATCAGCATAGAAAAACTCTGGACAGCGAGCGGGTGACGACCAAGTTCAGTGAGTTGTGGGAGGATGAGAAGAAGCGCAGTAATCCGAGTGTGCTGCGCATGATATGGCGCTCGTACGGAACAGTATTCATGCCCCTGGGCTTGGCCTTTTCCCTCACCGAGACGATTTGCAAGTATGTGTTAGACTACGCAACAGACTGGATGATCGTTTAATCTAATCTCCCATCATTTAATTATAGGTCACTTATGCCTCTGTTTCTGGGCGGCCTCGTTGGGTACTTTGCCGTCGATCAGAAGACGATAAGCGTTACGGATGCGTATCTCTATGCGGTTGGCATTGTGGTGTGCATGCTGATGCCTGTGATAACATTCCATCCCTTCATCTTCTACATCTTCCAAGTAGGAACCAAACTGCGTCTAGCTCTCTCAGGGCTTATTTACCGGAAGTGCCTGCAGGTGTCAAAGAGCAGCAGCAACGATGGTTTGCGTGCCCGAGCCATAAACATTTTGTCCAACGATCTAGGCCGGTTCGATGTGGCACTCTGCTTCCTGCATGACACCTGGAAGGGCCCCATGGAGTCTCTGCTAATTGGCTATCTCATGTACCAAGAGATTGGCTTGGCAGCCGTCATCGGGGTTTCGTTTATGCTCAGCTTCATACCACTGCAGGCGTGGGTCGCCAAGAAGGCGGCCTACTATCGTCAGAAGACAGCGGAGCGCACCGATATGCGTGTCAAGCTGATGAACGAGATTATACAGGGTATACAGGTGATCAAAATGTACGCCTGGGAGAAGTCGTTTGCACGCATCGTAGCTGATGTGCGTCTCAAGGAGGTGAAGGCGATACGAGGCACAGTCTACATTCATGCAGCGTTGAGTTGCACCTCGATGATTTCGCCTCTGTCGGTGTTCCTCGCGCTCTGCTCCTACGTTTACTTGGGTGATCCTCTGACCGCTCAAAAGGTCTATACCGTATCCGCGTACTTCAACATGCTAAATGATTCCATGGTGCACTTCTGGCCACTTTCGCTGACCTTCATTGCCGAGGCTCTGGTCTCTGCGCGACGCTGCAAAGAATTCCTGCTGGACGGAGACAAGGCTGAGACTCCCATTAATCTCGAGACTGACACGAAGCAATCAAAGAACAAGCGCCAACTGACCGAGGAGGACAAAATGAAGAATGTGGAACTGAATGGCTCGCTGCTGGCCAATGGCGGGCAGCCACAGTCTACGACGGCGCAGCCCCAGCACAATAGACTGCGAGACTACAGCCCGGAAGTTACTAGGAAGTGCGTGGTACTGAAGGACGTGTCCGCGTCGTGGGACACCAGCGATGGACATCCCAATTGCGCCATTGAAAACTTCAGCACAGATATCCAGGATCGAACTTTAGCAGCAGTGGTCGGTCCAGTGGGTGCCGGCAAGTCCAGTTTTCTTAATGTGCTTCTTGGCGAAGTCGGCATAGATCAGGGTGAGGCACTCGTCCATGGCAAGGTCTCATATGCCGCACAGGAACCGTGGGTCTTCGAGGGTACCATACGTGACAATATTGTCTTTGTGGAGGATTACAATGAGAGAAGATACAAAAAGGTTATCAAGGTGTGCGCGTTGGAACGTGATCTCGAGCTGCTGCCCAGGGGTGATCTGACTGTGGTGGGTGAACGCGGTGTCAGTCTCAGCGGCGGACAGAAGGCTCGCGTGAATCTGGCACGTGCTGTTTACCGCAAAGCAGACATCTACCTGCTGGATGATCCCCTATCCGCCGTCGACACACACGTTGGCAAGCACATCTTTGAGAGATGCATACGCGACTTTTTGTCCAATAAAATTCGCATACTGGTCACGCATCAGGTGCAGTACTTATTCGACGTGGAGCACTTGCTGCTGATGTCCGCCGGCAAAGTGGTGGCCCAGGGGAGCTACCAGGAGTTACAGCGCTCTCGTCAGTTCCAGTTCCTGGAGCAAACGCACGACGAGAGCGGCATCGACACGCACAGCATCAGTAGTCACATGTCGCGCAGCGACTCAGAGAAGAGCATGGAGCATCATCAGCACAACCAACTGCTGCGGCCCGATGAAACTGTCGAGGAACTGAATCAGGAGCAGCAGTCTGTGGGCGCCGTCAAGTTCAGCGTGTACGCCTCATACTTCAAGGCGCTGGAGAGCAGTTTTCTGCTCGGGCTGATTGTGGTGCTCTTCATCTGCGCTCGCATAATGCTGACAGGCGTGGATTACTTCTTGTCGCGCTGGTAACTAGCAAAAGCTCAAACATTACGACAATGTCTAAATAACGCTTATTTCATCTATGTAGGGTGATTTGGGAGGAAAAGATCGGAGCTAATGGGACGACGAATGGCACAGCTCCGCTTGCAAATGCCACACTGGTTGAGACAACAACTACGGCGCCTGTTAACGACACTTTGAGCTCTCATTCTTTGGGCTCTGGGAGCGTTGAAGATGAAATTCGACAGCAGCTGGTCCTCTTCTATGCCATCTTCCTGAGTGCAACGCTTATTGTGTATCTTATACGCACCTTTGGTTACTTTAGGATGTGCCTGCGCATCTCATTGCGCCTGCACGACCGCCTCTTCCGCGGCATCACACGTGCCACCATGTACTTCTTCAATACGAACTCCTCGGGACGCATTCTGAATCGTTTCTCCAAGGACATACGCACAGTGGACACAGATCTGCCGCACACACTGCTCGATTGCCTGGCGGTAAGTACCTTACGCAGTTAATCCCAACTTCAAGCCTGGCTAATTCTGTTTCCTCGTTTGTAGTTTGCCATCGATGTTTCCGGAGTGCTGATCATTGTGGCAATCGCCAATTATTGGCTGCTCGTGCCCGCCGCTGTCATCGTGGTTGTCCTGGCCGGCATACGCTATCTCTATGTGAACACCAGTCGCAGCATTAAACGCCTTGAAGGCATCTGTAAGTGCAACAAAGCCATCCATCCATATTCAATGGTCATCGGTAGTAATAAGTAAATTTATCTTCTATTGGCAGCTCGCAGTCCGGTGTACTCGCTGACCAATCAGACGTTCCAGGGCCTGTCCACGGTGCGTGCTCTGGAAGCGCAGGGTGCACTGGAGACGGAATTTCACGAGTATCAGAATGCCAACACGTCAGCTTGGTTCCTTCTGCTCTCTTGTACGCGTGCCTTCGCTTTGTGGTCGGATCTCTTGTGTATTGGCTACATGACGGCAGTGACATTCAGTTTCCTGCTGTTGCGCAATGAGTTCCAGAGCGGCGACGTCGGATTGGCCATTCTGCACAGCACAACGATGACGGGCATGTGCCAGTGGGGCATGCGTCAGACTGCTGAACTGGAGAATGAAATGACGAGCGTGGAGCGTGTTCTCGAATATACGGAGCAACCTTCGGAGCCGCCACTGGAGACGCCAGAGAAATTCCAGCCGAAAACCGAGTGGCCCAGCAAGGGACGCATTGAGTTTATCAACTTCAAACTGCGCTATTCGCCCAAGGAGGCGCCTGTGTTGCGAAATCTCAACTTCACCATTGAGCCGCGCGAGAAGATCGGCATTGTTGGTCGTACGGGTGCCGGCAAATCATCCATTATACAGTCGATCTTCCGTCTGGCCTGCAACGAGGGCATGATACGCATTGATGACATAGACATTTCGCACATGGGATTACACGATTTACGTAGTCGTATTTCGATTATACCCCAAGATCCGGTGCTGTTCTCGGGCACGCTGCGCTATAACCTGGATCCCATGGACGAACGTTCGGATGAAGAGATGTGGAAGGCCCTGGGCGATGTCGAGCTGCGTTCCTATGTGTCGACATTAATCGGCGGCCTCAATTGCCGCATGTACGACGGTGGATCGAACTTCAGCGTTGGTCAGCGTCAACTGGTTTGCCTGGCCCGTGCCATACTACGTAACAATCGCATACTGATACTGGACGAAGCGACAGCCAATGTGGATCCAGAGTAAGTTCCAGTACTTGAGATAAGGCATGTCATGTCATTTAACCCCTTTCTCTATCCCCCTCTTTGCAGAACTGACAAACTGATTCAGCAAACGATACGATCGAAGTTTGCCAATTGCACCGTACTCACAATCGCGCATCGACTGCACACAGTGATGGACTCGGATCGCGTGCTGGTCATGGATGCCGGAGAGGCCCGTGAACTGGGCCATGCATACGAGCTGCTACAACGACCGGGAGGCTATCTTCGCCAGCTGGTGGAGAATACGGGCACTGTCACTACTTTAGCCCTGCAGCAGGCGGCAGAGGAGAGCCACAGCAAACGATTGCTAGACGACAAGGTGACGGACGAGGACCTAAACGTCACCCTGGCGTTGCATGAGAAGAAGGAGTAGGGCACAGCAGTGTGCATTGCGCACAGTCATGCGACCTGGAACTGAAAGTATTATGAGCATGCATCAAAATTGTACTTAAGTTGAACTTGTGTTGTTTGTAGTCGTATCGTCTAAGTTGTATACTGTATAGGTATGTGTATATGGTACACACATGCGGTGTGTATGCGTGTGTTAAGCCGTCTTGTAAGCGTGATTCTTTGTTAACTTGTTACTTAACTTCTATAGCGAATTTACACAATTTAATGTCCACGCCATGTCTTCAATATGTTATAGAACTTCAAAGCAATTTGCACAAATCGAAGCCACTTTATTCAAACTACGCCTAATGTTATTTTTATATACACTTTATACATACAAATATACCATGTATATAGAAAGTACAAAGGAAGCTTGCTATACACGCGTAATCTAGGATAATGACAGTGTACTTATGTATTTACGTACAACATCTCAATAAAGTGCCTAAGAATTATTTCACCAGCGAATTGACTTTCGATTTCGGAAGCAAAAGCTTTTGCTAAATGTACCCGAAGTAGGCCTTTCCAGTTAGAACCTCGGGCAAAAGACAAATGTCAATTTATATTGACAAGAGATAAGAGATTGATGAACAAACACTTTACATGGAGTGGGGCGGTTTTCAATTAAAATCGCCGATACTCGGAATGAAAATAATAACCGGCATATTCTCAGTGCTGATTAAATCGGAATGAAATGCCATAATGTTGAATTCAATGATTAATACATCGGGCAGAAAGCAAAGGTCAATTCTTTTGGCTGTTCGGCTAAGAAGAGATAACCCGTTTTTAAAAATAGTCATTTTACGTGGTTCGCTTTCAAATTAAAAATATAGTAGTAAAACAATCTAATAACTTTGAAATGCCCGATTAGATCGAAATAGTATCATTTAGAATATGAGCTGAAGAGAGCGACTGGAAGATACCATGTCTATTTCCGCTGCTCTCTACAACTTACACATAACTGTGGTATTAATAGCTTATTACACACAGCAGAGAGAAATCAGTTTATTTCAGAGCTCACAGAAATGAAAACCCGTGTCTAAATAGATATGCAATTTCTTTAGAATATTTGTATATATATATATATCATTCGAGACACTGCTGTGATGGGTACTTGTGTTAATATGGAAACCAGAACTAATTCTAAGTTCAATTCTTAGTTAAAGATGTTGTAGTGACATCTGACCATATATGACTACTGATTAGTACTCATTTTATCAGTCAGGAACTAGCATCCTGTACTACTGGGTCCTTAGTTTACTCAAAATATGGAGACAGCAAAACGTGGGCTGGTCTTCATATATTATATTTTTAAAATATTTTTAACAAGTCCAGCATATACTTATATTGCGCATAAGCATGCAGGGTATACAAATTAATCACTATTCGCGAGTTCGGTACATTACTCGTGTTTAGGGCTCGTCGGTCTGCAGACCCCAGACCTGAGGCCATGTTCGCCCGAAATAACAGCGTTAACCACTTTGGCAAATGGTCGCAGCTCGCGCCTCTCGTCTGGCGAGCTCGCACTGTGGTTTCGACTGCATCGCTGATGATTTGCTGTCAAGCGGAATTAAGATAAAACGAGGGTGTCCACCCAGCTGGGTGGCGCGATAGGGCCCGCTCGGATCATTGATTTATAACGATGATTCGGGAACAGAGCGCGACATTCAGTTAAAAATCAAACGCCTTTCGCGTTCAGCAAATCAGTTACGAGCGAATCGGCAGAGAGGACGGCCACACGACGCGACCGTGCGAGTTTTGTGAAGGATCTACGCGAAGTACCTCAGTGAATGAATACCCACGGGTTATAATAGCTGCCTAATACAATATATATATACGTATATATATATATATATATTATATGGATATAGATGCGTCCTTGTGAAATGAGCTCCAAGAAGAAGGAACGCGAGCCGAATCCGGTGCTAAAAGCGAATTTTCTATCCAAATGGTTCTTTATGTGAGTGCGTCGCGATTGTCGTAAATACTTAAAGCAAATATAATAAATCTCAGTAGTTCGACTAAATGGGTTCATTAAATGCTTGGCCATGTCATAAATTTCTTGGACTTACCCAGTCCATGGGAACTGTAAACGCCAATACACATGTCTGTATTGTATATAAAGTACTTTATAGTACTAATAGTAACTGGAAGACCCTGTTCCGTATACGTAACTAATTCGTCGGTTATTTGAAAGTTGATGAAATTTGAGGCGCGAGCAACTCAGCTCCCGTTGCCCTGATAAGATAACCTTGAAGAGCAAATCGTGTCCAGATTTATGACAGTGTCGGAATGCTCGCCTGTCAATTTGACGACACACGATTTTCGAGCGTTCCTCGGCTGTGATTAAGATAAACTACTTGAGCGGTATTGTAATGGACGGCTCCGCCCTTTTTTCTTGTTTTTATTGGCAATTGCAGCTGGTCACGTGAGATTCTGCGCAAGGGCTACAAAAAGAATGTGCAGCCAGCGGATCTATACGCGCATCTGCCCAGCTTGGATAGCCGAGAGGTGTCGCACGCTCTGCTGGATCACTGGGAGCGCGAGCTGAAGCGATCGCAGCCCAGTGTACTGCACATGATCTTCAAGGCGTACGGCAAGAGCTTTGTGCCCATCTGTATACTGTACTCCCTGGTGGAAATTATGCTGCAGTAAGTGCGCTTCGCCTCTGGCTGGTGCTCCCTCTCTGACGATATATCTCTTTTTCTCTCTCTGTTTTGCAGTACAATGCAACCCTTGCTGCTGGGTAGGCTAGTGTCTTTCTTTTCCGAGACAACCGACGACATGTCCATCGAATCGGCCTATTTGTACGCCATGGGCGTGGTCTTGTGCTCACTGATTGCAGCTCTCTGTTATCACCCCTTCATGTTCTACCTCTTCACGCTCGGTGCGCGAATCCGACTGGCCTGCGCCGGACTCGTCTACCGCAAGTGCCTGCGCGTGTCCGTGGCAGCGGACAACAATGGGATCAGCGGTTATGCCATAGCTATCATGGCTACGGATCTGCCACAATTCAATGAAACCTTCTACTCCTTCCACGAGCTATGGAAGGGGCCGATCGAGGGTCTAGTGTTTGGATACATCATCTACGAGGTGATCGGTTGGCCCGCCCTGGTCGGCATTGCGGGGATCATAGTCTTTATTCCGCTGCAGGTGTGGGCAGCCAAGGCGGCAGCGCGCTTTAAGCGCCTTTCCGCGGAGTACGGCGACGAGCGCGTCAAGCTGATGAACGAGATCATTGCGGCAATGCAGGTTATCAAGATGTACGCCTGGGAGAAGTCCTTCGCCAAGCTGATCGGGCGCGTGCGCAAGAAAGAGATGGGTGCTATACGCGGTTCGATGTATGTGTACGCGGCGCTGCAGTGCACAGACATGATCTCCAAGCTGTCACTCTTCCTTTGCCTCATCACCTATGTGCACACAGGCGACATTGTGACTGCGCAGAAGGTGTTCATTGTGTCTAGCTACTATGATCACTTGAATCAGTCGCTACTCCATCTATGGCCGCTGGCGATAAACTCATGGGCCGAAACCTTCGTGGTCGCCCGGAGAGTGCTTGACTTTCTGCTGCAGCACGAGGATCCCGCCGATGGTGGCGTGGCCAACTTCACCGATGTGGACGATGATCTGCAGCACGGCAACTACTTTGGACGCATGCACAATCCGCTGGCGATGCGCAAGAGTGTCACGCTGCGCCACTTGACCGCCAGCTGGGACCAGTCCAAGCAGGAGAAGCGCCAGCGCCATATCGATGACATCAGCTTTGAGGCTGAGGAGCAGCAGTTCGTCGGCATTGTGGGCACCGTGGGGGCCGGCAAGAGCACGCTGCTGGCAGCGCTGCTCGGCGAAATGGACATCATTAGTGGCAGTGTCGAACTGAATGGCGTCATCAGCTACGCGGCGCAGGAGCCCTGGCTGAATCGGTGCAGTCTGCGCGAGAACATTGTCTTCATGGAGCCGTATGACGAGCAGCGCTACAAGAATGTACTGCACGCCTGCATGCTGGAGAAGGACATCGAGCAGTTGCCGCAGGGAGATGCCACCGTTGTGGGCGAATCTGGTGCCAGTCTCAGCGGCGGGCAAAAGGCACGCGTCAGTCTGGCCCGCGCCGTTTACCGCAAGGCGGACATCTACCTGTTGGACGATCCGCTCTCCGCCGTAGACACGCACGTCAGTCGCATGCTGATGCAGCGTTGCCTAAACGAGTTCCTCAGCGACAAGATCCGCATCTTGGTCACGCACCGAGTACAGCTGCTGCGTCATGCCGACCACATGGTGCTCATTGAAGGGGGCCGTGCCTCCATCCAGGGCAGATACGAGTCGCTTAAGAAACTCGTACGCTTCCGCATGTCCACGGCGAACGACTGCGAAGTCGCCAAGATGCGAGCAATGCGCACTGACAGCATTTTCGAGGACGCGCAGGAGGCGCGCGAGCCGCTGTCCCAGCAGCAGTTGCAGCTGCTGCAGAGCGAGTGCGATGAAGAGAGCAAGGAGCAGCAGCAACAGGGATCCGTCAAGCTGAGCACCTACCGCGAGTACTTCGCCGTGCTTGGGCTGCCGGCGGTAGTGCTACTGTTTCTATTGATCTTCGTGCTGGCGCGTAGCTCGGAGGCGGCTATGGACGTGTTCCTGTCAAAATGGTGAGTGTCCCCCTGAAATGCTCTATTTATGTCCTTGTCTTATCATTCTACCCCACCATCTTGAAGGGCCACCTGGGAGGAATCGGAGCCGGAGGACCATGAGCCGCCTATTCAGCGTCGCAAGATTCGGTCCCGCCTGGTCATTCTGTACGCCGTGCTACTGGTGAGCACGCTGCTACTCTATGTGCTGCGTACCTTCGGCTTCTTCGCGATGTGCCTGCGCATCTCGTTGCGCGTGCACAATTTCCTGTTCCAGGGCGTCATCCGCGCCAGCATGCAGTTTTTCACGTCGGCCACCTCGGGGCGCATCCTCAATCGCTTCTCCAGCGACATTCTGGCCATAGACATCACACTGCCGCAGGCGATGATGGACTCCTTCGAGTTCTTTGTCAATGGTCTGGCTGTGCTGGTGGTGGTGAGCACCGCCAACTACTGGCTGCTTATTCCGGCGGTACTGCTGATCATTTTGCTCTACCTCTCGCGCAGTCTCTACATTGGCGCCAGCAGAAGTCTCAAGCGCATTGAGACCATTTGTAAGTTGACCCAAGCAAGCTGTAGATTTCGCTTAACCCCCATCCTTCACACGCAGCACGCAGTCCCATCTACTCGCACACGAACTCCACGTTCAAGGGCCTGACCACCATACGCGCCCTGAACGCCACCAAGCGCCTCGAGCGCGAGTTCCACTGGTACGAGAACGAGAACACTTCGGCCGTCTACCTGTACGCCAGTGTTAATAGAGCCTTCGCCTTCTGGACAGATCTCATCTGCGTCGTGTACATTCTGCTGGTCACGTTCAGTTTCCTGATCGTAGATCGAGGCTACTTCAGCGGCGACGTCGGTCTGGCCATCACGCAATCGATGACGCTGGGTATCATCTGCCAGTGGGGCATGCGGCAGACTGTGGAGCTGGAGAATCAGATGACCAGCGTGGAGCGAGTGATTGAGTATGTGAATATACAGCCGGAGCCTTCGTACGAGACGGATGCCGTTGTCAACCTGCCCGCCAAGTGGCCCAGCGCAGGTCAACTGCACTTTCAAGACCTGCAATTGCGCTACAGCGAACGCGGACACTTCGTACTCAGGGGTCTGAACTTCACCATACATCCGATGGAGAAGATCGGCGTGGTGGGTCGCACCGGTGCCGGCAAGTCGTCCATTGTGCAGGCGGTCTTTCGCCTCGCCCTCAACGAGGGCCTCGTCGAGATCGACGGCTACGACATTTCGAAGCTGGGACTGCACGATTTACGCAGTCGCATCTCGATTATACCGCAAGATCCTGTACTGTTCTCGGGCACTCTGCGCTACAACCTCGATCCTTTCGAGCAACAACAGGATGAGGAGCTGTGGCAAGCACTGGACTCGGTTAAGCTGAAGCCCTTTGTGTCGGCTCTTAAGGGCGGCCTCAGCTACCGCCTGCACGACGGAGGCGCAAACTTCAGCATGGGGCAGCGCCAGCTGATCTGCCTGGCGCGCGCCATTTTGCGGCACAACAAAATACTCATTATGGACGAAGCTACCGCCAATGTAGATCCCATGTAAGTTGATCTGGACAAGATTCTGCTAACCCAACCCAATCGTTCAACTATCCCCTACTCCCTCCCTGTAGCACCGACCAACACATACAGGAGGCCATACACAGCAAGTTCGCCAACTGCACCGTGCTGACCATTGCGCATCGCCTGCATACAGTCATGGACTCGGATCGCGTAATGGTGCTGGATGCCGGACGCGTCGTGGAGCTGGGCCATCCGCACGTGCTGCTGCAGCAGCGCAGCGGATATCTGTATCGCTTCGTGGAGAAGACGGGTGCCGGCAGCGCCAAGCATCTGCGTTACGTGGCCGAGCAGAGCTACCAGAAGCGGGTGATGGGCAAGCGACCGCCGGCAGGGAATCAGCCACCGGGACCAGAGCCGGAGCTGGCGGAGGCAAGGCTCAGCGTCTTCAGGGGCATGAACACTCTATAAAAGACTGCAGTTGATTTTCGTTTTCGTTTTTGCCTTTGTTTTAAGTTATGGTAATATAGTTTTTATTATAGTGAACTGATTTTAAATATAAATCTATATACTTGTATATGTATATATATGCGCTTTATCTGTATAATATACGAAGTTGTTCTTGTTGAAGCGTCCGCAACGCGTTTTGAAGTTCGAAGAAAAGCGTTTCATTTGTTGTAAGTACATAATTTGTATAATCTTGCGACCTAACGGTTAACTTGCGCTCTATAGGTAATCCTGGCTACGACTTGGTTTAAGTAATCGATCTATAACTACGTTCAGCTTCTACGTCTGCTCCTTTGGGTTGCTGCTGCAGTTGTTGTTGTTGCTTCTAGTAGTTTAGATGAGTCACATGAGAAATCGTTTTAGTTGGTTTGCGTGTGTCATTAACTATCGTATATATTATATAGACATTAGATCTCGAAACTAGCGTGGTATATATGCTATGTATAAAATTGGTTTGCTTTGGTAGAGTGTAAATGAGTTTATCGCATAGGCTTTCTCTAGACTTTCATACAAGTGTGTATAATCGTTAATCGTATGTACTTTTTTTGTATTTTTCGGTATTTTCGATTTGTATGTAGCTATGTGTATATATGTAAATATTAAAGTAAATAAAGCATATATTGATGTATATAAGTTTTTAAAATATGCTTCCTATGAGTTCTGCTTATTAAAAATCGCTTAATTAAAGTCTGCCTTCAACAATTATGTATATATATATGTATATATTTTCTGATGTAAATAGAAAAGTCAGTGTTTATTTGGAGAATGTTCATAAACCTTATATAATGTATACGTATATATATGTTTATATATCATTTAATTTATTTAGCTTTTTCTGTGCTTAGGTTTACGTGTGGTCAAAAAACCAAGTCAGACCCTGAAATCCTTCCCCAAATTTCAAGGCTCAAGTTCGTTTTTTGCATGGGTTCTAAGTAATATCCGTTTTTATCTCCACTGTGTTTAACTTCTTTCTGTTCTTGTGCAATCGGTAATGTGTATATATATATGTTTATATATTTGATGTCCTAGAAATAAGATTGTTGGTTTGCTGTGTAAGAAAAAATTCGATGCAATTAGAATAAAACTCTGCTCGTTATCGTAGTCACTCGCAATTAGTTAGCTAGTTATACCATTATATTCGTCAAGCGCATTATTATTGGTTTAATTTATGAAATTTATACTTATTCTGCCTTTAGACCTTGTTACTCATGTTTTACTTGTAAGCTAATGCGATATACCCTCGCTCTACTAAGTTGTACGTTACTTTCTTTAGCTTTGCGCTATTTAGATTTAGTATTAAGTGTTTAGTATTTAGAATTAGTTTTAAGTATTTTAGTATTTAAGGTTTTGTTTGTTTCTTTTCACTTTGTTATTCTCACAGTTAAGCTTCTTTGATTGAGCACGAAAGCAAATGAGAGTTTTGTTGGGGTCTGCTGAGAACCAAAATCTTATTATACTCGTTAAGTTTAGGTACTAGAAATTTATATTTCTTTAGGGACCGAATCGAACTCGAGGGTGAGTCATTTGATAACTCGTTTGGCACTGGACGCGCTAAGAATCTTCCCCTATTGTCGACTCGCCCAGTGCCAAACGAGTATATTCGTAGGACCCGATTTCAGAAGATTGAAGAAGAAAGTGGGAGGGATAATGTAAGGGTGGGGAGTTTTCTCCCCTGGTTCTAAAATCAAAATTTAGCACAAATCGTTGCAGATGGAGAGGGAGGTCGATTCGAACTGAAGTGTGTTGTGTTGTGCAACTGCAACTGGAAGTCAATTTAGATCATTAGAAGCTACTCGTACATTATATGCTAGAATGTATAGTAGGTAAGTTAGGCGCTATCTACTCGAACTACGGCACTTGTGTGTGCATTGTGCTAGTGTTCCCTAAACTTTAGTTCAGCCAGCTTTATAACTCGAACATAAGTATGAAGTCAAAGGTATTGTTCGATATCGAAAGTCGTTAGTGGGGAACTAAACGTGCGTGCTTTGATTACTGAAACGCATATTTTGATTATAAAATATGGTCCCGAGGTTCATAATATCTCTTGCGTTTGTCTGTGTTGATTGGCTATAAGAGTACTAGAATAATATCCGTATGGGATGGGGCGGCACTGCAGCAACACTAGCAGGCGTGGCCGGAACTCGCGCCCTCTACAGTTATCGAGCTGCCTCTTGGTTGGTATATGTTAAGTTGTAGATAAGATAAGGCGTTGTGCATACGAACAAGTATACGGTGAACGGTACACGGTACACGGTACACGATACACGATACACGTTACACGATACGCGGTACACGGTACCGGATATATAATCAGCTTGGTGTCCTAATTGATGACTGGCAATGATTATCGCTTTTCCTTTTTCGTACATTTCGCATAAGTTAAATTTGAGTTTTCTACTGGTAGATCATGCCTACTTCATAACGCTCTAGGGTTATCTATCATCCTCAACTATTGCTCGATATTTTTAGTTAGGTGCCTATTGCGTACATGGGTCCGCTGTGCCTGAGCCCAAAGCGTTCTATCTGCGTACAATTTTAATATAAATTAGTAAAGTTTCTGAATGATTCGATATTTTTTGACATTTTTGTTTTGTTTTTTGTTTTTGTATTTTTTTTTTTTTGGTTTGAAAAAAAGATTAGTATGAATTTGTTATGCAAGGTTTTTTTGATAATTTTTTTACGGTGTAGTTGCATACGACGATGCGTGTGTGTAACTATATTTCTGTATATACGTTTATATAAGTAGTTAATTAGCATTGTTCACGTGTGGTTCGGCAAAAATGTTCGTAATTCGCTTTTACGGCCTCAACAATTTGTTGTCAATAATCGAAAAAATGTCTTTAAAAAAGGGTCTAACAATGGCATCGGCCCGCATGGCGAGGCCTCATTATCGCGTGCATATTATAAACGACGACATCGACGCTTTGATGACTCGTCCTCAGAGAGTGTGTGTATGTGGGTTGCTATATTTTGTGGTTCGCCTGGTTCATCTCGATCTTTTCTCACTTTCTCAATTGTTCACTTTGTTCCCGGCTCAATGATCTCGACGGTGACGCTCTCGGCAACGGGATTCGTGGTGATGTTCGTGATCAGCGACTCCTCCTGCGGCGACTGCAGATGCGAGTGGTGCTGATGCTGCTGCTGGTGTTGTCGGTGCGCAGAGCCATGTCGTTCGTGGTGGCCCGCGCTGGACACCTTGCCCGGTGCCACAGAGTTGCTGCGATTCGAGCGGACCGAGGTGGCTGAAGCATTGCTGGCGCTGCCACGGGATTCCGACTGGGAGCCTGGTGAGAGCACACATAGAGAAGGTTAATTACGTTTGCCAAGTCACGTGTCCGAGCACGGACTGCGGCACGGAGATGTGGCTAGAACACAAGCACAACAACATCAATGCAGATGTAGCTGGGCCGGCAAAGGCGCCGGTAAGAGGGGGTTAGGAGGTTATTCGTGACACTCGGTTTCCCCCACAGGGGCAACTGAGGTCACACGGCTACGGAGAAATACAGTAATAGTTGGCTATGAGAGATGAGTGAGAGTGTTCGCAAAGCAATTTAATGCATAAGTCTAACTAGATAGTCAGGCAAATTTATTGGAACTGAGGAAACAGCGTGCAACACAACGGAAAACTCAACTCGGAAACAGAAGTAAAAATAAAGAATTGAAAAGGCACAAACTAAATAGACACTACGCGCTTTGCATCGGAAGTGTTTCGAGTACATTTCAGGTATAATGACGTTCCGCAAACCAGTTTAGCTATATCTATACATATGGTATATAGGTAAGATCATAGTAGTATATAACTGGCGCAGGCAGACTAATGAACAGAGTCTGTAACTTTTGATACCTCTGCCAGATGTTTGCAGCGAACTAAATAAAATACATTCGAACCTATAATTTTATTGGTTGTAAATAATAACTAATCTCTGAGTTTTAAGCAATTTTGTTCTAACTTTGAGCTCCTGCTCGGAACAAGCGAGATCGGACCGATATATCATTGAGTCTGTAGGTCTTTGTTATCTTTCAAGATATTGTCCAAAGCAAAACCACAAATAAAATTTTAATAATCCCTCTTGCATTCCCTCTTAACTTCGTTAAAATCTGTTTTTTAACATACAAGAATTATAGAATTTTAATATGATATACTCGCAAAATAAATATCTAAAAACGTATATCTCGAAATGTATTTCGTTATGGAAGGGACAATAGGTTGAAACATCTGCAAGAGTATGCAATCTTCGGTATGCCGAAGGTAAGATTTCCATTTTTCCAGTGTATAATGTCTGTAACTGAAACTAAGTGTAAGCATAGGTATTATTGTTATAGTGTTTGCATGTTATTTCAACTGTGTCTGTGTCTGGTGTTTGAATTGCAGATTGTGGAACATACATGGGTTAGTAGTACGAGTTACAGGTAGTATGTAGCGCTAGTTTCAGATACTCTCAATATGGCTTAGCCTAGTTTGTGTTAGTTGTTGTTGTTGGGTGGGTAGTTACAACAGTTGGTACAACAGCAACGACAGCAACTACAATACGAATACGAATACCAATACGAAAACTGATACGAATACTGATACGAGTAGGAGTACTAGTACGAGTAAGGGGTTGATTGGGCTAACGGGACATTCAAGAACTGAGGCAACTACGAGTACAACATACCGAGCGAGCACGGGCTCTGCTCTGCTCTGCCTACCTCGAGGTTGCAGCTGGAACTTGGATTGCATTGATGGGTCTACGACTAAAACTTGTTGGCAGCCATGCCGCAGGCGGGAGCCGTGCCTGGCGACGAGACGTACGTGGTCGTTACGGTGATGCCTGACGCCGTCGTTGGCATCGCATTGGCTGGGCCTGGGCCTGAACCCGAGCCTGGGGCAGCGTTCGTTGTGACTCCAGCTGCAGCTGGAGCAGGAGCGGCACTGGCCGCTGTGGTCGTTGGCACGTAGGGCAGAAAATGGCTATGGACAACATTGTACTGACTGGCGGCGCTCGGATGCTCCAGCAGGCGCGAGCAGTTCGACACGTCACTGACGCGCGAGTCGCTGGAGCGCGTGTTGCTCTTCGAGCGTATCATGCGACCTTTATTTGGATCAGTGGTGCGTGTGTTGGTGCGTACCAGTGTGTGAGTGTGTGTGTTCGTATAGGTGAAGGAGTGTGTGTGGTGTGAGAGACAGAGTGGGAGAGAGGACAAAGAAAACGTTTAATGTTTTCGCTCAAACAACTGTAAATTAAATTGCGAACAGCAAAGCTAATTGGCGATCAGCGACAACTGCCCGCCTGGCCCTAGATAAGGGACACAAACGAGGGGACAGCCCCCGGCGTAACGCTTCTTAGGGCGTCAATCAAGTTGATGGAGCTGCAAAGCAAATTTCTGGAGCTGACAACTTGAATGGACAGAGGAAAGCGCAATGTAATGCGCTCGCTTAGAGATGCGCTAAGCAGCTCCGGTTCAATAATCGGAACTAGAACTGATTGTAGCTGATTGCAATGTGAACTAGAGACTGTTGCGGTTCGAAGTGCTGCTTAGTTGACTTTCTTTGCTGCTTGACACACACACATACATATCGTATTGTTATTATTATTGTGAAATGAGCGAGAGCTTGTTATTTGTTTATTATTGTTGTAAAAATGTCGTAAATCGTCTCGAATCTTCCTCGTCTTATCTGTGCACTACTGAATTGGACAACTTGTGTGATCTGGCTATAAATACATGCAGTAAGCTCTTATTTGTACTTGCAGGTTATCATTGGTGTCAATCAAGCACGTGATATAATCTCAACTTAGAACATCACAGAGTAGACAGTTGCGGGGGGGACTCGACTTTTTGCTGTGATATGTTTTTTCTGTTGCTTTTTTTGTGTCTGACTGAGCGACTGATTGACTGCTTGATTGATTGATTGATTGGTTGTTTGTTTGTTTGGTTGATTGATTGACTGAGTTAGTTCATTATTGCTGCAAGTTCTCAAACGAAATTTGCACAAATCAAACGAAAAAACGACAAGACACAAACATATCGAAGAACCAAAGCCGTAAATAATATGATACGAGTTAAAGGTGCCAACGTAGAAGCTTTTGCTCGGAATGGAATACAAACCTGTCTTACCTAGCGACGGATTGGGCGAGTGCGGGCGCAGCGAGGCCATGCTCGGCTGCCGCGAGGGGGCGCGCACGGACATGCGAGAGCCGCGTCGCTCCTGGCCGTGCAGCAGCTTGCTGTCGCGCAGCAACGAGACGTTCATCAGGCGCGGATTCGGCGTGTTGAAGATGGTGCGATTCTCACGCCAGCGTGCCCTGCGGGAGCGTAAGCAGAAGCGATTGATTAGTTCGTGGGCAGTGACCAACTTGACTGTTGCGATAATGATGACATGTGAACAAGCTGCGCGTGCTTCAATGGGTGAGCTGCTGTGAACGTGGACTAGAACGTGTGTATTTGTAAGCGTGTGCGGACGTTGATGTTGCCCCTAGATCCGCTTGACACCAATTACTGCAAAAATGCTGTTCATTTAACCGAAATTAATTGCTGATGAAATTATATACATATTGATTGAATGTATTCAGTGCCGTTGCCGAGCAACGCAGCATAGAAAGCTCGAGTTCTGCTAATAAAGTCGCCCCGACTCCACGCTCCAGCACAGCCCATTGACCCAATTAGGTTAGAATAATTCCCAGTTCCACCCACTTCTGCCTCTTCCCTAACCCTTGACCTACAAAATGGCAAGCACGACATGCAAGTGTAGGTTGATTTTGCTCAGATTTGTTCGCTTAAGCTTTATATAGCTAGGATGTATAGGGGTGTATTAAATTGCATGTGTTCCTCTTTGATTTCGAAAATATATACAAGCGACTTTGTCAAAACGAACAACATCGATAGTTGGTTTTTCTTCTACACATATAAATTGATAATTTTGCCTAAGTTATATAGTACAGCTAGTCTAACAACTATTTTGTCGATATTCCATAACTATTTGTAAAAAATTCCATATCTATTTCAAGTCAAGTTCTAGTACCTTCAGTATAGTTTACTTGTTACCAATGCAATTCTTTACATTTAGAACTTCTCTGACTTATGCATATATAGGAAATTGCTCAGTGATCTTTAAACTCGGATAATCAGTCTATTGTTTACAGCTTGACGGTAGATTGAGTACGGTCTGTGAAATAGTTCTACAAGGATGCCAAATCCTGTTCCTCACACCCGCTGTTTTGTGTACAGGGTATCTGCTCGTCTATTTGCGGTCTTAGTGCGTTGTGATAATGTTTGCATTGCAATTTACTCACTGGCTAAACAATCGCAGGACGACACAAATAATAATAAACATCAATGCCATTCCTACCAGCACGCCAATCATGGCCGGATCGATGTAGGTCTCGGGTCCACGCTTGTCCTGGCGCCCTGCAAGTAAACAGCACACTCGTTCCCATTACTCTCCGTTGGCAAACAACAAGTGGAGTGTCCCTGTATGGCGCTCACACCCACCTTTGCACTCGACGGAGCCATCCTTGCCCCAGATGGGCGACATCTCGAACCGGCATATGCAGCGTCCGTCCCGGCACTCGGTCTGGAATAGGACCGCCTCGCACTGCTCGTTGAAGAAGCACGACTCGTTGATGGCGGCCGCTGCAAGAGAAATCGCAAGAGAATCACAGTGTTATACGAGTAGAGTATTCAGGCATATTCACACTTGCCCGGAAATGAGATTGGACAAGAGATTGGGCACTACTCGTGCTCGTATATCGCCTTTATTGTTTTTTCCAGAGCGACAAACGGAACGAACATGTTTACAAGTTTGTTTTACGACTGTCGAAACGGGACAGTTGGTTCTTGTGTCTTTTTTTGTTTTGGTGGTGCAGAGAGGGTGTTGGAGGTAGAGGGGTACAGCTCTGTCAATCCTGCCTGGCGTCGGTCTAGTGAGCAACAGACAAATATTTTTATTGGAGCGGCACGTGCCGACGATAGTCCTGCTGGCCACACACCTCATATGTGCACCATAGCCCCCTGGCAGCGTGTGTTATTTATAAAACTATAGCAGGTGTGTAAATATTCGAGTAGTACGCGCAGAGCAAACATTGTCTGAGAATTTCGGAAATTTCGTACTGCTAATGGTTGCCTGCAGTCGAGCATTTATGGGGTCAATATCGCCGTGTCATGAAAGGGGAACACTGTCATTACAGCCGAAGCAGGTCAAGCAGGTAGTACTTATCATAGTAATAAGGGCATATAAGACTTGTAAATGGAATGTCATCTTAATTAGGCCTTCCTAAGTTTGAAGTTACAAATATGCAATTATAATCTTAAAATGAATAATACATTTTCTGAGCTACACCATTTATTCTATATACTGTTAAAGAATATATATATAACTAGCAAACCCGGCGAACTCCGTTTCGCCACCAGATGGCTATATTTCTCCCAGTTGTTCTCCCAGTCCCTCTTCTAGTCCCTCTCTCAGTCCCTCTCTCAGTCCCTCTTCTAGTCCCTCTTCTAGTCCCTCTCTCAGTCCCTCTCTCAGTCCCTCTCTCAGTCCCTCTCTCAGTCCCTCTCTCAGTCCCTCTCTCAGTCCCTCTCTCAGTCCCTCTCTCAGTCCCTCTCTCAGTCCCTCTCCCAGTCCCTCTCTCAGTCCCTCTCCCAGTCCCTCTCCCAGTCCCTCTCCCAGTCCCTCTCCCAGTCCCTCTCCCAGTCCCTCTCCCAGTCCCTCTCCCAGTCCCTCTCCCAGTCCCTCTCCCAGTCCCTCTCCCAGTCCCTCTCCCAGTCCCTCTCCCAGTCCCTCTCCCAGTCCCTCTCCCAGTCCCTCTCCCAGTCCCTCTCCCAGTCCCTCTCCCAGTCCCTCTCCCAGTCCCTCTCCCAGTCCCTCTCCCAGCCCTCTCCCAGTCCCTCTCTCAGTCCCTCTCCCAGTCCCTCTCTCAATCCTTCTCCCAGTCCCTCTCTCAATCCTTCTCTCAATCCTTCTCTCAATCCCTCTCCCAGTCACTCTCCCAGTCCCTCTCTCAGTCCCTCTCTTAGTCCCTCTCTCAGTCCCTCTCTCAGTTCCTCTCTCAGTCCCTCTCTCAGTCCCTCTCCCAGTCCCTCTCCCAGTCCCTCTCCCAGTCCCTCTCCCAGTCCCTCTCCCAATCCCTCTCCCAATCCCTCTCTCAGTCCCTCTCCCAGTCCCTCTCCCTCTCCCAATCCCTCTCCCAGTCCCTCTCCCAATCCCTCTCCCAATCCCTCTCCCAATCCCTCTCCCAGTCCCTCTCCCAATCCCTCTCCCAGTCCCTCTCCCAATCCCTCTCCCAATCCCTCTCCCAGTCCCTCTCCCAGTCCCTCTCCCAGTCCCTCTCCCAGTCCCTCTCCCAGTCCCTCTCCCAGTCCCTCTCCCAGTCCCTCTCCCAGTCCCTCTCCCAGTCCCTCTCCCAGTCCCTCTCCCAGTCCCTCTCCCAGTCCCTCTCCCAGTCCCTCTCCCAATCCCTCTCCCAGTCCCTCTCCCAGTCCCTCTCCCAATCCCTCTCCCAATCCCTCTCCCAATCCCTCTCCCAGTCCCTCTCCCAATCCCTCTCCCAGTCCCTCTCCCAATCCCTCTCCCAATCCCTCTCCCAGTCCCTCTCCCAGTCCCTCTCCCAGTCCCTCTCCTAGTCCCTCTCCCAGTCCCTCTCCCAGTCCCTCTCCCAGTCCCTCTCCCAGTCCCACTCCCAATCCCTCTCCGAATTCTTTTCCCAGTCGCACTCCCAGTCCCTCTCCCAATCCTTCTACCAGTTGCTCTCTCAGTCGCTCTCCCAGTCGCTCTCAAAGTTCTTCTCCCAGTCCCTCTCCCAATCCTTCCAGTCGCTCTCCCAGTCGCTTTGCCAGTCCTTCTCCCAATACTTTTCCCAATCCTTCTCCCAGTTGCTCTCCCAGTCGCTCTTTCAGTCGCTCTTTCAGTCGCTCTTTCAGTCCCTCTCCCAGTCCCTTTCCCAGTCCCTCTCCCAGTCCCTCTCCCAGTCCCTCTCCTAATCCTTCTCCTAGTCGCTCTCCCAGTCCCTCTCCTTGCTGCTCGGTGAACAAAATTAGACTAACTATTTATTATGTAAACTGTGTATAGGTGTGTTTTACTTTGACGTGTTCGTCAAAGGTTCCTTGAAGTGGCCCGGAAAATTTGTATGGGAAAAAGAAAATGGCCATTTTAACGGTTTTCCCAGCAATAATTCTAATTTTTCTCGCCGTTAAAACCATCCTTGAACTTCAACGAACAATTTAAAAAAAAATTTGGCCAAATTGGTTCAGGCGTTGTTGAGTTATGCGATTCCCAACACATTTTGCGATTCATTTTTATATAATAGATCTAATATATATTTTATTCATAGCTCAGAAGTTGTTTGCCTTTTGCGCTGTTCGCTATTATTTTTAGCCTTGATATTCCGATAATGCGTGCCAATTGCAGCTATGACTCAGGGGCAATTCTGCCAAATACCCCAGTCGTAAATTTGCCAATCAGCCCGTGGACGCGATTTTAATTGAACCTTTTTGCAAAACTAATCGCATAATTTCGAGTTTAATTTACAGCACGTCGGGGACCATCAATTATAATCATGTCAAATGTAGATGAATTGAATGACAGCCGCCTGCCGGGCACGGCAAGCCCCTCCCCTTATTATATCAGTTGCAGTGCCAAGTCGTTGTTGCTGCCGTTTTCGTAGTTGTAGTTGTAGATTTCAATTTACAGCAATTTCTGCTGCGCCCTGTAATCAAGCGAAAGCTTTGGGGGATTTGCTTGCTTGCATTCAGCATTTCTGTTAATGAGAACTTGGCAGACTGACAGACAAGGCTGGCCCAGAGCCTCTGGGTGGCTGTTTCTTCTCATTCCTCATTCCTTATTCCGCCTTCCTAAATTCTTTTTCTTATTATAGTTTTTATTCTAAATTCTCTTCTCTTTTACTTCTATATGAACTTATAAATATTTCCAGTTCTTGATTTGCCTTATCCCTATATTATTCTTCCATTCTTCATTCCACTTTGAATTTTTTCTAGTTCCTCCTGCTCCTCCACTTCCTCTCCTATTCCTTTCCTCCGTATTACCACCTTCTCCCACTTCCCCTCGACGTACTTACCCTTTCCGCACTTATCAATATGATTGGTCACATGCAGATCCTCGGTGCACTGGCACGACTTCTTCTTGGGGTCACAGATGGAGCCGGGGAATCCGCACTCCAGGGTGTTCTCGCATTTGTCGCCGAACTTCTTCTGCCCACGGCTGGCATAATCTGCAAAGGAGGGAGAAGAGCACACGGGAGATGTGGCCTTAGCACATGTTTCTTGGCTAATCCCAAGTGGGAAATTTATAATGAAACCGCAACAAACTTTCAATCCGCATGGCAATGGGTGGGGCAGGTGGACCGACAGTGAAAGTGAAAAGTATTCGGATTGGGATCCCCGAGGAGGCTTAGTGGCAGATTAAAATGTAAATTCGTAAATTCGTGCATAAATCTTTTGTGTGTGTTAGTGTGTGTGTGTGTTTGTGTCTATGTGTGCTTGTGTGCGTACACTACCTGCCCCTACCTGTGAGCCGAAATGCTCTACGCAGTCGGCACACCGGAGGGGCCGGAGTACAGCCCGAGTGGGGCACTTCACTTGGCGCATGCCACACGCCACTTGACGCACGAGTGTGAGGCGAGGAATCCTTCATTAAGTTTGAATGAAAGGAAAACAGACGGCGCACACACTCGCACACACTTGCACTCACACACATGTTAGTGGCTTGTAAAGTGAGTCGAGTCGAGTCGAGTTGAGTTCGCATCTTAATTAAGCTCTTGGGAGCAACTCTGGCCGGAACCGGCGGCCTCTGCCGGCCGTATGCAAAATCTCAACGGCAACCAGGGGTTAACGGCAGCGTTAATGTTGCAGCATATGGCGGGCGAAGGAGCGAGCGTTTGCTCCACTAATTTTGTTGATATACCGACATAATTACCATGCCGCGCTGATGACGACAATGACGAGGACGGGACGGGGGCGGGAAGCAGAGGGGCGAGCGGTATGATGATGACGCTAGCTGGAGCGGAAAAGGATGTGCGCCGACCTCGCTTTAAAGCCAACGGAAGCGCAAAGACAAAACAAAATGGCTGCGCTTGCAAAAAGGTTGCGCCAGCTTGCGGTGTGTGTGTGTGCCTGTGTGAGTGCAAGCCTCAGACTGTGTGTCTGTGTGTGTGTGTGTGTTAGTGAGTCTATTTGCTTGAGGTTTATTTTTAAATGCTGCGACTGCTATGAATAACGCCGAGCAAAGTGCAGCTAAAAAGCAACTGCTGCTCCTCCTACTGCTGCGGCTGTTGTTGCTTTTGCTGTTGCTGCTGCTGCTGCAGCCACATCGCTCGGTTTCTGTTGCTGGCAACGTTGCTGCAGCCGAGCAAATTTCTGAAAGTGTTGACAAAGTGTGCACCGAACCGACAGCCGCCTGACCCGAAGACGCCCCCGGCCCCAGGCCCGCATCCCACTTGTATTGTTGCCCTTTAATACCCATTTCAGAGAGAGATTACCCAACGTGGCATTTTGTTTGGCACGGGGAGGGCACGTTGAGTAGACCGGGTCCGCGGGAGTACACGTTCTGGGATGACTGCCGATATGGGTGAGGCCGGAAAGGGTCGGATGCATGATATGCCTGCCCATTTCTCACAGGCGGCCGAAGGAGCGGGAAGCTGAAGGCCGAAGATTGCCCCAAAACTGATTGCAAGTGTCGGAAAGTTGATGGGGAAGCATTTAACAGGCTCCAGAGAGCTTCTGACCAACATTTATAATTAGAAAGTTTGGCCCAAAGTGAAGACAACGCGCACAGCCCGAGCAACCCGACGAGCCCAAACAGCAGCCCAAGAAATGGAATAGAAAATAGAAATAGAGAATGAATACAGAAATAGCCGGAGAGTGGCAGGGCGCCCCCAGAGGGGACAGAGCTGCAGGTGGTTCGTGCAACATTGCATGCTTATGCAACGGTACAGCCTGCAACATGGTGACGTCATTGCCGTACATTGTACGCGTATGTGTAATGTGTAGCAGGTCAGGCGGACGCTTACATGTGGCACGATAAGATTGTGTGCTGCATGCCGCACGGTGTTAACTTACCGAACTCTGGTGTTGTCGTCTCCGGTCCAACGCTGAAGCTATTAACGGCAAAGAAGTTGTCCCCATCGTCGGCCAGCACCAGTGGCAGCGGCAACGGCAGCAGCGCCACAACGGAAATCAGGCACAGGACGTACGTGTTGAGGCGCCTCCCCATGTTCGTCATCTGCTCCGCTCTACGGTTGTGGCGCCTGCTGTTGCTTGCGCTGCCGCCGACTCGCTGCGCCGCCGACTCCATTAGCATTAACGAGGGCTGCTCACGCATTTCAAGGGAAGCGGCAGTGGGACTTCCAACAGTTGTTGTTCTTGTTGTTGTTGCTGCTGCGGCGCCTTTAAAGCTTAAGTGCAAGTTTGCTTTGTTTGTTCTTATTGCTGCTCCTGTTGTTGTTGTTGTAGTTGTTGTTATTGTTGTGCTTGGCGCCAGGCTGGGCGACACGAGGGGTCGAGCTTGTTGCTCCAACGCTGCCCAGCGGCAATTGCTGGTGTTGTTATCGCTGTTGCTGTTGCTATTGCTCCTGCTCCTGCTCCTGCTCCTGCTAGTGCTACTGTTGCTATCGCTGTTGCTGTTGGCGTCTCGAGCTGTTGCTTCTGCTGCTGCTGCTGCTTCGTCGTCTTCGTCAGCGCATTTTTGTTGCTGTGTCTCGCATTTGACGCGCGCCTCGCGCCGACACTTGGCAACGCCAATAATATAGCGGCCCTGCAGCGTTGCAGCACCGTGACGGGGCTCTAAAGCCCCATCTATTCTCATATTATTCGCTCGTCGTCGTGCTCCTCATCCATGCTGCTTAGGCTTTCGCAATGCGAGCAATTCCTGCTGCCGGCCGCCTGCTCTGCTTCACATGGAACAGATTTGCTCAATCGTGGTGCACTGCAATTTGAGAACAGAGTTGGAACGGGTTTAGTACACAGAGTATTGGTAGCAGAGTAAATAAATTATGAGAACAGAAAATATATATATTGAGAACAGAGAACGAGTATCGTGAGAACAGAGTTGGAACAGGGTGGGTGTCAAATGATATTGAGCACAGTTATATTATATTGAGAACAGAATTGAAACAAAATTGAATACAGTCAGAACGTTGGGAACAGAGTTAGATTGTATTGAGAACAGAGTTGGAACAGGGTGAATACTGTCGAGAATATTGGAGGCAGTTTAATTATGAGCACAGTTTAAACAGGGTGCGTCTTGGGAACAGAGTTGAATTATAGTGAGAACAGAGTTGGAACAGGGTGCATACTGTCAGAGAATATTGGGAACAGACTTCGATTGGGAGAAATTGTAAACAGGGTGTCTTGGGAACAGAGTTAAATTATACTGAGAACAGAGTAGCAACAGGGTGAATACGGACAGAGCATGTTGGGAACAAAGATAAATTATGAGAACAGAGTTGGAATAGGGTGAATAGTCAGAGAATATTGAGAACAAAGTGGTTATGAGCACATTTTAAACAGGGTGAATACGGTCAGAGCGTTGGGAACAGAGTTTAGGTATAGTGAGAACAGAGTTGAAACAAGGTAAATACAGTCGGAGCAAATTGGGAATAAAATCAGAATGTGAGAACAGTGTTTGAACACGGTGAATACGGGCAAAGCACGTTGTCTAGAGCAAGATTATTGAGAGAACACAGTTACGACTGGGAGCAAGCACCGGGCAACACATACAAATCTAACGTCTAACCCCTCTGATATATTTTTAAATGTCGATAAGATATTTTCAAAATATTTTCAAAACCTACATAAGCGGGAAGAAACTATTCGACACACTGCAAGCAGAGTGAGATCAGAATGGGAGGTTCTCTCTATTCTTGTTGATTCTCTTGATTTCTCCTGCAAATAGAGCAAGAGTCGGAGGAAGGGAAAATGTAGACTGTGTAGGCGGGGCTGAATCGGGACTAATCACTTAACTGCGTGTGAAATTTCAAACCGCCGCTCAAACAATTTCCCAAAGTGCCAGCCAGACCGTTGAAATTGAAACCGATTCCTTTTGCTGTCTCCTCTTCACACTCTCTCGTTCTCTCTCTTTTCTCCCTCTCTCTTTCTCCCTTGCTCTCCTGCGCTGTGTGCTCTCTGAACGAACTGTCAAGCTGCTTGGCACGAAATTAAATTGACTGACAGCAAATTGGGGAATCATTTGCAAGCGGCCTCAGCAGCGCTGCCCTGGCCAACCCGACAGGCTAATTGGATTACGTTCACACACACACACACACGCAGGCACACCTATAGACCAATGGGGCATCATGTATGCATCCATTTAATTGACAAAACACGAGTATTTATAATTGTTTCCAGCGTCCATGCCATGCGGCAGACACGTCCGCGCCCACATCGAGGCTGTTGGAAGTTGAATTTGAAGTGTTTAATTAAGCCTTGTGTCAGCTGGTCTATTTAAGCGCCACATGTACACGATTTGGGCGATACATATTATATATATACAGTGTACTCGTATGCTGTCATGTTGCTCTGACCGACTCCGATAAATAAATCATAAATCCCAGCATGCAGCACATTTGCCAGCGATTATAATTCATGAATGTTGCAGCAAGCGTAGAAATAACATATATAATATGCAAATGGGATATATACATAAGAACAAATGTATGGATACATGACAAGCTGGATTCATAGGTCAGTGCGCATTTGTATGCGGATTGCGGCAGCAGGTCCTTGAACTTTGACAAAGTGCGCCTCCCCTGCGGACTTATGAATCCCAGTTGAAGGCAGGATAGACTTCAAAACAACATAAGCCATGATAGCTTTCGATATATAAATAAATATTCCAATGCAACTTCTAATATTTACAAATATAATTTGACTAGCTTTTCAGACCTAATTTTCAACTCTTCTGAAATCATTTTGTGCTCTAAGTTTATTTTGAGGTCCTCTGACCTCATTTTAAGATCGTCTGAGCACTTTTAATCTCATTGTAAACTATTCTGAACTCATTCTCAAATTAACTCAGCTCTATTGAGCTTATTCTGAACTCTATTGAGGTTATTCTGAGCTCTACTAATCTCATTCTGCGCTCTATTGATGTCATTGTGAGCTTAATTGAGCTCATTCCGAGCTGTATTAAGCTCTATTGAGCTCATTCGGAGATGTATAAAGCTCATTCCGAGCTGTATTGAGCTCATTCTGAACTCTGCTAAGCTTATTTTGAGATCTTCCGAACTTATTCTGAGCTCTTCTCAACCTGAATGAATGACCTCAGTAAAGGCTCATTCTGACCTTTTGTAGCTCAGAGATGGATCTCTGCATAGCGCAAAATCAACTGGCCTGGCGCGTCGCATAAACGCATAACGAATTAACAGTTACGCTGCACGTGTCTCATCGCATCAACATCAACTACAGTGGGAGCAGGCGGCGGCTCTTCACAGATTTCTGATGGCGCAGCATAAGGCGTAATGCGTGGAACGCGTGAAACGCGCCTTAACGCGACCGAAAATGATGGGCGGAAAACATGTTGCATGTGGCATATGTCGTAATTGCGCCTTCTTTGCGTACAAATTGTTTTTTCTGGGTCTCGCCATAAATTTATGCGGCGGCATTAAAAAAGAGTGTAATAAATAAATGTCAAATGCGGCGTATACGCAATATTCATATATGCAGGCACGATGGGTCCATGCTGATGAGACAATCGCTTGACACACATAAAAGAGTCGGCCCGGAGCTGGGGTGAGCATGGGAATTACAGCAATAATGATACTGGATGCCGGTACAAGGATATGAATTGTTGTTCTGCCTGCGTGCACACAGCGTATACGTAATTTGCCTCAATCGAGGGTGGTTCGACTTATTGTCTGCTTGGGTGAAGGGGAGGTGCATTAGTTAACACAAAATATTTGCTGCTAATTAGCAGGACATAAGCGTACAACAAATACACACCTGTCTGCCTCTACACACCCCCGCACCCTCCCTATCGGTCCGCCTACTAATGATAATGCGCCAAGTCGACCCAATAAATATCGTACTTTGGTTCGGTTCGTGCTATTGTTTTATTGTAAGCCTCAAGGCCGCGTCTGAGTGCGCACAAAGGACCACCTAGGGGCGCACTTTCGCAGCGCTATAAATATGTAGACACATGTGAGGCATGTAGGAAACCAGCGAGTCCCTGTAAACCGGCGAGCAGATGCTCTGCGTCCATGACCCAGCTGTGTCAGAGGTGTTTCCTCTTTAAGCTCAAGTTGTTTCTGCTTTCAAAAGTTATTGTTCATTGTTACATAATTCCTCTCAATTTTATTACATCCTTGTATGCGTTCTCATGCCTACAGGGTATCACAAAGCCAATTCAGAAATTCGTGCAATAAATCCAGCAAACAATGCCAGAGTCAGCCAGGCGAGCATCTGCGTGTGAATATGTGTGCATGCCTGCACACACATGTATGTATGCGCGTGTGTAAATCGCCTACAGACAACTACAACAGCAACGAGTACGAACACAACAACAACAACAACGACAGGAGAAACAACATGCGGGCATAGACAAACAATGCGCCACGCAGAAAGCCAAGCAAAGTGGAAGCTCTACAGACGCCGCACAGTGGTGCAAAAGTTGTGATCACTCCAAATAATTAATTCGCATTGCATTTAGGGAAAGCAGTTTTCTTTCTGTACTATACAGACTTATAGTAGGAAATTTGTTTAAAAACAAAATCTGTATGACATGAAATATTTCTTCGCAAAAATTAAATTATATATTCGCAATAACAGCTATAGGAACTACTTCTAGCTATAGGAACTACTTCTTTAAATAGTTTGAATTTAATTTTAAATTGTACGAAATTGCTCCGAATTCAAGTTTCTTCTTCGTATTGCTATCACATCTGATCTGCTTCCACTGAAATTCACGACTTCTGCATTTTTCATTGCAATAGATTCTATAATCTATAGCTTCCCCTGCCTCTGATGGCGGCCAACGTGCCCGACCGAGACGCACTTTGGCTAAGGGCCAGAACTGAATGGCGAACACACTTGGGTTAGTCCTCTACTTTATCGATTGCTGATGTCAGTAATCTGAGCGCAGAATCTGCTCTGGTGGCGAGAAGCGTGCCAGCAGCTCATTCGCATATCTTAAGAGCCCCTTCGTTTAGGCTCTACAAAGGCTTTATGGTGTTTATAGCCAAGCGTTTGCATGCATGTGTGTGTGTGTGTGTGTGTGCTCCAAAGAAATCCCGACTAGCAGCCAAACAATGCGGCCAAGATTTATAGACGTTCTACAAATTGCTTGCCATTAAGCGCCAGCAATGCGTCCCACGGAATGCAATCCATATGGCAGCCGGAGCAAGGGAACGAGGGAGGATGCCCTGGTTCAATGCCACAATGCAGCTTGTTTGACGCACTGAAGCATAGAGCGCAAATAATCGTCTACCCGGGAGGCCAGCCGCCCACAGCTGCCAGCCGCAATTGTCGATAAACTAATCACAAAAACATGCAAATAATTCACACACTTCAGACAAGTTACCAGGGGGTCAGGGCTGAATAGTAGGTACTTCATTGGGGCCATTGTTATTAGCCCTGAATGGCGACTAATGAACACAGCAGGAATGAGAATGAGATCGGGAACGGGAACAGGAACTTAGTCCACTTGGTTGACAGCAAACTGTTGATTGGAAAAGCTGAAGTGAATTTCAGAAATTCCGTGAAAAAAAGGTTAGGAACTGTAGGAGCCGAATGAATGGGGGCAATCGCAGCGCCTAACTTTTATTACATTGCGGTTTGATGGGTATTTAGTAAGTAGTATTTGTTATTATTTGTCTACATGAATTTTGGCCCGTTGTAATGCAGTTAAACTTAAAATAATCAATTAAATTTTGCAAAATAATAAATAAACAAAATAATAAAAAATTTATGAACAATGCATCCAGACTAAAGGGTATATCAATTTTGTCTGAAGACAATATCTTTAATATAAATCATAAGTCCTTAGAAAATCCGAGTGAAGAAATCCGAAATCCTATTTTTTGGACGGGATAAAAATGTTGGAAAAACGATTGGCAAAGTGTGTAGAGCTAAAAGGGGACTGTGTTGAAAAATAAAAAAAAAATTTCTGCAAAAAAAAGTGTTTTTATATTAATTATTATTATTTATTTTTTCTAAAGACATATTAGTATCAATTATCGAGCCCCTGATTTGCCAACTTCTTTTATTTCAACAAAAACTGCAGTTATACTTACCAGCACAACTTTTTCGTCTACTCAGAAAATTTAAAAAAATAAAACCTTTCTAATAAACAGCTATTGTTGAAAATATTCCAAAGCACCAGCAGTGGATCCCCTAGAGAAAAATGCCCAACTACAGATTTTCTTTGTTGACCCAAAGCTAAAAATGCATAATTGTAATTGGCTTCAACGTACCGTAAACAGCATAAACAGGCTCTGAATTATTCAGTCATTTAAAGGTTCCGAAATTCATTTACCGACGATGAAAGTCGAATTTAATATCAACTGTTATTACTCCACCTCCACTGGCACCTAACGGCACTTTGTGAATGGCATTTTGTTGTTGTTTTTGCCAGCGCATTCATGGATAATTCCCATTACGCTCGCGCTTATGTACTCCACTTTAGACTTTATACAAATCCAGATGTGGAGTGGTAGACGCATACGGACATATACGCCATACACAAATATATTATATATACGTATGTATATTAAAGCCCAATTATACATATATCGCATGTTGTCGGAATCGGTCCTGATGGCGATGGCGATGGCGGGGCCTGAATGTTGCGCCGTGTTGAGCTTATTATGAATTAATTTGGCTTCGCATTTTCATGTGCTGAAAAGCTCGTGGAGGCATGGAAAGCAGGAGGGGGGAGGCAAGAGGGGCAGCAGGGAGGGGATTAGACGTTGCTAAGTGGAAATGCGAGGCATGCAATTAGCATGCCATATAATGAATTATGATCGTTACACAAAGCAACACAGCAGCAGCGGCAGCAACCGGGCAATGTGGGACAGTTGCCGCTTGCTGCTTGCCACTTGCCACTTGCCACTTGCCTCGATTTGTGTCGTGAGCAGGCCCAATGTTGCGCTTCCTTCGCCCAGTTTTCGGCAGCGCTGGCGGTTGCCACGTGAAGGGCAATAAATAAACAGCTCGGAGAATGCGAATACACAATAAGGTATTGCCTGCGCGCCACAAACGAAAACAAACATCGACAAACCGACGACTGACGGACAGAAGGCATAGGGGAGCGGACGGAGGCTCGAGGACAACAACAAGCAGAGCGAAACGGACGGATATGGCGTGAGTTGTATACGTTGTAGGCGTAGCTACAGCAGGTTACAACTGCGTAGGGGCAGGGGGCAGCAGTAGTGTTGGAATCGGTTCGGTCTGTCGGTCTGTCGGTCTGCCGTTCTTTGGACTGGGTTACAGTTCAGTTACAACGCACGCTTGGCTCAAATCACAAATCACGACACATGGCGTGGCAAACGGCGGTTCCTCGCCTCAGTCTCACTGCTTCTCCCTTTCTCCCTCAGTCTCTCTCTCTCCCCTCTCTCTCTCTCTCTCCAGTCGTTCCCCGACCATCAACATTTCACAGCGCTGAACGGGCGACGGCATTTGGTCAATTAGCTTGGCTTGGCTGGGAACAGGCGACTCCTGTGTATGGCCAAGTCCGCGAGATTCGCTGGAACATTCGGAGCGGATGCATGTCCATTGCTCGCTCACTTTTTGTCGCCTGCCAGCATTACTTTTCTTGTTGTTGTTGTTGTTGTTGTTGCTGTTGCTGTTGCTGTTGCTGCTGTTTCTTTCGCTGTTGCTGTTGCCGTTGCCGTTGTGCATTTCCGTTTCCGTCTCCGTAAGCGGATGCGCAGCGGTTCCTCGTTTGATTGGATAAAATGGCATTTAATGTGCAACATTTAACCTTTGCTGTGACCTGAAGTGAATAAATGGATTTGCCATAAGTTTATGGCATTCGATTGGATTTTGTTGCACTTCTGGCTGCTGCTTGACATTTGCGCCTGCTGCCATTTCATTACGCATACGCCCCGTCGACGGCAGTGCAAACAGCTAACAGCAAACTTGATGTCAGCGCCCACAATAAAAGCGCACAGTGCACGCAAGAAGGCGTGGTCCACTGCGATACGTGTGATATGTCAGCAAGTGACATATTCCCATAATGATGGTAATATAACAGCGAAAATGCAACTGCAAGTTTTCCATAATGTGTTTCGCTTTGAGCGCTGAGTAACGAAACAGTGCAGTAGATTGCATCATCATCATATATATAAATATATTTAAATAAAAAAAAATATATTGCTATGACTTTAATTGAGCAAATCTTGTAGCACAATCCCCAAGTGCGATTGCAGTTCTGCACTTCACACTGTGGCAACACCTTTGCGGTGTGGCAAGAACAATGTAAATCCCCATTCAACTGTGCACAGCCCAATTTAAACTCAATTTCCCCATAAAGAGTCGCAATCCATTAAGCCTGCTCCATACGCGGCACTTTCCCCACATTGCAAATCGAATGACCTGACTGCACACACACACACCTGGTACACACATGCACACACACACACACATACACACGTAGCGGATGTGAACTCGAATGTGACTGCGCTTAGAAATCGCACAAAACGTGCTACATTGGAGCTTGCTCTGTGCAGCACGTTGCGTTGCGCTGTGTGTGTTGCTTTGAGTGTTATATGTGTATGTGTGTGTGTGTCTGTGTGTGTGTTATGCAAAAAGCTTTCGCACATTTCACAGCAGTGGCACTAGCTCGAGCAACGCGTACACCCGCACGTTCCATGCACATGCTAATGCATTTACCCGTTACCCGTGACCGGTTACCCGGTACCCGTTATCCTCTCGCCCGTTAATCCATAACACATCCGCCGATTGTAAACTACCCGATTCGCTGTCAATCGACGCCCACTTAACGCCCTCAGCGGCGCTGGGGCCACGCATTGTCAGGTGAATGCGACTAAGCGCCGACAATTTGTCATTTTAATTGCACATAAAACAACCCAAAACACACACAGACACACACACACACACACACGGCGAAACACACATAAGCTACAGTTGATGGATCGCTGTGAAGATATGTTGGATGCATAGTTCCACAGTGAGTGAAAGTTGGATTATGGCATAGTTGGTGAGAGAGAGAGAGAGAGGGAGAGAGAGGCCTGAGCTGCAAGTATATACGTGCAGTACATATATATATATAGCTACATAAACACAGCTCTGAATATATAGACGCCATCTGAGGTCAGTTGTAGACAAAGTTCAAGTGGCTGTGCGGCATCAGCAGGGCGGAGCAACCCATTGCAGTGGATTGGCTTCAAGTCCTGCTCGGAGTCATTCGCATTAACACGTACTCATACACACACACACACACACAAAGGCATACAGCCACTTTGTGGCAACACACGACAACGTTGACTGTCGTAACACCTCAGCGAGACAATTCACAGAGTCAAGTCAGGTAAATTAATTACAGCAATTAGCTAAGCAGCAGCTGGGGAAATGGCATTACGCCTCCGTCGCGTCGACACTTTAAGTTATTCCCCCTTTCCCTGCTCTCTCTCGCTGTCTCTCTCTCTCTCTCGTGTTCTAATTGCTAAGCAGCTGCTCGTAGTACTTACGAGCTACTTATCGCTCCTCGGAAGATGCCTGCGACTTACATGCTACTCACAATTAACCTGAGCCTGACAAATGAGTGCGTGCACACACACACACACACACACACACACGCAGGCATACACAGGCAAAAAACTTAATGTAAGCTTCTTTACTCTGTAGAGAGTAAAAGAGTATGAATAAATTCTGTTCTTTTTCTCTATATATTGTATATATTTTTTAGGCGATGATTTCAGTTCGTTTTTCTATATTTTTTAAAAAATAATATATTATAGTTAATTTGGTGTTCGACATTAAGCAACTGTACAATAACCTACAGCTACCATATTATTGCAATTTTTGCTACACTCTAGCGTACTAATTATAATGCTATTAGTTAGTTTACAAAATTCTAGTATTTAAATATACATTTTATCGTTTTTTAAATTATTATCTTATCATCGAAATATAATATTAGAAAAATTTAATGATAACGAAGTACAAATAAATGCACTCAGAGCTGTAGAAGGATACAAGCAATGAAGCTAAAGTAATCCCTTCGGTGGCTAAGCACAAATAAATCCACTTTTGTGGTGAAACTGATTCGCAGATCCCAGTAGATCCCACGCCACGTATGGGCCCCCAGAAGGAAGCCTCAGCTTAGTCTGTACTTAGCGAAAGCTGCTCGAGACGACGCTGCCCGGCGAAAAGTGGATTGATATGAGGAATTTCTGCTGGCGACAGCAGATCCATTTATCTTGGCCGGGCTAGGGTTATAAAACGGCAATCATTATTATAGTCATGTGCCTGGCAATGGGGCGTAACGGCAATCAACGCCAAGACGTTCGGTAAATAACCGCACAATTTCAATTTTCCACACATACACACACACACACACACACACATGCAGATACAAGCAAACACACACAGAGGCAACCAGGCGCATATAAAACAAAAGAGATATTTAAATGCATATTTTAATAGTCGTAAAAGGGCCTAGAATCCCTCGCAGGAGCCACCCGAGCGCCAAATGCCACTGGGCATACTTAAAGGTCTCGCATACAGATACATTGTACTCGCACACACCGGAACACACACATCGCGGCACACACAGCCAGACAAGGCCGCGCACACAGCAGAAAAACAATGAGAACGAGAAAGAGAAGTAATATAAATTATAAACGCAAACTCTGCGACAAGGATGTGAGCCAAAAAGGCAGGCGACATGCGATTTCGATTGCGATGGCAAATGATTTTCCAGTTGCCAGTCGCCAGTTGCAGGCCGGAGGAGGAAATCTGCGGGAAATCGAGGGGAAATCGAGGCAAATCGAGGAAATCGAAACCGAAACAGAAACCGAAGCCGAAACTATTGTTGTTGGTAGCATAAAGCGCTCTGCCACATGCTGTTGCCGTTGGCTAAGGTCAAGGGTCATGCTTTGATAATGTCGAAATTTACTGCAACACTTGGCAGGGCAATCAAATAGCATCCGCAGCGTAGCCGAAGGCAAAGGCAGGCACAGAGGCAGCCCCAGTCCCAAGCCAGCAGAGCTGCAGACAGATACGTATGTATAGACATACGACATATACATATATCTGCAAGCAAATACGGCTGCATATCCCCAGATATACGAGCAGGCGAATGTCAAATCGGATATTTTTAGTCTGAATTCGATTTGATGACGCGTCGCAGTCGCCTGCAGATTCGTGCAGTGGCAGCAGTAGCTGCAGCACTAGCAGCAGTAACTGTTACTCAAGTAGCAGCAGCAACTGCTGCAGAAGTAACTGTAGCAGTAGCAGGAACTGCAACTCGACTGCAGCAGCTGCCGCAATGTCTATCCCAAATCGATCCAAGCGCTCGCGGCGAGTACGTACAACTCCACATGCTTCACACTCACAACTCAGCGTGTGTGTGTGTGTGCGAGTGCGACTGTCTGTATGTGTGTGTGTGTGTGTGTGCGAGCTGAGGCCAGGCCTATGCCACGCGATGTGATTGTAAATGCGCAAATGTGACGACGACGTTGCCAAAGGCAGCTCCAGGCTAGGATGACGTAGTCCTCGCTAACAAAGTTGCCCAAAGTGTGTTAGTGTGCCTCTGCCTGGGGTTGTTATTGCACACACACACACACACACACACAGCATGGCGGTATTAAATGGCATTTTTGCCTTGCCTTGTGGCACACACTCACGAACACACAGGCACACACACGCGCACACACACTCATCGGGGTCGCCTGCCGTTTCATACTTTAAACGCGTCATTTAGTACAGAGTGCGCTGAATTATTAAGAGCAAAACACAGCAGAGCACTAATACACATGCAGGCGCGCGCACACACACACACACACACACACATGCACACAGTTCATTAAGTCGTGTGTATGCAAAATGGCAGCAACAAATGCGGCGGCAGCTTTGTCATTGTGTGTGCTGCCCCTAAAAGTATGCAGCGAAATCATAATCAGTTCGCTGCGAGCGCCAGTTAGCCTGTGTAGCTGTGTGTGTGCGAGAGATAGTGTGTGTGAGTGTGTGCCAGGTGGCATTAAGTTTGGCTCAAAGGTCTGCTTGGCAGTGTGTGTATGTCTGTGTGTTTGTGTGGTTCTTGGTGTGCGGCTTTATGCGTCACGTGAGAATTCGCTTTATTATTATTTGACTTTTTCGTTCCTCTTGCTCTGCTCCGTTCCGCATCGCGTATACGCAGCGTACACTTTTCGCAAGGCATTGATTTTCATTCGGTTGATCATTTATGCACGCCCTGCCGCTGCCACTAGCCCTCGCACTGCCACTGCCACTGCTGCGCTTTTGTTTAACCATCGCCAGTGCGAGTGTTTGCTCTTCCTAGTGCTACAGCGATTTGGCAGGCGTCGGCTCCATCGGCTCCGTCGCTCCGCTCTCCGCTTTCTGTTTGACTTTTATTGTTTTTCTTGCCGTTTGTCTTGTTTTCAGTTTCTGTTTCGGCTCTGCGTTTTCTCTATTTTTTCCTTTTTTTTTTTTGCGCAAAATCAACAGACAAAACTTTTGCACGCTTCCTTTGAGCTGATTTCTGTTCGCTTCTGGCTGACTTCACTCACTCAAACGTTTGCACTCACACACACACACACACACACATATAAATGTAAGCACTAAATGGTACACATACAGTCACAGCCAGACAAACACTCACACACACACACACACACATGGACGGGGAAATCGCGCGCGTTTACTACGTGAAATATACAAAAATTACAAATTGCTCACAATTTTCTCGCTCGTCTCGTCGTCGTTCTAGTTGCAGAGCTTCCTCGTTGTTGTTGCTGCTGCTGCTGCTGTTGTTGTTCTTGCTGTTGTTGTTGTTATTGTTTTCAACTTGTTGTTGTTGCTTGTTCGTGTGATTGCTGCTTTATTTGCCACTGAGCGCACTCCACGACCACGCGCTGCAACGTCTGACTGCGTTCTGGCCGCCTTTTGGCGAAACTGGCCAAGTCGAAGCCCAAGTCCAAGTCGAAACGCAGCCGTTGGTGAACGCTGCTCGGTTTCACCAGCGAGCGAGCATGGCAAGCGAGAGCGGCGCTCACAGGACATGCGCAGCGCGCAGCCTGCAGGTGACACACTTTTCCGCGCCACCGTCGATGAAGTGGCTTTTCCCGCAACGCAACCGCCTGCCGCCTCCCAACCCCATCTGCAACCCACCATCCCCCCTCCCCCCCTGACCATACAGTGTGTAGTATTTACATCGACCAGCGGTTAAAGGAAGCCTCGTTCGGTTCGTTTTTTGTGCCCTGCTCCTACTCAATTTCGCATGCATTGCCGGGCAGGGACAGCTGGCGAGGATTGGCTGCCCAGACTGGTCTTGGTCTTGGTCTTGGTTTGTCTGTGTTTGCCAAACTTTGGGCGTGATGTGGCACAAATGTCATTTGCCATGTCCGGCAGGAAGGCTTCAAGGGGTTCAAAGTTCGCAGTTCGCAGTTCGCAGCTCTCAGCTCGCAGTTCGCAGTTGCCGCATCTATAATAGATTGCGCGCTGGGCGCCTGCACGAACCGTATTTGATTAGCCCCCCGTCCACTGTGGGTTAACTGACCTTTCGTGCCTTGCCTGAGCCTCGCATCGCATTGTCTCAGCAAAAAGTTGAACAATTCGCATCAAATATTTACAAACATTTGCATTCGCCATTGCAACACTCGTGCGAAATTAATTAATGTCCAACATACCGTCTACCCACTCTACCAACTCCCCTCACCCACTCGAACTGCTGCTACAGCGTAATAGCCAAACACAAGACCAGATTCTGTCCCGACCAAAACTCATTTGCTAAGTAAACATCGAGGAACTTAGTCACAGTTGACAGTTTCCCATTTCGTAAGCGTTTATTAACACACACACACCCCCCTCCCCCCGCTGAGAGCAGACTGTACCAATTAAACAGATCGACAAATACTGCTGCAAAAGGCCCACAATAACTTTGGGTAAACACGATATGTACATCAATCTACTTTCTGCTTATCTTTCGAGTGCAAAAACTTGAAACTTTTCCTCACCGAAGTCAGACTTTTGCTTCAGTCTGCATTCTTCTTTGGAAAAAGTTGAGTTATATTTAGGTATATACCTTTTTTTGTATATAAATTGTCGCTTAATAACAGAGTAAAAGAAAATATTTCATACTTCCATTTTTGAGAATCAAATTGTATAACTCAATCTCAATTTGAGATTATAATTGAATAAATCTATTTATTTGTTTTATTTTTTATTAATTTCAATAATTTTCTTATTTATTTTATGAAATTGAAAGAAAATTTAAGGTAAAGTATGAATAATATCAACTCAATAACAAATTTAATCGGTTGATTTGTATAAAAAGTTAAAGAAGCTGGATGCAGTAATACTACATCTACAAATTAAAAATGGGTGAAGTGAGGAAATTTTAAAAAATATTTTATATAATTATAAAAATTGTAAAATGCAGAAATTGAATATTTAACAAAAATGTACACCAAGACAAAGTAATAATAACGAAGTAATAAATAAATAATAAAATAAAAATTGAAAGTCGAGCAAGAAATGAAAATTAAATAAAACAAAATTAAACCAAATTGGCCTCTTTCCAACTTTATGATTTTTGAGAAAGTCATGGAAATTAAATGGAAAACGAAGTGGCCGAATGCACATGAGACTCTATAAACAGTCTCTGAAATTCTTAAGCTCGCTTTTCATTTTTCTATTCTGACTCAGAGCAGTTCGCTCGAAAACTAGTTGCAAACTCGTTTCGAATTGCCTTATTTTCAATTCACAGCAACTCTCGAGTGAGTTGTACACATAAAACAACTCTCGAGCAGCTTCCCTTACTGGGTGACAATGTATTATACAATATTTTGTTTATAACATGCTGTGGCAAAAGCTGCAAATTGAATAAGTTTCATTTATGTGACTCAGTTTCGATCATAACAAAACGGTTTCAACGCGCTTTTATGATGACAGCGCAAGCGTTTCGACTGGGAATGGACGAGTGCAGGCGCCGCAAGGAAATCTGTGGGCTAGCGAAGCGGCCTGCAGAGTAACGAAGCCCAAGCCGAAGCCAAATCAAAAGCTCAGCGAAGTCAACACTGCCGGCGGGCAACTGCTGTCAATTAGCACATTAAAGTCGCAGAAATACGCAGCGCAGAGCGGACCGGACCGGACCAAAGCAAACAAGGCCAACGAGTCGGCTGTGGGCCGCGATTAGAAGCATAGCATTTCGCAATGGAGCACTTAGCGCCTCGACAGCGCCAAGTCGAGCGGAGCCAGTCCAAGCCTGGAGCTGGCACTGGAAGCGCGGGCCAGAGCCGGCTTTTACGCCATGCGTGGGGAAAAGGAAGCAGGAGGGAGGGAAGCGTGAGAAGGTGGGATAAAAGGAGCTGGATGGTGGAGAGTCGTAAGAAGAGGAGGAGTAGGCAGTATGGAGGCGGGAAACGAGCTGCGGAGAGGGGAATGAACAGAAGAGGAGAATGCACAGATGGGAATCCAGGAGAGAGACAGTGGAGACTGAGTGGCGGGAGATAGCAGGAGGAATGCGAGATGTGCAAAGGGGAATTATCAGAAGGGGTGAGTAAAGAGAAAATGGATAGAGGGGAGTAGTGAGAGGCGGGTAATATGTAGACGGAAAACAATATACCTATATATGTGGAGGGGAATCAAAAGAACGTGGAAGGAGAGCTAGGAGGCGAAAGGGTTGGGATGTGGGAAGGGGAATCAGCAGCAGGAGCAGGGGGTGCGGCTGCATCAAAGCGGCATGTTTGACCCAGTTTGGCGCACTGCAGGAAAGGAACTGCGCATAACTATTTGGATTTCTGATCATTAAAAACTGGTTGGCGGGCCAAAAACTCCAACTACAACACACATGCACACGCACATACACACACACACACACACACTCACATCTATTCTACGCCCAGTCGCTGCTGAGAGCTTTTTTTGACAGCGAGTCGCGCCGTCGGCGCGAGGCTTTAAAAGCGTCGCCGCCGTTGGCCACCGCCAGAGTTTTTACATTTGATTAACGCAGAGTGCGCGCGCGCGCCGACAGCTAAGGGGAACACGCGTGCAAAGATATGGCCAATCAGTATGGGAATCTGGGTAGGGCTGCGCCTGCAGCAACTGCCCTGGTACTGCTGCTCCTCCTGCCACTGCTTGCTGGCGTTTCGGGCTTTCCGGACGGAGCGCCCGCGGACACGTGCGTGAAGCAACGCGCGAATCAGCCGAATCATGGCAAGGCGCGCTCACAGCCGGCGCACACGAACCCCTTCGAGGTGGTGGCCAGCGCACAGAGCTACCATCCCGGCCAGCAAATCTCGGTGGTCATCTATGCGCTGGAGCAGCACGAGTCGACGACGTTCCGCGGATTCTTTCTGCAGGCGCGCGATGCGAACTCGAACGAATGGATCGGCGAGTGGGAGCAGAGCGACAACACCAAGACGATCCCCGAGTGCTCGGCCATCACGCATTCGGACAACCGCGACAAGCTGGGAGCCAAGCTCATCTGGAAGGCGCCGCAGCACAAGCGGGGCAATGTCTACTTTACGTAAGTGCAGCTCGTCAAGTTCGTGGAGTTCGTGAAGTTCGTGGAGTTCGATGAGTTGCCAAAAATCGAGCAGAAAATCATTTCGTCATCAATCATACGCCGCGTTGACCCACATAATTGTCTGCAAACTGCCGGCTAATCAACTTATGTAATTGAAAAGCCCCGAGAAAATCTGTAGAAAAAGAGTTGCATGACATCGGCAAAAGTCAGCGCGACTTTGGCCTACACTATGCTGCAGGGAAGTGGGCAGAGGGGAGGGAAAGCGGGAACGCGACACAATGCCATCATTTATCATTCGACATTCGCATAATGTGGCAAGTGATTTATAAATTATGTGCATGTCGGCGCTGAATGAAGTCGGCAGAGCTAAGCGACATGTTTGATAAATAACCTAAAGACATCAAGGCGGACTGAGCGGGGAGAATGACGATAGAGATAGAGCGGCTTTATAGTGACAGTAGGGGCCGAAGACAGAGAGACTGCTTGTCTGCCTGAAAGTTCCCGACAGAGCGAGCTCAACAGACACTGTTAAGTCATCTGATATGGCTATATTTAGCTATTTTTAGCTATCAATAGCTGCGCGCTTTGTAGCTCCAATTATTAATAATTCCCTGCGTCTATTCTTTTTAGACATTTATAGCTATATTCAGCTATTTTTAGCTATTAATAGACGCTCGTTTTGCCCTCAATTGCAGCGGAAAATAATCAAAATTGTCTCTTTGCAGCGGCACTGTGCTACAGGATTACGGACACTTTTGGAGCGAAATTGTAGGCAAGGTGCAGGCGCAGCCCCAGTGAGCTCTAATTCTAGTTCTAGTGCATAGAAAACCTGTCAATAAATCATTAACAACTTATTAAGTTAAACTAAATTTAACTCTTTTTGTTGTTGTTTTTTGTGCTTCTGGTTTGAAACGTCATTTGAGTTCGCTTTGGGCCAAGCCCCTTTTAGCGAATTGTGCTAAATTATTGACTTGCAGCTTAACGTTCAATTATGAATGACCAAGCACACACACACACAGTGAAACCCACACATATCGTACTCACACCTTCTCACACTCGCATTTGCTACTCACCAGCCGCACGAGTGGGCGCGTTTGCTTAGGATTCCAGACACGTCGCCAGCACTCTTATTGGAAATTCGCCTATGCCACTCGGTCCAGAAGTAAATTGGAAAATTTAAGCACCTCAATCAGAGCACTCTCAAGGCGAACGCAACGGATGATAAAGTAATTAGACCAGCAGTGTGCTCCAAATCCGCAAAGGCTCTGACACAGCCTGCGGCGATAGCCTCTAATCAATCAGCAAAGCTTCAAGACGAGCACAAAAATGTATATGTATGTAGGTAGATGTGCACAGATATTTAACATATACAGACATATGGACTATATACTGACTTATATAAGTCGCGGCAATACACAAGTGCTCCAGCAGCCGCGTCTGTCGCAATTCTGAATTGCGTTGGGTAAGGCGCCTCCTAATACGGATTCACCCTAATCGCACGATCTCTTAATTGAAAACAGTACAGCGGTGGCTCGATGTTGTGAACACTTCTCTGTAGACTACGTCTACGTTAACTTAACACTCCTACAATGCGAGGTTAGAATTTAGTAGCGGAGCTGCCAGAATTTTGGTAGCAAAAAATGCTGGATTTGAAAAAATGTTTAAAATATTATTTAGAAAACAGTCTGATATATTTTAAATGTTACTAAGCAAACTATGAAATTGCTACATTTTTGGCTGATCGATATTCGCGAAAAAGATATTGCAAATATGTTTTTTTGCAAGAGTGCTATATTGCTGATATGGCAGCACTGATTCAGTGCAGATAACGATTTCATTCATGGAATTCTACTAATCTGGAAGCAACAGCGAATTTGTTATCGAAAACTGCACAAATTAAGCATGTTTGATAACGAGCTGAAGTTAATGACCCAATTCCGGAGCGGATGTGTGTGAAGTACCTATGCTTATCTCCGTTGTATAAAAGATATGTCTGGTGTACGTATATAGTATACAATAAAGCACATTTTTCGTAGAGTATTTTTTTTTCAAATTTAAAAATATGTAAATATTTGAGAAATAAATCATTTAATATTTGTATATTTTTAAAATAAAAGCAATTATTTTCCGCTAAAGTAAATATCGTTGAGGATCAATATTATTGCAATAATATATCAATATCATCAATCAATATAAACATTTATTAAGCAGAGCAACAATTACCTATTAATGGCAAATTGTAAATAAAATGGAGCTTAACTAAAAATCTAAAACGTTATTATTTTGTATTGAATATGTATTTTATTGCAAAATATATAATTAATATAATATATATATAATATAATATAATAGATATCAATACCAAATAAAGTATGAGCATACATAATTATAATTATTTTGTATGTAACATACATTTTATTGGAAAATATATAATTAATATAAATATAATATAGTATAATAGATATGTATATTAAGAAACATACATAATCAGGATCATAAATTTGCTATATATAATATATATAATATAATATATATATAATATACTATAATATATATATAATATAATAATATAATATATATAATATAACATATATAATATATAATAGTGCTTATAAGTTCGTTTTAAAGAGATCACACAGTAGTTGCATTTATGCCTTCGACTTGTTTTTCGCTTGTTTACGTCTTTCGCCCGCAAGGTGCATAGCAACACTTCGCCGCCAGAGCGAGAGAGCTGTAGAGATAGACAGAGTGCAGCAAGGGATCGGAGAGAGAGCAGAGGTTGCCCGAGTAATACGAGTAAATCGCGTGTTGTTTTCGCGCGTTGCAGTCGCAGTCGCAGTCGCAGTCGAAGTCAGCGTCACGACGCGACGCTGCCGTTCGTCAACTTGTTTTCGGTCGTGCCTGCGCTTAAGCTTCGCTTGATATTCTCTTGCTCTGCCTCTGACTCTGTCGCTGGCGCTGCCTCGTAGCCAGTGGCGTAGCCGAAACGTCGGCAGAGCAGCCCTGCCTCTGCCTCTGTCTCTGCGCAGCAAATTCTTTGTCCAGTGTCCACACACGCTTCGCTATTGCATACATAATACGTATGTATGTAAGTGTGTAGGCATATGTAAGTGTGCACTCATACACTCACACGCCTAACCGTTGTCCGCTCTTGTTGTTTTCGTTTATCAACCGCAGCCGCCGTCGACGTCGACGTCGCCGGCACAGCCGCTGCGTTCGATCGCGTTAATCGCTGCTTGTAGAAAGCGTTCAGTTATATTTTTACAACTTGCCGTCGAGGTACTCAGCTCGCAGACGAGGCAGATAAGAGAGAGCATCGCCCCACTATGGTTATCAACTTCGCAGCCGGCCCAGCCAAATTGCCCGAAGAGGTCAGCACACGCGAGCGTAGATAACATCAGAGTTCCAGTTATAACCAGATACTGCCCTTTCCCCCTACCCCTACCCATAACCCATACCTTCTGCAGGTGCTCAAGGAGGTGCAGAAGAACCTGCTCAATTGCAATGGCAGCGGCATTTCGGTCATGGAAATGTCGCATCGCTCGAGCAACTACGCCAAGATCCACGATGCAGCGCTGGCCGATCTGCGCGAGCTGCTCGACGTGCCCAAGAACTACAGGGTGCTGCTGATGCAGGGCGGCGGCACCGGGCAGTTCGCGGCGGTGGCCCTCAATCTGATTGGCCGCACTGGCAGCGCGGATTACGTCATCACCGGCTCGTGGTCGGCCAAGGCGGCCAAGGAGGCCGCACAGTACGGCAAGGTGAACGCGGTGCTGCCCAAGGCGGAGAAGTACACGGATGTGCCGCGCCAGGAGAGCTGGAAGCTCGACCCGAACGCCTCCTACGTCTACTACTGCGACAACGAGACCGTCGACGGCGTCGAGTTCGACTTTGTGCCGCAGGTGGACGCGAATGTGCCGCTGGTCTGTGACATGTCCTCCAACTTCCTGTCGCGTCCCATCGACGTCAGCAAGTTCGGCGTCATCTATGCCGGCGCCCAGAAGAACATCGGCCCGGCGGGCGTCACGGTGGTCATTGTGCGCGAGGATCTGCTGGGCCAGCAGCTCAAGATTACGCCGTCCGTGCTGAACTTCGAGCAGATGGACAAGAACAACTCGCTGCTCAACACGCCGCCTACTTTCGGGTGAGTCCCCAACTGGCGTTGCGATCTCCTCGTGCAATTTGTCTGAGCTGTCGCCTCCTTCTGTCCGCAGCATCTACGTGATGGGCCAGGTGTTCCAGTGGATCAAGCGGAACGGCGGTGTGCAGGGCATGGCCAAGCTGGCCAACGCCAAGTCGAAGCTGATCTACGACATCATCGACCAGTCCAAGGGCTTCTACTACTGCCCCGTCAAGCCGCACGTGCGCTCGCACATGAACCTGCCTTTCCGCATCGGCAGCGCGGCCGGCAACGATGCGCTGGAGAAGGAGTTCCTGGCGCAGGCCGAGGCGCAGGGCATGATCCAGCTGAAGGGTCATCGCTCTGTGGGCGGCATACGCGCCTCCCTCTACAATGCCGTCACGCTGGACGAGACCAAGCAGCTGGCCAAGCTCATGCAAGCGTTTTACGAGAGCAACAATAAAAACTGATACTTGTGCATAGTTTTATTCTGGAGTGTGTTCCACTCGCTCGGCGAAAATCTCATCCAGGCGCTCCTCGAGCACGGCGTTGGTGCCGCGCAGGTTGTCCACCACGCGCTTGGCCCACACGAAGTACTCCGCACGACGTTCCTGTTCGATAAATTACATAAGCAGTTGCACAACAGACAGATCAGATAGTGGGAGTACTCACTTCTGTCCATCCCCTGGGCAGATCCTGCTGCAAATCCCGGAGATTGTCCAGCTTGTCGGCCAGCTTAATGAGTTTGGCTCTGCGCGTGGTTTTGGCCGCGTTTTCAATCTGCAAACTCTTGCGCTTCTCCTTCGCCAGGGACTTGTCGTCGGTCACCTCACGCACCAGACCAGACACATCCACCCCGAACTGCTCCTCCAGCTCGGCGAGCGTTGTGTCCGTGTCCTCCACGACGTCGTGCAGCACGGCGGCCATTAGTACAGCCTCGTCCTTCACTCCCGCCTCGACGGACAGTATCGTGCAAACGTTTATCAGGTGGTTTACATATGGAGTTTTATGCGAGTCCTTCCGGCGCTGGTCGCGATGCTTTCTTGCTGCGAATTGCAGCGCTTCCAAAAAATCCGGCGATGCCATGTCGAATTTGAAAACAATTTGTTGATTTCACAGCTGACTGCGCTGTGCTTACATCGATAACATGATTGATACTATCGTTTACATCGATACCATACAGTTGACAACTTTTCGCCGCACCGCAACCATAGTATCGAATTTGAATTGTTCGCCGCACCACAACCACTTATCGATGCATAGTATCGAATTGGCATTGTTCGCTGCACCGCAACCACTTATCGATGTATAGTTTCAAATTTGTGTTGTTCGCCGCACCGCAACAAATTATCGATATATAGTTTCAAATTTGTATTTTTCGCCGCACCGCAACCACTAATTGATGTGTAGTATCGAATTGGTATAGTTCGCCGCACCGCAGCCACTTATCGATGTATAGTATCGAGTTTGTATTTTTCGCCGCACCACAACCACTTATTGATGTATAATATCGAATTGGCATTGTTCGCCGCACCGCAGCCACTTATCGATACATAGTATCAACTCTGTTTGAAATCAACCCCGATTGTTCGCCGTACCGCAACCTAACAGATTTTTAAATTTTAAAAATGAACGGTGGAAAAATATCTACACAGCATCTAACACTTTTTTAGCTTCTTATATATCAAATAAAAAACATATATGTTTAAAATGGATGTTTATTTCAGTGGAACACTTTCACATAGTATTTAATTTTTTTTCTTGCACTCTTTGTTGTCCTCCGCCTTCGCCTTCGCCTGCGCCTGCGCCTCCGCCATAGCTTTTTCCTCCACTTCGGGCATGTAAAATATCTTGCGTGACTTGATCGACGACCACTTGAGGCGCTTGATATAGTAGGTAATGCCGATCAGGAACGTCATTATCATCACCACCTTGATCAACAATTTCTTTCGGGCATCGCCCGCCGGGTCCGATGCCCACTTCAGAAACGTACACACGTCCTTGGCAATCTGACTGGCCGACGCAGCGACGTCGCCGTCGTCGTACGAGACGACCTCGTTGTCGATCAGCTGGCCCATCGCTATGGCGCCGCCCGAGAAGTAGGGATTGTAGTAGAGGCCATCGCGCAGCGTGAAGCCAGCCGGTGGCTCGCAGTATCCGGTGAGCAGGGAGAACACGTAGTCCTCGCCGCCCTTGCGCGCCGACACAATGTAGCTCAGATCGGGGGGATAGGCTCCGTTGTTGGCGGCCCGTGCAGCCTCCTCGTTGGGGTAAGGACGCGGAAAGCGGTCGGACAGCTTACCAGGCCGATCGTAGTACTCGCCCTCATCGTTGGGTCCGTCGTGGACGGTTATGGCCTGCGCCTCCGCCTTGGCCTCCGCCTCGGTCATGCACACCCCGACGAGATTCCGATAGGCGACGTACTGCAGCGAGTGGCACGAGGAGCACACCTCCTTGTACACCTTATAGCCGCGGCGCACGCCCTCCTTGTCGACGACCGTAAAGATGCCTTTGTGGTCCCAGTTCTGTTTGGGCGGATGCACGCAATCGCTCGAGGCATCCACGCTTACGTCCAGGGCGTAGAGCAACAGTCCGGCGCCTGCTGCGAACGCGCCAAACGCGAGCAGCTTGTTACCCAGTCGCAGCGAACTCCGACGCGCTGCCGCCGCCGTCGCTGCACTGCGTCTGAAGGAGTTCCAGTTCAGTAGATTCCGCGAGGATCGCAGCAGTTGCGTGCCGACCAACAGTTTGCTAGCCATATTTCAACTTATACGCCTGCGAATTGCCTGCTCTTGACGCTACACTGACTTTTGACAGTGTTGGAAAAGGCTCGCTGGCAGTGCTGCCAAATGCCAGATGCCAGCTGCCAATGGACAGGCTACGATTCTAGCCGAGAATCCGCGAAAGATATTGATGATGAAATCCGTGCTGTTGTTGTGTAGAAAACATACAAAATCGAGTCGTGCGACCTTTCACGGAACAGATAAATAAAATTTCACCAGAATAAAAAGTTGTGTGTGTGTGTGTATGTGTGTGCGTGTATAAAAATATGACTTTGTTTCCTACGGGATTCACACGCACAGCTGAGCCTAAAGGCGAGTGTGCATGAGTGTGTGTGTGTGTGCGTGTGTGTGTGTTTGAGTGTGTGTGTGTTAATGCGTTTGTAATGCTCTGTCTTGCATCAAAATATTAGATCGGGCAACTGGCAACGGGTTCTGCCTGTGTTGCGCCTCCTCCTCATCCATCTTCGGGCCGAGCACGACGCAAATGCAGGCACTACTTTCATTTGTTATCTGGCGCAGTAATCGGAAATCTGGAAATCTGTAACAGCCCACCAAACAGCAACAACAACAGTGCTCGCTGCTCGCTGCATACGATATTTCCTAGCCCATTCTTCACACTGTGTGACCACGAAATCGTCAAAGTCAGCCAGCCAGCTTTTACAACAACAAACCAGCTACAACAACAGCAGTGCCACAGCAACAACACTGCTACAGCTACAGCAAACAAGAGCAGCAAGCAGCAGCAGCAGCAGCAGCAACAACTGCGGCCAAGCGACGCAAACGGTTTTTGGTGAAAATTTGTACCTGATTTTATATTTCCCTTTGCTGTAACACTATTTTTTATTACGTATTATCATGTTTACCATATTTTTACACGCGCTTACACACACACATACACATGCGCGTACGTTTGCACGTTTGCAGCAGTGCTGTACAATCAGCTCTGGCTTTTTCAGAGAAAAATCTAGCTATTTTTAATTTTGTTAAGGATAAGCGTGCATTTTTTGGTAGCTTTGATCCATTTTAGTTACTAAATTAAGCCGTTTTTTTTTGCTATTATACGACATTTTCGAATGTTTATTATTAAAAAACTAATAAAAGCTTTCAACTAGCTAAGTAATGCTTGTAAATCCAACATAAATAAAAAAAAAGCTAAGTAAAGATTAAGAAAAAGATTATTATCACAACGAAATTTACATGCAAGTCGTATCTTCTATAATTAGTATTTTAATTAAATAATACAAATTAAATACAAACTAAAGTGTTTCCCGCATGAAAAATGCAAGCTTTTTGAAAAATAATTAATTATATTTAACTATGACTGTTTCGCAAAATTTGAGCTTTTTTAATAGGTATAGTTTTTTATTATAAAATACTATAGTGTTTCCCGTATGAAAAATGCAAGCTTTTTGACAAATAATTAATTATATTTAATTATTATTGTTTTGCAAAACTGGAGCTTTTTTAGGTGGTATTGTTGTTTATTATATAACATTGTTATAAATTGTTGTTGTTTTATTATATAATATGCTAGCTTAAACAAAATAAAATTTCCTGTATAACAATTGCTAGCAAAAGGTTTAAATTTTTCTAAACATTATTTGCAAAAAGCAGATCTATTTGATGTTTTAATTTATAAAGCCTAGGTAATACTGGTAACCAGTTGGCATAATTTCCTGCAGGGCAAATGCAAGGTTAAGGGCAGATAGTTGTAATATTTCCTGTTAAATAAAAACTGAAAAATAGTTTAACTTTTTTACATGTTGTTTTTTTTTAGCCATTTTAAGTGATATAACTGTTTTTAACACTACACCGTTGACAGCACTGTCTGGCAGGCTGCCAGCAAGTGTGTGTGCGTGTCTCTCGGTGTGTGCGAGCGAGTGCTGCGTTCTGCTTCTGCGCAACGATGCATAATTCCCACTCGCCTGCCAGTGCCGCCGTCGCTTCTGTTGTTTCTGCGGTGGTTGCTGCTGCTGCTGCATGTTGTTGCTGTTGTTGGTAGTTGTTGCTGCTGCTGCGCAATTAATAATTCTTTGGACTAGCGTGAAATTTTCATAAGCAAGAAAGTGGCAGCCACAGCAGAAAGGTGGAAACGCAGAAAGGTAGAAACGCTGCCAGGGAAATCTTCGGGACACCACGGGCTTTTCACTGGCAAACCACGGAAATGAGCTTGGGCCGCCGCGAGTAAATAGAGTTCACGATCTAATAAATTTGATTCATGTTACAGTCGTTATTCTGCTACATGCATACGATTCCAATCACGATTGAAAATGCATAAAACGGTATCTCTGCGCTATCTGTACACACACACATACATACATAGGATAAATGCTGTGCGGCGCGCAGTAAACGTGTAATTAGATAGAGGCGCACCACTGTTGCGATACAGTGGCTCGCGCAAGTATCGTCACACGGCATTTTAGGCCGAGTGTGTGCGTGTGCGTGTATGTGTGTGTGCGACGTTGGACTTTCTAGCGCTGCGAAAAGTTGCTCATAAATTGCCGCCGATGTGCTCAAACTTTTATGATTCACTGTATTTACTGCCAGGTATTTCCTTATGGCAATTGCAAAGGAATCAATAGCTCATGGCTTATACATGCACACACACACACACACACACACGTGCATGTACTTATGTATTATTTACATCTGCAAAAAGTATGCATAATTTTGCAATAAATGTAAATATTACTGGTCCGCTTCCTTTGGGAGCGATAGCGCCATAGAGTTTCCTGTTTGCCAATGCTGCGATGCTGTGATGCTGCGCTGCTGCAGCTTGTGGCCGGCAGCAAGAGCTGCGCTGCTGTGGCTGCTGCTGCTGCTGCTGCTGCTGCTCCTGCGCCTGCTCCGCTCCTTATCTACTGCAGACTGCAGCACGAACGCCAGAAACAAGAATTATAGACCAAAAGCAGTTGCGGGCAGGCAAGCGCTGCTTGCAGTACGTACTACAAGTACATACACACATACACCTATCTATACCATAGCAGGAAACGTGTGTGTGTGTGTGTGTGTGTGTGTGTGACTAGAAGTGGCAGGCCCAGCAGCATCAGCAACTTTTTGCTGTGAGCCAACAATTGTGATTTCAGTCTTTCGGTCTGCAGCGACAACGACAACAAACAAACAATGAATATCAATAAATTTTGCCTGAAAAACACACAGATACACACACACGCACACAGGCATGCATGATGCTGTGTCAGCAACAGCATCAAGATGCAGCAACTGCATAAGCACATGCAGGCACACATACTTACAATGTGTGCATGTGTGTGTGTGTGTGTGTGTGGCATGCACGTACGTTTGCATAGGTGCGCATCGTTCGTGTGTGTGTGTGTGTATGTGTGTGTGCAAACATAAATATTTCATTATCATTAAATGAGATCACATTTTATTTAATGGTTACATTTGTGCCTGCCAGTGTTGTGAAGCGCTGCAATGCAATTACACTGCGCAGTGCGTGTGCTCCACACGCTGCTGCTACTGTTGACGCGCTGTCAAGCTCGCGCCTTTCACTGTATGTGCAGCTATTGCTCTCTCTCGCATGCGAGAGAGCGCCTAACGCCAGCAATTGCTGTGAGCCACGCTCTCTCTCTCTCTTGCTATCTCGCTCCCTCCACTCACACTCTCTTTGTTCTCGCAAATTTCAATCGCAAAAACTATGCTCACTTCTACAAGGCATGCAAGTGTGTGTGTGTATGTGTGTGTATGTATGTAGTATGTGCAAAGCAAAATCACGATTGCCAATGTGTTTGCGCCTATGCTTGCTGTGTGTGTGTGTGCCTGAGTTTGAGGGTTTGGGCATTGTGCGGTTTGTTGTCGATTCTGTAAACTTTTGCCAAGCATAGCGCGGCTTCATTATGACGTTGTAACTGTCTTTTCAATTTCTCGTTTTGCCCGATTCGCTTTGCCAATGATGCTCGAGCTGGAGCTGGAGCTGGAGCTGGAGCCCGAGCCAGTCTAGCAGATACACAGATACACAGCTTATGCCGCTTACAGAGCTCGAGCTGTTAACTGAAAATTGCTTTGATGCTTTGATGAAGCTGAAGATGGATCTTCCGTCCATTTCGTCCGCTGGTCTCTTTTACTACATACACACGCACACACACACACACACACATATATATGTACATGTACATGCACACACACGCACCCAGCGCAATTGAGTCATGTCATGTGTATCTGTATCTAGTAGATATTCGTATGTATGTATTTATGATACACATACACACACACACATATGCCTGCGTCGACGTCGTTGATGAGTTTTGTTTTAATTCTGCTTCTTGACTTCAATTTCTTATAAAAATTGTATATGCACGTAAGCGCTGCCTCGAGTGTATCCGTATCTGTATCTGTATCTGTAGCTGTAGCTGAAGCTGAATCAGAATCTGCCTGCCGATCTGCACTACTAAAGCGTGCATGTTGTTGTGATTTGGTGAATCGCGCGTAGCCGATTGTAATTATTGTAATCGAGTCTCGAACCGATCCAATCCGATACGATCGCCATCCCCACAGCAGCAGCAGCAACAACAACAACAACAACGCGAGCAGCAGCAGCGGCATTTAGGTCCCAGGTTCAGGTCCAGTTCGCACACTGATTTGATTTCGTTTTAGTTGTTTTGATCATTTTGTAATAGTTTCCTCGGCGCGCTCCTTAAATCAACCCCAATAGTCTCCCCTCCCCTCTCCTCCCCTTCCGTCGAATGAACTGCGCGCGCGCGCGCTGACATCTCTTTGATGCTGATGCCGCAGTCGCAGCGCAGTCGCAGCTGACGTTGTCGTTGTGCTTTTTGCCTAAAGTTGATTGACTGTCGGTTCATTTAGCCGCCTGTCCGTGGCTCTGGCTCGCTCCGTTTGTTGGCTTTGAGTTCGGCTTGTTGGTTTGTGTTTTTATACCCTTCACACATTGAAATTGGGTAAAAATGGTATATTCGCTTTGTGTAAATGTATGTAACGGGGGGAGGAGACCATATGGTACTAAAATGGTATACGGATATTCTTGATTGTTATCAACAGTCACACTAGCGTAGCTACGCTACTGACCCTTATTTTGTATAAAACGAAACTAGATAAATAACTTGGATGAGGTAGATGGCGCTACTTAATGGGGATTTTTTTTTAAAATCATAAACCTATCCTCAACTAAAAATAATTAAAAATTTTCCAAAATTTGGTAATGGTCACAAAAAGTTCGGGGCCTCCAAAGCTTGGGAGTCTGTGTTCTCTTACACATACAACACAGGTAGTTACGCCACTGAATAGTCAAATCGCATTGGTCTGTATATCAGTATTAACAAATAGATCTCTGCTAGCGTAAGAGCTAGAAACACCAAATTTGACATGAAGATACCTGTCTACCGTAGCCAGATGAGGTTCAAATCAAACTTAAAGTAACACGCCCACCGTCTACGAAAGCCAACATTATTGTTTATGAACTCGAATGTTGACTAGCTATTATAATAACCTAAATTGCGAATAGTTACCCGATCAGACAGTAGACACAAGCTATAAAGAGCGCCAAGTTGCTTCCTATGCAATTAATCGTATGTTAAAGAATTAAAAATATAGAATAAAGTTGTAAGGCTGAATTTGGTGAACGGTATCCAGCAGTCGAGTGTGCTCTCTACTTGTTACTGTTGCTGCTGCTGTTGGCCGTTTCTTGTACATTTCGTTTAAGGCCATTAGAGTTTCGAGCAAGCTCAAGTGCCATTCTCACGATTGTTTAAAGTCTTTTAATTTCAAGCTCGACTACAAGAAATAAACAGTGAAATTTAGCAGCGTTCAGTCAATTTGTTGTTCTTAAACTTCAACTTCAGCCGAAGCTCACTTCAGCTGAACTTCGACTGCGCAGGCGACTGCAGGTTGCTGCACTAACGGTGAAAGGCTGCGCAGCACGCACCGTTGCAGTCAAACCAGAGCTGCCACTACCCGCCCCTCCTCCTGGTATTGCCTGCTCCCGCCAGTGTTTGCCCATTCAACGAGCATCAAAGATTTGACATTCGGCAAACACAGTTGAAGTGGGGAGATTAGAAGTGTCGGCCCTGAAGTGTTAACAAATACGTAGAGGGAGCAGGAAGTGGAGATGGGGTAGGGTACTATGGATACTTCCCGATTGCTCTGCTCTGCATTGAACTCTGACTGAAGCAATCAGGCAATCGCAAGCTATTGATTCACTGCTCGTTAATTAACTAGTCCAAGCAGTCAGTTAACTTGGCCAACTTTTGGTCATGACGCGAAAGCAACGCGAGACTGACAATTGATTGACGACAGCTGCAGGAGCACGCAGGGAGGTGGCACTAAAGTGCAGGGGGAATGGCAGGCAATTTAAATTAAAAGCGCAATTGAACTGGAAAATTCGTCTAAATTGTGCTCCTCACAATTACACGAGCAGGAAGAGAGGCCCGAGCCGTAGCCGGACCATAATCTAGTCCTGAACAATCGAGGCACTAACAACAAAAACAAAAACAACAACAATAACAACAACAGCACAGCGTAGACTGAAAACTAATGATGCCTGCGCTCTGCTGCTCTCGTTCACAATTTATGCATGTGAAGCAGAAGGAAAGATCTTCACTTTGGCCCGAAGTCCAAGCCAAAGAAATGATTCGTCCACTTTTTGTGGGAGTTCGCTCGATCGTCGTTCGTTCAGCCGAGTTCAGCTCCGTTTGCTCTTGCTCTTTTTCCCATTTTTCCATGCTGCGATAAGCATCGGAAAAGCCAAAAGTTTAGAAAGGCAACGGCAGCATCCAGTCGCAGCAACTTTAGCTTCTGCCCGTGTGTATCTATGTATCTGCAATACATAAATTGTATGTATCTACAGCCTGCCAGCGTGCCACAATGTACGAGCAGAGCGCTGACTGCCACTACAAGTGTGAGTGAGTTGCTGTGTGTGTGTGTGTGTGCGAGAGTGTGTCTGTGTGTATCTATGTAATGAGCATGTAACTAAACTTCTGTGTAGCCAAAACTCCTACAACAACGTTGCACAGAGACAAAACCGAAACCAAAGCCAAACCAAAGGCAAACCAAAAGCAAAAGCAGCACCAAGAGCCGCAGTCGGAGTCGGAGTCAGAGCCAGTGCCAGAGCCGAAGCAAGCCAAGACCAAGACCTACTGCCAACTCCCTCAATACCCGTTTGCCACAACTTCAATTCAACTGTACTGGCTCTTGGCTCTTGGCTCGCTGCTGCCTGCTCTATCTGATGATGGCCGTTAAAGTTAAAGCTGTAGCTGTTGCTGGAGCTGAAGCTGACGCTGAAGAGCGCCCGACCCGACCCAGCACATGGTGCTGCCTTCAGCCCCCTTCCCGTCTGCCAGTCCCGCTCCTCCACGCTCGATTGCTCGATCTCGTACGCTGCTTACTTGTTGCCTGCTTTGGCCCGAAGTTTGGTTCGCTTCTTCCTCCACTCGCAAGCATGAGGTACGTTCTTTTGCTTTTGTTTCTGCTGCGGGCCCGACTTCATTTGTTTGGCTTTTTTGGGAGACAAAACTGGTTATTACTCTTTTCTTTTTATTCCAGCCCCCCTCCCCAGCTCTCTTGCACCTCCTGCTCGTGTGCTTCGGCTGAACTTCGTTTTGGGTTTATTCGGTTGCTTGGCTTTTTCGGGTAGGTGAGCGAGCACTTTTGGCTCTCAGTGGCGTATGCAAAGGGGCAAATGGCCAGCTGCCCCGTCTGCCCAGAGCTGCTACGGCTGTGCAGCAGCAGCAGCAGCAGGCAGCAAAATCAAATCTCTGCCCCGCACTGTTGGCCTGCTGCGGTAGGCAGCGACAGCGCAACAAGTAGGAAGTGGGCGCTTGGCCTAGGCTTGGCCCAGGCCCGCATCGACTGGCCCAGGCCCGGCCAGTTTTGGCCCGACTCCAACTCCAACTCCTTTGTTACATTTTGCGAGAGGTAAACGATCGTTAGAAAGGTTTTTATATGTGTGCCCCCTCGACGTTCGCAGATTTTGTGCGCATGTCTTTTTATTGAAGCTGCGACTGCAGCTGAAGCTGAGGCTGAGGCTCGAGCTGGAGCTGGAGCTGGAGCTGTAACTATCTTACTATGGTCATGTTACCTCTGCCGCTGTCGTTTAAGATGCTTTTGGGCTTTTTTGTTCGCCTGCCTCGGCGCTGCTTTATTTCATTTGTTTGTTTGTCCGTTTGTTTGCCGACTGCAGTTTTATCCATTTTGGTGGCCCCGCACTCGGACTCGGGCAGGAGCACTCCTTTGGCTAGAGTAACAGCAACAGCAACAGCAGCAGCGTCCAGTGGAAGCGGCTTGAAATGCTGTTAACCTCATTTGAACTTTGCCATTTGTTTGAGCCATTAGATGGCTCGCGTCTTTCTTTTGCTTTCCTCTTCCTTGCAGCAATTTAACTACACACAGATATGCAGGTCTGTGTGTGTATTGTTACCCAACCCCTGTCCTCTCTGCCGGCCAACGCAATGACATTTACAGGACTCCAAAAAGCTGAAAGAGCAATCGCAATGCCAGAGACTGAACTGATAGCTCTGGCTTGGGTCAGACGACGTTATTTTATACCCACATCGTACACCTCACCGGACAGCAGTCACACCTCGAAATTTTCGCAATGACAAGTAGCCCATGTGTGTGTGCGATTTCCAATCTGAACAGGGCTGGGTTCAGGTGAACTAAGCTGTAATAGGGGGCCAGACCGTGGGAAGAAGTGGGTGTACGTAGAGAACGCAATAGCGCAGATTCTAGACAATGCAAGATATAATACAAAAAATATTCCATATTTAAATTAATGAATATTGATAAATTTGACAGACAATATTCTTGCAACTTTATCTAGTTTTTTTATTAGATTTATTATTATTTAGTTATAATTAGAATATGTTTTTATATAGAATATTATTTAATCTCTCTGAAATACAAGATACAAAGATTAAATATATTCAAAAATGGGCAAAAATGTTTTATTATAGATTCCTTGTTTTTATACAATAAACATATATATGTACATATTATAGTAGACATTTTTAAATTGTGCTAGGAAATTATCAAAAATTCTTTAATAAACATAGATTATTAGTAATTATGGAGTTATATGCCTGCGCTAAAAATATCGTTTAATTTTGATGTTGTTTGCACAGTGGCTCATAGCTTATTTCAACCAGCAGCTCAAAGGAACATTCATCAGTATCTTCATAAAAATTAAAAATTATGCTAATGCAGATGATTTGTAAATAGACATAGCTATACTTAAAAATGAAAATATCAACCAAAAGCGAGGTGAGAGCTGTATATGCATAGCTAAGAACTGTTCCTTGGGCATCCCCTCGCTGGCAATTACGCGCATCTCAGTGAATTTCAATTACAGGAAGCGAGAAATAAGTAAAGATGCGAAAATGCAAAGGCAAATTTCTTCGATTTCTGCACAATTCTGCAGTCTGCAGACTGTCGTTGGCGATCGCGTTGCCAAACTGTGTCAATTTGATGAGCACGGACAGACAGGCGGACGGACAGGCCCTGGGCCCTGGCTGTATAATGATTGCGGAACTGGAAGAGACGTAAAAATTTACGTCCACCGACTGAATGAGTCGAAGAACAGCAGCAACAGCTGCGCGAGTGCGTTGACGTCACGAACCCTTTTGAGACTCGCCCTTTGTGCGCGGCGAGGAATTGACAACAAGAAAATCGCACAATGCCAAATGTACACACAGACACGCACACACAAGTCAATATTCGTCTCTAGATACATATACGCATACGGCAATAAATACATACATACGTGTACATACACACTCACTACCTTTCCCAAGCATTTCACTACAGTTCTTAAAGAAACCCACCCCGATAACGATAGTTGAGAATCAACAGCAACAGCAACAACAACAGCAGCAGCAGCAGCGGCAGTGGCAGCAGCAACAGCAACAAGCCGCAGTCGAAAGGTGCGCGCGTCGACAAGCAAACGGCAGCGACGCGTCGCTGTCGAAGACGACTTCAACGTCTTCTTCACAGAGTCCGAGTTGGACGCGCTGTTGTAATTATTTTAATATAATTTTTTCACTGCGTCATCATTATTTTCTTTCGCTTTTGACATGTGTGTATGTTTGTATGACTGTATGTGTCTGTGTGTGTGCATGTAATTCTTTGTATCATTTGCACACACAGCACAAGTAAAGGCAAGTCGAGCGATCGCTACTCACCAACACCACTGTGCATTGTACGTGTACTCATGTATGTATTGCTGTGTTTATGTGGGGGCTGCTGTTGCTCGGTTAGTTATGTATGTATGTATGTGAATGTGAGTAGTAAGAGTTCAATTACCACCACGTTAGGGCTGCCAACTCAATGACAATTGCAGAGTCAACAGATTCCAAAACATATTGAGAAAGGGCAATCGATAACTCTAAACTGAGAATTTTGAAATGCATTTCGAATTTAATAATTAATTAATTAATTTAATACATGAACCCAGCCAACAGCCAAGCGAGTTGGCAGCACTGTGTTCGCATTTTGCTTATGCGTTGGTGAGTTGTTTCGTTGATCGTCCATTTTAAAGACTGCGCTCTCGCTCTGTTCGTGCTCTTTATTCTCTCAGCACACGACTACATGTACACACGGCTGCCTCTGATCGACGGAGCAGCGAGCCCCGAGCAGAGCCCGAGCGCAACCACTGCTCTGCAGCGTAGAGTGTAGAGTGTGTCTATGGCTTAGCTCTGAGTTAGTCTTATAAGAGCAACGTTTGCGAGCGGTTGCGCTGACTCCGCTCCTGTCTCTGTCTCAGTCTCAGTCGCAGTCTGCGCAGTCGTCGAGCGACTGCAGTTTAGCAGTTCAATTTGCACATCACAATCACACAGGCACAACAAGCTTCTATGTTCAAACGTATAAACAAATGCGGACCCAAACAAAAGCTCAATGGAGCTATCGAGATTGATTCTGCCGCGTGTTCAATTGCCATCCGTCGCGCGTGTCTGCCTGGCTGTGTGTGTGTGTGTGTATGTGTGTGTTACATGTGCCATTCCTCCATACACAGAACAAAATAGTTAACTGTACACTGCCGAAATTTCGAAACTAACCGCAAAATGTTGTGCTCAGCGGCAGCCCGTGTTGTGTGTCTGCTGGCAGACACATTAATACTCTCTCCCGCCAGGCCGCCATCTTCGTCGATTATTCAATGCGAAATATAACAATCCGAGCGTAAAGCGCTTCATGTACGATATTAAATTAACTGGATATAGTATGCAAAATACATCAAATGAAAAGTCGTGCTTGAGCCCATACATGTACGGCGAGCACTATGTATGTATGTGCGTGTGTGTGTGTGTGTGTGTGCTGTCTGTATGTGAAGCATTGCCTGTTTCTGCACTTTTTTTCAAATTGCCGTTGATTACACGGCGAGTGACACGCACACACTTAGAGCCAGAGAAACACACAGACACACACACACGCGGACAGCACATTACCGAAATAATGAGTGTACACCCGGCAGGCAGCGGATGCACGAGGCGCTGGCTAGACAATCCGAAGCGTTTACAGTTGGATCACTCAACGGACGTCTAATTAGAAACGATTTAATTTCAATAACAATTTAATAAAACTGAATTTGCGAAATGAAATGACAACACACGGCAGAGCAGAGACGACGGCAACTGTGCTGCTCTGGCAACATCATTCCTCAATAGCTGCCGTACATACATACATATGTATATAGGTGTGTGCCTGTGACTGTGCCTGTGTCTGCCTGTGTGCGCGTGCGTGTATGTGTGTGTAATTCGCCATACTTCTTCAATTTGAAGAGGCAGCCAGAAGAGATCGCATGCTCTTTGAAAAGAAGAAGGATAACAAGAACAACAACGACGTCAAAGAAGACGAGGCAGACTTGAGAAATAAAAGCGGCAACGGCGCAGCAGCAGCAGCAGGCAGCCTCACCAACAACACAACACAACCATCGCTGCCGCTGCCGCTATCACTTGAGCCATCAGCGCAGCCGTCGTTACTCACCAATACATGCTACGTAAACAAATGTATGTATGCATGTATGTGTACGTAGCGTGCATGGAGCAGCGCTGTTGCTGTGCGCGTGTGTAAGCTTTGCTTTTTGCAAGTGTGCGTGTGGCTTTGACTGTATAGGCTTGTACATAACACGTACACAGGCGTACATAGGCTGCGCTCCCGCTCCCTATATTTTTTGCGCTTGCAAATAAGCGGTTCTTTGCTGGCGTTGCCACACTGCGCCAAAGTAGTTCAGTTTGTAATTTTGAAAGTCAACGATGATTTGTTTCGTTAAGACGCTAGAAGACATCCATTCGCATTCATACGCACGCTTGTGTACATTTGTGTGTATCTGTGTGTGTGTGTGAGTATACTTGTATGTACGGCTGTCCGCTGCTGCTGATAAGCAATTCGACGCATAGAGACGAAGGCTGAGAACTGCTACGCTTTGGCGCTGCTTATCAACACGAAATTGTAGCGGCGTGTTTTGTTATTGTTGTTCCAGTTTTTGCACTATCGCTTAATAATTGAAATTGAAAATTGACATGCGAGTAACAGAATGCCAGAGCTCTTAGTAAGTGCACGCCCCAGAAAACAAAAATGGAACCTCGCCAAGTGGCGGGAGCGCGAGAGCAACCTGGAAGCGCTCTCAGCGCGTACTACTGTTTTTAGTGGGTGAGGGTCCAGTGTTTCACATTGTTTCTTCAAGTATTTGTGACTAGATCCACACTCATTAGAAACGGTAGTTTAGTCAGCAAAAATCGCACGTGTCTCTCAGTCTATCAAGAAGTGTTCACATACGGGAAATTTAATCGTAAGCCTCAGTGTTCTGTGCTTGGGATCAACGGAAGTAGTAGAATTTGACTGGTAATTACTGCTAATGCGCTGTCGTATTTGTCTCCGACTGGAGGGGAGTACAGCTAACAGCTCTCACTCAGGGCTCTAGCTCAAATCCTTAACGGAAACGCGTTCGTTTTCTTAGACTTTTCACCTGCCTCTCTGCTTGGCTCCTGAGCAAGGTAATTAGCCAGTTCCTCAGTCGCGAGTCCGCAGAGAAACCCAACCAAACAGAACGAATTGTGCTCGGTTGTCTACAAAATTTGTGTGCGTGAGAAACAGAGCGAGGGAGAGCGAGAGAGCAGGAGCGTAAATGATCTGAAATTCTCCCAGAGTTTGGGTGGCTTAATTATACGCACCGCATTAACGCGCGAGTGGAGTGAATGTTTCGTGTGGCAGAATCAGCTTTAAGCACTCAACAAAAGAATTTTTCTGAATTTTTCAAATTAATTGTCGTTGTGTCGGGGCTGGAAGGAGAATTTCAAGAGGGTTAGAAATTTGAGTACAATGTGTGCGCTTGTCAAAAGGCCAACACGGAGAGTTCAATAACACTTTCGAGAGCTGCCAGCTGGGCACTCAGTCTATTGCTCTTCTCTCTTTTAGAATCTCCCTCTCTCTCTTTCTCCCTGTTGCTCTCTCACAATTACTATTTGCTACCGGAACAAATTACTTAAAATTCTTGGAATATTGTTCCCCAATCTGTCGCAATATTTTGCCTGTTACTATTTAGTTTCTTCTCGAGTTGCCTCAGTTTCGTTCTCGTTCCCCTTCGCTTCGTGTGTATTTACATAAATAAATTATATATTGCCGCATATATATATATATATATATATATATAATAACTGGGAAAGTATACACTCGACTAGAGACTGAGCCTGAGTAAACAGAAATTTCCGTAGAATTGTGTGGCCTGAAACTTTTGTGCAGATCGCGCAGAAATTGAAACTGCAGCGACGCCACAATTCTTAAACAATCAGAGGCGACGGCTTCTGAAAGACTCGGGCTTGCCCGTGGGAGTTCGAGGTGAGCCGCGGGGCGGGGCGATTGTACAAATTATTGTATAAATCAGCAGAAAAAGCAAAAGCAACGAGCCGAACAAAAAATAATAAACCTTAATTCGAAGCTTCGAGCTTGATTCATTCATACTCACACAGATATGTGTGTGTATGTGAGTGTTTGTATACAAATTCGTACAATGCGCGAGAGATCAGAGAGCGGCAGGGCATTCTGCTGTCATCGGCGAGAGACGCACGAGGGGGTCAAGTGGGCCAGGGGGCTGCCAATTGAGCTTTGAAAACCGATCAGAACGGCCCCAATTGAAATTGTTGCCAGGCACGAGCAATGACAAGAAACGATATCCGAAAAGTGACCGAAAAAGCTGGCCACGCAGAGCGAGAGCAAAGCCAAACCACACCAAGCCCACAAAGTTGCAACCACCGATCGCCAGAGGAGAAGGAGACGCAGAAGCAGGAGGCCTGCGATCCCCAGTCAAATGCCACAGAAAGTCGTGCACTGGCAATAATCATTGCTTCGAGGATGGATGGAGATGGAGATGGAGCTGCGGCTGGAGCTGGAACTGAAGCTGAAGCTGGAGCTAGAGCTGCAGCTGGAGGTGGAGGCGGATGGGGCAGCTGGAGCTGTGCTGCGCCGCCGCCTCGGCGCGTCGCTCGCGTCGCGTTTGCTCTTCTCTGACTCTATTTTGTCGGCGAACATGGATCTAGTGCACGGTTGGTCATGATTAAGTTCGTGACTAGATTTCATGCTCGTCTATTAAGTTGGGTCAACACACAGACACACAGATACATTCGAATCGACGTTTGTATGCGGTGTAAAGAGGAGAGCAGCGCTGCCCCCAAGGAGAGAGCGTCCCAACGCATTTAGTTAGCAGCAGCATTTGCAGCGCCATCTCGAAGCGATTATAAAACAATTTGTGTCACAGAAGTCGACGATAAACAAGGAACGCATAAACAATAGCCAAATTCATGATTACATTATGCGCCTGCCCCTTGACCCGTGACCCACATAATGACAAGCGAAGAGACGCGCCCGCCCGCAGCAACCGAAAAAAAGGGATGATGTCGTTGACCTCAGGAGAAGTCAACTGCAAGCGGAGCGAGGCGCATGCTGGCTCACACGCCCCCTTTGCCCGCATGCCGCTGCTGCTGCTGCTGCTGCTGTTGTTGCTGTTGCAGTAGCCAATTGTCTTTGTGATTTGTGTGCAGTTCGGTAACTGCTTTATGGCCATGCGACACGCGATTCGAAATCGAATCGTAACCAACGCCGCCGTCGCCACCCGTTGACAAAAGCCTGCCTAGCGCTGCCAGCATTCAAAGTTGCCGTTGCCGTTGCTGTTTCCTGGTTGTTGTTGTTGTTGTTGCTGCTGCTGTTGTTGTTGTTGCTATCGTTAGCGTGTGAATTTGCCGAGCGGTTTGCTCAGGCGCCTGCGGGTGATTTGTATGCGTGTGCGTGTGCACGTGTATGTAAGTTTGTATGTCACAATTGCTAATCTCGCAATGCTAAACCAAGAGCATATTTAGTTGTAGCGGTTTGTGTTTGATTCTATTCCGTTTCGCCAGTGCTGCCAAGCGCTACAACAAGTAGTTCAACTGGAGCGCAGTGTTGCCAAATCAGCTTGTTTCCCGTCAAAACTACTTTGCAATGTTCAATATGGAAATAGTGAGCAGCGGGAGATCTGGCTTTTTTTTAATTAATAGTTAAATGTCAATTCTATTGCGTTCTTTGTTTATAGATAATTATTATTTTTTACAAATTACAGTATCAGTTTCAATAAAACGTTAAAACTAAGAAATAAGAAGCAAATGCTTAAAAATATTAAATGCACACATTTACTAATCATTTCAACCATATTATGCATAGTTTATATATACATTACAAATATATTTTATATGTCAAAAATAATATATACATTTTTATTTGCACTTTTTTCAATCAAATGTTAAAAAAAAATTGCATATTTATAATAATAATTTTAATTATTTTTATTATAAAGAGTGTACATTTTTTTCCTATTTTCCTATTGTTTTTTTTTTTTTTTTTTGTAAAAGTTTAGCTTTTTTCAGTTACTTTTACCACACCATGGTAGCTTGAGCCATCAAATTATTGGCAACACTGTCCGTGCCACCTGCCGCATTTAAATTTCTCCCTAAGTATCATTTCAGTTGCAGATCAGCGAACTCCGACTTTCAACCCTGTTGCTGTCTATGTCGCCGGAACTGTTGGATCGCTTCGCACCACCGAAATGCCAACGCACTAAACTAAAGCAAACAGCAGCAGCGCGTCGCAACGCAGCGCATTTGTTTCTGTCGACTAATTTACATATTTTCGAAATGAGAGTGCGCAGAGCTATTTGTACCTTCGGCGTCAACCCCGTCGCCGAGTGGAAAGCGAGCTGAACGAGCGCAGTGAATTGCAACGGTCTCGAGTAGGTTGCCTGCCTGCCTGCCTGCCTGCTTTCCCATTTCCCTGCCACCAACCACCACCACCAGCACCAGCACCACCTTCCACATCGCCACTTCCATCCGCAATCCAGCGGCAGACGTCAAATGCTGCAACTAATTGATATAATAGTTAAAATAGTTGAGCTAACGAGAAAGAAGCCGCAAAGTGGAAGCAGCCAAGAGATACGACAGAAGCTGCGACTGCGACTGCTGCTGCTGCGTTGGCGAAGTGCAAACCTTTCCAATTTGAAAATAGCTTTGCGCTGCGGAGCTGCAACTGTGTGTGCTCGTTCCCACCAGAAGCAATAACAACAACCACAACGAGCAGCACTATGCTTGCAATTGCAACCACAGCAGCAACAGCCACACAACAACAACAACAACAGCAGCAGCTGCAGATGACAATGCTGCGATTACAGCAAAGCAGAACAGAACGATGCAACTTGAACTCTGCGCAGTAGCAGCAGCAGCAGCAGCGGCAGCGACAGCTGGAAAAATGCTTGTTTCAATGTGCGGCATTTCCGTTTGACAGTGAGGATGCAAGGCATCTCCCCCCCCCCCCCCTCTCTCCCTCTCTGTTGCTTACACAGCGAAATTATTACATTTATTAAATCAAAATAAAATATGTTTGTATGTTTGCAATTTATGGCTGTATTCTGTGCAGCAATCGGAAGAGGATATATACATAGATATATGTATATAGCTGCGTCTAGGGGAAAACCTGTTGCGCGCAGCAGAGTGAAAGAAGTTCAATCTTCTCGTGTTTATGGCACAACAAAAATGGTCTTTGTCTTCGATTTATAGGCGCAATCAGAGGTGTGAATAACCGTTAAATAAACAGCTGTGCCAGTGCGCTCCAACTGCAATCAAATTGTCTCACGCAAGGCAGGCTGTAAATTATTATTTGAAATTATGCAAATCTGCATAAAATTAGATTTTATTGCTTGTTAATGGGGAGTAAAGTAACATACACTTTTGAAAGTCCGTTTTTTTTATGGCGCAATTAGTGTTGCATAACGCTATTAAAGCGTAGCTTACAGCACTGCTAATAATATATCGAAAAGTCGATTTATTTGCTAGCATACTCGATACTTATATCGATAGGCCGCGCATTGCGGTGTTTTCAAATGCAGATAAACTGCAAAGCAAGTGATTTGATAAATTAAATATTTCTAAAAAAAATATTTATGTTTAAATTAATATGTATGCTTGTGCACATTGCATTTATTTATGTGTGTGTGTGTGTGTGTGTGGTTTTTGCACGTAACGCAGAAGTTGCATGCGCAACATGTCGGACTGCAAGCACAGTGGAACGCAGCGGACAAACATGTGCAACTACTTGTGCAGACAAAACAAATGCCAAATTAAAGCCAGTTTTATTTTACAATTAAAGTATCGCAGACTTGGCCATGAACTGCTTGCGACTTCGATGCGGACCAGGGGCAATCTAGGTTACGGTTACTGACCCCCCCAAAAGAGGCGAGTCGAGGCGTCGCCTTTATGCCATTGTAAGCTGTGCTTTCGACGCGATCAAATCAGTTGGCGCCACAGCCACAACAATTGCCTCGCCATTAACACAATTTTGAGCTTCGTCTTTGTGGCGTACTTAGTGATCTCACTGGACTGCTACCTGCTGCCTGCTAACAACTTGCGGCTATCCGCTGCCGCCAGTTTCAATTTCTGCCTGCCACTCGACTCGAACGGATCGCAGCGCCATGTGCATGCAAGTGTGGACGACTCTGCTGCTGATCTGCAGCATCAGCCCCAGCCTCGGCTGTCAGGCCAGCAATGAGACCGTAGTGGGCGACATGTGGAACGCCTTCCGAGCGATCAGCAATGACAGCGCACTGCTGGAGCGCGTAATACCGGAAATGTATGGTGCGAGCATGTACAATACTGACTCCAAGTTCGTCTTCGAACTGCCAGCGGCACGGGGTGCCAAGTCCAATATAGTGACAATGAAGCGCTGCGACTTTGCGGATCCGATCTTTCCGCGAGTCTCGAAGGTGGCACTGCGGTCACAGCCCGATAACAGCAGCTATGTGAAGCACGCTCTGGAAATTGCGCCCGCTGAGGAATGGCAGAGACTCGGCCTGGACGGCTGGACGGGTGAGCTCAAGCAGCCGGAGTACACGCTGGAGCAGAGTCACAAGTGAGTAGCCGTCAGTGGATTGTGGCAGCTGCAATTATGCTAAAGCAACGTTTGTGCCACAGGCAGACGCAACAACAAGTGGAGTATTCCCGCCAGCAGATACTGCTGGACAAGCAGCTCAACGGACGCGTGACGGACATACGAATCATACCATCTGACCGACAGGAGACGGACAATGTGTACATAGGGCGTGCCAACGATCCCTTTGGCTACTCGGTCAAGTGGGATTTGAGGACTCAGTCGAATCGCACAGCGCGACAGACGCGCAGTGTGCTCGAGCTGTACTGCATCATTCAGTGCGCCAACGGGTGCAGTCCGCTCTACTACAAGCGCTACGGCTGCTACTGCGGCCTTGGCGGACGCGGTGCGCCCGTCGATGAGATCGACCGATGCTGCCAGCGTCACGACAAGTGCTACCTAGCCACCAAATGCGGCGTCTACGTCAACTACTTCGTGCCATACATATGGAAGTGTCATCGCGGCGAACCCATCTGTAGCTCCCGCCAGGGCCCGTGGTCCGGGCAGCACTCCTGTCCTGGCCGCCTCTGCGAATGTGACCGGCAACTGGCCTTGTGCCTGAGGAAATACAAGTGTCCACGGAGATCAGGGCGTTGCCCTGCCGGGCGGTTCCCTTAGGCTACTAAACGAGACTGTGCACTGAACCCAAGTGTTTGATTGAATTCCGAGATTAAACGTAGTCTAAATGGTATCAAGATGTGTCCGCTTAAGAGATTGGGCACTTGCAGCGGACGCACTGCAGCAGTTGTAAGTGAGCCCAAAAAAAAAACTTCACTGGAAAGCAACAGGTAAGGTCAGGAGGTTTCTAAGCTTGGCTGACCATGACCATGTTGCTTTTCCCAGCACCAAGAAACTTGGTCTTAACTGTTGCATCCCACTGTAACTGTAGTGCTTTAATGTCATTCTTGGCTCTCGGCATGCGGCACATCTGTTAGCGCCACTGCCTCAGCAATTGTTTGGCCATTAGCACAATTTGTAACACTTTTTACTTCCACTTCGTCATGTACAACCTCGAAGCAGTTTCAATTTTTGATTGTCACTCGACTCGAGCGGATCACAACGGAACTGTGGCTAAATAACTGTGGCATAAATTCTGTTGTTGTTCAGGTTGATGATTGACAATATGTGAAACACCTTGGAGCAGGCAGAAATTTCAAGGTACCAACACTTTGCGGAAACGATCTTTTCAGGTGTCCAAAGAGCGCACAATAAAATATTTTGGCTAGAGAAGGGGCGCTAGGACTGACAGAATATACAGGGCGAGTATAGTTCTTTGACTCAAGTAAATCTGCTGGAGCACCTGACATGCCATATGCATTGATGCATATCATCGTAGATCTCAAGAATGTATTACCTGGAACAGATATTTTAAATTGCGGCTAAGCCTTATGTGCTGTGGTTAAGTGTGTTACAAGCCTTCAGCTCAGACTAACTCAATGCAGGTGTGGCTAACTCGACTTTTTTTTCCCCCTTATTACTCCTCTCGGGAGCTTAGGGCCTCTACAAGGGCTTTCCACCGAACTTTATTTGGCGCTGTTTGTCTTATTATGTCCCAAGCAGATGTTTTCCCGGGACATTTCTAGGAGTGCTGTACGGCGCTAGGTCATCTTTGGGCGACCCACTCTATTCAGCTTCTCTGCGGGGTTCCATTCCAGTCTCCTTCAAACTGCGCCAGTCTTGTTGGTTCCATTAAAGTCCTCACTTTCCATTGTCCAATTCGTGTCCGTTTCGACTTAACTCGACTTTAAAAGTTGTTTATTTATTTATTATTATACTTAATCTGCAGGAGAATGAATCTGTTCGGCTAGATGAAGTCTGCGGCCCGCCCTGATAGACAATTGCAATGTGCCGAGTTCTTAGTCTAGTGATGCCTCTGGCTCTTGCGGAAGCCACTGCGCACCTTGTTGCCCGCAGGCGTGCGCTCCTTCTCCTTCTCGACCTTGGCGCTGACGCCGGTGGTGGTGGTGGTGGTGGTGTTGCTGTTGCTGGTAGAGGTGGAGGTGCTGCTGCTTTCGGACTGGATGTGAGCAATTGTGGCAAACTCCTTGAGCGCCTGGCACTCCTGCATGAACAGACGTGCCGTCTTGTGCTGCATGGTCTGCGGCTTGAAGATCAGCAATAGGTTCTGGCACATGAGCAGCACATCGCGATGCAGTTCGTTGATGTTGCGTATGTGGCCAGAGTCGATGTTCCGCTTGATGGTGGGCAGGTCCATGGGACGAAGGCACAAGTCGGCATGCTTGTGTGGATGCTCATCGTGGAAGGGTCTGCGGAAGGGCGTGGCATACTTGCTATCCAATAGCGTGCTGTAAATGCTCAGGAAGAGCTTCTTGGAGGCGGCACGCGTCTCGCGCCGATCGTCGGTGTGCTCACTGGACGCAGGCGAATTGGGTATGCTGTCGATAACCGGCGTGGATGAGCAGCGGCGTCGTGTACTCGATCTGGCTGTCGACTGATCGCTGGCCGTCGTCGTGTCATCGTCCACCATGGGACTCTCAGAGCGGTCGCGGTGTGGTAGCTTGCGCAGCAGTGGAGCACGTGCCGACACCGGCGCTGGAGTGGGAGTAGCTGTCGTCGTGGAGCCAATGGGAGGCGTTTGCCGCGTTTGGCCCGCACCTGTGTCGGCTTCGGGCTTGTCCTCAGACTGTGGCCTTACTCTCGAGTTGCGCGATGGCTCATCCAGCTTGCTGCTATCTGTCAACGACGACGACTCCTCGTCTGTATCCAACACCGAGCTGGAGGCTGTTGCCACAGGCGTCTTGAGTGGCACGTTCGTCTCGCTCGTCGCCTTTTCCGCTTCCGAAGTTTGTGCTTTGTTTATTTCATCTTTGGGCGCTGTGAGTAGAATGTACGAATCAGAAGCAGGCTCAACACTTGGTTTCAACTCACCTTCAGCAGCAGGCGAGGTCTCCGCTTCTTCCATAGGGACGTCTGCTTCGGGAATCTCTTTACTTTTCTCCGACTTCTTGACGGGCTCCGCCGCTGTGGAGACTTCACTTGTCGCTGCAGTTGCCTTGTCGGCAGCAGCTTCTACTTCATCCGCTGTGTCGCCGATTGGATCAGGAGTTGATACCTGTGCGTTTTCCTCGCTCGAACTGCTGGCAATTGTTATGGTCTCGCTCAGTTCATCCACGATTACCACCTGGCTAGGAGCAGCTGTGCCGCTACTCGCCGAGGTTTCGCTTGTGCTCTGCTTGCATTCCTTGCTCTCCTGCGAGGCAACCGCAGCGAGTGGTATGTTGTCATTGGAGTCGTCGCTGGAGCCGACAACTACTTCCAGAGCCTTCTGCTGCGCAGGAGACTTGCTTGATTTGCGGCTTTCGCCTTCTTCATGTTTTATCGAGTCCAGCTTGCCTTCGAAATCGACTGCCTCCGCCTTGGCGGGAGCTGTGGGTGGCGAATCGACGTTGTTGACGTCTTTCAAGATGTCTTCATCGATAACGCCGTCAATGTCGATGGCTATGTCCATGATATCGCCCATATTTTTTAATATCTCCAGCAGGCGTTCTTCCTCGCCTTCGGAATCTTCTGCCTCTTCTGTTGCCGCTGGATCCGCCTCTGCAGTAGACTGCTTTTGACCCGAGGCAGCATCTGCGTCAGATTTTACAGATTCATTTGTCTTTCCAGCAGCTGCCGCTGCTGCTGCAGCCAGCTTGTTCTTCTCCAGTAGCATGGAGAGCGTCGGAGCCGCCTGCGAGGGACTGCGCCCTGTTGTGACCACCTCTGCTGAGGGTGGTCCGCTTATGGGGCGTGTCATAAACGCCGAGTCGTTGGGACTTTTCATTATGATCGCCGGCTGATTGGGTATAGCGCTCGTCCCGCTGGTCAGCAGTGAAGTTATCGTTGGCGCCGTTGTGCGTGCCGTGCTACCAACACCCGTAGGAGCTGCAGGAGTTGCGCTCGGCGATGTGGCGCTATTGCCATTATTACTGCCGCTGCTGCCTCCGGGGGACTTAAGCAATGATGTTAGCAGAGGTGCTGGTGCCGCTGGTTGCTTGGCAGCGCCAGTGTTTGCTGCAAATGAAAATGATTTAGCTATAATTATATCTGGGATTAATCAAATAGAAATACCTGTAATATCCTCCACTTCCATATCGACGGACGTGGTGTCTGCGGTCAAGTTGGAGCGTCTGCCACTGCCGGTTCCGGTGCTCGAGGCACTTGTGTTGCGCCAATGGCCATGGTTATCCTTTTTCCGCTGCTCTCGCTCCCGCATGCGATTTTCCATTTTCATCTCGTCGATGCGCTTCGTTTCCTGCTCCTTTTCAATCTCTTGCCACATGGCCTGCAACTGCTGCTCCGTCATCGTGTCCGATTGCAGGGCCTCGATCTCGCGCTGCACCTTGCTGTAGAGCTCCTTATCCCGTCGCATCTGCGCCTTGATCTCCGCCATGCGCTCCTCGGTGAGCCGGCGCAGCAGCAGCTCCGTCGGTGTCTCCACGGCCACCGTGGCTGGCGAGGAGAAGCCGGCGCTGTTCTCGTTGGTCCGCTTCTTGCGCTTGGTTGTCTCCACAGTCTCCAGCAGGTGGCCATACTGCACGGCACAGTTCTTCTGGGAGTACCAGTCCGCCGGTCGTGTGTTCCCATTGCCGCACACAGCCTTCAGCGTGCGGCTCACCGTTATCCAGTTCTGGTCTCCGCTGCACGACACGGCCGAAGCGAGGCACAGTTGCTCTCGCTTCGACCAGGTATCGAGCGGAACACGACTCATTTAAGACAGATGAATCCTACAATTTTTGCAGAAAATAATTACTTGCACTTTGCTTTGTCGATTTGTTTGGCATGGACTCATATGAACGCGTCATTTGAACTAGCAAGCCTTAAAAAGAGCGCTCATTGAACTGAGCTAGTTCGTTTGAACGCAGGCTACTCGATACCCAGCTATGCATTCGTTGCTAGAGATGGGAAACCTGCAAGTACTCGTTTCTGTCTCAGCTATCGGCTGCCGCAGCATAGCAGTAGTTAGTTAAACTGCATTTAAATTTAGTTAATGCTAACCAAAATCTTGTCTCTGGTTACATTATTTTTTACATAAATTATTTACTTTTGTATTACTAAAGGCACAGCAAGTAAATTTAATGAACTGCAATTAAGTACAACTCACAGCTGCTGCCGATAGTGAGTAGCTCTAGTGTATTTTTTCAGTATTTCTTTTTGCTAAAATTAAAATTATTGCACGTTGCTTTACTTCCGCTCATTGTTTATAAATAATACGTGTAATTAAATAAATAATTATTAGCATTCAGACCGAGTTCTAGCTAATCGTAAACATTTATAAATAAAATCAGATTTTAATCGATAACATAAAGTAGGTAGCTATCAGTGGGTTAACCCCTTCGGTATATTCTGGTATCATTTTTTGACGCTAACGGGATAATTTTGTACCTAAAATTGGATCACACTGCATTAGAGTAAACTCGTTTGTGTACAGCATTTCCTAATTCATTTTGAAATTATAAAAATGGAACCCATATCGCAGCTAGTCAAGTCAACGCTGCCAAACTATTTGTCCAATTTGCCGGTGCCCGACACTTTTGGCGGCTGGTTTAAGTTATCATGTGAGTGCGCTGCGTGCCTGAGAACGTCAACACGAAGTTGAACCTAAGGGCGCCCTATATAATTCCCAATTGCTGTGCACCTAATGACGTAGCAAATCCGAATAAGCTTGAATATATTACGAGCTAAGCATAGGTTTGGGTGGCGTGATCTCCCGTTGCTATAAGCACCGATTTATGCCATTCCAGAGACAGCCTCATCGGCTCACCTGTTCCAACGTATTATGCAACATTTTGCGTGAAACTCGCACATTTGTTTACGTTGTCTCTGTGTGAGAAGCGTTAACATTACATTAACATTAACGTTTGTTAATTGCAGAGCTCTTCACTCTCTGTCTGATATGTGAGATAAGGCTATATACAGTTCGATAGGTCTTCAACTGTAAAAATGATATATACTTATGCATATGTGTGTGTGTGTGTGAACTTAACTGTGCGTGCATTGGTGTTGCACACGAGTCGACCTTGAGCCGCTTTTAGTTCAGTTCGAAACTAGATCGAACTCTTAAAATACCCTATACCCTGTACCATTGCAGTCAAGGATTGGATCACGCTGATTCCACCAACAGCCGTCGTCGCCGGCCTCGGGTATGTCAGCTATCTGGCCTTCTGTCCCGCTGCCCAGGGCAGATGCAGCAGCAAGAGCGGCCGCTGCAACGACCACATACGCAAGCACGAGCTGAAGGTCGTCGACATGATCGACGTGGAGGATATTGCGGAGAAGGCGGCCTTCTGTCGCTGTTGGAAGACAAAGAACGTGAGTGTTGCGCCGCTAGTTTAGTCCAGGCTAATTCAGCTGATTCCCCTCACCCTTCTGATGCAGTGGCCCTACTGCGACGGCAGCCACGGCGAACACAACAAGCAGACGGGCGACAATGTCGGACCCCTGGTCGTCAAGAAGAAGTAGAGCGTGTGCAGCCCTCCCGTTGCCGGAGCATCCGGAGCGCTGCTGCAGCGACGCTTTAAGCATTTCCTTGTTGAAATTTTCGCAGAGAGCAGCCAACATTTTGCCACTAAAAAGTCTTGTTAATTAAATGCAGCGATCGCAAACTGTTTGAATTCTTCCGATTAGTCGACGCCCCGCTCTATTCGTAGTTTAAGCTAAAATTGATGAAACCCGAAAGCCTAATGAAGCCAATAAAGATGAATTCGAATTCTCTGAGAATGAAAACAGCATTCGAGGTAGTTGCCCGTTCTCGATTAACTTTAGAGTATGTAGAAAACGCATAAGTATTTATTTTATTTTGTTATATAAATTATTTCCTGGCTGATCTGTGGACAATTTTGTTTAACAATCGTTCAGTTACAAATGCAGAAGGCAGAAGAATCAATCAAGTTTACCAATTCCGTTGGTGTGCTGAGCAAACCGGGGGGACATGCTTGTGTTGTGTCTGTATCTGTGTGTGTGTGTGTCTGTGTGGTGTGGTGTGTATTGTATCGTAGTTGGTCACAGCACGACGTCTTCGTCTCTCTCACATAGTTACTATTCAGTTGGTACACTTAGATTTAGATAGGCATCGTCGTGCATGCTGCATGTTGTTTGAATCTCTGTTGCTGGTGTTGTGTTGCATTTACTTGAAGATCTTGCCCTGGTTGAACTTGCGACCGTCCTTGTCAGCACCGGCCCACGAGAAGTACTGGGTGACCAGCTTCTTGGTCTCCTCGCTCTTGGCATCCAGTTTCTTCCAGTCGTAGACCTCATAGTCTATCTGCCAGTCGGGCGAGAGGGTGAAGGCCAGATCCTGTCCGCGCCACACCCAGATGCCCGAGATGGTGCTGTTGTTGTCTTCACCGAAGAGGCACACTGAGGCGAATGCCTGCTTGCGCATCTTGTCCAGACGCTGGAACATGCCGGTAATGAGATTGCACGACATGAACACCTTGGACAGTTCCTCGTTGTATTTGTACTCGCCCAGCCAGATGGAATAGTTCTCGGCATCGAACTTCTCGAAGAAGTAGGGAATGGACTTAGCCTCGTCCTCGTTGGAGTAGACGCGCTTGAAGTCATCGAAGTTGAAGGTGCCCTTGGGCATGGCGTCGAAGGGATCCTTGGACTTGGGCTCAGCAGCCAAAGCCTCATCGGCAGCATCGAGCTCCTCGGGCTCTTCCTTCTTGGGGGCCTCCTTCTTCTCCTTGGGCTTCTTGGCCTCCTTAGGCTGCTTGTTCTTGGCCTGGAACTCGGCGAACTTCTTGGGATCGTAGACGAGCGCCTTCTCGCACAGCTTGTAGTCCTTGAGAACGGCCTGGACCTGGGGCTGGTTCAAGATGGTGAGGAACCAACGGTTCAAGTTGCCATAAGCACTGCGTGCGCTCGAGTCCAGAACGTGCTCGTACAAATGCAACAGGCTGCAGAATACAACAATATCGGCCAGAGTGATGCGTTCACCAGCGAGGTAGGTGACATCCAACAGCTTCTTGTTCAGCAGCTGCAGCACCACAACGGCGTCCTGTTTGGCGTTGGAGTTCTGCTGCGGCAGGATGCCGAGCAGGGGGAACACCCATGCGCAGGAAACTGGCACGATTTCGTTGTCAGCAAACGAGATCCACTGCTGCACCTCAGCCTGCACGAAGGGGCACTTGCCTCCGCGCAGCTGCTCGTTGGCCACAAAGTAGGCGATGGCATTCGACTCGGTCAGGTATTTGCCATCAGCAGTCTCAAATGCTGGCACCTGAAGTGAGGGAAAGGCAACACGCACACACATCACATTAGCTCATCAGTTGGCCCAGTAGATTGAAATTTGCATTGATGACGTTGCAAAGCCGGCACCGGCTTTTCGCTTTGTTCTCCACGCCCAAAGCGACGTCCATTTTTAATTTATCACATACGCAGTTTGTGTTTGTGTGTGTCTGTGTGTGTGTGTGGTACTCACCTTGCCGATAGGGAACTTCTTCAGGAATTCCGCCGATTTGTTGGACTCGCCAAACTTGAAGTCATCGGCCACTTTCACCTTAGCGCCAGAGAACTGGGCAGCGATAAGTGCCTTGTAAGCGCGGAAGTTCTCGGGATAAGTGTAAAGCGTCTGCAATTATGCATTGGGCAGAAGAAAGACGGTTAGTAACGAATACGTGTGGGTATTGTGCACATTTTGGGCGATAAGCGGTAAATAATTAGCGTAGGATTGCACAATTATTTGCAAATTTGCACGAACAAATTTTTACTTACTCCAGTCGACATCGTGATTTCTGCCGGAGAGAAAGAAGAAGACAAGGGCCAGTGTTGCCGTCACTCAAAATGTCGGCGCTGTTAGGTGAGGAGTCAAGACATTAGCCACTGTTACGGTGTGGAGCACACCACTGTACGAGTGCGGAGTAAATGCTGTTAAGTGTAGCGAATACGAGTTCAGCCACCGAGAGAGGAGGCCGTATGCCTACGGCGTATAAATTCACAAAGTTTAGTGCCTGAAATCACTTAAAACTGCAATTAATATAAATGTAAATGTGTAAGTGCTGCGTACGCAACAATGCCTAGGGGCAGCGCAAGGAGGCAACTCAATTTGGCGACTGCAGAAAACGACGGATCAAAAAGCGTATGCCGCTGCTATGAAAAAGTGAAAATTCGAGTGGTGTCAGCTTAGCGAGTGGCCTGCCTGCCAGTACAGCGTTGAATGTGTGCGTGCGTCTTACGTTGCGCTACGTTACGTTACGTTGAAGTGAAATTTCTTTACAATTACTCCAGCGGCAACTGAAAATGTTGATTTTTCTCAAAATGCGCTAGACAGAACAATGCAACTGCCCGCAAATGTTGTTCCCAAAAAATGTGAGTTGCATTTACATACGGACAATTACACACGCACCCGCACACGCACACGCACACACAAGCACTTGCGTTGCGAAGCTTGCGAAACAAATGGCACAGCATCCAGCAAACTTGCACAAAAATACTACATACATAGGTATGTATGTATGTATGTATATACACGCATACGTACGTACGTGTGTGTGTGTGCATGTGTACATGCATGTACATATATACATGCCTCGGTTAATATACGTACGTAATATGTACTACGTACGTCGTACATACGTACATGCATATGTATGTGTATGTGTATAGCTTTAACAGTTACTGTTTGCCTTTTAGTTGTTGTTCTTGACTTTGCTGTCGGCTCTCCCCTCGCATTATTTTTGACCTGTGTGTGTGAATGTGTAACCTTAACATCGCCGTCATTTGTATTTGCAGCTTGTGCGACATGTGACCTTCAGTCCAGCAACAAAATCAATAGAAATAGTTAACGTTCATGTTCGTTCATGTTCACTCACGTTCACATTCACCCTTTCTCTACGCTCGCGTCGCTTCGCATTTCCCAATTAGATTTGTTTGTTGTCTTGTGCTCCCTCTATCCGGCCATCAGTGCACGGCCCGGCCCTGGCCTACCTCACCAATGCATTCCCCCATCCACCCCCTCACTCCCGGCTGCCCACCTGTCGCCATCACCAGCCGGCCGAGATGCTCATCAGTAATTCGATTTGCCATATTAGTTGTTTGTCATCTGGACTACTTACTGCACAAATACATATGCACAATAGTACGTGTAGTATGTGCATGTGTATGTGTGAGCAGAGTGTGACCTCAGGCCCATGGTGTTTGCCATTGACTCATGGTCGACAATCGGGCCGAAATATTTGAATTCCCGGATTTATGTAAGATACCGCTAATAGGCTGTTGCTTTGTCACATGAATCACCGGGCTCACGCCAGGAGAGATTATTATACAATTCCTTATCACAATGTTATCAAGCACATTTTTTCTTTCAATAATTCTTGCTGACGAGAGCTCGTTGATTGCGTGCACGCAATTGATATTCGCATGGCGACCAACAATTATCGATAATATTATTGAATCAACTGAAGGGCAGTAGTTAATTAAACACGAAATCCTAGCAGCTAATATCCCTATTCAAATTTGTTATATAATTGAATAACTCTGCTCATGGAATCCCACCATAGCACGTATTATTTTAGCTATTATGTTCGAGCAGCAGTTGTTGCGATTTCACGCCTAGCTATTTTTATTGATACTGATATATATATATTAAATATATATATATATATATATATATATATATATATTGATATACCTCGACATACATCTTATCTAGTCAACACAGTTGCCGGTTTTTTGTTTACTTATTGTGTTATGTCTTACATGGAATGTTTAAAGTTGCGACGCTAGGCCGAAATTCGCATACCCTTTTTGAAACTCCTTAGACAGCTCTACGTGCTCAGATATAGTTAAATTTTCTTCAGTTTTTTTTTTTTTAATGCAAAAATCGAATTGTTTTCTATTTGATTTATATGAAGAAATTGTTAATTTTCACAAAATTTAGTTTTTACTTAATTTGGTCGGTTTGAACAGTAGCAGCTACAGCAAGTGGCGCGTCTATAGCCGATAAACAGAAGCAACTACATAGAAAGATAATTCACTTCACATTTATTTACACACTTTGACGGATCTCTCCAGCCTGCTTCATAATATCTCACAAGATTAGAAATACAGGCTTGAATGCTTTACGAATAATTGCGTTTTTTGTCTTTCGCAGGATAATGAAAGATGCACGAATATGACATATATGAGCTGAAAGAGGAACAAGCCCGTCTTCCACCAAATATCAGTAAAACAAATAAGAGTACGGACAGCAAAAGCAACAGTAGCAACAACAACAACAACAACAGCGACAAGCAAACGCACGTTACGCCAAACAAAAACAAGTCTCTGGAGGAAACCGAAGCTTCCACAAACTCAACAGAGTCAGGTCAAGACGAACACAACTGCTCGTCATCAACATCCCTCTCGACGCACTCGGCGATTTACCCAGCGGTACAGGAGTATATCGATCAAGTCGTTCAACCACCAGCTCTCACTGAAGTGAAGCCAGTGACAAAACGCAGACGGCAGCGGCGCGTTTATGTTGCCGAGTTCACACGCTGCTCCAGTCTTCGGTCCCATCAAGCAGCTCAGGTCGTTGTTGCTGCGCCGGAGAAGCAGATAACTCCGCCGCCTGCGGAACCATCTCCCCCGCCGGTAGAGAGCGCAGAGGAGCATAAGTACATCAAACTTGGTAAGTCGGGCAAGTGAGGGGAATACAGTACTTGTAGCTAAACATTTGCTCTGTTGACAGATCAATTCAATCCCGAGTTCTGGAATCGAATTGAGGAGGAGCCGGAAGTCAAGTCAACTGGCAGAAAGAAACGTGGCACAGTCGGATCAAGGAACAGGAAGCGTCGCAACAGGCTCGAGGCAGACACCAACTTCTCGCCGGAGACAGCGGCAGCAATTGCAGCGGCCCAGCTTGAGCTTGATTCGGGCAAGGCATCGGCACGCGCCTTCCGCAAACGCAAGCGCAGCTGCAACATGTCCCTGTACGATCGGCGCTATCAGACTTCCAACGATGAACAGCGACGTGTGGCCAATGGCTATGTCGCTGGTGGCAATAGTTTGCGTGCTGGTAATACGGCAGCAGGCAGTGATGTCGATGCCTCGGAGCTACAGGGCCACCAGTACTATGTGACCACTGGGAGCACCAGTTCGAGTGGCACAAGTGCTGGCGCTGGCACAGGCCTCAACGGCAGCGGTGGAACTGCTTTGAACCATGTACCCGCCATGGGCACACTCTGCAACATTGGCAACACATGCTATCTGAACTCTGTGGTCTACACGCTGCGCTTTGCGCCGCACTTCTTGCACAACCTGCATCATCTCATACACGATCTGAATGTTGTGCAGCAGATGATATTGCGCCAGCAGAAGATCAAGTCTGCTTCTCTGGGACGAAACGTAAGCGGAGGCAGCGGCGGCGTGCATCTGGAGCATGCACGCAGTTGGAGCAGCAAGGATCTGGCCACCACAGATGCGCACAACAATAGCACCACCAACGGCAGCGGCAGCCACTCTAGCGGCAGCGGCAGCAGCAAGTCAACTCATCAGTCTGTTAGTGAAAAGCTCCACGAATTGTATCACAGTCTGCATGGCAACGAGATGGCCGACTCGACTGAGCCGTACCACGCGGATACGCTGCTACACGCCATACAGGATGTGAACGCCACGTTCGAGGGCAATCAGCAGCAGGATGCACACGAGTTTCTCATGTGCGTGCTGAATTGCATACGAGAAACGAATCAGTCTCTCATCAAGGCCATCGGCGAGTGTCCCGAAGTAATTGCGAATGGGTGAGTACACACACAGAGGCAGGCTGACAATTGAAAGTTGCAATAATGTCCTATTCCCATTTACAGCTACATCTCCAATCCCGACGAGACAGACACCGTCGACGCACTGGACCGTTCCGATGCGGGCAACCATTCGCTGTTGGGCACGTCGAGCAACGGCTCGATTGCAGCTAGTCAAACTCAAACGCAACCGTCGACAAAAACTTCGTTCTTCTCGCGCAAGTCAAAGAGAAAAGACGAGGTGAAATTGTCCAAGTCGAGCCGAGTGCAGTCCCCGCTGAAGGACAACAGTCCGACGACAACGACAACAACAACAAGCGGCAGCTTGGCCCCCGTGCACTCCGCCTCCAACAGTCTCTTCTATCTGAACACAGTCGATCTCAGTGGAGCGAGCAGCACTGGCGCTGCGGGCACAGCATCTCAGCAGCATCCAGCACCGACGAAGTACTCCAGTGATGATGAACTCAATGCGGCTAGTCAGCTGAAGGGCAAGATGCGGCTGGAGGATCGCATACGCGAGTTGAACCTAAACTTCTTCAGCACGGACTTCGAGGGCATTGTCGTACTGACAACCAAATGTCTGAGTTGTGAGACGATAACGCGACAGAAGCAAGGCATGCTGGATATATCGGTGCCAGTGCCGATCTCTGGCCACGACAATGCTGAGCTGCAGGAGAAACCCAGCGCCTATATACAGGTAAGCATCAGCTTCATCTATTTATTTGCATGTAATCTAATTGCATCCCTTTGCCTACTCGCAGAACTCTTGTATTACGCGTGAGTTTTTTCGTGGCGACAATAAGTACAGCTGCAACCAGTGCACTGGCTACACTGAAGCCATACGCTCGATTTCATACGAAGTGCTGCCACGTCTGCTGGTCATCCAGCTGAACCGCTTCTCGGGCGGCATGGAGAAGGTCAGCACGTATGTGCCGACCACATTTACGCTGCCCTGTTTCTGTGCCAAGTGCTGCGAGCTGAGCGACGGCAACAAGCTGCACGTGTACAAGCTCTACAGCGTGATAACGCATGTGGGTGCCACGCTGACTGTGGGACACTACATAGCGTACACGTGCTTTCTCGATTTGGCCAGCGACTATGTGAATTGTCCCAAGGATCGTCGCAACACGTCATCTAGTGCGCAGCAGCAACAGCAGCAGCAGCAACAGCAACAACAGCAACAGGCCTCATCCGGAGGCAATGAGAACGCTGCGCCGAGCAATAATGGCAGCAGCATCATTTCCAGCACACCCGTCACAACCGCCGCCTCGGCGGCATCGGCGGCCGCCTCAGCACTGGCCTCGTCGGGCACCAGCCTGATGAAGAAGATGAAGTTTGGACGCAGCAAGGCTTCGAGCAGCGGCGACATGAGCAAGAATGTAAAGCAACTGAACGGACTGACCAGCAAGACCATCACGAATGGCATCGGAAAGCTGAGTATGAACACCACGTGCCATGGCGTCAACTGCTGTGCCATGCGCTTGTGCTGCAGTCAGCCGCAGGCGCAGACTAACGCGGGCGCCAACAACAGCGCTAGTAGCGATTTCAGCGAGGAGTCACTGCAAAATGGAAGCAATAGCAACATCAGCTACGGCAGCTCGACAAACAGCGCTGCGGCCTACCCCACGGGCTATGGTAGCACGGGGCGTGGCGGCGTGAAGGCCAACTACCCGCAGGGCAGCAGCGAACCGATCTGGTATATGTGCGACGACGACAAGATCAAGGCGATGACACAACGCGAGTTCGAGGAGCTCTTGTCGCCGACGCGTAAGATAACGATAACGCCGTATCTGCTGTTCTATGCACGATTCGATCTGCAACCACAGTCGCAGTCGCAGTCGACACCGTCGAAGCCGAGCGCCTCGTCCACCCCGCCGCCGCCGGCTCCGCAGGGCTCGTGGTCGAACGATAACCTGCAGAGTGGCCTGCACAAGATTTGAGACATCTTGTCCACGCTTCGATCGGCTATCAGCTGCAAGGCGGAGAAGCCCAAAACCAGAATGAAATAAGCATAAGGATAAGCATCTATGTACGATATAGAGTATGTTACGATCGGATCGATATAGAATGTTACTTAGGTACATACTACGTCTCTAGTTTAGGACACACGCGTGTGCGCGGAATATAAGTTGAAGCAGAAGTCTGTTTGTTAAACAATGTACTCGTTTAAGGTCTATCGTTTATCTACATGCATAAAAACCCACAACTACAGTTAGTAATTGTACGACATCGTTTACGACTAATTTATCTCTGACTGAAGCCAGGCCTCGATGTGAGTAGCTGGCATCTGTTTATAGCTTAGCCAGATCCAGTTGAAAACGAAAGGAAGAACACGAACACGAAAATGATTCTATTGTCACCAAATTGATTAGTTTTAAACCCGGCATTTACAACAGATCTCGCGACCAGGTCGCGGCAGTTAATGCTTTTTTGTTTCTTGTTAGGCTACAGCTGAACTGCAACTCAGCAGTATCTCGTAGTAGGCATTCGTGAATTATATCCAATATATCGGTTTTAGTTGTCCCCCTGTATGTAATACGATACGCAGCTGCATTTCATCTGGCAATATTTTGTAAAAGTCTAAGGCTCTAAAACTAACTGCCAGCAATTAAAACGAAACGGAACGGAACGAACAGATAACAGATACAGATACAGATAATAGATACATATACCATTTAACAGATACCAGATTAAAATCAGATAATTGTAAACACGAATTTAACACGTTAAGAACGCAATTGAAAATGATTTGCTAACACACACACATACACACGCACACACACTCATGCATACAGAAACATACATACTATTTCGATATTTCATAGTCATAACTTCAATTAAAGCGAAATTTGTAAAAATCTGATGAGGTTGCTGCCAAGTTCTCTTCCACAAAAAACGATAGCGTGAAAAGAAAATTTAAGAAAAGTTTCAAAAACTACGATTACAATATAAATTGCATAAATCGCAGCCAGAGTCAGTCTCCGGCTCAGTCTTAGCCTCAGCCTCAGTCTCAGCCTGGTCAAGCGCATTGAGAATACGATATTTTGTTCAGAACAACCTTACATATATACATAGGCATAAATCAATATATACGTACATATTTAAATGGATATCAATGCATCTGGACTTAACAGTACTATACATATAGCTAGTTATATAGAACCGTGCATATATCGAGTGTTAAATAGTTGTTACAAATTAAACGCCTTTCTATTTAGGATGAATTCATTGAAAGCAATTGAGAATAGCAACAACAGCAACAACAACAACAACACATACACATACACATACATAAACCAATCGGAGAATTGTTAAACAGATTAATCACATAGTTTATGTCGATGTTTTCATACAGACACCCACACACACACGCATACGATAATTGTAATAAGTAATAACCATACACAAACAATACTTTATGCAATCTGTTTAGATGTTTAGTTCGTAATTTAGGTTTTTTCCAGAGCGCTGCTTTAGTGATATTAACATTTACAAACACAAACACACACATACATACACGTACACACACACACACAGACACACTAACATACCTATTTATTTAGATCGTAATAATAATTGTAATTTGTAATATTAACAATAATTCCAATGAAAACAGAACAGAAACCTTAATAAGAAAAAAGAAACATTCAACTCTCCACATGATACGAACGTTGTGTTAAAGAAGCGCCGTTGAATTCCCATTATTATTATGATTATTATGATTGATTAGCTTGACTAAATATACGAAATATACCACATAATATCCATAAATCCGTCTATATACTCTAACTTTCCGATCTGTTTCAGTTAACACCTCACACTTGTATATCCATATAGAGTTTATTGAATCTTTTAAATATGGGCTGTATGTATATTACTTTGAGTTCTTCTTATGAGCTGATGAGGGATCGCGTCGGACTACGCGTATTTAATTAAGGATAAACGTGGCTATTTCTTCGTCGTCAGGCTCTAAAGCAATGCCTCGATCGAGCGGGACATTTGGCTGTAGTTGCGCTCCTTCCACTGCACGTTGGTGAGCATCGTCTCCAGAGTTTGCTGAATGGCCTGCTCCAGGCCCTTCAGCGATGCCCGATTGGCTTTCACAAAGGTCTGGAAGTCTTCGAAGTCGCTCTGTAGGAAGGTCTGCTCTGAGAATGGCGGCAACAGGCGGGACATGTCCTTGGTAATGGGGTGGTAGCTGAAGAGTAGATATCGATGAAGGCATGGAAGTCAGGAGGATGTCAGTTAGCAAACTTACAACTTGTAGATGGCGTCAACGTTGTTCATAAAGTAATCTCTGGCCAGATGGAAGCCGATCTCATTGTAGGCCACAGCCTGGAAGGCCCACATCGAATCCTGTCGGCGAATTCCCTGCTTCGGATCGAATGTGAGTTCCAGGTAGCGTTGCAACAGCCAGATCTCACGCGAGCAACCCAACGAGGTGAGGATCGTGCGCTTCTCGGCAGCGACATTCGAGTTCTTGTAGCGCGTCCACAGGAACTGCCAGTCCGAGTCGTCGCCGTGGCGTATGGAAGTGCAGTACACCGTGTGCCGCAGATTGATGGGTACAGGATTCTTCTTGTCGGGATCGGACTCGGCGCGCCAGGCACGGTAATAGGTCTGGGCGACGGGCACACAGTCGTCCACCTGATACTGGCAAGCCCAATTGCCCACCATTGTCTTGAGCAGCACCTGATCCTGACGCTCAATCGAGCTAAAGGTGTCGTTCAGTCCGTTCAGGTGCTGGTAGATCGGCTCGATCAGCTTCTGCAGATAACGCTGTGGAAGAGGGAAAGGTGGAACACGTTGGATCAGCAGGTCAACACTGAGCAATCAGGCGATTCGAATGGTTACGTGGCGTGCGTGTCTGTGTGACTTACGAAAAACAACAGCTTTTATGTGGGCCGCATTTGTTTTAAAATACAAATCAGAATGAGAGCTGCAGGTTATGCGTGTGTGGTGGGCCAGGCTATAGAGGAGACTTAGGAACTGCAACTAACCTTGAAGAACTCGTAGTTCGGTGTCTGCCGCACAATGCTCTTCATGCGCTTCAGGTTTTCAAAAGCCGACTTCCAGGGTAGATACTCGCGTTCCCGCTTCAGATACTCGATCAAACGCATTGCGATCTCGTAGTCCTGTTCACCAGTCCAGGCCAAGTAGAGAGCATCGTCGATCAGCTGAGCTCGATTGATCACATGAATGCGATTGAAGTCGCCTTGGGTCAACGTCTCGATGAGCATCTTCCAGTTGCGCTCGTCATAGTTAACCTTGTAGAGAGTCGACAGCTGTGTGTTGAAGATAACCCACTGATCCTCACCAGGCAGATCTCTGATGGTCTTAGGCAGCACCTCGCCCGTCTTGTCGCACTCCATCCACGCCTTGGGCGCAGTATTGTTAAAATCTTGAACGCCCTGGGTGGTGTAACTGAGGGGAACCCACCAGCAACCACCGCGAGCGGCGCGTGAGATTTGCGTGTTCAAGAAGTAACGCTCCTGGGTCAGTTTGGCGGTGCCAGCTCCATAGTTGCGGGTCACATTGATGATGGGGTAACTGAGGGTAATTTGAGTTTGAAGAAAAGATAGGGTTACTCGCGGGATGTCTTAGGAGTAGAAGAATATCTTCAGTTTTGATTAAAGGCAAATCGTGTCAGCCAAGTACTTTATCCGTTGCAGCATTCTAGAAGTCTTAACACTTACCCAGTTTGTAGTGTCCACGAGTCCATGATGCTCTTGATGTCGTAGCTCTTGGGCAGAGCGCGGTACTTGTGCGCCGCCTGCGTGAGCGCCTCCCACAAGTTGTCCTGCTCGGCATTCTTGTATGAGAACTGCTGCAGATAGTTCTGCAAGCCGGCACGGAAGGATTCATCGCCCATGAACAGATGCATCATGCGCAGCACCGTCGAGCCCTTCTGGTATGAGATCTGATCGAAGCTCTCCGAGATTTCAGAGACCATTTCGATGGGTCGCGAGATCGGATGGCTACTCTCGAGCGCATCCCTGCGGAAGATGGTCAGCAGATTGCCCAACGACTCCTGCTCCATGGCCTGCCACTCCGGATTGATGTTCTCCACACCCAGGCTGGCCACATAGGTGGCGAAGCCTTCGTTCAACCAGAGATCAGTCCACCATTTCATGGTCACCAAGTTGCCAAACCACTGGTGGGCCAACTCGTGGGCAATGATCGACGCGACACGCTGTTTGTCCGCCAGCGAGGAATGATCGGCCGAATAGAGCAGGGCTATCTCTCGGTATGTGACCAATCCCCAGTTCTCCATAGCGCCCGCACTGAAATCCGGTATGGCAATCTGATCGATCTTGGGCAGCGGAAACTTGATGCCGAACAACTCCTCGTAGTACTGCAGGACCTTGGGTCCAAAGTCGGCCGCATAGTCGCATTGCTCGATGGCGTTGGGCCTGGCCCAAGTGCGGAACAGTGTGCTGTTCGGCAAGGTCGAAGGCTTGTGCGAGAAGTCGTTGACCGAGTAGGCAATCAGATAGGTCGACATGGGTACAGACTCCTCGAACTCGCACCAAATGTAGTCGGCGATTTGATCGCTGCAATGGCAGGCCACACACCATCAATATAGTGTTCAGATATTGAACTAGACCTGCGGTTCAGTTTACTTACTTGGGCTTGATCTCCTTAACCGGCATGTTGCTCAGGCCAGTGAACTTCTTGTGGTAGCCCAACGTCACCACAAACGGTGCCTTGAAGTTCGGCTCATCGAAGCAGGGGAAGGCCAGACGGGCGGATGCAGGCTCGAACTGTGTAATGGAAATCCATCTGCAGGGCAGGGGTAAAGGCAGAAGTCAACTTATATGTATGCCTCTGTCTTCCAATTAAACTTAAACTTAAAAGGCTGTATAGCAGAGTACATTACGCTCTTAAGTTTTAATCTAAACTTAGAATATGCTTTATATCTCCTCTGTCTCCTACCTGGTCTGATTAGCCACGGGATCGAGGTAGGAGCTCCTGTAGTAGCCCTCCAGCTGGCGATTGAGCTCGGCCTTAAACGGCATCGTCAGCTCGTAGACCTCTCCGGCCTGTAGTTCGCTGCACGTGTGCATCACATAGAAGTCATGGATGACATTCACCTCCGTGGAGGAGACGCAATTCTTCTTGCCCGCACTGGACGTGTCCCGCAGCGTAATGTGCTGCTCATCGATGGTGAGATTCTTGGCGTGCAGCGTAATGTTCTTCGTGTTGTGCAGCACCTCGAAAAGGATTTTCACGTTGCCCTCGAAGCGCAGGTCCTCGGGGTTCTCCAGATGCGTTAGCACGCGCAAGTTGTACTTCTGCGGACTCAGCGCGGTCGGCAGGCGGTAATAGCTATAGCCGGCACTGGCCGTGGCCAGGCCCAGCAGCAGGGCCAACAGCGAGTAGAGCAACTTCATTTTGGAAGCCTGCGAAGTGAGAATAAAGCAATTAACTAAATCACTCGACTGAGCTCACGTGAAAATCAATTAATAAAACAAGTCGAACGGAAAGCAATCAGCTCATTGCGGTTCTTTGTTTTTTTTTTTTTTGCTGTTATATTGTTGTTGTTTTAACTGCTGTTTGCTTTGCTTAATGCAAATATGCTTGGCTTTTCGGCCATGCGGCGCACGTATTAAGGTCTGGGCCAATGAAACTTCAATCGAGCTGATTGTTGTCATTCTCGGCGCGTCGCGCGTAACGTCGCCCGGTCACGTGCGCGATGATCTTCAGTCTGCAGCGAGAACTGATTATGAGTTGCAACTGCAATGGGAGGCACTGATCCCAGCGTTCCCACTTGGCTGGAGCGGAAGACAAGAACAACTGGATATTCCAGCTGCCAACTCGTTTGCCACACTCCGCTCCATACGCATTAATACACATCCAAGGCAATAAATATGTATTTATTTATTTATGCAAAATCCGCACTCGCTGCGTAGTGCGTGTGAGTGTGTGTGTGTGTGTGTGGGCGCAAGTCCAATGAACTCTATGCCAACTCCGCCAAGAACCCGATTTCTATTGCCAGCGCTTAGCAATGTATCGGGAGCAGTCGAACGCAATTGGTATTCCCTTCTATATTGATTTTGATTGTAATTCTAATTCTGTATCTGACTATGACTCTGACTCCGATACTCCGCACTTTCCCTTGCCAGAAACGCAAGTCACGTTCACGTTTCACGTTCAGATTGGATGCAATGAGGGCTTTCATCTCTTGCTCTCGGTTCTCGTACATATCATATAATTTTCGCACATGGCATTGACTCTTTAATTGAACTTAGTTCCGCCTATAAATATAATTCAAGCTCCCAATTAAATGACGCCTTTTAATTCTGTATTCCCTTCGAGAGTGTAACTATCGTCACGTATTTTGTAGCTATCGTTTGTTGTTTTAGATATAACATTTCAAATTGACTGATTTTTAAAGTAAAGTATATATCACATATATAAGGCATTCTGACGGTTTTAAATTTATAGATGTACTTTGATTTGATTTATAGTCAAGTTTTCTAAGAACTTGTGCGAAACATTTAAAACTGAATAGGGTAGTGTTTTTTAACAACAATATTGCTATTTGAAATTTGTGTAAAATATGTGTATACCTGTAGTTAATAGTGATCCCGTAACTATATACCTGTCAGTTCTGAAAGTGTGTAATATATGTATATTTGTAGTATATAGTGATCGCGTAATTATATAACTGTCAGTTCTGAAATTGTTAGATTTATTGTCCAATTTTAAGATTGTAAAACTCAATTTTAACTATTCTTTTTATATATCGTATGTGTATTTCATTTAAAATTTACGTTTATTGTGGGGTATTCAGACTACTCTAGAATTATCATAAATTCTTCAAACTTGAAACTGTTAGAGGTACTTTAAATTTGGGTTGTTAAGCAAACAGAATTACTATATTAACTCAAACTTCATTTCTAGATCTTTGTTGTTGCCTTTAACTTTTCAAATACTTAAAATGTTGGGAAAAGAAAAAGGCTTTATATAGTGAGCTGAATAACGATATATTAACGAGCTGTTTTAACTGCATGACATTTCTTTTTCGATATATTATGCACTTCTCCATGTTGTCATACACCAAGTCAAATTTAATGCTGAGTATCTGCCTGTCAGGCTCTGTGCACATCCGCAAAGCTTACACGACTCTCACCATAAACAATATTTACAGCGCACTGTCGCTGTGTAGTTTCTAGTATTTATTATTAAGAGAATCAATTTCAAATTTATTACGGGGCGTTCGGTACTTTACAATTTACACTCTACAGTGCGGGACAGGAGGGTGTTGGTGGACGGGACGGAGGCAGTTTCCCCTAAGTCGAGACTTTGTAACAGTTGTCAGTTGTGGGTTGTCCGGTTGTCCGCTATTTATGTTTACAATCCCGAAAGCAAGTTCTTAAATTCTTAAATTCACAGCCTGATTGGCATTGCAGCACACACACACAGTACACACACATAGCACACACTTCGAGTGAAACCCGTTTTAAAGTTCTTCTCTTTTTGGGCTGCTGTTGTTCTGCTAATTGCTGCGCGGTGTTAACTTGAAGTTTGCCTTTTGCTATTTGACTTGCTCTCGTCTTGCACGGCACTACGTGTACAGCACTTGGCACTCGACTAGTGCCACTTGACACGCTTTCAACCGACCCGTAAGCGGCAACTACAGCGGCAACGGCAACGGCAGCGACAGCGACAGCTGAAGTCCAAGTCCAATCCAAAACGAGTGCGAGCCGAGCGCTGGTCGGCGGCAATCTAAAGATTTTCTCAGCGCAGCGCTTTTATCTTATAGGCACAAATACTAATGCAAGCACACGCACAAACACAGCGACACCGACACACACACACACACAGATACAGTACGCGCTGCTTGACCGTCGCAGCATTGAAACGGCGACGGCGGCGGCGGCTTAAACGAGTGCGATTCGTGCTTTGGCGTCGGCGCAGTTCGCGCTTTCGCAGTACCTTTATCAAGCGCACGCACACACACCAGCACCAGCACACACAGACGCACATACGCAGCGGGTAGCGCGTCGATTGCGTGCGCTGTGTAATGGCAGGGCTTACGCGGCGTATGCGTGATTTTGAATTTCAATGAGCGAGCGACAGCAAAGGGTGAGAGGAAGAGTGAGAGGGAGGCAGCACGAGAAGAAATTGGTGAGCGCCTGAGGATGCTCTGTGCTTGTGCTGTTGCTCTTGTTGCTGCTGCTTGTTCTTGCTTTTGCTGTTGTTGTTTTTGTAGATGTTGCTGCTCTTTTTGTTGTTGATGCTGCTGTGTTGTTGTCGTTGTTGCTTCTGCTACTGCTGTTGCTGTGGCTGTTGTTGCTACTTTGGTTGCTGCTGTTGTTCGACTCTTACTTTAGATGTTGCTGCTTATGTTGCTGCTGCTGCAGTTGTTGCTGTTGGTACTGTTGCAATTGTTGCTGCTGCTGCTGTTGTGGTTGCTGCTGCTGTTGCGGTGGTTGGCGCTACTGATTTTATTGCTGCTCTTGTTGCTGCTGTTGTTGCTGCTGTTGTTGCTGCTGTTCTTGCTGCTGCCGTTGTTACTGTTGTTGATGTTGTTGTCGCTGCTGTTACTGTTTTTTTTTTTGCTGTTGCTGTTGATGTTGTTGGTACTGTTCCAAATGTTGCTCCTGCTGCTGTTGCTGTTGCTGTTGTTGCTGTTGTTGCTGTTGTTGCTGTTGTTGCTGTTGCTGCTGTTGTTGCTGCTGTTGTTGCTGCTGTTGTTACTGTTGTCGATGTTGTTGTTGATGTGATTGTCGCTGCTGTTACTGTTTTTTTTTGCTGTTGCTGTTGATGTTGTTGGTACTGTTCTTGCTGTTGCTACTACTGCTGCTGCTGCTGCTGCTGCTGCTGCTGCTATTCCTGTTGCTGCTGCTACAGCAGTAACTGCTGCTACGGCTAATATTACGGCTAAAATTGCTATTACTATTTATTCTTGTTGTTATTCCATTTCTTTGCTGTTGCTGCTGCAGCTGCTGTTGTTGACGCCGCCAACGTATTTTTGACCTTAATTGCGCTGATTAACCCGTTTCGCAGCACTTCCCCAATGGGCCAAGCGCAGCACCCACCACCCAGCAAGCACAGGCCCAGGCCCAGTCCCAGTCCCAGTCCCAGGCCCAGAGCCAGTCCGAAGCCAACCCGCTGGTCAGACAGAAGGAGGACAGAGCAGATAAGAGGACCGAGGACAGAGTACAGCGCACAGCGTGCAGCATTTCGGGCACCCTGCAGCTGAGCGCGTAATTGCCTGCACGCTCGCTGCACAGCGGTGTCCACGCAACTGTGTTATCTGTGCGAGTGTGTATGTGTGTGAGTGAGTGCCTCACTGGCATAATAAAATATAATATCGCACTTGGCCGAGTTCACCCTACGCCTCCCTACCCCTCCCGGTCTCGCTCACGCTCCTGGGTCGCTGCAAGTGGGCGGCTTGCCCTGCAGATTTCGCCTGCTGCTTTAAGTTCGCTTAAGTCGCAGTTAAATCCGAGTGCTAATTGCCACAAATGTTAATTGCAGCAAATGGACGAGAAAAGGGAGAGGGAGGGGGTAGGGGGGAGGGCAATCGGATAGTCGAACAGTCGCCGGGATTACAGCTAATGGCATTCTGCTAATTGAGGGACTTGCCAGGCATTCGCAGCGAGCAATAATTCAATAGGGAAACGCTGCAAGCTTGCTAATCAAATCGCATGTCCTTGGGCTATAATTATAGGTGAAGCGGGCGTAAGTTTAATCGATGTTGAGAATAAAGTGTAGTGTATTAAAGTAAGCAGATAAAGTGAGAGTCAAAAGTTTTCCAGAAGGAGTTCTTATAGGTGTGAGCTGCAAAATGACCTTTTATCTATAATATCTACGAGGTGATATTATTATTATTATTATTATTATTAAATTATTATTATTATTATTATTATTATTATTATTATTATTATTATTATTATTATTATTATTATTATTATTATTATTATTATTATTATTATTATTATTATTATTATTATTATTATTATTATTATTATTATTATTATTATTATTATTATTATTATTATTATTATTATTATTATTATTATTATTATTATTATTATTATTATTATTATTATTATTATTATTATTATTATTATTAAAATTATTTTTACTATGAAAAATATGGATAATTTGGAATTCACTTCAAATTTTATATACAAAATTAAATTAAGTGCTGCGAAACACTGGAAATGTTGACAGTGACAGTTTTCAATAAAAAAAAAGTGTACAAGTGGTACAAAGTTGGCCGAAAAGACACGAAAGAAAAATCTTAAGAGAAAGTCAAATAGTTTGCCCAAGAAGTTCTAGCTTATATATATTTTTTGAACTTGAAATTGTAAAATAAATAAGTTCTACAGATTACAGTTTTTAATATTAATATTAAAATATAAATATCGTGCATATATTGTGACTTCAATTGTAATTTTTATGATTTTCCAAATATGGTAAAAGCAAATGTAAATAAATATATGTTTTTGAATTTTGGAATATAGAACAAGTAAAGAAAGCCGCAGTTTAGTGAGCTCGACAGTATTAATTAAAGTATTTAATATTAATTACATCTCTTTGCATCGCCCAAGCATGCATGTATTGACTCTACAGGCACTTGCTGATCTCACGCATACATTCAAACGCATGCAAATTTTGAAATAAAACTCATTTTTTCATGTTATACTTCACAGGGCTAAATCTACGCGGATATTGATGCTGATCAAGAATATATATACATATTTTTCAAATATATCTTGTATCCATTGCGACTTACTGAACTCATATAAAAGGTATCAATATATCTATACGATTTAAATGTAGAGTAAGAGCGCGTCGAACGCATTGCAAGAAACGCTGGGAAAACTGTGCTGAGCTTGTAAGTATGAAGCGCAACACGAAAACCGGAAGGTTGTTCATGCAAAGCGAAAAGGTTCAATGGCACTTGAAACGCATCCATGAGCGGATTTCGATTTGAATTGCAAAACTGAGCGCAGAGTGTAGTAGTAAGACGGGCAACTCTTTGAGGTGGACCCTCAGAGTAGACGCAGTGAAATTAAGGCAGAATTAAATACAGCTACAACTCTTAACTTTCTAAACTTTGTAGTTAATAATATTAACTTAATATGCTCTATGCTGATTAAGAACGCAGTGGGTGATTGCTTATTTAGACAGCAACCAATTGCGACATTTTCAACGGCATTTTTCGCCTTTTGTAGACAATACAGCGACTTAGCGTGGACAACAACCCACACAGCAAAGACAACTGCTGTTAGAGCAGAACAGCCTTAACAGCACGCTGCAAGGTGGCAGCCTTTGTTTCTGTATATGTCTGGCAACGCTCTCGAATTGCCGCCAAATTTAAAAGTAAAAAAAAATTGCTGCCATTTCACTTGATAAATTTTAAGAAAAGCAATAAAAATGCAGTAATTTCAGTTCGGGGTTTCGTGTTATATTTAAAATTTACGCCTTTGTTCAATAATATTGCCTTTTTTGATGCAAAAATAAGCTTTGCTTAAAATAATCATTATAAAATAAGGTCGGGGAGCAGGGTGTACAGGGGTCCTTGTGACGGTTGGTTTAATTACATAAAAATAAACAAATAATAAGCGTAAATTGTACCTATCAGAAGTTTTCAACTTTCAACTCTTATGTATAGTCGCTATGTCTAGGTGTGTGTGTATAATATATATATATGTATGTATGTATGTCGTATGTTTATGATGATTGTGCGATCGTAAATGTGAATTGGGTTTAGCCATGGCTTCTCTCTTTCTGCTTATCAACTATGCATAAGGGGTCTGTGTTCAGAGGGGGGCGTGGTCGATTCTATTACTCTCGGGGCCTCTTAAAAATTTATGACATTAACTTTTTCGTTTAGATTATAATGCACATAATTGTTACGTTAAAATTCGACCTAAAGACCTAATCAATTGAACTAAATCAAAAATTTCATAAAAACAATAAAATGAGCGCGTAACTAACTAAAAACTGAAGTCAAAAGTCTGCAAATGTCGCGGCCTTATCGGAGTTGTGTGTGAGTGGTGAGTGGTGTGTGGTGTGTGGTTGGGTGTGGCTCTACAAATTAAGACTTACGAATTAGGAAATTAACAAACGAAAATCAACAAAATCAACTTAAGATTGTAAATGAAATAAATATCCAGTTGTTCCTATTTACAAACATATCTCTCCATCTCTGACTGTATCTCTATCTCTATCTCTATCAGTATCTGCCTCTGGCTCTCTCTAGTCGCAGTCCCGCTGGGGGATCTACAGCATGAGGCGCGAGCGCGACTTCTTGAAGCGACCCGTGGTGCTGCCGCCGAGCCCGTCGCCGTTCCAGGACTTGGACTTGGCGCGGAAGTGGCGGTACGCCTCGTTGTAGGCCGGCTCGAGCATGGGCCGGTAGGCGTTCGGCTGGCACATCTCCGACTGTGTCTCGTAGAACTCCTTGTAGCCGTTGTGCAGCAGATAGATCTCGGGGTAGTGCAGGGCCGGATACGCATTGGTGTTGCGCTCGCGGTCAAGGCTGCGCAGGAAACGCGACATCTTGGGGCCGCGCTCCGAGGAGAACTCACAGTGGAAGATGATGATGTTGCGCTTGTTGCCGGACTCGGCGTTCTGCTGCTGCTGCAGCTCAGTCTGCTGCGCGGAGAGGAACTCCTCGAGGATCTGCTCGTGCGTGTACAGATTCTTGGCGCCCCGAATGTGGCCGCCTTCAAACTCGTACGGGTAGCGGCAGTCGATGATGCGATAGCTCGCCACCTGGTCGTCGAACTCGCCATTCAGCAGACGCGCCACCGTGCTGCTCGAGATCGACTTGAGATCCCTGTGGCGGCCCTCCATCAGCGGCAGTGCGTACGCCTTGCTGAAGTCGCCGATCAGCTCCGGCTCGTTGCGGTTCTCGGAGCGGGCCAGCGCGGACATGATCTCAGCATCGTTGAGGGACATGCACTTGCGCAATGGAGGCGCATGCGAGTGGCTGCTGCTGTTGCTGGAGATGTTGCTGCTGCTGCAGCTGCTGCTGACTGGTGTCGGGGGTGTGGGGCAGTTCTCCTTCTCGACGCAACGGTGGCGCTTGCTCTGGATGGGCGAGCAGTTGGCCGATGCGGGTGGTTCGGGACGCTTGAAGCAATCCCGTGCAGTCTCTGGCGTCTTTGGTTGCTGTTGCTGTTGTTGTTGTTGGTGCTGTTGTGCCAGCTGATTGCTGTTTGTCTCGGTCATGCTGAGGCAGCGGCGCACCGACGGACGACGCATCATCAGGCTGAGGCATTCGGGCGACTGTGGCGCCACCTTGATCTGCCCGCTGATCAGCGAGTTGAGGCCGCTGGGCAGGCCGAGCGCTGGCTGTGCCTGCAGCGATTGCTGCTGGTGTTGCTGGTGCTGCTGCTGCATGCCGGCGAACGATTCCATCTCCAGCAGCTCCATGTACTCATCATCCATGGAGGACTCCATGGAGCCAGTGGACGAGAGGCTGTTGAAGACGCGGAAGCTGCGCGCTGGCGTCACATTGCTGTTCCGGCTGCTGCCGACGGACGACTGCAACGACTGCATCTTGGGCTGGCGTACAATTTGGAAGCGCTGCGGCGAGCCCTCGGGCGAGAGCAGACCGAGCAGTTCCGGACTGACGGCACGCTGTTGGGGCAGGGCAAGTGCATCGTCATCGTCGTAGAACGAGAGCTCCTCCTCAGCGTCCATGGCCATGACATCGTTCTTGATGCAGGCCAGCGAGCGGCGAGCGCGGCGGTTTGAGCCGTTCTTGTTGTTGTTGCTGCTGCCGCTGTTGCGAGAGAGAGAGAGAGAGAGAGGAAGAGTGTGGATTAGTCAACTGTCTGTCTGATCGGGTCATTAAACCCGCAGCTAAATATATTTTCGTTTATGGTGGTGGTGGTGGTGCAGGCGGCGGCGGCGCCGGTGGTGTAAAAGCAACAACAACAACAACAAAACAAATATTGAGCTGAGACAAGCGAGGGGTTGCTCAGCTGCTGTTGTTGTTGCTGCAGCTCGTTGTATGTAATTTTGTAAATTGGGAATTTGAAATTAGAATTCTCGTTTCCACTGCACTCCCGCCGCAGCTCCTGCTCCCGTTCTCTTTCCCACTCAGTTTGGTTTTTCCTTTGCGGTACTTTAGGCGGAATTCCCCTTTCGCACACGTTCTGCTCGAGCTGCTTTTGTAGCGTGCTGTGTGCCGTGTTGTGCATCTGCATCTGCACTTCGACTTGCTCGACTTTCGGGTCACGCGAGCCAGAAGCTTCAACAGCAACAACAACAAAGACAGGCAGACAGGCAGACGGACGGACGCACGGACGGAGGGAATGATGGACACACTGCGCTTGCGAAATCTCATTTCTTTGCGCAGTTCGCGGAAGCCGGTTTAATGAATGAAACACCAGCAACAACAACAACAACAACAGCTGAGCGCCAACAGAGTCCGAAAAAAAAAACGTGTCGCTCGCGCTCGTGTGGAGCGTGCAAAAAGAACATAAAAAAGCAACGCAGCGAGCAAAAAGCACTCTTACTTTTGTTCAACAGCGCAGCGAGCAGCGCAGTCGGCGCCGGCAGCGGCTTCTTTGCTGTTCGCTCCGCTGTTCCGTTGTTCACAGTTGCTTTTGTGTTCGCGCTGCTGTTGTTGTTTTTGCTGTTGTTGTTTTTGCTGCTTTCAAGTTCACGCCAAGTTTACTTGCACTTTTCGCGCTGCGCGCTAACTGTTCTATGTTTAGTTGCACTGCTCTTCCCACTATTATTGCTGCTATTCCCGATATTCTGCTCGATAATTACCTGATATTGCAGTCCATGGTGCAGTTGTTCTCCTCGGCGATTGTTTCCCACAGCATTTTGTTTGTGTTTGTGTAGTTGTTGTTGTTGTTGTACTCGTTGAAAAAGTTCAAAATGTTTTTTTGCGTTGCTTTCTCGCTTCGTTTATTTGCCAAAAATTGCTAAAACACAATTTTCGCACGTTTTCGGCTGGCACACGCACATGAACAGTTAATTTAGTTGTGTTTCGCTTTTGATGCTTCTTGCAGTCTTGCACTTTGTAGTCCTTCGTAGAGTTGCTTGTTGTTGTTGTTGTTGTTGCATTTGTCGATGTTTTAATTATTAAATTGCTAAATACTAATATTGCATTTTTGTTGCATAGTTCGGGAGTTTTGCATTAATGTGTCCTTTTAAACATTGTTGAGTTTGTTGTTGTTGTTGCAGTTGCAGTTGCTAGTGAGTTCTTTGTGTGCTGCTTGTATTTATCCAATCGTTTCAACACACACACACACAGTTACTGCACTACCGTACGAAGGCAGCTCGAGGCGCAGATGTTGACACGACGACGAACAGAAAACAAATGTGCTGCTCGCTCCGAGCGCAGCTGGTTTTAAAGAGCAGCCGAGCCGAGCGGAGCCGAGCGACGACGACGACGGCGACTGCGGCTCGGTGCAACCCCCGCTGTCGACGCAACGCAGTCGACGTCGCTGCTCTTTTGTGCGAGCAGCAGCGCAAGTATAACGGAGCGATGGCAGGACGAGGAGCAAAAGAAGACGGAGCGAGAGCAGGAGCGAGAATGGCAACGGCAACGGGAGTGGGAGCGGGAGCGGGAGCAGCAGCTACATATCTATGTAGTTGTGTTCTATGCTATGCACTTTTCCATTTTCCATTTCTCGTATCCCTATTCCTTGCTCTTCTCCTGCAGCGGCATGGTCAGAAAGCGGAAAAAAAGAAGAGGTCGGAAAATCAAAGTCGAATCTCTGCAGTTGGAGCGCTGGCGTGAGCATGAGAACGAGCGCGGCGGGCAGCACCAATTGCAACAGGTAGCTCGTTCCGAAGCTCGGTTTCCCCTTACACGCAGCGAGATCGGAGCACAAGTGAAGGCAAGATTTTTGGCGCGCGAGCTTTTATAGCACGCCAGCCGACGCTGAGCGCCACTCGGTCCGAGCGCTCGAATGCCGAGTGCCCGCCCGATGGGGGCCGAGTGGCGCGTCGCTGCTGGGGCCGACACGAGCCGAGCCCAGCCGAGCCGAGCCGATGGGAGAGACGAGCAAAAACACATGTGATTCACGTTGCAACAGCCTGTGATGCCGTGCTCGGGTCCGGGCAAATCTCTGCGTCGAATTGAAGACCGTACCGTATGTGCCATTGTATGTAAATACGTATGTATGTATGTACATATGTATGCATGTACATACATCGGCATCGATTGTGTCGTTCGCAGGTAATAATGTGAGATCCACGCATTCCGCGACGCCTGCCCGCCCCTGGCACCCCCCGCCCAAGCGTGCAGAGCATCAGCAGGTAGTCGCAGTGGTCCCGGAGCCCCAGTCATATGATCGATACTGCTCTGGGGGAGGTGGGGCGGGGCGTGTCTTTTGTGTTTTGCAGACGAAGACGCCAATGTCGTTAAATGAGCAGCGCTCCATGTCTGCAATGTCCCTGTGAGTGTGTGTGTGCGTGTGTCTGTGCGAATGTGTGTGGGCAGTCGCGGCAAAGTTAAAGCAAAAATCGTACATACACACATACACATGTGGTGAAGTATGCAAGCATGATTGTGTGCAGTATGCACAGGCCCTGCGGGAGTCGTGCCAGTCGAGAGCTGTGGAGAGCAAAGGGGGCACCCATAGGTACAACAGGGCCAGGGCCAGGCCAGGCAAGTGCCAGTTAAGACTTTGTGGTCGCATCAGCGAGAACACGCTGCAGCATCATTTACTATACAATTTTTAATACTAGCAATAATAGGCAAACCAACAAGACACACACACGCAAATATACAAAAAGCATACTAATGCAATCGCACACACACATGCAAAGCAAATCATATGGTGTGCTGCAAATGATGTTTGGCAGAGTTGCCATCCGCAGCAAAACGCGCTCAAAGCCAAATGAGCTACGGTTTCATTCTCTTGAATTCTTTTGGGCTTTTGTGCTGCTGCAGGAAGAGGATCATCTTTTTGGAGAGAATAAAGAAGAGCGCAAAGGACGCAGAAATCATAAAGTGGTTTCGAACAAGTTCAAAAACAAGCGAAGAAATAAGAAAAGCTAAAATCTCATTCATAGTAAGTGACAGTGGGCCGAACGCATTGAAAAAGCGGATGCCTTGTCGCATATATTTATGTATGTACATTTTTATATGGCACATCGCCTACATATACATATGTACAAATTAGCATATAATCAAGCATAAAGATGTACATAAGCTCGTATGAATTTTGCGTAATTACATTATGGCGAAATATTTTTGTCAGGCTGCAGTGATTTCGGTCCATTTGATTTTAATTGGCATTTAAAAGTAATAGGTCGTTTACCACGGTGCGGCGGCACAGCAGAGCACCGAGGACTGAGCGCAAAAAGGGCAAACTGAGAAATCAAAAATGTATGCAAAAAAAACTCACGCACACTTGTGCATGGAACGCGAGTGTTATGTTATGTGTGCGTGTGCGTGTGCGTGTGTGTTGGTGAATTTGATTGCGGGCAAAGAATAGGCTGCACACCAATACAAGCTAAGCCCATGGCACTGCAGCAACAACGTGAATGGGAATGGGACACAACAATAGCAGCAGCGGGAGCAACAAGAGCAAATAAACTTCAGAAAAAAAAGGAGAAACAAGGAGAGAACGTGAAGAACTAAATTGTAAATCGAAATTCCAAGAAGCGAGCTCTGAGATTCGCTTTTTTTAAGCGCCTGACGTCGGCAGCGGCAGCGGCAGCGACACAAAAAAAAGTGTGCAAAAAATCGTATAAAAAGCATTTGAGATACTTTTACGCGCGCGCGCGCGAAACCCAATAGGCGAGGGGCGGAGCGGGCTGAGGTTTCCTCCGAGTGTGTGTGCCTGAGTGTGTGTGTGGCACTTAGGGCGGTGCTGGGCAAGATGTGCATACAAAGGTATCGCAGTGACGTCGGAGACGGCGAGACGTGCAATTAGTGTGCAATGAAACAGAGAGCGATGAATTTGATGGATAGGCGAATAATGGCCATTTAAGCATTTGCATATCAACAAATGTGCACACATACATACATACATACATACATACATACATACATGCGTGCATGTGCATGTGTTTGTGCCTGCTCGCGACGCCCCCATGGCGCGCAGCATTTGAATTGGAGATTGGCAGAAGTGTTGAAGGTTTTTGAACTTCACATAGGCCGATATTTAGGCCGATGCGAAGGAGACATAAGAACATAAAAAAAGTAGGGGAAATCACAGTACGAACACACACACACACAAATGCAGCCTATGTACATGTACCATGTACAAATCGAAGAATTGGAAGAAGTCGCATAGACAAATACTGATCAGAAGGAATGCTCACACACACACGCACACACACAGCAGACAAACAGTTAGAAGAGCATGGGCATGCCTTGTAGCGGGGAATGACCCTCGGTACCGTTTCGATCGGCCTGCCTGCCTTGTGGCCTGCTCATATGTGCGAGTTCGATCAGCTGATCAGCTGTAGGGGCCGAAGGACATGCACACAGCGGAGAACGAATTAGTCCTGCTGTTCTGTGGTATGTGTGTGTCACGAGCAAACGAACGGGAAGGGGAACGAGGATAACGCGCGCGTAAATTCCTTAACACGAGCCTGCCTGTGTGTGCGTGTGCGTGTGCGTGTGCGCAAGACGAAACAGGGGGAAGTCTTGGCGGGCGCTGAGATTTCATGCGGCCGACGTCGACGTCGACGCGCAGCAGAGAGCCAAGAGCGCAGAGCGAGCAGCGAGCAGCGAGCAGCGAGGAAGCACGAGTATGTAGGTGAAGAGCGTGAGCCCAGAATGAGTGTGCAAAGAGGAATTGGTTTTTGCGCCAAAATCTCTGTCCTTCTATGTATATGTAAGTCAGTGTGTGCGCGTGCATGTGCGTGCATTATGCTAGTGTGCAGGACTCGTCTGGAGGCAGCACGCACACTTGCATGCACTTTTTATGTATGTATGTATGTATGTATGTACCTACGTACACATATAAATTAGTGTGTTTGTACTGTCGGCGAGCCTGTTTAGCTGCCACCTCGACGTTGACGTCGACGTCGACGTCGACGTCTCTGCTGTGGTTCCTGCAGTCGTTCTCGCTCCTCTGACTATGCGCTTTGTTATTGTTGCTGCCGCTGCCGTTGTGCGTTTGTCTTTTTGCCTTCGCCTTGGCCGCCAGTCTGCGTTTTGTTGTTGCTATTTTGTTTCCTTCGCGGTCTCCCCGCACTCTCTCCGTCTCTCTCGCTTGCTGAGTGCTCCTTGCCTTGTCTACAAGCTGATTGTGAGAAATATTTCTGTGCGTGTCCAACGGCTCAGCGTTCCACCGGCATGTTCAATGGTCAGCGATCTCAGTCCCCCTACGTTTCCCCCCGCCGTGTCTCAGCCCCACTTCCACACTAATTGATTCTCTGCATAAATTTTATTTAAAGCTTTAATAAATGTCAAAATAAGCAATTCATTTCGATGTTAGAGAACGCATTCATTCATTCATACTCGCACGCACACACACACACACACGCAGACTGGCATTCTCCCAAATGAAGCTTTCTCCGCGGCAATCAATTGCCGGGTTCAGAGTTTAAATGTGCCTCAGTGAAAAGCGCGCCAGACGCTGCACGGCGCCTTCTGCTGGATCCGCTGCCCTCTCGGCGGACGATCTGAAGTCACGCGGCGTGTATTCGTTGTGGGAGGTGAGAGATTTTCACAGCTGTTTTTGCAGCTCTCGCAGATATAAATATTGGTATTGAAATTTAAGCTTTGCAAAAATACTGGAAATATCGTAATGAATTTCCTAAGCATGCGTAATGAACTTGTGGCATTGAATCACTGTAAACAAGTTCCGGTGCGATGAGTAAGAAACAAATCAGAGCATAAAAATTAATTTAATTGTACGTGGGTCGCTCAATATGTCTTTAGAAAAAATAAATAATAATAATAAATAAAAAAACACTGTTTTTTGCAGAAATTTTTTTTATTTTTCAACATAGTCCCATTTTAGCTCTACACACTTTGCCAATCGTTTTACCAACATTTTTATCCCGTCCAAAAAATAGGATTTCGGATTTCTTCACTCGGATTTTTTAAGGACTTATTGAACGACCCTCGTATATCTGCGCAGATAAAGCTATTTAATTTATTTGCTCACAAGTTTTATACTCTATGTTACAAATTTTATATTGTTTGCCTTATTCCCTTCTTCTTCACTTCATTTCATGTCTATATTCCCTCTGCAGCTTTTGCTGCAGCGCACCGGAAGCAACACCTGAAATTCTCAGTGCCTGCACATGTGTTTGTGTGTTGGAGTCGCCCCTCACGGCAGGCAGGGCACCCTCACTCTCTCTCGCTCCCCCTCGCTCACTCTAGCTCTTGCTGTTTCGCTCGCTTCTAACGGTCGGGGCTTCGAACTGCTGATAAGTTGAGCAGCTCAAGCTTGCGGAGCCCCAACGACGTTGCTCTCATTGTTTGCCGAGCTCTAAGCAAATAGGCATATGTCGGTTATGCGAGCGAGTACATAGGCACTATGTACACAAATACTGGTACTGGCTATGTGCATTTGCACATGCGTGTGTGTGTGTGTGTGTGTGTAGTATGTGGAATGATATGGCAGCCTCAGGAAGTACTAATCAACATTGCTGCTCGGCTCAGCAGCACAACAAAAGTTGATATTGTATGTGGGTAAACAGCAATAACAACTTTAAGTTGGCTTGGTGTGTGTGCATGTGTGTGTGTGTGTGTGTGAGTGCTGGTTGTTGTTGCAGTTTGTTGCTTAATTAGCGAACAATGTTCTTGACATGCTTAGATATTTTTTATGGCTCACGCATTTCGCGCGCAATTCGATTCAAAGTCTGATATGGCATACGCCTATATATACTACACTATTGGGTCATACCCATTGGGGTCTCTGTGGGTCTCTCTTTCCGATAAGGTAGGCAGGCCAATCTGTCGCTCAGCTGGGACTCATCTGTCGGCCACATTCCACTTGAGTTTCCCAGGCCTCCCGGACCCCCCTCTGGCGAGAAAAGAGATTGTATTGCGACAATTAGTTTGTGTTTTGCCTTGCAATTTTCTATATAATTTGAATAGTAGCAGCGGGTTCTACCTTTGTCCCGATTCTTTCTCAAGTGGTTGGCCATTTGGCCAGGACCTGCTGCCGGCCACTCGACTCGATTTTGGCAAACAATCTGGGTCACACTGTGCTGCAAAACAAGTGCCGACAATGGAATCTACACTTACACACACACACACACACACACATACACTCGCACAGTCCTCGACAGGCAGTGCGAAATTGTTCTTGTCACATGTTGCACAGCACCGAAACGGTTCCCACACAGCGGGCAATTTAATATTTATTCTCCGCTTTTTGTCTCTCACTTTGTTTTTCGCCTGACTTCTCAAGTGTCTCTGCGGCTTGCGAATGGACTTTTTTTTGGGATGCGTCAACTCCCCGAAGACCTTGTGCCGATAATATGACTGACTTCTGCTTGAAATGTCTGACATAGCCTTGTGATCAAGTTGTGGGGATATGCCATAAGTTTCACTATGATGCGGTGTTAACTTCGGGTCATTTTGAATGAAATCGTATAGTCAAATGTGAAGTATGATTTAATAAAGTATAAAGGAATATATACAAAAGGCATGCATCAATACCCAAAGATAATTATAATTCTGACAGATTTCTTGATATGTTTGAAAGAGTCTTGTTATTAAGTTGTGGAAATATGCCAAAAGTCTTATTATATTGCGATGCTAACTTCGGGTAGTTCTAAATGAAATTGTATATATCGAATGTGTAGTTTGGTTTATACATGATTATTATATTGTGCCTGACTTTTAAAATTTTGAAAACAGCTTTCTAATAAACTGTTCTTCTAAATGGAATTTATGAAATATGGAGCATAGTATAGATTAGTACTATAATATAGTACTATATACTAGTTTTTTAGAGTCTTATGTATTTATCTTTTGTATTAGTATCGATATATCGATCAGAAATCAAATCCAAACAAATTACTTTCATTAATATCTTGCGAGGTGCTCATGCATTTGACTCGACAGATGACTTTGCATATGTAAGTTGTTTATCCTTTATCACACCCTTTTGTGTAGGTCTTTCCCCTAGCATGCTTAATGTTTATTTTCCTATATTAATAACGGCCACGCGACTGGGCCACGCGAGCTGACCACTGGTCAGTTAGTTTTTGGTAATGTCCGATCCGAATGCTCCTCTCCTACCGCCCAGGGCAACCACAAAATAATTCTATGGCCAATCTATAGATAGCCTTGGGAAATGCTAGAAATTAATCAGCGGCAACCCTCGCCGGCAATCCTTTTCAACTATCCTTACATGCCCGGCCGTACCCCTTGCGCGGCTTCCCTAGAGGAACTGTGTACACAGCATGTAATTAATTGATTAACGTTCTTAGGGATAGCATTTCCTTGGATTGATGTGCCGATCTTATCGCGTTACATTCGCGCAGCAGCCTTCAACACATCGAGAGGCCGCGCAACCCTTTTGTGCTAAGACCTGGGACAATGGACATGGCGCTTTCATTCATAGTACAACTCCAGCGCTGGACTTAATGCGCTGAACTCAATCTTGATCGTCCGTTTTCATATCTCAACTGAGGCGCAGTTTGTTTCTTGGAAGATCGCAGCTTCGCCGGGACAAGGGATCATATTTTACTTCGGACGAAAGGCGCAAAATAAAAGCACTGAAGTCTGTCAAATCGGTAAGCTCCGTTAAACCGCAGCAGGAGTTCAGGTTGTCCCGACGCTCTGATGCTCCGATGCTCTCATGTCCTGCAATTTTTCAATGTCTGACGGAATTACACAGCACATTAGATGCCATCGATGTGGCTGATGTTGCATAATCCCGACGACTTTCCCACTCGACCAACCAGCTGCCAAGTTCTGCACTCTGCACCCCTCGCAAAGTAGGCAAATTTCGCAGCATTCCCAATCTCAGTCCCAGTTTCAGTCCCAGTCCCATTTCCGAACGGGATGGGAGGTATGCCTGGGATGGGAAAAGGTCGCTCACCTTGAGGGTCCGTTCAAGAAAGCAATTTCTTTGTTTTACTAACAACATCAAAGTTATGACAAGATTTTGTCTATCACGGCTCAAGCTGTCCCCGGTCTTGTTCTCATCTTCCCCGCGACGCGCTAGGGGATGCAACGGATCGATCGAGCGTCCAAGGAGCGACCTAACGACAGAGCGACAGACTTTCCTACTGACAGACTGACTGACAGCCTGGCGCACAGTTATGCGTTGTCTTCGGATGCATTACGATTGAGTTTCGAATTTAATCGCATATACAAATTTTATTTATGTGACATGGGTGCGTTTTGTACCCTACCGTGGGATGAAAGTTGCCCGAGCTCCGTCAGCTTCAAGATCGCAAATGGTCCGTGTCAATCTCTAATGCTTTCCCCGGTTTCAATTTGCAATGAATGAATAAGTAAGTAAGAAGAAGAGTTGTCAAAGAAAGGTACAAGCATCTTATGTTCATAGGGAAGAGCAAATGATCTGAAGTGGCAGAAGGAAATCGTACTAGCTAAAATTACTGACTAATCAATAATATATTATACGATGAGATTTGCTATATCATTCTCATAAATTTAATTTCCAAAACCAGAATTGAATGGATTTCAAATTAAGATAATTTCTTTAGTGTCCAGTATTCATTGATTGCGAATGAGTTCTCTAGTTTCATTGGTCTGTGCTGGGTGGAACTCTTCATCATCTTTGCAGGGAAATCTATAATACTTTTAAATAATACTAAACTGCGTGCAATCGGCCATTCAACACATTGTGGCAGAGACAAAGACGCATGACGTATGAGCTCGAATTTCGACTGACAAGTACATGTTAATACGACCGCCATTCGGCGATCCATCATATCGGAGCCTGTGCTCGGGCCGGGGTAGGGGCCGAGGTACTCATCTGGTCGGTCGGCCATATGTGTGCAATAATATAATCTGCATGATGTTGGGCCGACGAACAAATGAAGTCATTGTCAGCAGTTGTCAACGCCGCAACGCCCCCTTATGGTGGGCGGTACGTCGATAATCAGCAGCATGTAGGAAGCAAACATATAGAAGATTCGAAAAAATTCGAAAAATGTTCAAAAATAATTCCCAAATTACCGGTAAAAATGCCTAAAACAAAGTGCCAAAAGTGGAAAACAATGCGAAGAAAAGGCCAACGCGTACTAAGATTTCTGTTCCTTTTTGGCCTCCAACCAGGCCCAAAGGAGTGTACGTCGATCCAACCCATAATTAACTATTCAAACAAAAGACATGCGAGCGAGCACACAAAGGGATCAGCAATCAAATACGCACAGCACAGCAACTTAATGTTTCGAGTCACGTTTGCTGACACAAATCCTTCTTAGGAAAGGCAATAGTTCATAGTCATCCAGTGATCTAGTCAGCTAGAGCGAAAGAGACAGAGAGAGATCTTCATCTATGGTTCCAACATCAACATCATCATCAGCACCGTCGTCATCGGCGGAGGCCCGAGAGAGCGAGATATCGACAGTCCCTGCCCACGAGCATGCATGGGTAGAGTAGCCCGTGCATACCAAAGCAGATTGCGCAGATTTCCGAAATGTTAGAAACGAGAAGCGAAGAACACCGACAACAACCAGAGACAACAACAACAACAACGATTATGAGTACGTGAGTTTATCTACCTATTGTTCCTCTGGCTGCAACCTGTTCGCTGTGCATCGTGTAAGGTGTTGCTGTTTCCCTTAGCTTCTCCCTCCGATCACACCTATTCCTACTGCGCAGCTCCGTCTCCGTCTCCTGATCCCCTTGCTCGCCCTCGCTCGCAGCGTGTGTGTGTCGCTTGCCTGGCATCAGTCGACAGCCCCGACAGCCTCGACAGCGCTGGCTCATAATTCACTCACTGCAGGTTTGAGTTTCTTAAAAATAACTTCGTTTGCATCGCAGTTTTTTCTTCCATTCTATGTATTTCGTTTCTGTGTATCTCTCAGATACAAATTGTATAATCGCTAGCTCAAAGTCTGCAGTCTATTGCTCTTTGGGGTATCACATTTGAGACGGACAAGCGGAATGTTTTAGAAAACAAGCTGACAGTGAAGAAAACCATGAACTAGCATCAATTGTTGGATACCCTGTAAATAGCTAAGAGTACTCTACAGAAGAACCATCGAATGGAAAAAAAAAGATTTTAAAGGGTAGGAAGTAGGGGGTGGAGTAAATCCGGCACTAAGAGCAGTACCTATTTGAATTACTTACGGGTACAGACCGGATAGCGTTTCCATAATAAGAAATTAGTCGAAGTGAATGTTTTAAAGGGTATCTATCATTGCTACTTGTATGCCAAACTTATATACCCTTAGATATTAACGTAGAATAAAACTACTCATATCTTAAACCCTCCGATAAAGAGTATGCTGTCGATGTATAACTCTTATTTATGCATAAGTAGAAAGAAAATAAGTGAAGAAAGCTACAGTCGAGTGCACTCGACAGTAAGATACCATTTACCTTTCGCTGTTAAAAACTAATTCTTAATATTAATTACTTTTATTCGGCGAATAACAACGCATCGCATATTTTCGAGGACAAATTCACATGCATTGACGCTAATGGCACATGCCGACTGCACACTGACTACACGACGACTGTGCGTGCGCAGTCGGCGTGCGCAGTCGGCGTCGGCGTCGGCGTCTGCGTCGGGCCTCTACTGCTGTGAGCGAAACTTCTCGTGCCTATAACTTCTGTGTTTATTGTCCGATCGGATTGAAATTTATAGGGTAGATCTGTACTATGGTAAGCTACAAGAGCGTTGAAAAAAAAGTTTTGTTATTTCCCTACTTTTCTTAAAATGCAATAGTGTGGGGGCGGTGGGCGTGGCATCCAAAAGTTGAAAATCAAACATTCCCCGTAATGTTACCAGGCACCTTACTTTCAAATTTGGCGCTTCTAGCTTTTCTAGTTTTCTTTTAAACTATAAAAATGTGTTTTTTAGAGGCGGTGGGCGTGGCATCCAAAATTCTAAAATCCAACTTCTGCATAATGTTGCAAGACACCCTCCTACCAAATTTGGTGCGTTTATCTCTTTTCGTTATTGAATTATTTGGAAAAAATCGAAATACGCATTTATCGATTTGCGGAGGCGGTGGGCGTGGCACATCAAGTTTGAAATAAACTTCTTGTGTGTATTGAATACACGCACACTCCCACCAAGTCTGGTGCCTCTAGCTCTTTTAATAGCTGAGATCTGTGTGTTCATACAGACGGACAGACGGACAGACGGACAGACGGACAGACGGACAGACAGACGGACATGACCAAATCGACTCGGCTATTGATGCTGATCAAGAATATATATACTTTGTATGGTCTGCCACGCCTCCTTCTGCCTGTTACATACATTTGCACAAAGTTAATATACCATTTTTTACCCATTTTCAATGGGTAAATGGTATAAAAAGCGCTGTCTATCAAAAAACAGCTCACATCTTATAACAGTGAGATAATTTCGAGTAAATTGCGCTTATTGAGGTGAGAGTGGAAGAGAATGCAGTACAGGGTATCAGAGAAGGCATTCTAGTGTATCGTTCAGAGTACGTAGATCGCAACACGGTTGCCTTTGCTTGAAACATTTTGAGCTGTAGGTATAGTAATTTGTATAGGGGCCTGCTTCATGCATTTATCTAATGCACGAATTTATAATACCCTGAGTAAAACGAAAGTCCGTGTTGTAATGTCTCAAATATCCACTTCAATCATATGCAAATATGCAGATCGGTCCACCTAACGCCCCGAATCGTACATCGAAGTTCCTTTCATTTGGCACGTGTGCCGGATATAATTTTCACGAGTTTTTCCTGCCAATGGAGGCGGAGTGCAAGGAGGCACGTACAGCGGCGCCCGCATGAAATCCGGAATTGTTATCCAAAATTGTTAATACTCGCAGGACCTTTCAATCGGAAAGGATGCGATTGTATTTGCATTAACGATGGCATTGTTGGGCCTGCATCGAGAGGGATATCAGCGAGCGCCGGTAGAGGGTGTGTGCGCATGCGTAAAAGCAAGTATTGTATGCGGCATAGTATCGTGTGGTATAGTGTGTGTTTCTGTGTGTGTGTGTCAACAGATCCTTTTTCGGTGAATGCGCGAAAGTGTGGCGCAGGCGCACGTGCGACTAGATCCTGCTCAGGGGTGGATTGTCAGCCCTCCGACGAGGAATGAAAACAAGTGGACGCCATTTCCGCAAATGGCTTAATTGGCGTGGCTGCCGCCGATCCTGCCGCCTGCTGGTGGTGTGTGGCGGGTGCTTGCAGCGAGTACAGTGCGCAACCAGCAACCAGCAACCAGCATGGGCACAGTACAGCCCGAGCGAGTCGCGTCGAGTAGTTTTGTGTGTGAATCTAACGGCTGCCAGGACAATCGGCCAGGGGGTGGTAGTCTGGTGGCTGGTGGTGCACTCGTTGGGGTGGTTCCTGCTGCGCGCATACAACCCCCAGGATGTGTATGTGCGGCACGGGTCCCTGTGTAAGTTGTAACAGGCAGGTGCTGGTGCCGCATGCTGGTGCCCGACTTTGATTCCAACTGATGCTGCTACGGGTGCAGCTGCCTCTCTGTCTACCACTCCTGCTGCCTCTCCTGCCTCTGCTCGTGCCCCTGCACAGTCAATGACCCGCTCGCTAGCTTAATCAGTGCTGAGTGCGCCTGATTACATGGGTGACATAAATCATAGCGGCGCATCGAGCTGGCAGCTGCAAAAGCTTCGCCCCGTCCAAACACACTCGACGCGCAGCTGAGCCGTGCTGTACCTCAAGTCGAGGTGAGTTTGGGCCACAATAGGCAAATTTGCGCAACAGCACGGCAAGCGATTGACCACAGCCGCATTGTTGGACACACCGGGCCCGGGGTGGCACGAGACAACGACGCAGTGTCCAGCATCTCCATCTCCTGCGTCTCCGTCTCGATAAATTACTGCCAGGACATTTGCAGTGAGCGGGCAACGTTGCGCAATGAGCGAACGCTGTGCAAAATCGTAGAAAGGAATCAAGAAATCAACAATGCTCGCAACAATGGCCCAAGCAGGCCAAATCAGTGCAACACCGGGCCTCGGCGCACATCTTGTGCCGCGTCCCCCGTCCCCTGTCCGGGCAATGTTTATGCCATTATTCTTCCGGCGCACAGCCTTTGTCCGGCTGCAGGGCAACACTTACAGCAGCAGCGGCAGCGGCAGCAGCCGCCGCTCCCTTCCTCCTGCTGCCTTCCTCTTCTTCCGTTGTCGCCAAATGCAATCATTGTAATCGATTTTGCACAATTTCCAATGCGCCGCTCAAGACGCTGCGCTCGCTTAGGCTCTTGGCTCTGGCTCTGACTGTGGCTCTTCGCTCTTTAGGGGTAGTTGCTGGACGGAATGAAGTCGACGACGAAGACGCCGCCGCCGCCGCCACCTGGTGTATTTTCATCCCCCTGGCCACAGCTGATCGGACGAGCTGCTCGTAGCTCGTGCCAAAGCGCGCGGGGTTTTTCTTAAAGAAAACGCTGGCAGCGACGTCGACAGCGGCAGAATTGTAACACCGTCAAATGCAGCAATAATGAGGACAGCTAGAGAGACATTGGGACTAGCAGCCGGCGCTCTTGCCGCCACCACCAACAGCACCGTCAGCGCCGATGACTCTGACACCTTCAACTTTTCGCTTGGCACAAGCCAAAACCCCTAAACCCCTAAACATCTGTCCCATATTTTGTGCCAGTTTAGTGCGTTGCATTTGCCATTGGCTGGGGCGACCTTATCGAATTTGGTAATTGCACAAGGGGAGCCACGCAGCAGATTCTCTGGCCCCTCGCCAATTAGCTGACCTGAGCGAAGTGCTGTCTCCCCCAGCGGAAGGTCCCCGGCTGTCTGGCAATATCATTGGGGCAATTGCACGGCTCAATTTTTGTGTTATTGATCCAAGTTTTGCATAATTGAAAATACGTTGAGCTCCATTTCATAAATACTTAATGGACACAAGGTGAAAACTCGATCGACTGCGTATAACTTCTTCCGTTCGCTATGTAAATAAGGCTCGAGCAACTACACAGTTCTGTAGTGTTGAGTCCTCAAGAGTAAACAGTAAACGGGCAAATGCTATAAAAATACTCTAGCTTCAAGCTATAATTATTGCAATTAGTATTTATTTGTGTACGATCGATTATTTATACATTTCATTAACCTGCATTCGTTATTAGTAGTCTGGTTTTCTATATCTCTTATTTTGAAATCCTAAATGGCAGCATACATTATAGCCTTTTTGTTTCGATCAATGATTCTACAGCACAAGCACTTGGTTTGCTTTTCTTATTTACTTGTATTAAAATGAATGATATTTTTTATATCTATATTTCATGAACCTAATTTGTTGTTGCATATATACATAATATAAAGAATTCTCATTTTTAAAGGTACACAATCTAATAAAACTTGAAAAACTTATTTGGTAGTCGATCAAAGACACTTTCTAATATTTTAATCGTTGTAGAAGATTTTTTATATTATTTTAAAGTTTCCTTTAATAATGTTTGTAATCGAATATAAGCATATTGCTCGTACTTTTAGGATCTTTAGAACATATATTCTTAGCAACCCTTATTTCCAAGACTTTTAGTGCTTATCAAGTTTCTTGTTCTTATGTAAATATTTGTTTTGGATAGGAAGTATTAGTATTATCTACCGTTTTTATACCAAACTTTTCTGTTCTGTTTATAAGATTTATTGAAGCGAAGTGTAATTTTGATATATTTTCGATGTGTATTTAAGATCTATTAACAATGTATTTCGTGTGATATCTACCCTTTTATTACCTTCTAGGAATTACGAATATGGCACATGCTAGATAGGTTCAACGAACTGTTTGCGCACATGCGCCTCCTGTTCCTAACCTAAGACAGTAGCAAGATATTGGAAGACGGCGCGTTCGCCCCACATATGATAATGATAATGATATTGCCTTGCGTGCAACGTCGCGCGGTACTTGGAACTCCCTCTAACGGAAAGGAACGGAACGGAACTCAACAGCCGTATTAATATCATTGGGGTCATTGTCACGCCGACAGTTTCATTTATTTATGTATGGCAGTCTGTCTGGCTGTCTGGGTGTCTGGCGGAGGAACCTCCCGAGTAATGCACTCGAACGGGCATTAGTCTGGGCGGCTGGTCGGGCCTGATCGATCGGGGTGGTGATGGTGGTGGTAATGGTGCTTTACTAGTACCAGTAGTAGTACCAGTTCGAGCGCATTGGAATTGGTTGAACCCTCAATCGGCTTGGCAGTCTGGCAGTCAGGCAGCTGGCGAAGACTTGGAGAGTTTTCCTCCTGCTCCTCGGCACGTTTCATTAAATTTTTGCTTCATTTCAAATGCGATTGCATGCATCGGTGTGTGTGTATGTGCGCGTGTGTGCGCCTGGGTGTGTGTGTGCCAAGGAGGCGAGCAAGGAGCAGGATTACTTATGGGCGATCGAGGTGGCATATGCGTTTTCTTGGCGCGAGCTAAATGCACACGCAAGGCAACAGGGAACCGCATGAGCGAGCCGAGCCGAGCAAGGACGCAGGGGAATGCGGAAGCAGGCAGCAAGGAAGAAGTAAGGAAGCGAAAGCAGAGGCAAAAGCAAAAGCAAAGCAAGAAACACACAGAAACACAAATACAAACAGGCAGCATAATGGGAAGTTGCCTATGGGTAGCAACTAAATTGGGGTGACGATGACGTCCTCATCCTCCAGGAAGGTGGAAGCAGCAGCACCAGGAGCAGCAGCAGCAGCAGGAGCAGCAGCCGCAGCCGGTGGTGCTTTCGGCTGTAGAAATGCGCGCAAATGCAAAAATCTGGAAATCCTGCAGAAAAAAAACTTGAGTTGAGCAACAAGAATAGCAGTCAAAAAGTGCAAGCAGTCTGTGTGTGTGCGAGTGTGTGTGTGTGTGTTGGTGCATGCAAAAAGTACCTACACACACTTAAATATAGTCTTGAATACTGCACACACACACACAAACACTCACACGCACACGGCTATCAATAAATTTCAACACTCGGGCGCATTTCCTTGGGGGCAGCAACCTCAGACGCAGCCTCATCCCCTGCATGTCCCCTGCCCCTGTCCCTGCATCTTAGACGCTGCGACGTCTGCAGCCAGAGGTCCTTGCCTCGTTCTTGTCGCAGCTGCCGCTGCAGTCGGCTGCTTGCACACTGCAAATTCCTCTCATTGCGCGCCGGCGCGGGGCGAACTCGAACTCGAGGAGAAGTCGCAGCCGAATTAGAGAATTATGAAGCTGCAGCCCTGGCAGCCGGCTGTGCTGTCATTGATAATCTAGAGTTCTTGTTGTGGCCCGTGCTACAACATCATTTGTTACACTCCCGACTGTCTGACTTTCGCCTGACTTTCTTCGGAGATTCCCCTTGCCGTGGGCGTGCGTTGAGATATTGTGACGTGTCACGCCCCGGGAAATGCAGGACAACAGCTAATTATTTTGCCATTGTTCCGTGGGGTTTCGCAAGCTGCTTTGGAGCAGACGGCTAGGCTAGGCGGGAGATCAATTAGTGAGTGGTTAATGAAAACTCCGATTAGTCTGAAAATCGTTAGTCAAGTCAACGCCAAACAAAAGCCTCACACAGGTTGCGAGTTCCTTTGTCAAGCTCTAATAAGCCCAAAGAGAAGTTAACACCTTGCCACGCATAAGGACAATGGAAACTTTCCCTCAACTTTTATATTTTCATTTTTCTCTTCCTTTCCTTTTCACTTCCTCCTCCTTTCCTATGCAAATCTGCGTAAAACTTCAAACCAATTAACTGCTACCAAGTAAGCAACTTAAAACGCCTTGCGGCCATTTGCGAGCGCTACGTGGGCCAAATTTGAATAGGGAAAGCGATGCAGCTTTCGCTACGGGATCCCCGATCCTCGGGCAACTCGACGGCACCATCGAAATTCATGGCACACGCGGCATTCAGCGCCAACGAAACGGAAAATCAGAATGCGAAACGAAGAAAAGAGTGCAATAGGAAAAGCCGGTGAAAATGCAAATGGGCTTAGCGAAAAATCGAGACCCGAATCGTGATGTGCTCGAGATGTTCGGGTAGCGGAACCCTTTAGCTCATTAGCGTGTTTATTGATCTCCGGCAGGAGGCAATCAAATTCACATTTCGCAACATTAACATGACAATGCGGTGCAGCATCCTCAATGGAGGATGACTTCCATGCAGCGAAGCGTAGCTAACTGTTGCGGCGCAGTTTGCCAATCGATCGATCTACCAACCGATCGACCGACCGACCGACCGACCCTATCAATGCTCAAGCGGCGCGCCGAGCTGCCAGCTGAGCGCAGAAGCCGAGGCACAGCTGAAATTCGCAATGAGCGCGCGCGCTAAAAAATGCAATTAAATCCCGGGGTCCCCCGTTCCCCTTCTCGTTGTTTTTTGCACCCTACAGCCGTTCCGATTCACGTACTTATACCTAGCCGGAGATTTGTAGCAAACGTCTTTGGCTTGCACAATCCGAAGCAGCGCAGTTCTTACCCTTTTGTTGCTCGCCCTGGGAGTGGTAAGGTTGAGTAAGGTAAGGTAGGGCAAGGTAAGTGAAGCAAACGCAACGTAAGGTAGGGTAGGGTTGGGTTGGGCAAGGTAGGGTAAGGTTGAGCAAGGTATATGCGATTGAGCAAGGGTTTCCACACGCACACATACACGCACATTCGCAGCGCGATGTCTGCAATGTGTCATGGGGTTTTGTTTGTGTTTTTTCGCAATTGATTTGCGGAGAAAGCATCGATTGTAGGGTAATTGTGCAAAAATTGGGAAAAGTCACAGGAGCCGTTAAAATGGGCGTGCTGCGTTTCTCCTTGTGCAGTGCATCGAATCAGGGGCGGTACTATTGGCAGCGTAGTTCGTTCTGAAGCTACTGTGATTACCCTGCAGTGGCAATAATTTGTCATGAATGGAGTCCAAGGGGCAGCAACTTACATGGTTGGAGGTTCGTCTAGATATGAAGCTTGGTTTGGAATGTATTTGAATAGGTAGGTATGCTTGAGTCACCTGATTATGAATTACGGACCCTGGATTTGTCACACGATCACTCAAATGCTAAACGGCCTAAACCCCTAACTGATCTAGTTTTACGTGCAAGCATATCAGTGCGCTTCCCAGGTCCAACTGAGAACCGATCCAGAACTCAAGAAATCCCACGAAAAAAGTGAAATTGTAACACTCTCCCCCTGTCGGAGGGTCGCCCGTCACCCAAAAGCTGCACATCTGCCTCAGTTCTCGTTTCCCGTTCCTCGTTCCTTCCTTCCATCCTTCCTTCCTTGCAGCTAGCTATTTATTTAATTACCAAATATTTATTGAACATACATTACGGTTAATGCTCGCTCGCATTCCCATGCGCCTACCAATCGGAAGGTACACACGATATACGACAGGGTGAATGCGTCACAAATTTCGCAATTTGCAAGGATCAGGACAAAAAGTAGGAGAAGGAGAAGCAAAAGATGAAGATTTCGCATACCTTTCACATAGCGCCACCCCGTCATAACTCAACCTCAGCTCAGCCTTTCGCCCAAGATTAGGTAAGCCTACGGTACGGCATGGCGGGCTGCTTAAGACTTTGGGGTGAGCTGCATGCGCATTGATTTCCCATCGATTGGCGCACCCTTCGCGCTGCTTCGTGGATAATTTTCATATTGATTGCGCTGAATTTTCTTGGGTTTTCGCATATCTCTTCGCAAATAATTTATTGCGTTCCACTATTCTATCCTCACAATTTGGAATTTGTATTCTAAGGAGGCCTATGTCACTTGAATGAGCATTCTAATGAGCTGTACCAAGGAGGATGGTCGAGGGTTTGATGTGGGACTGAGCACAACAAGAAGAAACCTTTGTGTGGAAGCTGCACATTTCGTTGCAATAATGGAGTAACTTTTATAACTAATAGGAATGATCAGAGGTCTAAATCCTACAAATTTCCTTTTTTGCTGAGATGTATCAGGCTTTAGAACTACCAGATTAATGTGTATTGAGCAGTTGCCTAATGTGTTAATCATACAATCGTAACTACACAACAAACTTATATTTACATATATTTAATGTAGAATTAGATTTTGAGAATTTCTGGGATCTACAAAAATTGGAATCAAATCGGGCTTTCTTTTACGCGTATTACAAAAATAGTGGTATAATCTAAAAGTTTTATTTGCACAACGCAGTTAAATAAATAACTACTTAACGTAAAAAAAATATCTTCAATTGAGTGTTATAAGCTGTTTTTCAGTAAATTTCTTTTTTGCTTCCGGCATTTGGTAATAAAAAAAAAACAAAAAAAATAAAATTCGCTTTAACAATAGGGAAAAGTCTATATTTTCACGAGAAGACTTCTTGCTGTATAACACGCTTTTGCCATCTAAATAAAGCATTTTGTTAAGCTAATTTTTATCCCATTGCGAACAAAACATTTCCAGGGGCTGCGTGATGTTTTTTGTTATCATTTTCCGGCATTTTTTTTGGAACATCACGCAAAGAAAGTGTCGCCCCAGGCGCTGGCATTGAAAGTTGGTAAACACAATGGGACAAAAAACAGTCAAAATTATGTTATAAATTACAAGAAAAAGGGTAAATTCATGTTGAAATCTTCAAGTGTTCTGTAATAAAGCGCAGTAGCTTCCAGACGTACATAAAAAACGCTGCAACCCCAAAAGAACTCAGAAAACGTATGAAAAAAGAACGTCAGAAATAAGAAGAGAAATAAGTTTGCTTCATTATTTGCTTGTTTTTCCAGCGTGCTTTGTTGTTGTCGTCTTGTGTTGTGCAATGTCATGATCATGATACCCCAAACGAGGCAGAAAACCCAACCCAACCCAACCCAACCCAAGCCAAGCCCAACACAATCCGAAAGCAAACCAAAATCCCAAAAACTACAAATTGAAGTTGCCCGCGAATGCAACGAAGCGGCTGCAATCGCAAGGAAAACACGAAAGCTAGAAAAGAGTTGCGAGAACAAAACGGAACAGAAGGCAGATGGAGAACGTTGGTAGGAAAGAGATGGATATACCTAGTCTGGCACCGGCAGTCAGTCAGTCATTCGAGTCAGTCACCCAGGCCACCCCTTGACAGCGACACCCTGCGCTGCGTCCTCGCCAGAAATAGCACCGAGGCGTCGGTACCACTGGCATCCAGCCGGTTGGCCGGCGCTGGCACTGAGTAGCTAAGTAAACCGAAAGATTTCACACGCTGCTCTCGTCTGTTTTTTTTGCTTCTTACTCCTTGCTCCTCTCCCTCTCCTCTTTGTCACCCCTGGCGGATGGGAGGGTCGGTTCGGCTTGGGTCGTGCAGCTCCGGAGACGCAGCCGAGATGCTGATGCTGATGATGGTAACGCTGCATTTTTTACTTGACGCCTTGGCACAAAAAAGCTGCATAATAATTACGCGATACCCTTATCAGGCGTTACAAGGAGGCGGAGAGTGCGAAAAATCGCTGGAAAAATCTCATTTGAATACGCGGTGAACGCGTCGAGGAAAAACCATCTGAAATTAATGAATATTTTAGAATACTTTATGAGGCTGACGCTGATTGCCTGCACTCATCATTTGCATAGCTGTTGCAACGGGAGATGGGGGCAAACTAGTTTCTCCGATCTCAGAGAGTGAGAGAGACAGAAAGAGAGTGAGATATATGTCTATAGACAGTGAGAGAAAACACTTCCTGCTCCAAGCAGTGGTCGAGCACCTGTGTGGATACTTCAACCAAGCATCCTTTAATGGAATCTGCTTCTACTTAACACGCAATTGAAACCATGTGCAAGCCGCTCGTAGATCGCAGATCCACGCGATCCATGGGAAAGTGCGCATTGCTCTCATTTATATAGACAATGGATCGTGTATTTTGATTAATCATCGGAAATGGCTGTCGCTATATTACGTGCCACTAACCCATTTACAACAGCTCGTAAATATGACTGAGCTCTACCCCTACAACGTTTAATCATAAGTAGAATCGATTCGAGAGTAGCGAGCGAAGGGGGGAATGGAACAATTAGAGTGGCAAACATCAAGCTCGGCGATCTTGAGTGCTCGTCGAGCTATCGGATTTCTCAAGTGCTTGTGTGTGAGTAGCATTCAAAAGTTCTTGCTGCTCCCCTTTGACAACTTCATTGTGGGCTCACGCGCTCTCCCATCTCTCACTTGATCACTCTCTATTGGAATGTCTCGGGGCAAGCTTAGTGCGCAGTTCGCTTGTGCACGCACTTGTGCTCCGATTCCGACCGTTATAGACTTATTTCTATTCCTATGAGGGGGCGAGTCTCTTTTTCTCTCTCGCTCTCCCTCCCTTAGTACGGCCTGTGGCCTCATTTTGTTGTCTATGATTTCTGCTCTCGTCTTGTGCAGGCGTCATAAATTGAAATTTATGCTGGGGCATTTAATGGATTTCTTCTTTTATATTTAAATTTGTTCCGTTCTTAATGATTTAGTGTAATTAGCCGGCAGGCAGGCTCGAGACGCCTAAGGGTCTTACACCCATACACACGCATATATATCTATGTACAATAAGATATATATAAGAAATTTCTGGGGTATCGTTTTTTGAGAGGCGAGCGCGTTTTCTGATTAAGATCTTCTGCGAGCATTATGCTGGGTCTGTGCTGACTGCGGGGGACCCACAACTAGAAGTGGGCTGATTGTGAGATCATCAACGGAAAGTTGGGCAAGGGATTGCCTAATTGATATATAAGCGCGAACCAGAAGAAGTCCCGCTCGCATAGGGAGTTTTACTCAGTTCGGATGGTAAGAGTTTTGAAACTGTTGGCGCAGTCTTCCCAAGCTCACACGCTCGCCATTGTCAACGGCGCAGCGACCGTTAAACCCACCGTTATCCCCTCTAAGCTAACAGTCTAAGTTTTCCTTTTCTTGAGTTTTTTTCCGTGATTTTCATTTTGGAAACAAATTAAGTTTCGTGCCCATTTCGAAGATGTCACAAAGGAAGCATCAACTTGAGTTGCTTTGAAAGCTGCAGCGACCTTTGATCCTGTTTCTGGCCACCATTTGACATACGCGCATGTAAATGTGCGCGTAATTCCCATAAAGCGGCTTAGGACACTTTTCCCATTGTGCGGCGAGAGCTGTCGCTTTTCCGGGACAAAACACTTAAAAAAGCGCACGGAGTTTTCTTGGGCAAACGGCGAGCGTGAAGAGAGCGCGACCATGATCAGCGGGGTTGGGTTCGCTTGGCTGCAAGACACGCCCAGGTACGCCCGTTATGGGGAGGGAGATGCGGGAAGGGGAACTGGAGATGGAGAGGGGTTACCTCTCTAATTTGCATGATGCAAATGATGCTGCTGCTCCTGCTGCAGGGCGCGACGGAAACTGGACCAGAGGCTTGTCCCGTTCCGGTTGCCACTCGATTGGCAACATTTGATTGCTGCGCGAAGGGTTGCGCCCGTACAAAGTGTGGAGGGGGCTAAGACGTTCGCGGTGTTCGCGCAGCATCTTCACATCTGTCCGCGCGGGTCAGGCTCACGGACGCGGCTAATGAGCGTGCACAAAGGATGCAATGGACGGGACAGGGACAGGCCATCAAATAGCCATAAGGAAAGCTGTGCTCCGGGCGAATTTGCATTCGAAATCAGCTCAGATCATTGCTTGGACCAGGGGTCTGTTGTTATTGTGCCCTCTTTGTGGACACTTTCATTGGACATTTTTATTTTCATTTGTGATTTACTTGGGTCCGCTGAGCCCGGGATTAGCCGGCCTGGCCGCGAGAGGCTGCGGCGTAATTTACCGCTACTTGACCTATTTTGCCAACTAACCGAGCCAAGCCGAGCTATAAATGTCAGTGACGTCATTAAAGTTTAATAATTTATGAAAATCCGCAGCGGAAGAAGTCCGAAAAGTTGCCGAGTTACTTTCTATTTATAGACGGGATAAACGAGAGAGAGCGCAGATCTCTTGCAGCTCTTCCCGGTCGTTGACTGTAATTACTCGAAATTAGTTTGATTTTCATTTCAAGTTTTTCCGAGCTGCATTCATGGATCACTCGTGTGTTGTGTGTTGTGATCCGGCACGCGCCACAGCCGGAAGTGGTTTCTCCCCCGTGCATTTTCCGATATGTAGGCGCATCTATTTGGAGCTATTTATAGACAAAGAGTCGGGGGCGTCGTTTGTTTTCTTATAACGCATTGTAACGGTTTGTCAGCACTGAGGTTTGTTCGCAATTGGGGAGCTCCTCGCACGACTGCGACTCAGCTCCGACTCAGCTTCGACCCATCAACAGTCACTTATTTCGAGCCGAGTGAGTGACAGCTGCCGTTGCTCTCGAGGATCAGGAGGAGCAGTAGGAGGAGAAGGAAAGTGGATGCGCGGGCTGAAGTGCGGCTTATTTATACTTTTGTTAAATTTCATTTACAGAAATGCGTGCGGCAGCCTCTTGTGATAACGGTAGAGCGGGCCGAGTCCCGATCCGAGCTGCGAGCTGACCATTTTGGCCATTTAGGCGCATTTCAAACTCAATTAGCGCTCATTAGCAAATAAGTGAGCGGCAAAAAATCACTCGAAAAGCGTTGCGAATGGGGCTGGGAATGAAGATGACGCTCCGCGGGCCTAACACGCACGCAGAGTAGCTGCAGCAGCAGAAGGAGCTGCGACGGCGGCGACCTAAACGGAAATGAACATTGACAACGACAATTGCTTGTTATTTGCAAAGCGAATTCCAGTGCTTCATCATGCCGAAGCCCGAAGCCCTGGGACTGTCCCGGAGACTGCAGAGCGGCGAGAGACTGCGCAGCCCTTTGGGGCCTGCCTTGTCGGTGCCGGGGCGTAATTATAATTATGAGCGAAGCAGGGCAGGCCAGAGCAGAGCCGTCGCAGAGCCAGAGCATCATTACTGCCCGTTGGGGACTCGACTCGACTCGCAACGACTTGCCTCGACTTGATTCGACTCGATTTGAGCTCATCATTGGCATGATTATCATCCCGGGAACGACATCATCAACAGCATCAGTGCATCAGCGGCGCGAATTGGTGCGAAACGCACTTTGACTTGGACAGCGAAAAGCTTTTTGAGAGCGAAAGAGACACAGAGAGAAGGAGATAGGCAGAGGCGAGGGAGAGGGACTCGTTGAGAGATTGGCATCAGGCGATGCCATGTAGTCCAGACTTGGAATCTTTGCATGCTTGCCGCAGAACGAGGTCGAGGCTGTGTGTCAGAAAGGGTATACTATGTGGGTAGACCAACAGATGTGTCAATATAAAAATATATATGGAATTGAATTATTAAGGACTGTATATATGTATATATATAGAGATATGCTAGAGAGATTCATTTCTGCTTAATTTACACATAAAAAATAAAGAACATTTTTAAACTATAGAACTGCAAAAAGGTTTAGGCAATTTTCATTATAAAGTATATTTAAGTCGGGCATTAACTGCCAGCTCCTTGTTCTTATTATTTTGCTGGCTTTTGTTTGTAATGCAATTTTCAAAGCGCGAAAATTACAGGGCAACAAAACAATGAAAATCGACTTCGTCGCCTTCTTCATCGTCTTCATCGAGTTCGTGTTTGCGAAGAGTCTGCGGCTCGAGTCGGCACTGGCGTCTTCTTGTAGGCCCCCCTTGGCGGGGCGCCTGCATTTCCTTCAACTCGCCTCCTTGCTTGTTGTCGCCGACGCAGTCAGCGTCCGATTCCCACTCGCAGTCCCATTCCCATTTCGATTCCGAGTCGTAGTTGGAGTTGAAGTTAAAGTCGTAGCTGGAGCTGAAGCTGGAGCCTCTGGCGGGACTTCAATTTCAATTTAAATGAAAACAAACTGTGGGCACTTTGTATTTATGTATTTTGGCGGCGTTCATTCAGCTTGTTTGCATCTGTAATGCTTCGTGACTTTCGAGTGTACTTAAAGATACAGATGGATGGACACACAGTCCGTGTGTGTGCACTACGTGTGCGATGCACTCACACATACAGTTGCAGCATGGTTAGCGTACATATACTACACATATACGATGCATATAGCCGAGAAGATTGCATGTTCTGAATGAACGTCAGATGCTGTTGATAGTGCCGAGCTGAACTGGTGTTAATTGGTTGTTATGATATTCACTCAATACAGTTGTGGACTGTTTTGAAGCTTGGCATACGCTTATCTAGATATTAAGATTGCAGATATGTTTGTTATATTATGTACAAGATATGCAAAACTGCCTTCTTCTTAAGACATGGGGTAGATGTAATTTCTAAATATATATATGTATAATCATATTTATTATATTTTTCAGCTTCCTCATTGTTAGAAAATGGAGAAAAAGTAATTTTAATACCACGAAAAGTATGTATTATATATTCTTATTCAGTATCGAAAGCTGAGTCGATTTTATTATGTTTATCATTGAATACCTGTGCCTGTCCGCCTGTCCGTTTGTGTGTCCATTTGCCTTTTTGTTGGTGATATTATGGTATGTCTTCAAGTCAGTATAAGTAGGTGGGCTATAATAGTCCGCCTAGCTAAGTTCGGCTGGCGTAGTTTAGGAAATAAGTGGGAAATATACTTACATAATGAATAATGAATATGCGGAATTGTAGACATTCCTAGGGAACTTATTGCCACTTGGCCACATGCCACGCGGCCACCCAAGCATCCCATGCTTGTTTTGTTACCAGCACAGCGAAAAGAGCTCCGGTCGTTATGCTCCCATATGAAAACAAACAAGAGTCCAATGGATTCGAAGCTGAAACGGAAACACGGCAAAGCAAAGAGATGAGGGGCCGAGGAGAGGGACCTGGGCCAAGGGCTGTGCGTCACAAGCGCCTGGCAAAGTGTGAAGAGAAGAGCGCAATGCAAAGCGAACAAAAATTTACAATTTTGCACGCCTTCCAGTTAAACAATTGTTTGTTGTTGCGTCTAAGTGCGTTCTGCGAAAAGCCTGGAATTTACCCCAAGCTGTGACAGCATCTCCGGCACGCCGACTTGCCGACTCTACGAGTCGCCAGCTCCAGTTTTCAGCTCTCAGCTCTGAAGCAAAAGCAGCTGACGAGCGGAAACGCGCAGCGCCGTCAGTCATATGTGCAGAGTTATTTTGAATATGCAAAAAATATGAAGGCAAAAAGAAGACAAATCGACAGCAGACACACACACACATGCACACGCACACCCGACCACAGTCGCAGTCTCAGCCGCATACCCGGTGCCAGCTCCAGCTCCAGCCCCTCTCCCGGTCCCAGTTATATTCCAGAATGAAGACGAAGATTGCTCCATTATGGAGCGTATCCGATGTGTTTGCGCTGTGCTGCCGCTGCTGCTGCTGCTGTTACTTTGTTGTGGAACACACAATGAAAACTGCAAAGGGAATGAAATGGAGTAGGAGCGGGCGGAGCTGGGCAGAGAGTGCAGGGGAACTGCGGCGAGCAAGGGCTCAACGTCCACGAAGACGACGGTTACGACGAAGCCAACAAGTCGAGCAGCCCCGACGCAGAGCAAGGCATATTTAAAGATCATAAAACAATATTAACTGATCGCCCAAGTGAGCGAGAGAGAGACACAGAGAAGCCGAGCGAGCGAGAGGGCCATAGTGATCTTCACATGCGAGTGTGAAATTGTCAAGTTGTTTAAAGTTTACGCAGCATAATTAAATATTTGCCGATCGGCGTTTATAGATGTTGTTGCCAGCCAACAGCCAACATCCAACAGCCTACAGCCTACAGCCAGTTGACTAGCTGTCTGTCCGTCTGTCCGTCGTTCGACCTACCGACCGGCTGTCCCCAGTCTTTCGGATTTGCGTTTTGACTTGTGTTTTTTCCTCGGTTTCTTCTAATTTCGTACTGTCGCATCTGGGGATTCTGCTCTGCCGTGGGAATATTCTTCTAAGCGCGTGTTTTGTTTCAGTTTCGGATTTTGCCTTTCGGATCCCCCACTCTTTCTCTATCTCTCTCTGCAAAAAGTTCGCAATCCCTTGCCCGACCCAGATCGAGATCGCGATCGCGATCGAGATCGGAATGATGATGTTTATTTGTGTTGACAACAATATTGTGGGCGATATAAAGGACCGATAGGGACGAGCGGGAAGTAGACGACGAGTTGTCCGTTACGAAATAGAAGGCAGTCGCTCGTACCACACACGCACACATACTTAGGCTCGTCTGTGACTGTGGATGCTGTGCCCACACATAAGAGTAGCATGTCTCCACATCTCTTCTAGCAGTGTGTGAGTGTGTGTAGAGTTTCTTGAACCTTAGAACGGATCGAGACAGGGAACGAGAGGGAGCTGCGAGGGGTTGCATGGGGGCTAGAGCTCTACACAGAGCGGGGGCTTATATTAATATCGTTGTCGCAGCACACACATCTGTGTGGGGGCTGTAGCTCCAACGCACTCACACATACACACACTTACACAGAGAGGTACACACACACACACACACACACAGGCTTGCATGCATACGCCCATGCAGTAGTTGTGGTGCATTAACTAAATGCATTGACCTTTCGGCTTGTGCGCTCGCTTGGTGGCAGAAATACGAGTTTTCCGTGTATCTATCCCCATGTAACTAAGTGCACGAGTCTCGTCTCAGTGAGTGTGTGTGTGTGCTTGTTAGTGACTATGTGTGTGTGTGTGTGTGTGAGAGTGTGTGGGGAGTTGTTCTTAAACTTGTCCTGCGTCTTTTCTATGCAACGAGGCGGCGGCGTGAGGCCATTTGATTTGCTCTTTTATTTTTAGCTGTGCGTTTAGTGTTAAATGATCGACGCTTGTGGGGGCAGAATTCACAAGATACAGCAGAGAGTGGGAGATCGTGAGGAGTGGGGGTACTTCAAGAGAATAGGTATACAACTTGAACAGAGCTCTCTTTGTTATCTTTTTTAAGTTAGAATTGGATATTTTCATATATCAATAAGGGCTAGATCGATATATGTTAAATCTTAAAAATATTATAGCTGGATCAATTTGAGTTTAAAAGTATTTTTAGCAGCACAAGTATTCGACAAACTCTTTGTGCAGTCTTAGAAGCGATTAATTTTAAATATAGATCTTAAATAAGTTAATCATTTTAAAAATATATTCAAATACATTTGAAATACCAAGTTTTTTTTTGAGTTGTTAGTATGCACGCTTTAGGATCGGGAGATAATTTCTTATGAAATTTGAAATATAATATTGGATATATATCCCAAGAATCGAAGAACCTTATGTTTCTGCTTATGTCTTTCTTATTTGTATATCACTTCCGAGAAGTAGCTGTTAGGGTATGTAGATTCAGTGCGAACTCTGTTAGCTTTTCAGGCAATCTGCAATCGAAAATTCCAGAAATAAATCACTCAAAGGCCGCTCGGAAGTGCGGTGGAACGAGTGGCGCATATTAAACACGAGTTAATGCTCGGGCCTGTTATTATTCCCACGGGATACAGGCTCTGGCCGGACGGGCTGGCAATTGCAGAGAGAAGTGGAATGGAATGGAAAGGAAGCCACGTTGCTATCAACAGCCTGGACTCTGGTGCTGAGGCCTGTTCTCACTTATCAAATGGATTTGTTTAAGCGCTAAAAACTCTCGCCGATAAGCGAAGCGTGCAGAGTTCCACAGAGTTCTTCTCGGGCTTCCCGGGCAGCAAGAAACAGCAAACAAAGCGATTGCGCGCGTATCTTTCATATTTGTTAATCACATAATTTGTTTGGTTTCTGCGGCAACAACAGGTACAACAATGCCGAGACCACCGAGCAGCCAGCAGCGAGCACCGAGCATGGACTACTGCTAATTGGGCGAGTGCAGAAAGGAAATCTCTTTATTAGTGGACGAGGATGTGAATGGAATCAAACAGGAAACACGAGCAGCACAATGGAATCTATCGTTTTACGCTTGCGATTCTTCTTTCCTCCTTTCTTTTAGTTTTCGCCACAATGGTCAAGGATCTACGCTGGCCAAATTGGCTATGAATGGATCGGTGGGATCGCCCTGGCAGTCGGTGCAACCACATAAGTTGCAGCTAATCTCAGTCAGCTGCAGGTCCGAGCTCGGGTTCTGTCTCGGGCCCTGATCAATTTTAGATCGATCGCTCGTCGTCTCGCAGTGCAACATTGTTGCCGATTTCCTGGGGGCTGACCGCAAATAATCAGTCAGGAAACTGTTATTACCCCCCCGAGTATTCTCTATCTAATTGTCTGTCTGTGTTTATAAATGTGTATGTGTGCGTGTGGGCTTTTGGCGAACAAATTCATTAGGGAACGACGCGCAGATACATTTGTATCTGCAAGTTATGTGCGTGCCTCACAAATTCACAAATTAAAGTGGCTTTTAATGCCTCTATCTTGGCGCCCAATTAATTTTGTCCAATAAAACGAAAATTATATGCATAAGGGGTATATATATCGTATGTGTAAAGAGCTGTGTGTGTGTATGTGTGCGTGCGCTGCGAAGGGCGTGCAAAGCGCACGGCACGAAAGAGATTTGCAGAAATTTTGGCGCCAAAATGCAAGTTGATAAACCAGTTGAGCGTTGCACATTGTCCACTCTCCCCCCGCCAGCCCAGCCGGCCCTGAAATCTGTGCGACCAGCGAGCGATTGTGTGTGTGTGTGTGCCTGTGTACGTGAGTGAGTGACAGTCTGCGTGTGCGTGTGTCGCTTATAGGCGCCCTCAGCGCAGACCGCCAGACAGTCAGTCAGATAGTCAGAGTGCGGTCCACATCTACATCTGAAGGGAAACGAGTGAGGAAAGCTTCTGTCGAGAATACTCGATGCTTAGATACCATTCACACACTTGCCTGTTTCTTCATCTCAAATTTGGCGCTCTTAGCACTTAAAGTTTTTGAGAATTTCATATATTCATACAGACAGACCAACAGAGAAAGGGACAAAATCTAAGTACTTACTGCCTCCTGCTGCCAGTTACATACATTTTCACAAAGTTGATATACCATTCTTGGACACTTTCAGTGGGTGAAGGGCACAACAACATACTCACACGCACACAGACACTTGTGCCCAGAACTTGATGGCTTTGAGTTCTAAAAACTTTGTCGGGCCACAGAAGAAGATGAAGATGATGCGACGGCGGCCGAAGGCGACGCATAATTTGTAATAAAGCTTGAGGACTAATGCGCTTCCTTAGTCCCTCCCCCCTGGTGACGGGTCAGACCTGCAAAAAACCAGCGAGAAAACAATGAACGAAAAATTTGAGCCTTTAAAGTTTTCACTTAATGAATCTAAGCGGGGCTCTGACGGCGGCAGAAGGGGGTTTTTGGAGTTGTGCTGAAGCCTGGACGTTGTCGTTGTCGTTATGGCCCGCTGGCAGGTAGTAAAGTTGTGCAACATTTTTTCCCAGGAACTTTTCTCGTTGTTGTTGTCGAAACTCCTTATTGAAGCATATCGAGAACTGGTGGCACAACATTCCATGGGACATCCACCAAACCAAACCAAAGCAAAGCAAGGCAGAACAGAACCGAGCCGAGTCCGAAGCGCGGAGGTATCAAAGACCTAAGACCATTGATCAATGGTATTTGTTGTTGTTGTTGTTGCACTGTCTGGTTAGAACTGCAAGTTACCTGGCCGAAGCTCGTCCGATCCCTCGCCCGTTTAACGTGCCAGACACATTTTCGGCGAAATGTTTTTAACAGCCCGAACGAAGGATCGCAACGAAGATCGACCAAGATCGTTGCAAGCGAAAGCTCTTGCAGCGAGACAGAGACCGAGCGTGCAAGAGAGGCGCGGAGGGTGGCGGGCGGGGTAGCTGGAGTCCAGGAATTTGCAGAGCAAACGCTGCGTGATTAGAGAGCTAAATTGAGCGTTGCCTTTTCGGTTTGCTTTGTGCAACTTATCGATATTCGGCTGCGGCTTTGACTTTGCCTGTGGTTTGCCCCCTGCCTCTGTCTCCGGCCCGTGCTCTGCCTTATTCTCTGCTCCATCCTCTGACTCTTCGCCGGTCTATACTTGCCTCTGCGTCTGCTTCTGCCCCTGCGTCTCCCACTCGTGATCGCAGAAGAATGGCAAGTTCATATTTGTTATCGTGCTTTGCCACGATCGTTATGTGTGTTCTTCGACGTCGCTGCTCAGTAACTGTGTCTGTGTGTGTGTGTGTGTGTGTGTGTGTGTGCCTGTGGATGTGGCTCTCTGTGTGTGCTCAGACCGCCAGAGTGCAGAGCCCAAGCATCGCTTGCGGCTCGAGTGTGACGCAATTTTGGCGCGAAACTTGGCGTCGGTTTTGAGCTTGTGGTGTGTGCCATTGGGGCACGCTTCGCCCCATGCGAGTGTGCGTGTGTTCATGTGTGCGTATGTGGGGACTATAATCGGTATTTGACTCGCAAACAAGCCAATTCAATGGGAATCTTATCTATGCGAACTGGCGGTTTCCTTCACCTGTGCAGGAACTGACCAAACGCTTCCGTTTCCTTTCTTCGATCTACGGAAGGAAATGCCTAACTGCGAATCTTACTCCAATTTCTCGTACTGACCGAACTGCTCGGGCTCCCTCAGCTCGCAAGTAAATAAACTGAAGGAATCAGAAATCACAACCACATCCTGGGAGCAAGACGACCCTGAAGTCCACGGTTCGGAGTCGACCGTTAAGCAAATTTTACTGACCACAAAAACCCCAGAAGAGCATCCGAAGTGACATCGACGCACTGAAAATTCAATACGCTTGAAGAGGCTGCGAACGGACTCGAAATGGAAGCGACGACATCCTCGGCTTACGTTACATAATCGACTTTAACGAGCAGGGCCGAACCTTGCAAAATTCTCAAGCGCCTCAAGTGTTGTTTTAGCGGGAAAATCTCTAGAGTCTAGAGAGGTGGGCGTGTCACCTGTGTGTGTGTGACTAACCGTTAATAGAGCTGCCGCTAGTTGGGCCCACACAGATATGGAAGGTTGCTCCGGATTTTGATTCCTGGAAACGCTCTTACGCAAAGTGCTGCGCTAAGCGCCCCGGTCGTTTGTCTTTGGCGAAAACCAGACACTCGGACAGTTTTAGAGATAGATAGTAGCGAGCGGAGCCGCCTTGACATGCGATACTCGGTGCCGGGCGGAGAAAGGGCCAGAGAGTGTGTCTAGAGAGGATGCGACACCGTCCTATCTGGGCGGAGATCTGAGCGCAGCACTTGAATGGACACAGTACTTGAGTGTGGAATTTTCTCATGATTGCCAAAGTGGCCGTTGTTGTTGCTGCTGGTCAATTAATGAGCCGAAGAAGGAGGCAAGGAGCTGGAGGTGGAGTAGTGCAAAGGATCTTGCTTTCGACAAATATCCCGTTGTGTGCACTCTGCACTCTGACACTCCAAATAAAGTGCAACAACGGCGAAGAGATACTTTTTTTTACGGCTAGTTAGAGATATCCCTTGTTGGACGGACAGTTTGACATTTGTGGACAATCTGCAGCCGCTGCGTCCTGTGGTGTCGTCCTGTCCTGTTAGGCAAACAACAAGTGACTCGAACAGAGTCTTGAGTCGGCAGTCGGGAGTCGAGAGCTGAGAGTTTTCTTAGCCCTCCGCATCAGCTGAGTTTAGCTGGGAAAATTTTTGTGCAATCAGCTGTTCGTGGCGTTGTGGGAAAATCGGGATCTGGAGGTCCGTGGCTGGAGTGTAGCTAAACCTGTTTGACTTTTGTTCTGTCTGGCTCTTGCTGTTGGTATTGGTGGGTCGTTAATACTTGTTGCCGAGCTGTAGCTGTTACTGTTGCTGGTGTTGGACTCCTTTTGTTCCATTGCCCGAGGCCAACAAAGGCACAGCAAATCATCAAGTGCTGCTCCTGCTGCTGATGACGCTGGGAATCTAAAGCAGTGCCCCGGATTGCTGCCTTATTGCAACATCATTTATCAGCTGCACGAGCGTGGCGAGTGGGCAGTGCAGCATACCTGCCTGCCTGCCTGCCTGGCCGTGTGCTGATCTCACGCTTGCCAGACAATAAAGTCAAAGGCCGTCGTCGTCGTGGCAGGTTGATAGACACATCCCCTCGCCCAGAAAATTGAACCCTAATAGCAGCGTATTTGTCCGTTTGTCCGCTTGTCCTGTATCTTTCGGGTGTTACAATTGCAGAGTTATTGTCCTGGGAAAGGGCTCCACCTACGCTTGGTTAGACCACCATCAGCACTCGGTCTAGAACTTGGCTGAGTTCCCGCCTCGATACACACAAACGCACACCCACACACACACAAGTCTATATCTCTATGCAAATAGCGGACGTCAATTCATGGGTGCGCGCGACGGGGAGGGCAGTGGCAAGTCTGCGCAAACTGCTCAACAAATTTCAGCTGAGTCGCTGGCTGCGACGTCGACGTCGACAGCGACAGCAGCGTTTGGTGCATAAGAACATTTTGTCCGTTACAGAATCTGGCGCGCACAATTGTGCCTGTATGTGTCTGTGTGTGTGTGTGTCGCACTCTCTGGCTGTGTGCGAGTGTGTGTGTGCTTATGTTTGATAAAATGCGATATGGGCACATTCTCATCTCCTTACCATTCCCCTGCCCATGCTCATTCTCGTGCTCAATAAACCCCCCTGCCTGGCGTTGGCTGGTGCACTGCGCCACTGTGGGTAAGGGAGAGAGCGAGCGACTAGCAGAAAAGAGCAAGAGCGAGAGAGCCTCAGCAAAGAGGGCGAGAGAGAGAGAGAGAGCGCCACAGAGCGAAAGGGCAAGTGAAGGAACGTGAACGTGAACGTGAGTTGTTGCGCGAGCGCAACATTGAGCAGTCGGCGCTCGGCTCAACCCGTCGTCGTCGGAGTCAGCAGAGGCAGCGACGTCGACGGCAACGGACGAGACGCAACATAAACGAGCGTAACGTATTTTTGCTGTCGGTGTGGCACGAACACACACACACACACACACACACACAGAGGAGACACACAGATTCCCCGGGCTTGCCACTGAGCTATGTGGCCCCTGCTCATGACTCTTTCTCTGCCTCTGCTACTGCTTCTGCCCCTGCCCCTGCCCCTTGCATCGAGTGTCAACTTTTAGTCTCGAATTTGAGGCAATAAAAACGAAATAATTGAAAACCCGACAGCAAAGCGAACTATGCCCAAAAATATCTGAAAGATTAGATGCGTGCGCATACGAACGGGGTCTGCTAGGGGTCTTCGCCTCACTCCCCCCTCGCTCTTCACACCCCGTACTCTACACTCCTCTCTTCAATGCGACTGACTGGCGGCCTCAATGGGGGCACAGCGCGCCGGAGACGCGTCGACTCGACGACTCTTATGATTAATGTGAATGGCAAAATTGAAAATATTCTTATTTTTACCCCCAAAAAAAGGCAACGGAAATGAGGAAGTCGTCGTATGGTTTATGTTGTGCCAAATGAGATGGAGTTGTTGCGATGGGGTTGTGGTGTGATGGGATCTGCTCAACATACGGCACAGATCACAAGCATGGAGATTAGTTTGGAGTGCAGTTGCTCTCGGGTTGCTTAGGGGGAGTGCTCTGGCAGGGGATATGCGGGGAGGGAGAGAGCTCTGTCTGTGTTCTTGGAAGTGCGCTTTATTGCTTCACAATGGCTGATGCAAGCGGAAAGAGCTCTCTATATATAGAGCTGTATAGCGGATGGCGAAGTTATTCACAGCAGCTAAGCAGTTTGAAGAAGTAATTGAAGCCACAGTAGAGCTAGAAATGCACAGATGCCCAGTTCGACGAACTATTGATGCTGATCAAGAATATATATATGTGAGAGTCTTCTCAGTCAGATTTCTACAAAACGTATATATCTCCGCTCATACGGAGTTTAAAACCCTTTCTTTTTCGCTTGGTTAATTAAAAAGATTGACAGTTGAAATGTAAGCCCCCAATTTTATCAACCCACCCTCGAAAGTATGCAGCATTCTTTTCTTAATCACTGCAAATCTCTTGTACTAATTTTAGTTGGCGCCAAAGTTTCAATAGCACTCGAATTTCTCTTTCTTATCGATTGTTGCATAATTATGCAGCAATTGACACCTCATTGTTGTCTTTATACTCAGCCTCATTATGCATTCTGATGTTCTCGGAAGGCAGCACAGAGTCTCGGGCCCATCAATTTCCAATCTAAATCGTTGCACGTGCGAATAATTCGGTATTCGGCAATTCGAATTGTGCCCGAAGTCAGGCTGAAAAATTACCTGCTGGCACTGCCTATAAACGATGCTGTCACTTGTCCAACCCACACACACACGCACACTCGCATACACTGAAGACACCCGTGGAGTGTGTGAAGATTTTCCCAAAGTCACCTTAATGGCAAACCGAAGGCAAAGAAAGAGAAAAATGGGTGCCCGAGCAATAATAATAATAATAGTAATAAGAATAAAATACAGAGTCGAGTCGAGACGAGATGAGGAGAAAAGAAAGAGTATTTGTTAAAGTAAACACGCTAGGATATCAAGTGTACACATGCTACACTCACACACAGACAGACAACGACACAGATTTGGATCGTGAGCCATAGGTGTGTGTGTGTGTGTGTGTGTGAGTGTGTGTGGATGCCCGCCAGCGAGTGGGACAGACGCATGCGAAAGGTCTCCAGTTTCTGCACTTGCACTAGCTGTCGCAGTCCCGCTTGAAATCGCTCTGCACTGTGCCACAGTCGGTCTGTCCGTCCGGTCGGCTGTCCGTTAGATGGCCAGCCCAGTCCAGAAAGAGAGTATCGTGGGAATGGGCATTGTGGAATTGTCTGTGCTGTCTGCGGGCTTTGTCAACGTTTCAAGTGTCGCCAGTTGCCGGCGTTGTTGTTGCTGTTGTAGTCGGTGTTTTCTTGGGCAAATGTTTCCAATTTTCCGTTGTGTTCCCCGTCTACTCGTTCATTTCCCACTGCGAAGAAAGTGCACGCGTATTTGTAGTACGCGTTTACCATGCGACCAAAAACTGCGATGATCTGTTCAAGAGGTCAGCGCTGGGAAAGACAACGGAGTCTTTGTTCTGCCCCCACCCCATTTCCCGCTAGCAGTCTAATTTGTGCACGGAGGACACTTGAGCCAGGAGAAAGGACACCAGTCCAAGTCGAACAGGAGAGGAGAAAGAGTGAGAGAGTGAGAGCGAGGAAAGGGGCGCAGCTGCAGTTGGCATGCGTGGGAGTCGATTTTGCTAGGGCCCGTGTGGGCATGATGCAATAAATAACGGACAAGCCGGACAACGGACAAAATCGGGGATCTCTGCCAAGCTGAGTGGCGTTTCTCACGATGTATTCAACAGGGACAGTGCATGAATGGGTAGAAATGAGAGTTATAGCTTAGCTTATGTTATGATCATAATAGAGAACGTATTTGATAAGTTTTGGTTAAAGATGCTAATTCTACATTTTGTTATATGAAAAAATTGTTTCTATCTTGCAATTATGTAGTAATATCAAATGCTATATTATATATATATCGTATGTATGTATATAATTTTTGAATAATTTCAATAAATTTGAATAATTTTAATAATTTGTTTAATGTGAATTTAAAATTTTCATACAATACACTTTTATATTTAAAATTAAACAATACATATTATAGCTTGTAATTTTTCTGCACTTCAAATATAAGATAATATAGGGAAATGTAAGATATTTCTAAGGGAACAACAAAGAAATCAAGAAATTTGAAGAGTCGTAAAATTGTTGTTGACACTGTTCCACTGTACTGAACATTTGAACAGATTTGATAGTAACGAATTTGTTAATGCACTTGGCACTTCGGAACCTGCCGCTGAGCTATTCCAAGGATTAGAAGGTGATCGTACTATCGCTGGGGTCATTTATAGTCGCAAACAGCGACTCTTTTAGCTGAAGAAAATCAACTTTAAACGATCGTGCGCTGTAAATCATCGGCCAAATCGGCTTACGGAACGATATTTGTGAGCAGCGTCAGATATTGCATGAATGAAAGGAACCTCTGGACATGCAACAATGTTGCTAAGACAGCACAAACATTTGGAAGTTTCTTGCTCCGATCTGTTTGCACTGAGATAAATTTTCACTTGGGTCTCATCGATAAGCGGGGAGCAAGGCAGCGCGAGAGGGCGATAGGGCATCACATGTGGTTGCAGATAAAGCCAGAGACAGCAACAAAATAACGATGTACTATATATATATATATATATACGTACACATATATTGAGGGTGTATGCGTGTACGTATGTTGTCCGGCATTTAGTGAAAATTGTGCATTTTGAGAGGAATGCGAGAAATCAGCGTTAGGTCTGCTGATAAAAGTGTTGAGCGCTGTTTGACGCGCAAACAGCGGGCGTAGATACTGAATGCACATACAGATACAGCTACAGCAACAGTATGAGATACAGATACCGATGCAAACGTGGTGCTGTTTGCCGGCAGAAGTGTGCAAACATATTTCGACTTATTTAAAAGCGCGTAAAAAGTCGATAAATGTCACTTATCTGTTTGCCGCAAGTCAATAAAAAGAACTGCCAACAGAGCGAGAGAGAGGGAGCGTGAGAGAGATAGTACTAAGGCAATGAGGGAGAGGGAGAGAGAGGGTCAAGCGCTGCGGGTCTGCGAGTGCAACAGCGGAAGTTGTCGCTGGAATTGGCGAAGCGCGCAGCTAAAGAATTAGCGCCAGCTGCAATTACATGACGTCACGTTACAAACTTATCGCACTGCCCTCGTCGGTGCTCTGATTGTTGTTGTTGCTGTGGCATATACGCCCCCTGCAGGCCCGCATCCAAGCCAACACACACACATGCATACTCGCTGCGCTATCAAAGCAGCTCTTATCAGCGAGTTTTATGAATGAAACTGATTTTTATTGCCTTTTAAGCTCTCTCTCTCTCTCGGATATGAGCGCGTATTTAACGGGCATTTCAATAGCTTTAACTGCTTTGTTGTTATTGCCTTTGCTGTTGCTGTTGGCTTTTTGAGCTGCCGCTGCTTATCGAGAGCTTCGCTTGCAACCCGCGCAGGCGCTTCTTTTGAAGAGAGCTGCCACTGACCTTGAATCGTATGCACATATGTTTGTACATGCATCTGTATATGTGTATGTATGTCAGGCGTTCTTGTTGTTGTTGTATTTTCGGTGGCTCCAAATCATATTTTATCATACTACGGAAATGCTTGCGACGTGCTTCTGCTCGACTTGCAGGAGAATCTCACAGTTCGCTACAATTTCAGTCATTCAGACAGACACACACACATGCACGTATGTGTACAATACATACAGATACGATATATCTTTGACTTTATTTACTCTTTTCAATATTTACTAAGCTCGGCGCGTGCTCGGATTTTGAATGAAGCGAATTGTGCCTAAAAATATCACTGTGTGTGCTTCTATGCTAATATGTAAGGGTGTGTATGTGGGTGTGTTTGACATGCATATATGCAGACATACATATGGATCCGATTGCATACAGAGTATACTGTCTGATACATTATTCATACCCGAAGTGAGTTAGATCGTTGCGCTTGATAGTGCAGATGTTATAGCAGATTAAATTCAATAAAAATAATTATACACTCAATAATAATAAATTAATTTTAATTTAAATTGTATAGATATAATCAGGTCTTATACATTGTATTAATATCTGCACTCTACCAGTCTGCGATCCACACACTTCTTACTCATTATTCCAGGGTATGTCCGAACACACATGTACTCCTACACATACTCAGTTTATTTACTGAGCGTACGTTGACACAATGAAATGTGTTTTGATATTTTTGCATATTTTCCATATCAGGCGTTTGCTCTATACTTCTAAAGCGATAAAACCTAGTAAGTGCACCCCCGATAAGTTCCTAGAAATTTGTCGGCAATCTATAAATACTTGAAGGTCTTGGCACACATTCCGGCATACCTTTTATCCATCCAATGCTCTATCCTTTCTCGCGTCGAATGGCCTCTGATTTGTGGGACTCGTTTATCCCATTCAGTCAGAATTACGCTCAATGAATGAATAGTTTAAAATTCCTGGAATCGGAGGGCTCACACACAACAAGTATACTATACATATATGTATATATGTATTACTATATGCTCAAACACACAGGTTCCCCACTGTCCCTGGGCGCGAATCCACTGCCCGCGGTGCGCAGAGCGTCGTCGCGCGGCCACTTCAAACCGGGCAACCACTTTAGATGCATTCAGTATGCCCCCGCACAATGGTCAGGGCTAACCTGAAAATTATGTCCAGAGTGCCGAACAAAAGTGTTAAGATTGCGTAGAGAAATTGTGTTTGGGAAATATGAATTACAAGGCTTTCGGTGAAGCCTCCGCAGCGCTGCGGCGCGCCGTCAAAGTCCTCCAACCTCGCATCTTGTACCTTGACCTGAACCTGCACCTGAAGAGTTACCTGCCGCGCTCTGCACGAGTTTCAGTTATGCAAGCGGTTGACGGTTGACGATCCATTGTAACAGGTTGCTCAACGTTGTTCTTTCAAGAGTTTGCAATTCTTGGTCTAGTGTAAAAAATCAACTTGAAGTATCAGAGAACATAAAGATGCTGGAGGTGTTAAACAAACGGCAGCTCGAGCTGGCACTGTGCGATAATTTTCAATGGTCTAAGAAAATATCAAAATATAAAGGATATAGCATAATGCAGTCAGATCACAAAAGAATTCAAGGAGCTTGTCACGAAGGGGGTACCAGTTATGGAGAAAATCTTTTAGTAGCAAGACTTCCGTTTTGTACGAAGTACATATATATATATATATAACTGTGTTTCATTGTCACCTTGAAGTACTCAAATCTCTAGTGTTAGTCAGTAAAGATTGTAAACTATCTTTAAAAATATGCATATGCTCATAATATCATACCATGTTTTATATTCTGGCAATCTTATATATATATAAATAATAATAATAATAATATATAAATATATAAATATAATACATCTTCGAAATTCCTCGAAAATCAGGTAAAATGCTTTAGTAAATTTAATTGAAAACAACCTACATATATACTATACATACCATAAGTATTAATCTCATTGTGCTACTTCCACTTCAATAGTTTCGAAGGGTATCAAAATATATATTTGCCATTCTTACAATATCTAAAACTATTTAAGAGCCTTCTCGGACACTTGACTAACGATTGAACAATGCTTATAGTTGTCAAGCATATCTCTCTTTTGCCTTCTCTTTCTTGTGCCATTATATAGTATCGCACTCAGTTAGACGACGTTCGGCACCTGCCAGCGAAAAACAAAACATTTCGAAATCAATTTTAAACAATTAACGACAATAAAATTAGGCTAAAATTGCAACAACACAACGCTCCGCCTCCAGCAGCAGCAACAACAATTGCTTTGTAGGCGACAACAAGAACTGAAACAACGCGAACAACAACAACAAAAGACACCTGAATAGCCCGGGATAGGTCCATTGTCCAGTGCAGGCACTTGCTTCACTCGCAATGCCGCGCTATTCAAAACATCTCGTAGTTCATTGAAAACTGTCACATTGGCAGTCTATATACGGTGTCTCACATACGATATACGCTGTGATATAATCGGCAAATGGGCGTGGCAACAAGACAGCAACACCAACAGAGTGCACTCGACTCCTGCACGTGCGTGAGGCAAACAATTGGGCCGCAAAACGCAATTGTGTCATGTACCGTGTACGAAGTACATACCCGGGCTTGTCCCGCTGTCCTGTGCACTGTCCTGTGTCCACTCTGTGCGGATTCAGCGATGTGAAAATTTGTAGAACGTGATTATTTCTCCTTTTTCTACTATTTTTTTGGGTTTTTTTTAGAGCGAAGAGTTGGCGCATTGTTTGGCCAGTTTATTATTGTCGGTTCGCATGTAGTTGGGTTGCTTTTGGTTGGCTTCATCCATTGTCAGACTTGGAGCGCATTCTACGACACGTTCGCTTAGCCTGTCCAAGGAATCACATGGAATATGGCTACGTTTTGCCGCCAAAAATCGAGTCTCGCGAACGCCTCCGGGCGACGTTCGGTTGCTCGAGCTTTGCCGCGAATGCGGTCGACTGGCATTTGGCTGGGTGCCCGACAAGACCAGACTATTAAACTAATTTATCACCAATATAGCGCAACTTGCAAGGGGCCCGACCGGCGTAGACAGGACAACCCCTGCTTCCCGGTGGGAATCGCCGGGATCTGGGATGGTGCCTGAAGACGAGTTGAGCTAATGTTGCCAAGGCAGCGATCGGCTTTTGTGTCTGTTTACCATAATGAAAACATTTTCAAATATTTTATGCAAAGTTGTTGCCGCTTTTGGCATGACCTTGTGCAGGCATCCGAACGGAGGACGCAAGACGCAGGACGCTACCCCGCGGTGCCCAGAAGGATGCGCGAGCGCGTTTCGATATCCTGTTTGGGAATTGCAGCGCCGTGCGGCCCAATACCGGTTCGTGCTTTGATTTGCAAGCTGAACTAGTTCCCCGAGGCCTGTCATTATGTAGATTTCGTGTTGGCTATGTGACACTGGGTGATCTCCCCCAGCCCCTGTGTGAAGCCCATTCCCCCCAAGAGCAGCAAACGCTTGTCATCCGTCCGCCGTGCTTGATGTGATTGCTGTAGTTAATGCTGCTTGGGTTGTTCTTGTAATTGTAGTTGTTGCTGGCGACTATAGATGGATTTTCTCACAGGAAGTCTGAAATGGCATTGCCATAAAACCTGGAAAGCACAATGAGAGCTGATAACGATCCGAGAGCAGTATCCAAAAAGGTAACAAAAGCGGCAAATTGTGTTGTGAAAATCGAAGCGGACAGCAAAATATCCATTTGCGGGTCTTCGAATCCCTGTTCTTAGCTGTCCTTGTTGTTTGTGGGCCGAGGACGCACCGACACACCGACACACCGACGCAGCGACGGACTGACGACTTCGACTTTGTTTGACTGCCTAAGCCGCAGGTACAGGTACAAAATGATTAACTTCAATGCCACGACGAGATCTCACCGCAATTAGGACGGGCAACCCAATAAAAAGCAATCCAGCAGGAACTAGTGCAGTACGCACAGGTTGTTGGGCTGCTGCAGCTGATAATGGCAAAGAATTGCGTCGTCACAGGTTCCCCTAGCACTACCGAACGGGAATCTGAATCCTTGGATGCATCAAACCGTCGACAGCACTTAGCCATTAGATTCTCTTGAAGGGGGGGCCGGCACAGACAGGCAGCATTATTTTCCACATCAAACAAATAAAGGTCAAAACACAGACAGACACATCAAGTTGTACGCGCTCGCAGAGTCGGCAGAAAGAGGGAAAATTAGTGGTAAGAACGCAGCTCAGTCGAGCATCGGGAACGGTCTACAAAGGAGCTCGTGATTTGTTGCAAGATTTCTCTGTAAATGGCATAAAAAACTACTTCGAATCGCTGCGCGTCCGCAAGGCGACAAGCCGTGGGAGCGGCCGGAGCTGCCGTTAATGGCGACCTCGTCCTCCTTCTCGTTCTCGTTCACGTTCACGTTCCCGCTCTCGTCCTCTTTCGGGGACGACAATTAACACAACAACAAGTTGGAGGCAAACACCACGTATCCTTGGGAATGTCGGGCACTGAATGCAGGCCTATTTTTTATGAATTGTTCATAATTTCTTCAGTTCATTCGGGCTCAAAGCGAGCCGACTACGTCTTTCCTACAAATCAGCTGATCTGTGCAGCAGTGGGGAGAGGGTATTAATTATGTTGACAGGTTGATGCTGCAATCGAGGAGCCTCTTTAGATTACGCAGGACACAGCACACCGTACAACTCCGATCTAATGAATGCCCAAGAGCGGGGGAGGGGGCGAGGTGTGATTGTGACTGGACAGCCGCATTAACTGGCCATTGATAGAGCTAGTTAGGGGTTTGGCGATTCCCGGAATTCAGCCAGTGGGAAAGGATGCCCAATCACACCGAGCACGTACACAATTACCCGGGAAATGTGATTCTAAGCGCATTGCATGAAAATGACTTGGGAAAATGCTGGAAAATCTTTGGCATATTTTCGCATAGGAAATGATTTCGCAAAATGCGCACAAATATTTTCGCAAGAAATTGACAAATATTTGTGATTTCTAATAATGCCGCAGAATCAAGCCCATTCCCCAGCGAATCGAGGAGGGATTCGTGAATGAATCTCGATGCGTTTCGCTCAATGGTGGAAGGTGACACGACACGATGAGTCGAAGCAAGGCTCAGCTTGGCATCTGTTGCCTGTCTGTTGTCTTCGCTCTGAATGCCGCCTCAGGTGACAAATCGCAGGGCTTGACAACAGGTCGCCGTTGCAGTTGCACAGTTGACGTTGTCGGCCTTCTTTTTGGCCAGGCACGAACTGAGCTGAATGACGCGGCAGGTTTCGTGACCCGAGGTCGGGAAAATGTGTCATTTCGCACCTCCATAAAACCGTTTGCCGAGTCGTGGCCAAGCAACGTGCCACAATGCGATGTTGCAATCACTGCAATTGCTGCAACTGCGGCAACCTTCAACGCTCTGTCTAATGTGCGATTTCCAGCAAAGACTGCACATTTGCATACAGCACGCATTTTCACACATGAAAGGGTCAAGGCGATTGCGCACATCCTGTTGCACACACATCCTGCTGCTGCCTCAGTGTTTGCACAACAATTTTGCGCGCGCAAAAATCAATTTCCGAGCACCATAAAATCCGGGCAGAGCCTTCCTGTCAGCATGGCTTGTCACGTGTGCATCCCGGCTGCCACCCACGTTACGTAATCCACAGGCAGGATGAAAGAAAAACACTTGCCCTCAACCAAGTTGTCTGTCGGCGCGGCCGCAAATTCCTTCTCACGCCCGTCGCTGGAGGCTCTCCTTCTGCCTCTCTGACTTCTCTTTCTCTTTCTCTCTCTCTCTCTCTCTCTCTCTCTCTCTCTCTCTCTCTCGGTGAGTTTCATTCATGCGCGCAAACGGAATTCACTGGAATCGCTGCGCAGCAAACCTCCTACAACAATGAGGACACAACTAACAAATCTGCCCGAAGTACTTCACGAACAATGCGCTATCGCGGGCAGACTTAAAGGACATTCGACCAGAAATTCTCACGTTCATTTCTCTTCGACCCGCTGTCCCTCTCACTCTCACTATCCTGGTATTGGGTGCAGGATTCTCGTTTTTTGCGGCATTTCTTGTCGGTTTTTTAATGTTGGCTAAGGCCGGCTTAAACCTCAAGTGTCCGAGGGTTTGATGAGTTCCCATTTGCAAAACGAGCTGCGAAAGCGGATGCACCGCCACTCGGGTGTTCCTCCGTCATCAACGGCAACAACATCATCATCATCTGACGATCATCCGGATCTAGTTCAATAAGGTTTTTTATTCTCTCGATTCTTTCGTTTTGCTTCTCGTTCTCTTTTCCTTTTTCGCAAGCGTCAGTCGGTGTTTCGTTTTTGTGCAATTTTCATGGAATTTTCAACACATAATCGAGAGATAATGCCGCTGATTATCTCAGGAATTTCTATTCACTCTTCGTCTTACGGCTTGTTGTGCAAAGTGGCGCTGCCAGAGCTGCCCTTGTCCCAGTCCTTGTTCCAGCCGTGGCTTCCGTTTCATATTTCGCCGTGTGCGGCCTCGAAAAAGTGAGAGAATCTGATTGTGTGTCCGGTTTCGCCTGAGTGTTTCTTTTGGGGTTTCTTTTTCCAGGAACTGCAGCGGCAAGTGGAGCCGGGCATGGGAATGCGAGCCTCGGCAATTGTCAGCTTTGGCTTGACAGATAAATTTTAATTTGATTACATATCAGCAAAAGTTTTCCAGTTTTTCCCAGCAAACTGACGGCAACAACCCCGGAAACCCGCATGACAATTTGTAGCTTTTGGGCAACTTGGCCGCAAGTTTGCAGATCTGCGAGCGAGTCGGAATCTGTTGATGAAGATGAATGATGTAATAATTCCATCATAAATGTGCCTGCTCAGCCAACATTTCATCTGCAACTTAAACTGACAGGCTGCCCAGCCCCGACTGTCAGAGGGGTTGGTCCTCGTCCTCCTCATGCTCCTTCTCCTCCTGCTTCAGCTTAAAGCTAAGCCCGAGCTGGGCTCTAGCCCAGCAGCTGCAGCAGCTCGGTTCATACGCATGTCTATCTGTCTATCTTGTAGCTGCTGCTGCTTCTGCTGCTGGTTACAACAAGTTTTTACATTTGCTACACAGCAGTGCGGTACGGTGCTGTGCGGGGAGAAGCGCTGCTTCGTGTTCTCTTAAACTGGTTTCGCCGGCCCAAGCTAACCCCCGACCCGACCCGAGGCAGACCCATTTACATTTATCGTACGTACTTTACTTTAGTATTTTCCGCAGTGAAAATTCACTTCAGCTTTGCCGCAGTTTGATTGCCTTCGAATTTCGTCTGTCTCCAGATCTCGTGACTTAGAGGAAAGAAGAGTGAGAGAGGGGAGGTAGAAGGGGGTAGCAGTGAAGAAAACCATTAGCCGTAAAACCATTAACATGCTCAGTCGAGTAAAATCCATCATAAAGGTAAATCTCTGTTTACCTTGACCCTGCCTCCACACACACACACACATACACACACAAACGCTCAGAAGCGCGCGCTGCCCGCTTTCGTGTCGTGCATCCTTTGGATACTTGTTTTATGTCTTCTTCTTCTGCTTCTACTTCTACCGCGCTTGCCCTCGGCTCACCTTTCGATTTTTTACAACTCTCTTTTGGACTTCGATGAATTTTGTTTTGATTGCGCTGTTCGTCCGCCTCGTAGACATTGTTGTTGTTGCTGTTGTTGTTGTTATTGTAAAGTCAAAGTGTCGAATTGTGGAGATCAGTCACCTCTGGGTGCCTAGGCGAGTATTGGGTATCCCATAGATACATAAACATTTACCTTGCTGTTGTTGTTGTTGTTGTTGCTGCTGTTGTTATTCCTGTTGTTCTTCTTGTTATTGTGGTATGGCTGCCCATTGGCTCGTACCCCTTTATTATGCCAGGCATGTCGCGCTCCACCGTTTGTACTCGCATCCGTTCTTTTTCTCTGTAATCACGCTTAAGCCCTGCCTCAGTCGCAGTCGCAGTCGCAGTCGCCGTCAGCGTTGCAGTCTCTGTCTGCGTTGCTGTCACAGTCTATGGCCGCCTAGCACGCTTATTTGTTTGTTTGCTGGCTCCAAACTGGTACTGGCATCCGTTGCTCTGCCAGCGCCCAGCAAAAGTACAGTCCTCGCTCTGTTTTTCCTGATTTTTCTCCACATCCAGGCCCTGGTCCAGGTCCGCCAGGCGCCCGCAACTGGTTTGTCTAGTATTCAGTATCTCCTCTTTTTATTGCCCCTTGGCCCCTACGTGCCGGTCCCCTGCTCCTCACCCAGTCCCCTATCCCATAACCTTGTTCTTTTTCTTAGAAGGTTGTTTTCCTCCTCGACTCGCGGCGTATCTGGCGTCGATCAGGCCCCTTCGCTAAGCTGCCTGCTGCCTGCTGCCTTCTGCCAGCTAAGTTTATTTACCTCGCCACAGGTTTGTTTACTTTCATCGACCAAGTCGAAGGCGAAGTCAAAGCAGAGCAGCGGCAGAGCTCCTAGATCGGAAAAAAGAAAATAACAATGAGAGATTGGAACATTCCATAAGCCGATTTGCTGTCACCCCAAACGGAAGGAAGTCACAAATGATGATGCGTGGAAAATACTAATGAAAAGTCCACGTAGGAAATGGGGCTTCATTGAAAAATTATCAATCCAGTAGCGTGCAGGTCGTAAAACTGTACCATCATCTATTTTAATATGCTAATGTTGGCTTAAAGCTGGAAAATAAACCAAATCTAAAGGTAGTTAACGAGAAAATAGATTTTTATGTATTGGACGAAACGTGGGAACAACGTTTTCATATTTTCAAAAGCAACATCTATCCAATCAGTGTTTAAATAAAGAGTTATATATATTCTCATATTTTTAAAATTTTTCCTTAAATAATAAAATTTAAAAGTAATTCGATAACTACAATATACCATTTATTATATGCCCTTACAAACAGATAGCCAAAAACCATAATACCTAAAAACTATAATTATATTTACCTTCTCCAACATAGAAAATTCACATATAATGTAATACAATACGTTATCTTTCTGACTTATAGATTATAGTTTAAAATCATATCCTTATAATTTGGGTAGCCTTCAAGAAACTACTGACAACTTATGACTCAATAACTTTTAGTTCGATTTGGCATGGTAACTTCCTATGATCAACCCTTATATCTAAGATCTCTGCAATTAAAATATCATACTCGGAGCGGAGGCTTAACTAGCTGAACTTCCAGATACTTTACAACCTCAAATTAGAGACTCAAGTGTCTCGCCCACACACAGGAATGAGTTGTTCATTTTATGGCTAATTGATTTTAATCTGACTGAGCCACGATGGTGGCCAAAAATCAGCACACAGATCGGATGCACAAGACGAGCAGAAAAAGGCCTAAACCGACGGGTATATGGAGATGTTTTCTAGAATATTTTCCGATAGGACAGTACAATTTGCCCATCATCACTATCGTACGGTTGGACACAGGCAGGGAGATGCCAAAGCAAATATGATCATTATTGCGAACGGGGATTAGTTGCGCACCGAGTGAAAGTCGAGCGAAATATCAATGGCCCGTCGCATAGGCGACGGCAAGTGACTGGGACTATCTGTAGTTCTGCATCTTTGGGAGTTGATAAATGCCTCAGTGCATCGGACTGTCAACAGAGCGACCTGCTGGGATGCCGGGATATCCACAACGTTTGTCTAACGGTCATTCTGGACCGACATCAGTCAGCTGACCGCTTGAGATACTTTTCTATCTGTTTCTGTTACTGTGTCCACTTGAGGTGCAGCCGAGCGCATGATACCATCTACCAACGGATGCAACCAGCTCGAATTTGTTAAGAACCCGTGTCTAGTAATCTAGGGTACCTCACACACATATCCACGCACACTAACACAATCTTTGCTTTTAAATGGAAACTATTTTTGGCGCTCTTTTTTTTAATTTTACTGTGAAAGGATTTTTGTGCAGCCTTTGAAAAAAGGATTTGGAAACGAACTGTTCATTTTGCGCGCCACAACCCAAGCCTATAGCTGTGACTGTGACTGTGGGTATGTGTGTATGAATGTGCGTGTGTTGTGCGCATTTCGTAGTCGGTATCTTAAACTCCCATCATGACCGCTTGCCGGCTCAGAGAGCGGCTTAAGATCTGCACTTGTGTGTGCCGACAACTTTCAAGAATTGCTTGGCATGTGGGTGTAGTTACTGCTGAAAAAATATTACACACAGCCACACCCCACACACACGTGCACACATACCCGCAGTAACTACAATGCTTGCTTTATATTCATTAAGAAATGCAACAAAACAATAAGCAAGTTAGTTATGTGTTCCTCAAAACAGAAAGTCTTCAACTAGCAATATTTTCAAGTTAAATCAGGCTTATCCCGGCCCGAATACCCTGTACTCCGTTCGAACCGGCCCGGACCCAAGCAATAGCTATTGTAAATTGATTAGGAAACTGCAACTTCGGCTGTTCAGTTGGCAGTTGTCAGTTGGCAGGCAGAGATTGCCCACAGCCACAGCTGAAGGGCAATCTGCATATTAGATCTGGGTAACTGGAACCCGATCACCGAGCACCGACCACGGCCACGACTCCGACTTTGGTTCCGGGTCTGGGTTCGGGCCCGACTCTGGTCAGTGCTTGACCACACAAGCGTTGGGCAATCTGTGCCGACCGTGTTCATTCATTTGGAAGCCTAAATGTGTGAAATGCTTTTGTGCACATATGAGATGATCTCGTTTTTGTTGTTCTTGGCGAAAGAGTAGAGATAGTTGATCTGATCTATATGTGTGCGTGTGTACGTGTGCATGTGTTCCTGTTCTCATTCAAATCTGGACTATTGATCCGTGCCATTGAGCAATATGTCGTCAAACAGTTGCCGCCCTAAGAGCCAAAGATGAAGCCGACGACGAAGCTAGTGCTATGCAAATTACGCACAAATTGTTCAGTTTCCTGGAACAATATTGTGCACAGAGTGTGTGTAGATAGCACACTCAATTCTCTGGAGTTGGCAAGTTTTTTGCACTAGCCTCAGCCTTAGCTTCAGTTCGGCAATCGCCTTGTTACATACCGAAGAGTGTGTACTATATACAATGCGATGTCTGAGTGCTGGACGGAAGTTTTTATGTTTTTTCTTGGGAAGTGCTGCCGCCTTATGCCTGAACAGTAGCTGACTTACGTAATGTTTGTATTAGAAGGTTTTTGATTTCAGTTTTATTGTTTCTGAGCTCGTTTCAGAGATCGCTTCGGAGGTTGCTGCGGAGACCGCTCCAGAGACCGTTACAGAGACCGCCTAATGCGGCCGTTGTAAAGCGAACTAATGATTTTCACACTTTGCCGCTAAAATGCAAAGGGCTGATCCAGAAGATCTGCTGTTTTAAATGTATAAACGATCCTTGTTCTGCGTACGAGGAGTTTCTTCGAGCTCTGCGTCTATTGTTTTTTCTGGCACTGGAGGTGTGCTTAGTCGGAATTCAATGGGGGTATTTCAACACTCGCAACTGTTAATCGTAATAATAAACAATTGCAAGAGGAACTGTTGGTATACAAGTTAGAAAACACACTCGAAAACTCGAGATCATCTTGAAACGCTGAGAGAACTAAGGATCAGATTTTAAGATCTATAACAAGATTTGGAAAATCTTAGGAAATTACTAGTTTGAGTCTAACTAGGCTCCATTGCTCCGTCTGTAGTTAACATTGGCGTGGATGTCGGCGCATTTGAACGCATTGTCCGTTAGCGATACAATGTTTCAAAGATGCCTACCCATCAACCCATCAATATATTGTAGCTGCTTGCAAATTTGCAATCTCATCGATGCATGCTAATTGCCTTTTGCAGAGTCTCAAAAAAATGAGTTGTAAATGAGCAAAAACTGTGCAAAGTGCCGCAAGAAGAAATCAGAAGGCGTTACCGTAATTCTTTGCGGTTGGCAATACAGGTATAACTCGGGAGAACTATAGAACCATAGCCTGAAAGTATGCCAAAAACATGTGAGGTAGATCATCAATTACCCTTTGCGACTTGAAACGAACCGCCACGTGCATTGTAATGATCATATCATCAAAGAGATAAGAGAAAGGGTCTGGCAGGACCTTCGAGCATAGCGGAGACCAATCGATTTGGCATAAGCTATGGCCAGTAGCGCACTACCAATGCCGATCAGTGGATCAAAATCCAATATTTTAAGCACACGCCTCTCTTTCTTCCAAGCACGACCAACAAGCCGTGAAATTCGGTGCCTAATGCATAAATCCAATAGTTATGAAAAAGCAATTATGTCGAAATGATCTGGGATCTGAGAATGCTGAGCTATGGGCGATGGGCATCCTTTTTTGTTGGCTTCTTTTTGAGCAACTGGTTGAATGACCTCGAAGCGGTTGACCGATCGGTCATCGTGAGAACTTCGAATACAACCCTTCATTAGATCAGTTCTGAAGAGGTTACATAAAATTAGACGATCGCTTCGAGTGTGTCATTAAAATTGACTGTTTGAATAGCTCTAGAGTTAAAGAGGAGCTCGAAGACCCTGCCTGCGATGCTCTCTATGGGGAGCTGGCTCAGCAATTTTCCGTTAAAAATCAAAACATATAATTTTCTCCTGGGCGTAGGCAGTGAGTGCGACAGAAAACCTGCGAGGGAGATGGACGAACAGGTAACGAATATCAGTGCAGAGAGGAAAGTGCAATACATACACGCATACAGGTAGTACATAGACTCGACGGGGTAAAGGAACAATAGAACCTGTTTGTAGGGGAAAATCCAACTGGAAGACGTAGGCCCATAAGAACTGAGCTGAGATTTCCTGCAAAGAAATGGAAAACAAACAAGAAGAAGGCGAGCACGAAGGCGAGGGAGAAACCGAAGGTGAGGCACATAACAAATGGAAATTGATAGATGCCTAGAAAACAGGTTGAGCACAGGTACACACACACACATGCACACATAGAGAGAAACATACACATACCGTACATAGGAGCAGGAGCAGGAGCCGGGGGAACTGGGCTTATCGCGCAGTAGCCCTAAGCTGAGGCTGAAGCGCGGCCTGCACGTGGACTCCGATGATGAGGAGGATCGTCGCGCGATCAGCGATGATGAAGCCTTTTCACGTCTATTCATGCACACTTGGCGCTGTAACGAGTTTTGAATGCCTATTTGGGAAAAAAGAAAAACGAGTTACGAGTGCCTGCGGTTTAATGGGGGTTTGGCTTTTTCACAGATTACCAAGCCATATATCTATTCTTTGAGCGGGTGTGTCTGTGTGTGTGTCTGTGTTTGCGTGTCTGAGGACCCAAACAAAGGAGACGTGTGATGTGGGCTCCATTCCAATTCAGTTGGCCTGGCCTGGGAAAATCGATCCCCATTTCTGGTTCGAACAACGACTTTACGATTGTGTCGAAGACGGAGCCGAAGGAGTCTTAAAATGTTATATTTTTGTAACGCAAGTCAGGGATTGCAACACATGTGATTTTGGTTTTGGATTATGGTACTGTCAGCATAAACAACTCAAAGATCCCTTGCCGCAGGACGCTCTAAGATAATACTGATCCTGCTCTGGTCTGGTCGGTGTTTGTCGCGACTGCAGCCAAACAAAACTCGCTGCTGTGTCCTGCTAATGGGCAGCGACACCAGCATCAGCATAGGCATCGGCATCAGTAGTCAGTAAGACGGTTACTACTTGAGATGTTATCAAAACAAAACGACAGACGGTGCAGACCGTTAGGCCGTCGATCGTTCGATCGCTTGCTTAATGTTCCTGAGGATCCTTTGGAGCTGCCGCGCCTGGTTTGTTTATGGCGATGTGTTTATTAGGCGCTGGCTAGCTTAGTACTCCCAATGACGGGCATGTCGTGTATGTAATTCGAGTCCTGCTCGAGTAGCGAGTGCGCGGTGCGGGGCTCTTGAAGTGGTCAACCCGTCAGAGCGCAGAATCCGAGACCGAGTCCGAGTCCTTGGATCGAGCGGCCATATGTCGTGCCGCTGATTTATACGTATTAGTTTTGGAACCCAACAACATAAAACTGAACCAGAACATGCTTTGCATGTGGTATTGATTGAGCAATTTAGGTGTAGCCACAGCTCGGTGCCTGTATGCGTATCTGTGTGTGTGAGAGAGTGCACTGATTTGGAAACTGTCAGCAAGGTTGCTCCAATTTCATGGCCGATTTGCCGGAGTGCCAACTAATTAATGACGATGCCAACGTTTCGGCCGCAGCTCGTTAGCGACGACGAAATTTGACAACATCTGTCGTTCTCCGTTTACTAAACGCCATCAAGGCTAAGCGCTATCGATTGCCCATTAACGGGATTAATATTAACTGAAATTCCAGGTAAGCAACGTGCCTCGACTCGCAAATTCCTGGTGCCCTTCGTCTGCAGGACAAACTTAATACACGAATAGTCAATACTCTAGGGAAGTACAAATTTAGTTTTCCAAAAGTATAAATCATAAATTAATTAATTGATTAAAATAACACTTTCTTTGTTTTTTTATTTTTTTAATTTATTAGTGATGAAATTATAACTTTACTTTCAAGTTTGAGAACTATTTTCTGATTGAAAGCTCGTTTGAGGTTTATCAAGCACAAGGGTCGTCACTTCGTTGTTAAATTCTTGAGATCCTCAGACTCTTCAGCATCTGCTTCAGTCCTTCTTTCAATTCTACGTTGCGTGCTCTGTCTTAACTTTGATTTGCACTGTGCAATATGCTTGAGTAAGAAATTCCGAGAAATTCGATGCTGGAATTTAACTGCAGAACTTTCGAGGAACTATTGCCGATTCCATAGGGAAACTATTTACGCCAGCATTACCTAATGTTGTCTGGGAACAATGCACGTTGGCGGGCTTGAAAAGATCATTAGCAGGAATAAGATCGTAAAAAGTCATGACACGCGAAAAAAAGCGAGTGCCGCCTCTTGGGCCAGTCCGACAGCCATGAAATTGCACATACATAGAGAAAGATCGTACAGAGATCTTACAAGGATCGTAGATGGTACGGGACTGGACTGAGACCTCCCGGGAAATCAATATGTTCGATTGCAAACAATTGCGGCTTCGAGTGGCGTGCGAAAGACAAAGGATGACCACGGCCACAAATTATTTATAGGGACACAAACATTGGGCAAGTATCCTCGGCGTTTGAGGGAGTCAAAACTACAGAGTCATTCGGCAAGGTTCCAAAAAAACGACTAGAAGAAGAAGAGCGAATCGGGAATATATCATAAATGCATACAGAGACACACACACACACACACAGGTTGAAGTTGATGTTGCGCCTTTGTGTTTGCCGCCCCGCACTGCAGTTGATGCTGTTGCTGCTGCACTTGCCGCCGCTGTTGTTGTTTTTGTTGCTGCTGCTGCTGTGGTTACCCTTGGCGGCTGTGTGGTCGCCGGCAGAGTGAGTTCCTGGAAGCTAAATACAAACGAGTTGGCGGCGAAATTAAGCGAAAATATTATGAGAAATAACAAAAGTAATCAAATAAAAGCCTCGAGTGGAGAGTGACCGACTGCCGACTGCCGACTGCCGATCCCAAGCATATCCTCGCATTGTTCCCAATATTTTCGTTGATTATTTATTTGTACAGTGCAGAGAAGGGTCTGCCTTCTTGCGGCGTGAAGGAGTTGGCGGGCGATTACCATTACGATGTGCCACCACACAAGTCGAGGTCGAGTCCCGCGCGCGCATATGCAAACTCAGTAATGTGTCAAATTGTCAGCATGATATCCCTCGCATCCCTAGGATGTCCTGCGGCACGGCACGGTACCTGGCCGGGATTGCGACTGTGACACTGACTGTGACTTTGCCTTTGCCTTTGCCTGGGCCTGGGCCTGGGCCTGGGACTGCGCCTGTCCCACGCAGCGCACAGCAACAGTTTCGCCAGAGTCAGAGTCCTGGACCAGACATCGAGCTCATTAAGCGTTCTGCTGGCTGGCGCCTATCCCGTCGAGCGTTGAGCCATTCAGCCGTGGTGGCTTTGCAATTAACTGCAGTGCTTTGTTCGCCGAGCTAAGCGCGCGCGCGCTGGACACTCTCCGGGTGAGCGTTGACTGCTGCCTCGCACTGTGACACTCGCTGCGCCGTTCACCATTTTTCACTCCTTCGCAGCAAATCTAATCGCAATGCGCTGCGCTGCACTTGACGCAGGCCTGCAGGCTGCAGCACATCCAGCATATGGCACTGGGCTGACGGGCAGCCGCGCTGCCGGGCTGACTAACTGTTCCCGTACGCCCCCAACGGCAGGCGCAAGCCATGTGCTGGACAAAGTGCTCCCGTCGCCACGCCCTCGCCCACTGTCGCGCAATGGAAAATAAATATTTTATTGATTTTCGACCTATAAATCCGCACACAATGCCGGCAGCAACAACAACAACGAGCGCAATTGCAGGTCACTGCGAGAATCGGCATCGGGCATGGAATCGGGATCGGGATCAGGTTCAGGTTCGGACAGGTAGTTCGGGCCGGCATTGCACTTGAACTAATTGACGAACTGAAAGGTGAGAGATTGCATTTGGGCGATAAGACAACTGATTTTTTGCCATTGTTCCCGCTCCTACGACTCGGAATTTATTGCCGAGTTGCCTTTGTGTGTGCGTGCAGAGGACTCTCCGGTTTCCCACTGCTCGCACCAAAACAAAGTGCCAGCCCGACAGCCTGCGACAAGGACTATTAATTAGATTTTATGTGCACTTGTCGTGCCCTGCTCCCCGCCTCCTTCGGCCACTGCGTTTGTCTTCGATTTTATTACTGATCAATATTTTGCGCTCGTCCTGCTAAACGGCGACTGCCTCCTTCGGAGGACGACGACGTGGGAAGCCGTTTTTACTAGCTGCGAGCAACCCAGCGATCGGTCTACTTAGTCAGCCTTTACAGCTATGTACATATATATATATATATATATATAGTCTATATTCAGCATGTTGCACTCTTTACTCCCCTGCGCTGTGTATGGAGCGCCGCGTAACCCGATCGCTTTGGCAACTCTTAATGTTGCACATGTTGCACTTTAGTGCTGCCACAGAGTGCTGCAGCGATCGTGCTTAGTCGGTATATGGTTTCATATGCGGTGGCCTCTACGTGCTCGCAGCCCAAAAGCGAATCCTTGCAAGTGCTCATTGATGTGAGCTTCCTGCTCGTTGCTGCATGCAGCCGGCAACAAACTGCGTTTAATGTGGGAACATTGTGACGAGCACGAGATTTACAACAATATATAATTATTTTTATGGCCAGGGTTAAGATATAAATATAGACTCTCGTCTCTTTACTACACTGGTAAAGTGATATTGGAAGTGGTGGAACTATAGATGTAACTACACAGAAAGAAAGATCCATGATCAAATCAAGTATGAAGTTTATTTTAAATTTGTTAAATTATTTCTGTTTTAGAATTAAAATATTTAGATAAAAAAAATACTTCATTGTTGTATTCTAGAGCTTAAGAATAGTAGGATTTATTTCTAAGCTTGCTTAAAAAAATGTTTGGATTAAAATTGGCATTGACCAAATCAAGAATTTCTTGGGTTAAGAAGATCCCCGATTTGATAGACTCTGATATTGTTTTCATTGAATTCGGCTTATTTATTTCAGGTATTGATATTAAAAGGTATACGTTATAGAGAGAACATATATCAGGATATAGGTAGATATAGGTGAAATTCCATAGAAATAATTATATAATGAGAAATCATATACATATACGATTATTTTGAATTTTAAAATGTTTAATGAACATTAAAGTACGAATTTCTCAAAGGTTGAGATACATTTCTCTATTAAATTTATTATGTGAAATATTTTCATTATTTAGTGGCATAACAATCGAACAAATCTTAAGTATTGCAACTTTCTTTGCTTCGATTCAAGTGAGTCTTCGTCATTGACTTTATGTTCGCATGAATTCCTATTGTTCAGATGAAAAGAAACTAACCACCACATGGCAATAAAGTATTGCACTTGGAATTGGGCGGGTAAAATTTGCAGCCCATTTAACATTTTGAAAGTGGGAAATTTTCCAGAAAAAAACAGAAGTGGCAGAAATGCCACTCGGCGCACAATTCAAGTGGACGGCACATGGCGAGCCGAGCAGCTCGAGCAGGCTGCCACCCAAGCCAGAAAGGCGCCTGTTTGTCTTATTAATAATTGCAACATTTCGCGCAGGCGCAAAAGGCTGGAGTCGCATGCGCAGCCGGACATATGCCCAGCAGACTCGGGCTTGGGTTCGGTTTGGGTTCGGGTTCGATGTCAGCCCGAAGTCAGTTGGTCACTGCTGCAGTAATTACCGTGGTGGGAGGCGTACAAAGGGCAGCGCGGCGTGAAGCTTCAAATGCGAGCAGGGCAAAAGGCAAACAAGCGAACGGCAGACAGACAGGACAACACATGCGAACCATATGAGCTGGCAGAGCGGCCAGATCCTTGCGTGCATGACCGTTACAAAGCAAACAGCGTGCTGTGTGTGTGTGTGTGTGTGTGTGTGGGTTGCAACGTGTGACTCAGCGTCGGATCGGGCGGTGCTATATGCGCCTATTATCAGTAGAGCGTCGCGCGCGTCAGTTGGTGCGCAAAGCTAACCCTTAAACCGCGAGCAGCCGGCCACAGCGAGCGCGCGCTGCCCTCCACCCGCTCAAGCGTTCGCTGCTCTCTCCCTTCCTGCTGCTCTCGCACACGCTGCTGCGCCAGTTTAAAATGCAAGTCGAGAGCGATAACAACAAACTGCAAGGCGACGGCGCGCCCACATGACCCGAAACGAAACCACCTTTTGCCCAAAAGTTGAGGAGTGCTCGGCGTTGTTGTTGTTGTTGTTGTTCGTCGGGCCACGTTGTTATCCTAGGAATATTTATGTTTAATTGTTATGCTGATGTTGTTGGCACGCGCCGCGGCAGCGCATATGTCGCCGAGGTCCTGCAACGCCTGCAGCTCCTACTCCTGCGCCTTGCTGCAGGAGCTGCAGCGGGCAGTGTCATTGACTGCCTCAACTGCCGTTTTGGCGCCCAATCGAGGAAAACTCACAAGGGTTGCTCGGTCGCTAGGGAAAACTGTTGGTGCTGCCACCGACCAACACCCCTACCAACCACCACCACCACCAACAACAACAACAAGCAACTGCAGCAGCAGCAGCCTCAGCGAACCGCGACCAAATTATGCCACTGACGCTTGGCTGACTTCGCCTTCAACTGCGCCTTCAACTTTGCCTTCGACTTTGGCTGCAACTTGGCTCAGAATGGGCAAACAGCACGCGCTCAAGAGCTACGAGCTGCAGCTCTGCGCGCCACTTCCTACATTTCCTCCACTTCCTAGTCCGACTGCCGCTGCCGCTGCCGCTGCCGCTGCCCCTGCACCTACCCCTACCGCTGCACCCAAGTAATGAGTCGGCGGTGTCAGGTGCATGCATGTAACTTAGGGAATGACCCCGGTGCGACCCCGACCCCAGACACGAATTTTCTTAGCTCTTTCCTGGGCCTGGGCGCGTAATTACAGCGACCAAGTCGAAGTTTTTCATTCCAGTTTGGGCTCGAGCTCGAGCTCGAGTTCGAGTTCGCGGCGCGGTGCTCATTAGACCAAAGCATTTTCATGCCTTGTGTGCGTGTGTGTGTGTGTGTGTGTGTCTATGTGTGATAACAACTCGCGCACGAGCTATGCCAGTTTTGTCCTTATGTTTAGCCCAATTCGTCGTAATAATTTGAAATTTTGATCAGGTGTTCCGTTCTTCCTCTTCTTCTTCTACTTTTGCTGTGGCTTTCTTTCTCTCGGAGTTCAAAGGGGAACTATGAGCGTTAAGAGTCGCCGAACCGTATAACACAGCACTTACACACACACACACACACACTCACATTCAGCCGGCCGCATGTGGGCAGCAAAAGCGCGCGGATTTCGGGCTCTTTGGCCACGGCCTCGGCATTGGCCCGATCGGGCCACTTGGCACTTGAACCGTGTCATGCGGATTTCTGCTGCCTCGAGGGTCTTTCAACGGTTTTGCATAGGGCATGGCAGGGCAGGGCTCTGTGCAGTTTGATTTGCTTGAAGGCCTGCAGCAGGTGAGCTGTAGAGCAGCACAGGTGTGTTAGAGGAACGTTAAAGAACGATCGAATGACGAAATACTATTGTGGATATTTTTGGGTTGCTAGACTATTGCAACTGGATAAACGTGCAGTTACTTGTACTATTGCTCAGGGAACTATATATATTATCTTTGTAGAAAAAATGAAAATTTGAACTTATTCTATTGGCTCGATCAGACAATTGCAGCGCAGTGAAAAACACATTTACGATCCTAAAAAATAGCAATGTTATTCATCAACATTGAGAATTGCGTCGGTTTGTAATCACAGAAAGTTTTTAGTGGTAATATGGAAAATATCGATAGATTTTTTATGTATTTTTGGATAGAGCTACTAAGTATACTGCACTTTTAATTCTTAGCTCACTACTTGCACTGTCCAAACTACATCAAATAATATTCAATAAATAAAATTAAATATATAAATAAATATTTAAATAAATAAATAAAATAAATATAAAACATATAGTCGTCATAATTTGGCTCAATAAACCTCTGCTGTAGGAACGATCGGCGTGCTCAGACTATGGAACCTTCCAGACGGTGTACGCAACGTTGAACTCTCAACAAAATTCTGGAGGAGTTCGTTCAAGGAGTTCGACTGTCGTCTGTCATGTGTGCCATGCCCACGCCAAAGTGGCTTTCGATATGGAATACTTGTTCAATATGTTTCCTGTTCCCATGCCGGCAAAAGATACTCGATGCGAACGCCCAGTTCGAAGTGATCGTCGCCCACTCCGAGAGCAACTGGCGCTCCTAGTTGGTCGCCTGGCAACACGCCAACTCAACAGCTCTGCGCGCTGCGGAGCTGCGGAGCTTATAGAGCAATTTTCTGGGCTGCATTCGCAAGAAGGCAGTGCGAGAACTAATGATTGTCGGATCAAAGTCAATTTGGAGCCCCTCCTCGCAGCCTACGTAAAGTCACGCAAGTTTGTGTGCGATTGCAGGCAGGGAATGTCTGCCGGATGAGGCTGCAGCTGAGGCTCGAGGATGCCGAGCCCAGTTGCAAGTTGCAAGTTGCCAGTTGCCTGTTGCCTGCACGTGTATGGCATTATTAGCGGAGTCTGGCGGGGAATAAACATAATCATTTTTTTTTTTGGCATTTATTTGATGCCGCCAAAGCGTGCAACGCACGTACAGAAAGCAGAACTGAGCAGCACATAATGATTTTCGGGTTGATTTGCAATTGGGCGAGCTGCAAGGAAATTGCCGAAAAACGAGTGAAGCGCGCGAAGCAAGGGAAAAAGAAGGAAAAGCTTAACATGCAAATCAGTGCGCAGAGTTCAAGCGCAGCAAATTTCTGTGGCTCTGGCCTGTGGTTTGTGGTAACTGTAACTGATCCGCTTAACGACATACGCTATAAAGGCAGAGACAGAGAGAGAGAGAGAGAGAGAGGGAGAGAGAAAGTGCATTGAAGAAGTGACCAGTCCGAGCTGCGGACAATGCGCTGCTAAATATTCAAAAGGTTAAGCGATCGCGTCCCGTTCGGGTCGAGCATAAAGTAAACAAGGCCGGACAATGAGCACGATGACCACCCCGTCGGGCTGCAACCTTGCCCCGATTCCAATGCAATTAACGTTGCTTCAGCCAAAGTCAAACGCGAATCGCAGCGCAACCCGCTCGGGCGCAATGTTTGTTTAGTCGCGGTCAGTTGGGCGCAATGAATGGAATCGGGACTTGGGCGCAGCTCTCGTTACATGCGAAGGTCGGGCGGTGTAACCGATCCCGGTCGAGTGGTCAGCCACTCGGTCACTCGGCCGGTTAGATAACAAGGGGTCAAGGCGAGCGTAATGTGCAAATCGCGTTAGGCCATCAAAATGCTGAAATTAAGCGTTAAATGGAGAAACAAAAGCTTAATCTTAGCGAACGGCCAAGAACGGGGCAATCAAAAGACAAACTAAATGCGCGCACAAAGGAAATTTAATTAGGCCCATCGAGGGGTCACTCCGCCTTAGTCTGCAGTCTGCAGTCTGCAGCAGGCGCACATTGTAGCTAAGCTAAGGGTTGCACTCGGGTTGGGGTGGCCACTTGAGCCCCGAGACCAGCTCGGCATATGCAAGCCAAACGATCAGACGGCGCATTTATGACACAGTTCAGACCACTCCAGTCCAGTCCAGTCCGCCAACCAGTTTGCAGCTTTTTATTGCTGTTGTTGTTGTGGTTTTCCTCTCGAAGTTTTGACGCTGCTCGCGTAATGAAGATAAACGGTTTGCCATAAAATCGTATTGTTCTAACACCACCAGATTGCAACGGAGATTGTCTGAGGATATTAATGATTGGCTGACCAGCACCATTAAAGTCATTGTTCAAGGCGATCGTCGCGGAAGGAAACTGAACAGGGATCTCTGCGGGGACATGCGGGACTTGCGCGGACATTTCGATTAGAACGATAAGCGGAAGGTCCTTTGCTTCTTAAAATCTGTCATGCATATGTGGTTAGGCAGTTTATTGAAAGACATTATTTGTTACTTCAAAAATAATACAACTTTTGAGTTGGCTCATATTTTTTAACACACTCGTTTCATTACAGCTGAGAGCCACTGCAACAGTTGCAGAGCCACAGTAACAGGGTGTGAAACTTGACTACTCAACGTCGTGTGGAGTAATATTGCTTGATGCGAGCAAGTTGCGTTTTTAGTAGAGTTGCGAACCAAGCAGTGGACTAATTAAGTACAGACCTTTGGATGTTTCGTTATGTGTGGAGTACTTTCGTCATGTTTACTGTCATGCTTATGTGGACAGTCAAATTATTGAAATACATTATATGTTAATAATAAAACTTTTAAGTTTAATTTATGAATTGCACTCGTTTCATTACAGCTGAGAGCCACTGCTACAGTTTCAGAGCCACAGTAACTGGGTGTGAAACTTGGCTACTGAACGTCGTGTGGAGTAATTTTGTTTGATGCGAGCAAGTTGCGTTTTTAGCGGAATTGTGAACCATACTGTGGACTAATTTAGTACAGAACATTAAATTTTTCGTTATGTGTGGAGTACTTTCGTTAATTACAGTTGTTTCGTCAAGTGAGGAGCATACCCGATTGGGCTGGTGTTGTATAATTGCTAAATACTTTAAATGAGTTTAAATAAGTTAAGCTTAAAGGCGACAGGAATTTGATTTAAAAAATATATTCCAGACAAAGGTAAAAATAAATGAAGACCATTAAGCATGTTTTCAATTTAAAACATAGACTATTAAAGCGGGCGGGATAAATGAGACGAAACTGAAACTTGGCTTCAGAAATAAAAAGAAGAACTGTTTTTTCAGAAATAAATAATAGCTTAAATGCAAAATCTAAATGCAGGAAAAGCCACTTTCCCGGCTTATTGGAAAATCTGTTTTTTTTTTAAAAGTTCAAGATGCTGCAGGTCTACGTCTCGTAGATTCATTATTTACTCAAGTTGCCAAAATTACTGAATTTAAAGATCCATTTTAAAGAAGCTAAAGTAACGCGAATGCCAATAATAGAAACAGCATGTGGGGCAGACCTTACGTAGCACGCAATCAAATTTAATATCTGATGGCAATAAATATTGTGAGAGCGTTATTAGTATCATGCCTTGTGAAATAGTGAAATGCGATTTTATTTTTATGATTTTCAATCATTGATATTTAATCTTTATTGTGAAATCGAGCCTGCAATGCGCCGCAATTAATTCGCAGTCAGGACTGTCGTGTTTTCTGGTAGTTCTCAATGCGATTCTATCGCATAACATAATGTACGATTTAATTGCAGAGAACTTGCCAAAATCGCAGAATGGTTTCCGGGAGCCGCAGCCCATAATGCATCCAAGCACGGGCCCAACAACCCTCGCGAGCAACCCCAACTTGTCGTCGTCGTCGAGGGTATTTTGCAATAACATTACATATGGCGCGGTACTTTCGCTTACGCATCGATTGGCATCTGCGAGTAACTTCAATAAGTCTGGAGTCCCCCGGATGCGGGTCTGGCTCCACTGCCATGGATAGTCCCCGAAGTGCCGCTGCTGACCCCTGCGAAAATGCTCAACTAATTCAACTTAAAGCGCTCACTCAGAAAGCGGCCGTTTATGGACGCTTTGTGTCTGGTCCTGCCCCTGCTCCAGTTCCTTTTACAGTTCCTGCTCCTGCATGTTTATTGTCTGCTTGAAGGGTTCAAAGCCTTTGTAGCCTGGCGCTGACAAAAAAACATTTTTATTAAAATCATAATGCTTACGCATGGCAAACCGGCGGGTTGGGCTCGACTGCCCACCAGACGGCATAATTGCAACCAAAGTTTGGCCGGCCCTTGAGGTCTCCCGCGTCTGTCTATGAAATATGGAGCCACAGCCCACTCTGAGGTTTTGCCATGTTATTTTAATATGCAGCGACATTCCCTAGCCGCAGTCAGCACAAAACGTTAATCCTTTTAAGTGCGTCAATACACAAGGCTATCGGCGCAGACATCAGCGACAACCCCAGCAAACCCCAACAAACCATTTAGCCTTTTGTGCCCGAAAAGGTCTCTGGATTGGCGATAGACTCGAAATCGCGCAATCGGCATCGCAGCTCACATCTGTTGGCGGGCATAAATCTAATTTGAATGCAAAGTATTCTGCAATCCAATCACACACAATCGCATGTATGTATGTATTTACATATGTAGATGAGCCCATGCATCGCTTGCGGGTTGTCATAACAATTTCATTAACAATTGCCCTCTGCTTTTATGACCAAGAGCTGTCTGGCCTGGCGGATTTATGGCACTAGGAAATTGAATTGAATGGCAAAGCTTATTGATACAAACATAGATGCTCGAGACTGTAGACGATTTAAAGTTGAGAGTCCTAAACTCCCGCAAATCATTCAATTCAATTATGCAGAAGGCCTTTCAGCGCGCATTGGAGCTCTTTCCTAATCAGAGCGAAGCATCTTAGTATCAACACATAATATGTTTACATAATAAAATGGTCCGAAAACCACGAACATGCAGCAGCGTCTATGCTGCGGTGGTTGGCGCTGCATGCACCACGAAGCATAAATCCAATTCGAATCTGATTTGGCAGCCCCCACAATGCCCAATCGCATTTACAAGGGTTTGACATTTAAATTAACACATTGAACTAGGGCTACCAGCAGCAGCAGCAGTAACAGCACCACTTGGTGGTGGGTTAAGAGTTTGCCAGTGGATTGGCCGACGGTTAGTCCTTCCGGGTTGTTCGCCGACGAGTGGAATTAATTGAGTCTCGCTACGTGTGTGGTTTGGTTTTGACATTCAGTTTTATTTACGTAGTCGCCTTTCATTGTTACAAATGAAATGTGAAATTATTTAAACTCCGAGTATAACTAGCGTATTCATAAATTTCGTTTAAATTACATAATATTAAACTAGATGTTTCCCTTTCTCTGTTTTCTGGAGTACGTATCGCTCTATCTTTGCTTCCCTCATTTGTCTAGTTGTCTGTTTCGTTGAAATTTAAAGAGCACAAATCAAAAGCATGTGAATAGGAAAAGCCCTTGGTATGACAGTATAGATACTCTATGCAGTGTGTTTCAGTTGGCTAATTTGGGCATTGGGTATATGGAGATTTACAACAAAAAATACAGTGATAATACAGAAGGACGCACGTATGGAGAACTAAACCAAACTAAGCCACATAAACTAGCTAGGTCATTAAATTAGTAATTGCATGCGATAGCAAACAAATGTGGAAATACCAACAACAGTTTTGGTATGAGCCATGCCTGGTGTACGAGAGGTGCTTTGTCTCGATTGATGAACTGAACGGGGAACGGGGAGCGGGGGCTAATGAATGTTGTTAACATGATGTGCTGTTGCTTCACTTTTTGTTTAAGTTTTTTATAGCGTTTTGGAATTAGATCAAGTTGTTTGAAGTATTGGTGAATCCGAGCTGCTTGCATTGGATCTCCTGCCTTCCCTAATCTTTGCGCACAGTGCGCTTCCGAGTTGTTTTTGTGGTGGATTCCTGGGGTAATGAAATGTATATGGGGAAGATTAGCATTAGAGCGCGCTTGTCATATTCATCATGCACTTGCCTCAGTCTGTGTGGGCTCTTCGATGACATCCTCCTCATTCGCTTGCTCGTCTAAATCTAAATCAGACTTCTTGTTCTTTTTGGGACTGGCAGACTTGGAGCTGTCTGTCTTACTGCTGTCGGCAGCTGGGGATGAGTCTGCATCTCCCTCGCTTTCTTCCTCGTCAGCAACAGGTTCTTTCTCGTCGTCGGGTTGCGGGGCATCTGTTTTCTTGGCCTGAGCAGCGGCTGCATTGGCCGCAGAGTCCTGCAATTCGATTGGCAGATTAGTTATGCCATGCAACTACAGCGCCAAGACGGGAGCTTCACTAGCAACATTACCTGTCTCTTGGGCTTGCCAAATCTACAATAGATGCCAACGACAGTTAGCGCAACGACAGCCACCAAGCCAATGCCCCACACTGTGGGATAGGTCTTGGCCAGCTCGAGCACCTTATTTACGAATGAGTCCTACGAAATGAAAAAGCAAAGAGCAAATGGCAATAAGGTGCATGTGCAGCATAATAGCAATGAGTATCGAGCGTTTTTCGTGTGTGTGCAAGTGTGCGACAAATCCCTAAGCGTACGAAAATCAATAAAGGAGACGGGCTCAACCTCTTTGGCGCGCCGGTATAAATAGAAGACGTAGCAGCTGGCGGGGATCAGCAAGTACAGGAAATACAAGGCCCACCAGCCGGGCTTATAGTTCATGTGGCGCATCAGGCGATGCCACAGTGTTTTCTTCCGTTTGCAGAGCAGTTCACATGGTTAGCTAGTTTTTGTCTCTGTGTAGGAAGAATATACAATAGGAGGCGTGGCAGCCAACTTACCGACTCGCGATCAATGTATCGACGCTTGATATCAAAGCTATTGGCGGCGAAGTCACGCGCCACGTCCACATCATCCGTAATGATAAGATTGTCGAACAGAATCTCGTTGGACATCGACCACAATTCCAGGCCAACAGCGCTCTGATAATGCAATGCATGTGCAGAGAGAGAGAAGCAGGGAGATTAGTACTACATTCGTCTATTTTCCATAAACAAAAACTCACAATTGGCGTCATTCTGAAGGGTTTCAGATCCTCGAAGAAGTCGGGATTCTTAATCTTGCGCGGTGCCCACTTGCCCTGGTAGTTGGGATTCTCGATCATCGGTGCTCGCCACTTGCCCTTGTACTCGGGATTGGGTATCAAGGGGGCTTTCCATTTGCCGCAACCAGCAACCTTCTCACACACGGGATTGTCCACCAGAGGAGCTTCCCATTCACCATCGATCTCATTGTCCCAGTCCTCGGGCTTGGCGGCCGTGGGATCGGGAATCATATCTGGCTCATCCTCCAGCCAGCCATCAGGCTTGACAGCACTGACATCGGGTATTTGTGGGGGCGCATCATCGTTCCAATCATCAGGCTTCTGCGACGATGGATCCGGTATCTTCTCACGCTCATCCCAATCGGCTGGCTTCTGGTCTGTGGGGTCATCGATCTCCGCGGGCGGATTGACGGAAGGCTTGAAATCTGTGAGCAAGGAGCCCTCATTGATGATCTTGTGATCCAATCGAATCTCGAAGCTGTTGTCAGGCCGAACTACCAGCTGATACAAATGCGGAAGCTTGTCCTTGAAGGGCTCTTCCAAGCGGTTCCTGCAACAAAGCAACACATGAAAGCGCGAAGAAGTGAATGACCGCATCAATCAGTCGCCACCATCACCACCATTAGCAGCAGAAGCAGCAGCGGCAGCGGCAACTGTTGCGCATGGGGTAAATAGAAATATGACAGTGGATGCGCCGGCTTATCTGTACACATGTCAACTAATGAAGAGAACTGAACAGCAAGCGGCAAAGTATATAGAGGCAGGGTAGGCGTTTGTGACAGGGGAATCGGGAGCGGGGAATGGGGGCACGCACTTACTTTGGTTTGTTACAGTGCTTCTCGGTTATGGTGCCGTTAATTGGATTTACATGACGGAATATAAAATGCATTTTCACATCGTTGCCGCACTTGTCCGGTCCAAACATAATGGTGTAGGGTGTCTTGTCATTGAACTACAACGGCACCAGAAAATTAATTCTCCTAGCATAGGCGCTTGTGGTCGACTCGCAACTTACCGTGGTGAGATCTTCGGTTTCCTTGCCCGACGACAGCAGCTTGAGGTACGAGCCACCGCACTCTTGACCCTCCTGTTGGGGAATAAGCAGGGCAGAGTATAGCGTGGAATTGGGTCGATTAGTGACAGTTACTATTAATTGGATTAGGCAATTGGCACGGCTGATGCAATCCGCAACAGACTGTTTGGGTGGGCGGATTGCAAAGCTAAGAACGCACGCACCTGCATTGTGACCTCATATTGCACCACCAGGGGCTTGTCGGCTTTGAAGTCAAACTGTTTGGTAAGGCGGGCCGAGATGGCAGCGTGTTTCGCCTTCGACTTCAGCACCAGGCCCTTATCCTTTGGCCAGACGATGCGCTGTGGCGACTCCCAGTTCCAGATGCCGTCGTATTTGGCGATCTCCTCGGCAATGTCATCCTTCTTGGCCTGCGAGTGGACCCACTGCTTGCGGGATGCCTCGATGTCATCGAAGTGATCGGCGAAATGGAATTTCTTGGGCTCTATGACGGGACTCTCGTAGACAAGCTCCTCGGGTGCAGCGTTCACAGCCTCCTCCTAGAAGACACGTCGAAATTCATAGATAAGCGGAAAGTATGATAAAAAACACGCGGATGACACACTTCTGCGGGCCCGAGCAAAGAGAGTAGATAAAGAGAGAGAGAGAGAGAGAGAGGGCGCGAGAGAGAGAGAGGGGGAGTCCAAAAGAGCGCGCGTATGGAGCTTGCGTAAGTTGTCTAAATTATATACAGTTTTTACACACGTATGACGAAAGTGTAAAAGCAGTAAAAACTGAAATCTGAAGCACACGCGGGTTAAAGCAATGCCATAAGTAGCAGTCACGCTTAACTCCTGCATTAACCCCTCTGTGGGATTGACTCGCCCCCTATCCCCCGTCTTCTAGAACAGATGTTTCCAATGACGTGTACCTTTGTGCGCCGGTTGCTACCGGCCCCCAAACAACTCATGCTTGTTTGTATGTATGCAGCATACACACACACACACACACACACACACATGCATACATACATACACACCCTGCAGTATGTTGATTTTGGGAATTAGCTCACCTGCACATCCTCAACGATTCCGTCGTCAAAGTCGTCGACTTCGGCATCGGCGCCGGCTGCTCCAGCCAGCAAGCAGCACGTCATGAGCAGCGCCAGCGCCAGCGCTGCGCGGCCCCGGCTTAAGTTCTGCTGCTGCATTTTGCGTGTGGTTGTGGTTTTTCTTTCAACCACCTCTGGTCGGTCTCGCGGTCTCACGGTCTCACGTCCGCTCGCTGTGTGTGCTGTGGAAAATGTTTCGACGCTCTCGACTTTCGCTTTGTGTCTGCTTGCGATGCTTTTCAACGATTACTACGTACTGCCGGGCGCTGTAGGAGAACGAGAAATGAAATCTAGCGCAGCCAACTAATTGTAATTAAGTTAAATTAAATTATACATTCTCACTGCGCCTACTGTTTGCTGTTTTGCTTTTTATTTTCTATTAGCTCGGCATCAACCCTGCAACGCTTTGCCGCTAAAAAATACCAAAAAAACGCGTTAGCGTGCAGTGTTGCGCAGTGCGCATGTTCGCCATGTTGCCATGACGTCACAGTGTGGGCAAACATTTGAATTGAAATTAAATGCATAACGTATAATAAATTCAATAAATTCGAAATAATTAATATTTAATAAATTAAGTAATTATATAACACTATGAATATGATTTTAATTATATTTATTTATTCTATTTAATTTTCAATGTTGTAGGTACTTTTTGCGTTATAGTTTCAAGTGCATAATGAAGCTATATTCATTTTGTGTTTTTCAATTATTCTAAAAGCTTGACTACGCAATTAATGCAGCTACTGAGTGCAGGGACAGCAAAACCTTTCAATATGCATGCATTTATAGAATCGCGTGCATTTGAGCATAAAATTATAGTACAAATCGCTGGCTTACAGTGCACCGAACAGCGGAGTAATAACCCCCTATTTCCCCTTCCCCGCTCCGTGTTGGCTTTCAACTGTTCTCCTAACCATTCGATTTTTATCTGCACGCCCTTCGGTGTGTCTGACGCACTTGCTGCTGCAGTTGCAAACAAAAAAGCTTTCTGTTTAATGGAATATTTAACACAATTTAAAAAGTTTGCAAAGACAAACAATGGCTCAGGCACTCGCTCGCACAATCGTGGCGAACTTTATTGCAGCTCGTTTCTGAGCCTGACTACAGCACACACACACACACACACATGCAGCTGCACACATACTTGCGCGCACACAAGTAAGACACACGCACTTGTTGTTTATGGAAATTGTGTAATGACAGCTAATGACGGCACTACACCTAGATATGTACACATAGAACATACATTTATATGGTTTGCTGTCTATGTGTGTGTACGCACACAGCACACCCGCTCGCACTGCCATGAACAACGGCGCATAATTAGCCTGAAGTGTCAGTGCTGGCAAGTGTTTTATTAGCTCAAGCTACAACCAGGACGCTCACAAACACTTGTGCTCGATTTTTGCTCTGGCTTCAGCTCCGGCGTACACAGGGTGCCCCATGGAAGCTGCAACAATGGACTAATGCCTTGCATGAGATAAGAAGCTGTATGCAGCATAATAAAATAGAACAAGTAAGGAAAGCTACAGTCGAGCGCGCGCGACTGTAAGATACCATTTACCCTATTCGAAGAAATAATACAAAATAAAATAAATGGTATAAAAATAAAAAAAAAAGCAATTTACATTAAGAAAAAAAAATCGCCCCGCGCCAGATTCGAACCCAAGAACTCTCACGAACTTTGTAACTTACGAGTCGGACCTCTAACCACTAGACCACACAAGTTTACGCCATGCGATCGACAAATTAGGCTTTTATTGACGCGAGCCCTCTACTGCGTCGATTTAATGTTTTGGTTAGGAATCGCTAGCGCCCATAACTTTGTATGGGGAATTCGAACTCCTATAACTTCTTTGTTATTAAAAAATAAAAATTGAAGAAAGCTACAGTCGAGTGCACTCGACAGTAAGTTATAATTTACCTTTGGCTGCTAAAAATAATTCTTAATATTAATTACTTTTATTCGAATTAATAACAACGCATCGCATATTTCCGAAATTAAATACACATGCATTGACGCTAATGGCACATGCCGACTGCACGCCGATTGTGCGTGCGCAGTCGGCGCAAGCATTAAAGCCGAGCCTCTGCTCCGTCTCTGCTGCTGTATGCAAAACTTCTCGCGCCTAGGAAAAGACCATGTGCTTCAGTGATTTGTTGTGAGAGTTGTCAGCTCTATAACTAAATGTCCCCGGTTAGAATCCCAGCGCAGTCTTCTTTTTTTTGTATTGCTTGAAAGAAGTTTTTGTTTTTATTTTTTTTTTTTTTTGCATAATATACTTTTCATATAGCGCAAAATTATTAAAAAAAAAAAAAAATTGCCCAGCGCAGGATTCGAACCCGCGACCTCACGCATCAGAAACTTGCGAGCCAACCATCAAGACCACACACAGTTACGCAGTGCGATCGGCAAAAAAAAAAAAAAAATGCCCGTTGCTGGATTCGAACCCGCGACCACACGCACCAGAATCTTGCATGCAACCATCTAGACCACACACAGTTACGCGGAGCGATCGGCAAATGAGACTTTTATTGATGCCGGCCTTCTGCTGCGTCAGTTCAACATTCTAGTTGGAATTCTAAGCGCCCACAACTTTATATGGAAGATTCAAACTCCTATAACTTCTTTGTTTATTGTCCGATCGGATTGAAATTTATAGGGTAGATCTGTACTATGGTAAGCTACAAGAGTGTTAAAAAAAATGTTTTGTTATTTCCCTACTTTTCTTAAAATTCAATAGTTTGGGGGCGGTGGGCGTGGCATCCAAAAGTTGAAAATCAAACATTCTTCGTAATGTTACCAGACACCTTACTTTCAAATTTGGCGCTTCTAGCTTTTCTAGTTTTCTTTTAAACTATAAAAATGTGTTTTTTAGAGGCGGTGGGCGTGGCATCCAAAATTCTAAAATCCAACTTCTGCATAATGTTGCAAGACACCCTCCTACCAAATTTGGTGCGTTTATCTCTTTTCGTTATTGAATTATTTGGAAAAAATCGAAATACGCATTTATCGATTTGCGGAGGCGGTGGGCGTGGCACATCAAGTTTGAAATAAACTTCTTGTGTGTATTGAATACACGCACACTCCCACCAAGTCTGGTGCCTCTAGCTCTTTTAATAGCTGAGATCTGTGTGTTCATACAGACGGACAGACGGACAGACGGACAGACAGACGGACATGACCAAATCGACTCGGCTATTGATGCTGATCAAGAATATATATACTTTGTATGGTCTGCCACGCCTCCTTCTGCCTGTTACATACATTTGCACAAAGTTAATATACCATTTTTTACCCATTTTCAATGGGTAAATGGTATAAAAAATGCGGCCGCATTTGTCTGTCCGCACTTATTCGTAAAAATTTCTATGGAATTTCTGTAGCTTCAAGTCCAATTTGTGCTGTATATCAACGCATCACATTGCATATTCCACAACGGATAAATGGTATACAAATTCTGTTTTACTACTCCTACGATTGAAAGAAGAAGAAAAATGCTGTATTACTAATCTTACGATTAAAAGAAGAAGAACAACATCTGTTTCTGCTCTCACGATTGAGGGAACAATTCGTGAAACTGCTCTTGAGATTGAAATAAGAAGAACAGCTTCAACTCTGCGATCACATATTTTCGGCAGATGCGCTAACGATTGAAAGAGAAAGAACACGACTGAAGCCGAAAGAGCAGCTCGTGCTTTTGCTCTCATGATCGATAGACGAATATCGATTCGTCTTACTGCTTTCGCGATTGAAAGAAGAAGAATAAGTATATTTAACTGCCCTCGTGATTGAAAGAAGAAGAACAGCTCGGTAGAAGTGCTCACGATTGAAAGAGAAAGAGCCTCTGGAGATGTTATAACCGACGTTAGAAACGAATAAAACAGCTCGGGTTATGCGCTTTCACAGCTTCGGAAGATGTGCTCACGATTGAAAGACTTTATATGGGGACGCCAGTCAAGCATTTTCTTCAGTTGACTTAAAAGTGTAGTGCAGTCCCCGACAAGTTTCAATCAGCTCCTCCTTAACTTCCAGATCAGATCGGTACCCACTTAGGACTCTGCTGGAAACGATGCTGAACCATTCCTTATCTTGGTTGATCCCGTTTCAGTAAGTGAAAAGTGCTCAAGAAGAAAACAACGAAGCCGGAACGGTTTTGTATGATCTGCCACGCCTCCTTCTGCGTATTACACACATTTTCACAAAGTAAATGTACCATTTTTTCCCCTTTTCTATAGGTAAATGGTATAAAATGCGGCTGCATTTATCTGTCCGCACTTATTATGTAGCTTCAAGTCCGATTTGTGTTTTATACATATATACAGACGTAGTATGTAGCATACATGCATTATGTATCTATGCCTGGCCAGGCTTAGCACAGAAGCATTTTGTTTTATTTGGGCAACTAGGATGATTTTCACACATTGTGCTGTGTAAATATAAAATTCTCTTAAAACGTACTTAACACTATAAAGGTAAGCACATAAACACAAGCAGGCTAAGCTGCAGTCAAGCACACTCGACCGAGTCATACCTTGCATCCAGCTCAAAGTTACCATTTAGGTTTCGGCGTAAAATACTTTGAAAGAGAGCTTTGCTCTCGAGAGCACTGGACTTTTAGATACTCTGCATGCAGTTCAATTTAATGATTTATGCTTTTGTGTTGAAGCTTCATTATCTTAAGCGAACTAATTGATATCCACTAAATATATTATATATTTTCCTGAGTTTTGATCGACACACAGGAACAACCTGACTTTAGTGCACTCGACGAAGAGATACCCTGCAGTTAGTTTAAAGCTACGATGTATGCTGCTGTGCTCGTTTGAACAACAAACAATCTTGGAAGCTGGGTGTGCTCTCGAGCACCTTCGACTAAAATATACCCTGCACCTAGTTCCAAGTTACGAGATATGCACATCACGCAAATTTACATATGCTTGATTACCATAATTAGCAAATATACATTTAGGAGCTGGATTTACTTAGATAAAATTCGACTGAGATATACCCTGCTTTCAGTTTCGAATTATAATTTATATTTTTGTGTGCAATCTAATAAATATACAATTAGATCTGTCTACTCCGCTAGCTGATATACCCATCTCTGTTTTCCATTTCTATTGGGCTTTGGACGGGTGCATAAATATGCAAAACGCTTGATGGCTTGAAGCACAGCACAGCAAAGCGCAAACTAACATTGGCGGCGGCTCATCAGCAGCGGCAAGTAATGCGCAGGAGCAGCATGCAGCGACGCAGGCAGCACGATGTCGACATTCATTTTGACGCCGGGGCGCAAAAGTTTTGTTTTAAGCCTTTGGACAGCGCCCTGTGTGTGTGTGTGCACGAAATAAAAACTGAAACATTTTCACCTGCGGGCCAAGAGCAGCTGCAGTCGTGGAAGGGGTGCACTTACATGCATGCGGCAAGTGTGTGTGTGTGTGTGCGAGGCGTGTATCAAAAAACATATGAAGGAAGCGTCGTTACAAGCGCACGAGCTCAACTTAGTGTGTACTTAACTTCCGTTACATGCCACACACACACACTCACACACGCTCGCACTGGAACTCAGACTCGCACTCACACTGTCTCACAGATACTCACACACAGCTGCCTGCACAGCCCATTCACACGCTTGGCCAGCTGCATGTGCATGTGTGTATGTGTGTGTGTGTGGTGTTTGTTTGTTTATGCCAAAAGTGTTGTAAAGTGCGGCGCTTTGTCGGCAGGAAACGCTGAAAATTTATTACCGGACAATTTTGCCGAGGCATAAAAAAGAGGGACAGGCAGCGCCTGGGTCGGAGAGTAGCCCCAAACTCACACACACACACACCATCACCAACACACACACTTAGCGCGAAGGAGACACATGCGGAGGCATTCATATGCATATGCATAGTTTGCCGGGCGTAAGTGTATGCAAACACGCCTAAAAAAAGTGGAGCAACACGACAGCAAGCAGTCGGAGCGGGGGCGTGGCCGGAGAGAGACAGAACCCTAAGCAGGCGGGTGGCATGCATTAAAAATTCAAAATGCCCGACGCCCAGCGGACAAAGGCTGCCTGCCATTAACGCCGAACTATGCGCCCCCACCCCAAACACACACACACACACACACAGACGCACACCTGCAACCTGTGTACATACATTTGTTTGGCAGCCTCTTAAGCACCAGCCTTTATGTGTGTTGCGGGGGGTGGGGAGGGTGGAGTAGGTTGAAGGGCGTGTATCTGTATGTGTGCAGGTGTCTGTGTCGGCGACTTTGCTTTGCGCGCCTTTCAACAGTTCGTTTTCGCACCTTTCAAATGGGTCCCGCTCGTCTATGTGTGTGTGTGTGTGGGGGGGGGGGGGGTGCGGTGAGCAGCCGGGGCGCGGGGTCAAAGGGGGCTTAAGAATTTGCACGGACGTTGAAACTGAATTGATTTGTTATTCATGTTTGCTGACTTATGGCCAACACTTGGCTTTGGGCCTACCGTGCGCACGGTGCCAGCAATCTCGCCCCGGCATCCGCTTCCCCATGCCTCTCACGCCACGTCCCCGGCCCGGCCTGCTGCTTTACCTTTATTTCTCACTTTGCCTGTATTTTATTTCACTTTTCGTCGTTTTGCTCTCTTTTGAGCGAATAGTGAAAATTTAATGCACGCAGCGCGCGCATTCAACTGAAATGGCGCTGTGTGCGGGTGTGTGTTCAGCAGGGGAGCGGGTGGCGGGCAGAGGTTTCTGAAGTTGCTTGGCTTTTATTTTTATTAAATTGCCGCAAGGGGAACATTTAGCGCATGTTTTAAAACAAAATAAAAAACGGATCATGAATAACAGTCGCAATGGCAGCATACCCGCGAAAGGGGAAGGGGAATGAGCATGGGTAGCAGGGGTAGGGTAAGCCGTTAGGCTCATGAGTGGCCTCAAGTGACGGGGGGATAAAGTGAAAAGTGCAAGAAGCAAACTAATGCAAGTAAAGAGCTCGTTCGAGTGAATTAAAACTTTAAAACTTTATTACATGCTGTTTATTCCCAGAGATTTGTCATTTAACTTAAATTGAATTGAGAGTTCTCTGAAGCATTTCCAGGCTCTGCGGCCAGAGGGTATCTCATCCATATCCTCATACTCTGGCCATACCACAAAAATCCGGCTCAATCGGATTCACGGCTGCAAAGTTTTAATCACCTCAGCTGACAAGTCAAGGCATAGGAGAGCGGAAGAATGGCAGTGGCTCCGGCCACATCTTTTGTGTGCTCGGGCGTGAAACCGAGCCAGCCACACCCAGCTCCGACACACTGGCAGATCCACGTAAAAAACCCAGGCAGGCACAGACAATAAATCAGGGCATAGAAAATATTTAAATTTAAATGTTTTAAACAGACGGAAGCCGGAAGCGAGTGCGGTGGGAGTCACTTTCATTATTGAAAATATAAATCACATTCATTTGGTTGCAAAACAACCGACAACAAACTGCCGCCAGCTCCGCTCGGCTCTACCCTTTGAGAGCTGCAAGTGAAGCACGCCGAAGGAGGCGGGGCTGGATGTGGACTCCTTTCAGTTCGTTGTTTGTTTGTATTCTGCGGCTCTCCTCTGCGGTGGGTTTTACGATAAAAACAAACAAATTCATAGCTAATAAAATTGCTAATAAATAAACGAGAATGGCGTAAGCGCAAAAAGGGACACGGGCCAAAACAAAGCAGCCGCAAAGTAAAAATAAAACAAAAACAAAAGCCGAAGCCGAGGCCGAGGCAGAGGCGGAAAAAAAGCGACAGCAAGGGGAGAGAAATAATGAAAAGCCCGGCGACGCCAACCTGGCCACATTGACCAACTGCCGGCGGCCATTTTGGGGCCAGCGGTGCATTAACCAGGTATGGGCGGCTGGGCGGATGGGTGGATGGGTGGATGGGCTGGCTGGTTGCCTCTGTCAGCGCTGGGCGTGGCATTCGCGTGCCACAACTGCCAACAATTGCCACCAATTCCGTGTTCTCATTCTATCCTTTTTTATTTGTTGTTCTCGCTTGCGGGTTTTTAAATTTATTGCCAATGAGTTGAAATACTCGACGTAGAGATACCCGGCACAAGCATAAAGCTCTCATTTTCAAATTAATTTTAAACGATTTTCTGAAGTCTGCTGATCGCTATACATAGTCCTTCTCTAAATATTAAGAGGAAATAGTTATTTTGAGTTAATCATAAGTTATCACAAGATAACTGAATGGAACACAATCATTCCCCTGAAACATTATAGTGTGTGAAAGCCACACATGTTTTCTCCAGGTCCTCCAATACATATACTTTTTGCTTCCTGTATACATATTTATTTACGTTTTTTCCACCGTTATTGCCCGCCTTGGCGCGCCGTTTGTTATCGAGCAGCGAGTTTAATCAAATGATTGCGGGCGTCGCGCTGTCGCCCACTTTCGCCAGAAATCCAATTACCTTTTGATGAAAACGGCTAGAAAATGGCAGCATTTGGCTTTATGCAAATCAGTTGGCCTCGGACTCAAACTGTATTCAGGTTTATTAGCAGCAGCCCTTTTCAGCTGACCGCAGGTGCTGGACCATAAAAAGTGCCCGAGCAGCGAAATGAGCGCCCGCCGAGAGATCAGAATAGCACGAAGCGTGCGGCTGGGGTCATCATGCCGTGTCTCAGCTCATAAATCTGCGGCATAAAAAGCGCTGAGAGCAGCGAAAGCCGTCGAGGCAGCCAGCGAGTCGCTTAGTTACAGCGAGTCCGAGTCCAACGACTCGTCGACTCATAGAGGTCATAATTCTCCTGCAATTTGATTCTGTATCTTCGTTTCTTTTTTGTTTGCCATCGCCAGGAAGTTGCTTTTACGCTTCGCTCCGACTATTTGCATTTTTATGAAGGCCGCCTCGAAAATTGAGACATTTAATGAGCTCGCAAGATACTTAAGCATCGGGCAAGAGATTGCACAGATTTAATGTGTCTATATAAAGATTTTAAGATAGATTCCAGATCAACTTTTGATGTGGAGGTCAGAACGACCACCACAGCCCCCAATCCCCCGGGCAGCAGGAAGACACAAAAATGTTTGACGCATGCCATGGGGAAAACGACAAGTGCGAGTGGCTCCCTGGAGGGGTGGTAGGGTGTTTAGAGAGTTGAGGGTTCAAATTGTAGAGCGAGAAACTCTGCGCACTTTAATGCGAAATTAATAAACCAAAAACAGCTGCTAAGCCATAAACCAAACTAACTGAGCTCTGCTCTGGCGCCAGGCAACGCTCTCTAATCTTCGAAATTCGACCTAAATAAACATACACTCGCATACACACACACACACACACACACACGCTCGCACTCACACGCTCGCACTCATATACTTATTGGAGCATACAGTTTGAGATCCAAGGTCGTGTTGGGAGACGCGCCCGCTCGTTTGCCCGCTGATAAACTCGACTCGAGGGTCCGACCACAAGGAAGCTAGCGAAACACTCAGGCGCCGGCAAAACAAACCGAACACAAAGCGCGCGCCGAGTCAAAGGAATAAACCAAGCAAATAATCCTTTGGCTTAAATAAAAAACTGCAAAACTGGAAAACTGAAGCGAAATCCAAACAAAAATCTAAACGGAACGACAGGCAAAAAACGGCCGACTGACAAGCAAAGCCAGAGTGAGGCAGAGCGAGAGAGGCAGATAGAGACAGAGATAGAGAGAGATGGAGAGGCAGATAGAGAGATAGATAAAGCCAGAGAGAGAAAGATGGAGAAAGCCAGCCGCCAAAAATTGTGCCGTCGACTGTTTGGCTGGCTCAGTCAGCTCAGGCACCTCAGCTCTGTGCTCATCCTCGCCTTGGAGACACACTCACACACAGGCACACACACCTACACACATTTGTTTGCTCTTGTATCTGATGCTTTTTAGCCAGATTTGAAGGGAAGGGCAGCGAAGTAATCTCCACGGCCGCATTGTCCCTTTGCTTATCGCGATGCTCGTGACAAGACCCCTCCTCATGCCACGCCTCCCGCCTTCGCGGCGACATTTTGAACTGTGTTTTTGATTTTGATTTCGCCTCATCATTCACTTGTCCCGCCGTGTGTTTGTGCTTGGCAGCCCTTCTGTGTGCGCTCTTCTGAGTATATGTGTGAGATTGTTTCAGTGTGTTTGTCTCGTTGTGCGTACTGTGTGCGCTGCGTATTAATTTGCCTAAGTGTTGTGCTTGTTGGCGGCGGCGGGTTAAGATTCCAGTTGGCGATAGGCGAGCTAATTTTCTGTAATGAAACGAATTAAAATCCAGAAATAGAAGCGAAGCGTGCACAATTCGCTGGGTCATTGTGAGGCCAAACAAATTGGCTTGATAATGCGTCATTACGCATACGCCGCGTTGAACAATTGCCAAAAGATGAAATTACCGCTGCAGATAGAAGAATCGTTAGATGATGATGGTGAAGAGTTGAATATTCGCTTTATTAGACGAAGCGCGTTAAAAGGAGAAAGTTCCGTATTTGTGCTCTACTCCGAATGAATTATTCAGCAGGCGCGTAAGCAGCTTAAAGCTGCCGGGGATTACAAGAAGAAGTGAAACACAAACACGGTCTGCCTCCATCGGGCAGACGCTTTTGTGCCAGCTCAATTGGCTCCAATTGTATTTGGCCTTGGCTGCCGAAAGGCCCCGAACACGCCCCTTTTGGCGGTCATTTTACGAGCGTTCCGTCTGCTCTGCTCTCGTCCGTCGGCTAATTCGATGCCAAACTATAAAATTTGTTAGCTTGCCACATATGAAAGCATTTATTTCAATATGGGGGCGTTCGACTATTCGAAAACTTTGGCCCGCGCTCACATGTGTGTGTGTGTGCGAGTGTGCGTGTGTGCATGTGTGCGCTATGCTGTGGATAAGGGTCTGTGTGCGTCTGTGTTTGTTTAGGCCAGAGCTTAACATATGGCAACTGCCACACTGGCCCACTCAAGTAGCCAAGCCAAGTCGTTCCAGCTGTCCTCCTACTGTCTGCCCGTCTGTCTGCGGGGCAATCTGTGTACGTGGCACTTGGCATGCTCATGGGAGTCTCATCTGTGACACTCGTTAAACTTGTCGCCATTTAGTTAAATCAACTAAACCGAACTCAACTCTGGCCCGACCAGGCTCCGCCTAATCCAGGCCCGACTTCAATAGGCGCACGTAACCCCGCCGGATGCATGGCGGAAGTCGTGCATATCTCTTATCCTCATTCCCTTCGCCCCCTGCGCCACACTTGACCTCGCGTGACTTTATAAGCATAATTCAGCTGTGCGGAGCGGGTGGGAGAAGAGTCTAAAAAGCAACCGCAAACCGTTCCAGTGCGGTTCAACTGCATTAGTTAGAGCTTGCCTTGTGTAAGCATGAGTATTTGCCAGATTAATGCAGCACCAAGCCCTCTGCCTCTCACCGTTCGGCTTTAATTAAGCTGCAGCTGCCACTTGAATTATTAAACTGAAGCACGCTAAAAATCATAACAAATTCCTTTACATGCGCATTTGTGTAATTCATATCCGGTCGCAGGCAGAGCTCCAGCCACGGCCACGCCACCCGCAGGTGGCTAAGCCGCTCGCCGAAAGAGTGGCTAAGACATAGGAGTGGAGGGGGTTGGGGTAGTCGGAGCAACCCGCGTGCAATCAGTGCTTTTGTAACTTTGTATTTTCAAAGTAGTTAATAATTTTGCGTGGGCGCCAACTCTTGCCGAGCACGGTAATTGCCTCTGGCCACGTGGAAGCTGAAGCTGAAGCTAGAGATAGAGCTGCAGCCGGAGCCGGGAACGTAGCCAAAGCTGCAGCTAACTAAGTGCAGTTACTTGCGAGATTGCCGGGTCGTTCTGCCGTTGAACCTGCTCGACTGCTGCTGGCCATAAAAAAGTTGGCGGCTTGCGAAAGTTGGTTAATCAATTTGGACTTGAGTGTTGATAATAGCCATCATCTTGGCTGAATTTCAATGCGCACCTCTAACACGCGCTCCATAGAGCACAAGGCCGCGGGCCAACAGTCTAGTCCATCACTCCGATGTGGTCCAGTTCAGAGACACATGCTGTACTGCACCGCAGAATTTAATCTGCGAACCACTTGGACACTCCACAGCAGAATCCGCCGCGGCTCAGAGCTGCCCGTTCCCTCACTCTCTCACTCTCTCTCTCTCGCTGTCCCTGCCCCCTCTGCGCCACGCCTTATTAAAAGTTTTGCCTGCGGCCAAATCTTAGCAACTCGCTGGCTCCGGCCGTGACTTTGCCGGGCCTCTGTGCAGGTTTTGTTGTCCGGCCGCAGCGACAACCTCGACCAGGGTGTTATTTTTATCTTCTTTGTTTTCCCCCGGTACCACTCCCCCTCATCCGACCGCCTGCAACTAGCTTCGTGCAGTTGTGCTCAAAGCCAAAACTGCGCGGCTCAGCCGCTTTTCGCGTAATTAAAAAGTGTGGCCAGCGTTTGCCTCTCCCTCGGCCTGGTGCTGGGTAAATGGGCGCCCATCTGGGCACTCGCTTCACTTCACAGCTTTGTCAGATGCGGGAGGAAGGCAGCATGGGTGGGAACAGGGGATGCGGGGGAGCGGGAGGTGGTGTACTGCGTTTGCTGTGGTCCATTTTTGCTGATGCTGGCAAATGCGCTTTGAGTTTTAGACGCAGCATAAGAGGTTTTAACTCATCCGATTCGTCCAAGCGACCGTCTGTCCGTCTGTCCGTTTGTCCGCCTGTCCGCTCATCCGTCCGCTCGTCCGATGCGTAATTTGCGTGTGCACTGAGAAAAAAAATGCATATTTCAAATTAATTAACGCTAATGAAAATGTTTAAAACTCGCAAGTTGCAGTCATGGGCAAGAGTTAAAAGCGAGTATTTCAGCAAACTCTCTAGAGAGGTATATCTATCTCGCCTTCTCTCTCGCTCAGTTGCTATCTCTGTGCTGCCCTCGCTCTATCTCGCTCTGCTGTTTGTCTGCTCGCTTCTTTTTGTTGCAACTTCGGAACTCGAGCAACTCAGCAAAATTGTCTGCACACCACAATGCGCTCTCTCTCTCTATCTCTCTCTCTCTCTGTCTATCCCTGCTTTTGCACACACTCGCACTAGGTGTGCCTGTCTCTTTCGCACTCTGGCGCTGATATCCGGCTGCCGCACAAACAAAGCGCCTGGCAAACTTATTTGTTTTGTACAAACTGTTGCACAAACAAGCACAATGCAATTTCAATCAATTTTATGGCACATTTATTTGCCAAGCACCTGAGCAACCTGCCATGCCATGCCATGCCACGCCTCTCGGCCCCTTCCCAGCATTGATACGGCACAGCCTGTAAATTACTTGCAAGTGCATTTTCATCGCATTGAAAATTTCATAATAAATTATGGTAAACTTGTTTGACTTGCATTGTTCTGAGGTGAAACAAAAGAAGCTTTGCGCAACTTTCCCATCGGATAGGGGAGCGGGAAGGGGATTGGGAAGAGGATCGGAAATTCTTTGGGGGTATTCGGCAAAGAAAGTTGTGGAATACGATTATAGACGAGGAAGAAAACAAATTTTAAATGACTCTCAGCATGCGAGAAATTGTGTGAAATTCGGTACAAAGAATCATGACAATATTTCACCTTCATAACTTGGATGGAAATGGAAATGGCTTTGCTTTTGTTCCGCAGCTTAAACAGAATTTATATTTTCCAATCTATATTTGGCAGGGGAACTCGGCAATCGATATTTAATACCAGTTCTGAAAAAGCACTCTGATTTTTTTAGGAAGTAAACTCAATACAGCTTCAATCGAAATAGTTGCGTAAACTTAAGAACTGGCACTTTGGGCAGGTTTGAGCAATTTAGCCAAGCTAATAATCTGTTTTAATACCATGAAACTTCAAATAGATAATACCTAACTTCCCCGCGCACTGCTCAATATGTTTTGTGAGTTCCTCCAATCCAGCCTGCCTTGTTGATGGAACATAACTTTGGGCTCTCGAAGCGCAAAACTATGACAAACAGCTGCAGCGCAGCGACATAAGCAACATACATCAAGGTTTTGAGACAAGCGCACAAGTGTCGCTCCCATAGACATGGCCAAGGATGTATGGAGGCGGGGGCGGAGGCGGATGCGGACGTGGAGGCGGATGTGGAAAACTATTCTGGATGCTGGAGCCAACATATGCGCAGCACGAAGCGCCGTCCTCGCCTTTCACTTGTCACATGTATGCAGAACTAGCCAGTTGCCTGCCTGCCTGCCAGGCTGCCAGGCTGCCAGCGAATGCACTCGCTCGCCTGCAGCTCGGAGGCCGCTCATGTTGTTGTTTACTGCCGCAGTTGACGTCTGTGGTGACATTTGAAGTGGCGCTCACGGAGAGCGCAGCAGCCGAATAAATGCCGCCGGCATTATATCAACGGCGACTGTGCCTCACATACGTAGAACTGGCTGGCTGCAGGCAATCCCATCTCTGCCGGCTGCAGCAGCCAGAGCAGGAGTAGCAGTAGAAGCAGAAGCAGGAGCTGTAGCTGAAGCTGTCCACTTGATTGTTGCCTGGCTACGACATTTAGATGGCTTTCGCAAATGCATAATCATGTAATTGTTCTCTGTTGGCTGAGCTCTGCAGCTCTCACACTGCAGCGACACCTGTGCACTGGCGCGTTGCGTATACGCAGCGTGGGCCAGTGTTAGCTAGTTAAGTCAAGGCTTTGGATTTTTTCGGTGTTGGTCGCTCGTTTGATTTAATGCGCCGCTTAGTAACCGACAATTGTGCACAACACTTTGTTGGCCTTCTTTTTGCCTCGCCTGACACTTAACTGTGAAAAATTGTGAATTATTATGGCAGCTCTCGGGTAGAAGCTCACGCTGTAAGTAGGCGGCAGTCCCCGTCGTCATCGTCGTCGACGTCGGCGTCGCCTCCTTTAACAGTTTATGGCTGCGATTTGTTACGCACCATTGTGCATGCTGGCCACAAAAGCTCTGCTAACAACAACAACAACAACAACAGAAATAACAAAACGCCAACAACAACAACAATAGCAACAACAGTGCTCAGAACACCACTAGCTGGCGCAGCAGAGGCGAAGCGCAGGTAAACAAATAATTCAAAGTCATTTGTGTGACTTGGGCCGGGCAGCTGCTCAGCGCTCAGCGCTTAGCGCCTGGCAGTGTCAAGTGTTGAGAAACGTCAGGGGCCTCAACTGTCCCCATCTCTCTCTCTCTCTCTCCCCGCCTCATCCGCTGTGCATTGCGGGTGATTATGACACTAAAGAGGGGCGCCCTCTACGGTCGCGTTCGGAAGGTGGCAAAAGATGTCAACAACGCTTTACGCATTCGTTTAGCGCCGCGCCAGCAAAAGCATGTGTCTGAAATACCCTGTAGGTTGATTGCGGAAGAGTATATAAACTTAAAAATGTCTAATTATTAATATTACGATAGTTTAATGTTTCATAAGATTTTTCAAACATTTTAGGTATTATGTTTTTTAAATTCTCAGATTATTAAAAAATTGATGTTGCCGCAGGGTATCACAGGATTTCAAATCGAGCTCTCTGGCCTCGTTTCTCTCTCTCAGCGATTTCTCTATGTAGTCTCTAAGTAGCGCATTTCTGTTTGCTTTTCATTGCAAGATTATGGGATTTGCTCGTTGGTTAGATATGAAAGATAATATGAGAACTCTCGGAAGAAGCGCACAAATTTCCATATACCCTGTGTCCACTCTGCCTTAAAAGTTCCGTAATTTATTTAAATCTTTCACTAAAACTTTAATTCATGAATTTTCTTTAATTTCATCTTGCATTGCAATCCAATAAGTTTATTTAAATTAAATTTTCTCCTACTTTACTGTGTTACAATACTTTTAAAATCAGCAAATACTTATAGTTTTATACACAATTAAAATAATGTATTTCTAAATATTTTACTTAGACTTTATCTTTTAATTTCTCTTTCATGCTTGCCCCTAAGGACTTCTATTTAAGTTGCCTGCAACGAAAGCTGAATCCCAAAAGGTGCTTAAAGACGTCTGGCTCCGCAAACGCGACTAGATACACTCGAAAACCCATTTCCCGTTAGTAAACTTGTAACCTAAAAACAGTCTTTGCTTTTGCATTTTGCACCTTTGCACATAAAATGTGTTTACCCAAAAAAATAAGAAAGAGAGAGAGAGAGAAAAGCGACCTTCGTTTCTCAGCCTCCCACGGTCTTACCTTTTCCAGGCACCTACACCCGTTTGCCTAGGCGCCTTTCCACGATGTTGGCTTTGGCAAACAAAAAATCTCATTAATCCATTAAGTAAATGCGAAGAAAAAGTTCAAAGCGACTGCTGCTGCTGCACAGTGGCGCACACAAGGACACCTACCAATGCACAGGGGTGTGTATGAGTGTGTGTGCCTATGCGAGTGTATGTGTGTGTAAACTGCTTGGCGACACTGTAAAAGAAAGCCTTTTGGGAGCACTAATGAGTTTGACATTGTTTCCTACTAACAAGCGCCAAAGTTAGGCGAGGCCCGAGTCTCAGCCCTAGCACCAGCCCCGTCCCCATCCCCATCCCCAGTCCCAATTTCACGTCGAGCAGCCGCCAGGTGGCAACAGCTTCTGCACCGCCAGACATTTGCTCTGGCATCCTCTGGCATTTCTATTACGATTTCACCAGATGCTGCTCTCAGTCTGCCATCATGTTCCCGTTGCCGTGTTTGGACCGATGGCACCAGCTTTAATGAATTTCCTCGAAATTCTCCGTTTTCTGCACTAATTAAACGAGTGCTGATAGCATCTCGCCTGCGCTTAAAGCCGATCATCGAAGGGATGCCCGGGCAGTCCGCTTGCATATCAAATGCCGAACGACTGTATGAGCAGGGGCCTTTCCTTTTTAGCTGCTTCCTGTATGCCATCCATATTTTTGGCATGACTAATGTTTCCCTTTTGACTCATTTGGTTATGCAGACAGACACAGACACACACTCACACACATGCTTACACTCGCAAACACTCGCGCGCACAGCACGGCACTTGAATGCAGGATTGCTCTTATATTCACAAACACACACTCACACTTGCACGAGGGAAACTACGCTATATGTTACTGTGTGTAACTGTGTGTAACTTCACACTCGACTTTTGTGTGCGAGCTCGCGCGCGATTTTTGGGCTCTGCCAGCGCCGATTGTAAATTACGCCCTAATGCGCCCATTTGTATGCTACAAAAATTGCCGCTTATTGAATATTTAGCGCGGAGGGCCCGACTACCTGCCAGATAGCGCTGCGAGCTAACGAAGGACCTGCCTTTTAAATGAACTCATTTGGGATTTCGTATGCGTGTTTTAGAAGAAGCTGCAGGCAGAACGGGAGAAAGAGAAGCAGGCAGAGCGAGAACTTTTTGCACTTTAAATAATTAAACAAAGTGAGGGGATTGAGCGGGTTGCAGTTGAAACTCGCACACTCGGCAGCGTTTTGAGTAGGTGTAGGTGTAGGTGTAGCTGTATTTTCCGTCTCCGTCTCCGTCTCCTTCTTCGCCTTCCGTCTTGTGCTATGCCACCTCGCATTCTCGCATTGATAGGCCAACGTCAACGATGACTGACAGGCCCGGACTGACTGCCTGACTGGCTGAATGCCTGAGGCCAGACGGGGCCAAATATCCGATAAGAGCTAAACAAGCAAATGAAATCCAAAGTGTGCCCTGGGCCCCGGACAGAGCAAACTTCAGCCGGTGCCACAATGGGCGCACGTTGAGCAAAGATATGCCAAGATATTGGAGTAAGACTTTGCCAGATTTGAATTACTTTGCTGCATGCTGGCAAAAGAAGCGAGCGAAGTTTGAAGTTCTCTGGCAACTTTTTGTGTGTGGGACTCTTTGTTTGTTCTCCAACGGAATCATCGAATTTCATATGGAAATTCGCTTCGTTTTTCTATCCCACTGTGTCGTCTTTGCAAATGTCATTTTAAAATGCCTTTCAGTTCGGTCCGTGCACCCACAGAGGAACAAAAACAAGGGGAGTTGGAGCGGCGCTATATGCCTTTTGGTGGCGCTGGCAATGACGCAATCGATACTTCATTAAGATATCGTGTTTTTGTGCCTAGACGCTTTCCGTTTACGTTTCCTTGATTACTTTACATAGTTGTTCCTTTCGCTCGGCTTCGGCTCAATTGCTTCGGCCTGCTGTCTGCCTTCTGGTGTCTGCCATCGCCGCGTCCTCCATCTTATCTGCATTTCGGGCTACACTTCGTGGCTGACTGCTCTGCTGCTCTGACTGCGGCAGCCTGGTGGGTTGGTACCTCGATGGCTCCGTTGTTGGCTCTTTGTCTTTTACACTTGGCAAATAAATCGCAAAATCCTATCAGAGGCCCTGCAGTATTTGCCGCCGGATGTATGCTTGGAGGCGTCATGCGGCTCCCACGTCCGTGTCTATTTAATCGTTTCGCCCCAGTCGAGTCGCAGCAGATGAGTCCGTTAGTCCGCCAGGCCGTCAGCCTGTTAGACCGTTAGACCGTTAGACCGATGTCTGTTTATCGCACGAACACAATCAAATTAGCGCACATCGAGTACAAATAACTGGAGATAGGCAAACAAATGCCACGTCGCCAGCTGGCACCGCCAAGGGGGCAGGTGCTGGCACGGGGGGAGGAGGTAAGGCAAGAGGGGCCACACTAACCGAGTGAGTGTGGTTTGGCTTTTGGCCTCTGATTTTCGTGATTGCACTTGGCTTATGAGCAGCTCCCTAAGTAGCCGTGGCCCAATGCAACATTGTTTCAATCTGCCAGCCTGCTGTGCTCTCTCTCTTTCTCCCTCTGACTATGTCTCCTTGTCTCTTTCACTCCCGCCCTCGCTGGTGCTGGCAAATGAGCTGCTGTGGCCCCCTGGGCTGAGGGATGTAACAATTGCACTTTGTGCTTTACTTGCCACTGTTTTTGTCACATTGTCAGGACTTTTGTTGTGCTGTCAGCCGCGCTGCAAGAAACTTTGTTCATATCGTCATCTGACAGCGAGCTCTGAGCCCGAGCAAAATATGAACAAGGGTCCACACGGGACACGCGCGCGTATGTGCACAGGATGCCATCCGATCTCCGCTCGGCTCTCGACTCTCGACTCTCAACTCTTGACTCTCGATGCTGGCGCTGCAAGTGCTCCTGTCGTTGTAGTTGCCGGGCTTGCCACAATGTTGCAGGCAACGCGCCGTTGTCATCCCAACAGCCACTAGCGGGCCCCAGCCCAATTTAATCAACATTACTTCTGCTTAAATCAATTACAACTAATTACATTTTTGCTTCGTTGACGTCGACAGCGACGGCGACGGCGACGACGACTTTGTGACTCTCGGATGCCTGCACAGTGCAACATGTCGGCAAAGCGAAGCTGCCTTTGAGCCTGCCCGACTGCCTACTCCTGCCGACACTTCTCTAGCCCGCCATACACAACCACACACTCGCAAGCATCCTGACAAATGCAGGTGCACTGTCGGCACTGCAAATTTTTGCAGCTTTGTCTCATTTAGGAAATTGCCGTCGCCTTTGTTTGCCTTTGACTTACAGCCAGGCTTAGAAAGACACAATGCCACATGATCGCTGAAAGCCCTGAGTATGTTTTACATATGTGTTGTTTATCACTCACACATTATTTCACATATCTAATACAGCGACCTTAGCATTTCGACAAACTATTCATGTATACAATTGTCTTAACATTTTTACAGAATGTCAAGAAGAGATCAAACTTTTTATTTCATATACCCACCAATAAGTGGCGCCACCAAAAACTATAATATTTAAAAAGTCATGTTTCTTTTGTAGATTATTGTTGAAGTGGAAATATTATAATTAATGAGCTCTAAAATATAAAATATGGAAGTGCGACTTTAAGTCTTGTTTTTAAAAACAATTAAAATAAAATTGTCCTGTACTACGTTTTAACAGAAATAGCATTATTTGCACTGCAATAAGTTAAATATATTTTAGTAGATTATTAGTCTGTTTATGGGAATACAATTTAATAAGCGGGGTCCTTACACTAGAAACTTAGAAACTTAATGCTCATAATCAAATTAATTTACGCAATTACGAATTCATTTAAGTTTTCTCTACTACTCCAAAATAAGTCATATAAAATGTAAATGATATCAACATACATATTTTCTATTACTATGCTCTATATATACTATAAAGCATATACTTGTATTTACCACACCATAGCATACCTTACCAGTAAAGTTTTCTATTCTACTCCAAAGAACGCCATATTATAATATTATTTACATTCATTTGCTATATATACATTCTATACTATACCATACCATACCATATACTAAACTATACCATACTATACTCCGCCAACACAACTTCGATTCCTTGGTATGTGCGCCTGTTAGCTCTGCTCAGAGCGTACGCAACAGAAATGCAGCCCCTGCACGGGTTCAATCATTTAGCTTATAGTCATAATAACAGTATTTGCTCCCCCAGTAAACTGAGTAACTATGCGAGTAACTTGCCAAGGGGGAACCTAATAACAGTTCTAGGAGCAGCAGACCGGGCACTCGCTGCTCGGAGCTCGCAGCTCGGACTGAAGCGTTTTGAGTAGCTCATAAATATGCATTAGCGTGTCGCCTTTGTGCTGAGGACTTCACATATTAATTTTTAATATGCCCAAGCTGCCTCTCTAGCTACCTGCCTGCCTAGTTGGCAGGAGGAAGAGGAGAAAAGGGGAGGGGGGCGAAAGCGCTGGCTAATTAGCGAGCTGGCTGAATGGTCGATTGCCACGCGAAATCAGCGCAGCGCAGTGCGGAGCGCAACGCGGTTGCCCCGGACTAAACACTGCGTTTAAAGCCAAAAAATAAACAACAATTTAGTGCAGATTAGCGCTGTGTCCCTTTGTTTGTGCTTTTGTGCCATTGTTTTCGGGCCGAACGGAGGGGAGCGCTGGGGCCGCTGGACTCAGCCGGAACTCGGGCTGCGCGACTGCTCGACTGGTCTGCTGGTCTGTGGGCCTGGCAGACTAGTGACATTTAGGCTTGAATGGCGCCTCGCCTGCTTACATGGACATGGCCATTTCCAGTGTTTGGCTAATTGCTTGGCGCAGACACACACACACACACAGATACACACACAAACAAAAGCGACTTGACGCCCGTTACACGGCAGCACAAGGTAAACTTCCGCTTCCATTGTGCGTCCCAATGGCAAGTGCCCGTCCGTTTGCTGGCGCCTGTTGTCATGGTGGGAGAGAGGGGAGGGGGGGGGGGGCAGTAGGTGACTGCGAGGGCAGGCAAACTAATTAGATTCGTGCGCCTCATTTGGCCACTTTTGATTTGTGTTTGGCTGCCAACGCGCCTGGCCAAAAGTTTTGGCCCGCAAGTGTTTTTATCTTACAGCTGTTTCCAGGGAGAGTTGCTGCTGCGCATATTTGGTTCAAGTTCGGCGCGCAATTTTCCGTCAAATGAAAAGCGCAAGAAGAAAACTGCGTCAAAACAACAACAACAACAACAACTGCAACGAGTGCAAGCAAATGCGACATGTGGCAGGCAAAAAAGTTGCGCCAAGCCGCAGAAACAAAAAACTTTCTCAAAAAGTAAACGCAAGCGCAGCTCCCGGCAACAACAACAACAATAACAACAGCAACAACTATGACAAAATTATGCGAAATTTAATTTGACTTTTTCGTAGTTGTTGGCCTCGTTCTTGCGGCTGTTGTTGTTGTTGGTGGTGTTGTCGCTTTGCTGGCAGCCACGCTGCTCCCTCTACTCCCCCTGCACAGTTTTTCTGCGGTTGCTTCGACCCTTGCAGCAGTTGTTGTTATTGTTGTTGTTGCTGCTGCACTGCCAGCTGGCTAGTTGTGCCAAGTGTGCCGAATAAGGACACACAGTTCGTAATTTGCCAGCTCGACTCGGCTTGTACTTTACTTTACTTAACTTTATATTATTTAGTTGCAGTTGCAGCTACAGCTGTGGCAGCAGCAGCAGCAGGCAGGAGGAAAGCGCCAACAGGCAGGCAGGCAAAAAGCAGGACAGTACGCAGCGCTGCGAGTGACGGAGAAATATGATAATCTCACATGGCGGCACTGCAGTGTGTGGCAGGACATGTGTTGTCCACATGTGCCAGCTGAGTGGCAATCGTACATACAACAACGTCAGCTCCTACTCCATCTGCCGCTCCACCTGCTGCCTCTGCAGCTACATCTCTATAGGATTCATAATAGTAAACATTGCAGTCGTCAAGTGTCCCATTCAGAGGACAGTTACAACCTGTTAATCCACATCAAAATCTGTTGTAGAATCTAGACTTAAGGTGGCCTTAACTGATGGAAGTTTAGATTGGAACGTGGCTCAGCCCCAGGGAGCCTGCAGACTGCAGCTGTGGAGAGAGTCTGTGGATAATTTAGCTCTACATTTTTGACACACGATTTTTAATTCCTACAAATTATTTATTATTATTATTTATTTTTTTGTGATCGAGGAAAAGCTTGGATTCTGTTTGATTGCTTTTCTTTCCCTATTTATCGCAGTTATCTGAAAAGTATTTTTATTTGACTACCCGACAAAAAATATGCCTTATAACTTCATGCTTGCAAATTTTCCATTAAAGAAGCTGAACACAGAACTACACCACATTCATGCCCTTTTCAACTGCTTTCTTCTCAATCTTCCCAAAACTTGCCAGCAATATTGCAAATTATATTGTATTCATGTCAATACGACTACATAATTTAATGCCGAGTAATGCCACAGTTTTTACTCAAATTCCAGTGAAACTTTGTCGCCACGTAAAACACGCTTATAAATGTTCCATTGCGTAATTGACTTTCCCTGTCGAAGCCAAACGGCTGTCACAATTGCTGAGCTACACACACACACACATACACTACATACCCACTTGCACTTACATGTACATATGCAAAAGTATATGTAGAGCAGTCAAATAGAAACGCCAGCACAAAGTACGAATTGTTTGGGACAATTTGCGCTTGGGTTTATTTTAAGTTCCTTCGGTTTGCTCAGAGGAGTAAGCGAAGAGGTTACAGCATAGGGGGGAGGGAGGTAGAGTAGGTAGAGGGGAAGGGGAAGCAGGCAAATTAATAATTTATGGGCACGTTTCAGTTGTGGCTGCTGTTGCATATAAAGATTCGAGCTGGCAACCGCTGTGGGTGCCACCTGTGCGGCATGTGGCCAGGGGCAGGGAGCGTGGGCTGCGGGGCATGCAATATGCATAATGTGTTCCCTTTGATTTGCTTTTGCGAGCACATTTATTTATATTTTATTTCTGTTTCGTTTCGTCTGCATGCTGTTTTTGCCTCTTTCGAAGATTTAGTTCTGCATTTTTTATGCAAAAGCGAAGGCGTGCGGGGAGCGTACAGATAAAGGGTATACAAGGCTGGGGGTGCGGCGAGCGGGCGACTGCTGGCTAAACACTTTCGCATTCGGCAATGTGCTTAGCTTACACAAAACTCACAGAACTTGACTCGAGCACACTGACTCGCACTCGCACACACTTGCACACACACACACACCTAATCACACTCAGATGGGGTTTAATATGTGCATAAGTTGCTGTTGTTCTGCTTCCTTTTTTGACTGTTGCTACAAACTAGCAGAAAACAAGCAGAGTCAGCGTCAACTACAGCGCTTAATATTAAAAGCAAAACCGCAACGGCTACAGTTGTTGCTGTACTACAGGAGCAGCAGCAGCAGCAGCTCCGGAGAATGGCATAAGAGTGAAAAAAGAAAATTAAGCGTGTATGTGTAAGTATATTCATATGTGTATCTCTATCTGTAGCTGTCTCTCTGTGCGAGTGTGAGTATGCTGTTAGCTGAAACAAACAGCGTTTTGGCCGGTTAGCTGCATTGCAGTATCTGCTCGCACACCCGCATCTCTCCACCCCCACTCTTCACACACACACACACGCACACACACACACGGGCGCACTCACACCCATTCTGACCGGGCTCATGTTTTTCTAATTTTTTCTCTTTCTCTCTCCCACACGCTTGCTGCTGCTTTTATTTGTGACTTTCGACCCCGGCGCACCTCCTCCTCTTCTCTGTTTTTCCACTTTTCTTGCTCGTTTTCGTTTTCGTTTTCGCTTAGTGTATTTAACATTTTTCTCAAATGATACTCGACACAAGTGGCATTTGTTTGTCTGTCTCCCTGCACCGCACTGCCCCGCTTGCTCGAGCTACATAAGCTCGTCTACCGTTAAATGGGGCTGCAAGTTGTGGTAACAGTTGTCAAAGTGACCTCAAAGCAGCGGCGCACGGCAACCGCAGTAGAAACAATAAGCAGAGCTCGGACTGCATGCCCACGGCAGATACTACACGTGTATCTGCCTTCCAATCAACATCAGCTCGAGTGCAGCTTAATAGGATTATGCGCAGGCATATCGGGTTCTAATATTGATACCAATTGATACCACTGATAACTTATGCAAATTCATTGAGATCAACGAGAAAATGCTGATTAGCTGCAGCTCGATAATTGAATTGGCCACTCCTGTGGCGCATACTACCCCACGAAATGAGTTTACAGGGTATCACATGTCACGAGCATTTTGCTAAAAAGCTTCTCTCGAACAGCCCCTACAGCCACACTCACACACACACATGAGCACATATCTATAAGTATGCATTGGGAGTGAGCGGGAGAGCGATGGGGAGAGAGGGAGTGGCAGCTGTGTGTGCTTGTTGGTTGTGCTTTTCGGCTGCTTTAATGAGGCCCACGAACGCGGCCTGCTTAAGGCCAAGGTACGGCGGGCGCCTCGCATTTTTTTTGGAAATTACACAACATGCTTGAGTTTTACAACGGCAACAGGAATTTAATTAACTCAACGGTGCTCGAATGCTGCGCGAATATGGCGAAAATATGCTGATTGTGCTTGAGAGGCCCGAAGGCATTGTCTTCGTCAAGTTGTTGCCGAGCAATTGTCGGTCTGCGTGCGAGTGCATATTGCAACTGTCATCCTTGTCGCAAATCCCGACTTGGCCCAGTTTCGGAACACAGTACACGGCACTCTACGGCGCCACCCTGCGCAGCCCCCGCCGGGCACGCGTTCTGACAGCGAAACGACGCCAATTTCCAGCGATGTTGCAACTGCAACAGCGAGCGCGACGAACGGACAGCGTTCATCACAGCACAGCAACTGGCAGCAGGCGGCAGCGACTCATTTGATTTACTTTTCATTTCCTACTGCCAAGTGGTGCAGCCTGCCTACTGCCTGCTGTGCTCGTCCCTGCACTCTCTCCGCCCGCGCAGCGTAGGCAAACGCATGTCTCCACTCCTCTGCAGCAGCAGAGGCAGCAACTACTGCGGCAACATACAGAAGCAACAACTCATGTGTCGTCGCCTCGCCCCTGCATCGCCCCTGCCTCGTCGCCCTGTCGCTTCTCCAGGTTGAGCGTTATGCAATTATAACTTTTGTCATTAGCAACTTAAAATGCAAATTGCTGCAATGAAGCGTCGTTGTTGCCGTTGCCGTTTTTCGGCACAACTCGCACGTCGGCCAGTCGCTGGGTGCGATTGGTGGTAGGGCGTGCTCTGTCGCCAGTTGCCGTTAGTTAAAGTGTTATGACTTAAGTTGCCGCCGTTGGCGTTTAAACGTTATCTAAGTAGCTGCCCCCGAGTCAAGCGCCGGCTTCGGCCATATGCAGTTCGGGCTGAAGCTCACATATTGCCACGCCGGCGCAGCTGACACATGTCGCACATGGACAGAAGTCAAGGCGTTACATAGTCGTCGGCTAGCCAATTAGTGCTTGTCGCCAGTTAATTTGCTTGCGCTCTGCGCTCAGTGGCATTCCCTTACGCTTTCTCATTCCCCCTCCGTCGTAAAAGTGGCAACTTGTAATGGCAACAACAAACTTGCAGTTGGCTAAAGCCACAAAAAGCACTGCGCCAGTTCAAGAGAATCAGCCATAAAAGTGAGTGTTCTCCTGCAACTGTCTGAGCGAAAGCTGAATGATGTTAGCCCCGAAGTTGCCAAGCATCTCCAATTCCAACTCCAACTCCTCCCTGCCTGCTCATTTGCTCCTGCTATCGTCCATCTGACCAAGTCACGTCCGAGAAATTAAATAGTTAAGCGCTTTCTTTAATACAATTTCCAGGTGAGTTTCTGCTTACATGGCGCACTGGAAGCAGTGCTAGTTAAATCATTAAGCTTTAAATTCAACGCGTAAGCGCGTGGTGTTGTTTCTGTGAGTGTGTGTGTGTGTGTGTGTGTGTGTGTATAACACACATAAGCAATTGCTGCTGCATAATAAAACCACACAGGGAGCGTCGACTTCTTGAGTTGCTTGCGAGTGATGGAATTGAGAGAGCAACTCATCAACTGAGCTAGCTATATATTTGTGTCTGTCTGAGTATAGTAATTTACTACAGTTGACGTTGTAATATAATTGATTAAAATAATCCTGTACTTTGTCATGTAATAATGGGAAACATGAAAGAGTTGCTCAAACCAAAGCTGGTAGAATAATACAAGCTTTGATCAAAGAGACAGAAGCTTGCATGCTTTTTATTTAAGTTGAAAGATGCTCATAATGCTCATATTTACATGTTATTAGTAACGAGTTGCGAGAGCCTAAGCTGAAAGAGATGCTCACACTTCCATGCATATGCCTTATTGTATGCGAGAGTCTAAGTTGAAAGAGTTGCTCATTGCACACAATTGCATGCATGGATAAACGATACGATACGATAAACCGTGCGAGAGAATTTAAGTTGAAAGAGTTGCTCGATGCTCACATTTACTATACTATACATACATGCATAGGCTTTATCGTACGTGAGAGTCCAAGTTGAAAGAGTTGCTCGATGCTCACACTTACATGCGAAGGCCTTATCGTATGCCAGAATTTAAGTTGAAAGAGTTGCTCGTTGCTCATAATTACTACAATATATTCGTGCTATCTTGCACAGGCTTTATCGTACGTAAGAGTCTAAGCAGAGTGAGTTGCATGATGCTCACACTTACATGCGTCGGCCTTATCGTATGCGAGAGTCTAAGCTGAAAGAGTTGCTCATTGCTCACAATTGCATGCATAGGCTTCATCGTATGAGAGTTTTTAAGTTGAAAGAGTTGCTCGTTGCTCATAATTACTAAATTCGTACATAAATGCACAAGCTTTATCGTCCGGTAAATCAAAGCGGAAAGAATTGCCCTTTTCCCTCACTAAACATACATGTGTGACTTTAAGGTGTGACCATGGGTTGTGATGGTAGATACTAGTTCTGGGAGAACGGAGACTCAGTGTACGAACTGAGGCTGAGTGCGGCTTCGTATGCGTTGCTAGAGCTGGTCTCCCTTGGCTTTCCTTCTTCTTTTCGGTTTCTGGCGTGAGAGAGTAACGCGTATGCTCTGAGAGGCAAGGGTGAGCAACAATGGTAAAAAAGACTCGCTGCATCCGTCAGGATAGAGTATGGAACATAAAAAACCGACCAACAATGACGACCAAAATGAAGAAGACTTCAATTCATCGACATGCATAGGCTTTATCATACGCGAGAGTTCAAGCTAAGAGCTCCTCACAATTGCTTGTTAGGCTTGGAAAGAGTTGCTCAAGCAACCAACTACAAGCAGAGACTCCTTTGCATGCATTAATTTGGAATTTTTTTTTATTTATGTGGATATTTAAGCCATTTCAACTTACCCGCCTAATCAATAACAATTGCGAATCATGAATTAACGCAATGAGCGTTATGAAATCTTATAATTAAAATTTACATATACAAATATTCGACTGCTTATAAGCTTAAAAGTCAGTCAAGTGGAACCGTTTCGTTCAATTTACACAATTATTCGCCCGTTGCTGGGAAGTGGCGAGCACATGTTGAAGCATTTGCAAGACACACACCCAGGCATGTTGCGCGTGGCTGTTGGGTTGATTAAACTGGTGTTAAAAAGTTTAAGTGGCTGTCAGTACAATGTAAGCGAGTTAAATTTCATAGCCTACTTTGCAGTGCGGCGACTGCTGACGACTTTGTGCCATTTCGGGCCATAAAACGCCGTTAAGAGTGGCGCTAACGTGTGTAGTTCAAGTGCGCACTTGCCCACTTAGATCGGCAGCAACAACAACAACAGCAATCCCTTAGACGGGCTGCTCCCCCTTGGGCATGCAGTTACCCCTGGGTTAACGGTTATCGGTTAACGGCTCAGGCTTGTAAGCTGACGGAAATCCTCAATCGCCCCCGTCAGATATAAATTACGGCTCTTTGCGGATATATGTACGCATAGGGCACGTGTCTGCGCTGTCTAATTGGCAAATCGAATGAATGAATGAATGAACGAACGAATCTCTGGCAGCGACGAGTCTCTATGTTGTCCGGCACGCCGGCGACCCGCTGTTCCCCCAGTTCGCCTCCCCTCGCCCACCCACACAACGACAGGCTCTTCCCTTGCAACTGATGCGGCAGTATTTTCAATTAGACGCTGCGAGTTTTCGATTTGCGTATTATTTATGGCGCTCGCAAATCGTGCGCATTATTCATAAGCTGAAAGGCAGCTTAATGGTCCCAAACGTGGGGGGCGGCGCACGGAGGGCGTAACCGAGAGGGGTTGCAACTGTGCAAGAGCTCTCGCTCGCTTCGCTAACTGAGTGCTGCAACATAACCTTAAAATCCGCTCGCGGACCATCCCGTGCGCTTAGTGGGAGGCTGAGGCTGAGACTGAGACTGAGGCTGAGGCTACGTCGTGGTCGTGATGCTTGGCAAGCGCATAAAGCGCCGCTAATGTGTCGCGTGCACCTTGCGGTTGAGAGCTTGCAACTCAAGCCGCTTGCAACATCTTAGCGTTTGCTGCCACTGCCGCTGCCAGCGTTTGTCTTTGCCGCCAACAGATGCCAAATAAACCAAAAGCCGCAAAGGCATTGTGTCTGCCTCCACGTCTACTTGCACGTCCAACTCCCGCTCCGCTTCCACACACACACTCAGCTTACGCAATCTCTTGTATCGCTGCAAGCACTTACGGCAACCGCATAACCAACTCAACCCAGTCGAGCACACGCGGCCATTCCGAAGCGTTGGATGATCATTGCTTGAAGCTGCCCGGCGGGGCACTGAGGCCCAGCGCTGTCAAGGGGTGTTGATGGGAGCCTTTGCCGCATTAATCAAATCTAAAATAAAATATAGTGTAATCATGGAAATCTGATTTATTGCGAATATTTTGCGTATTAATAAAATATGCTACGGTTAAAGAAAAAATTTAAAAATTAAAAAAAAATTAGATTAAAAACTCAAACGTTAATACCACACAGATAGGAAGTATCAGTGTGAGATTTTAATTGCAGCTAGAGTATCAAGAATAAAACTGAATATTTTAATTTATAATATATTACTGATTAATAAAAAGTGTAGATAAAAAAATGTGCATTAAAATTATGATCAAAATTCTGGTCAAAAAAAAAGTAAAATTAACTATTTGAAAATAGAAAAAAAATAAAAAAAAAACTTAAACTGGAATTCCATTTTTATTTTCGAATCAAACTTAGCTTAAGTAATATTTTCATATTAATTAAATTAGCTTAAGCTGTTGGTAATTTCTTAGTCTTTCCAGGACAATAATAAACATTTATTTATTTACATAAACTACAATGCTCAAGGTAAATATTTGAGTTAATACTCTGCAGACTGCACGCTCTTGCTTACAGCGGGCTGTTAACTGCCTGCTTAACAGCACTGCAGCTGCGCAGTCCTCGCTTGCGCTCTCTTAAATGTTAGCTCGCTGTTAGGCTGCAGCTGTTCGATCTGTGCTTGTGTGCCAATGCCAAAGTGTTCCGCAGTAAATAAACTGTGGGCCAAGCACTTCGCATGGCTCCTGCACATTTCGTCGCAGGCATAAAGAATGTGTCTTCTGGCGGCGCCTCGAATGGGCCTTTATCGTGGCCCTGGCCGGGCCCTAGCGTGCATGGGCATCGTTTGCGGTGCTGTCCAGGAGATGGAGACGGAGCAGGCAGGGGAGGCAGGCGTGCCAAATATATGGCCTGGCACTTGATGAAACCTGTTGAAAGTGCAGAGAGTGCAGCGTTGATTTATTACTTTTCGGGGCGGCTGGCAATATTTTAATTAAAATCTTTCATCTTTCGATCGCCACAGACGGCGACAGGTGACGCCCGCACTCTGGTCGCCATGCACTCTGGCCGCCACTCTGCAGCTGGCAGTTCCCTTAAGTAATTTTCTAAGGGCGAGGCAGGGCGGAATATTGGCAGAAATTGCAGACACCTAATAAAAGTTTTGCGACAAGGAGAAGACTCAAGTGTAACGAAAACAAAAACAATAATTTTCGAGTTTATTTCGGACGAGTCGAGAGTTCCTGCCCGAGTTCCTACCTGAGCGTGCACCCAAGTCCGTCCCCATTCCCACTGCCAATGCCGGCGGCGGCGATGGTCTGCTTTTATCTGTCGCCAAGCATCGCCCACTCAGCATCGCCGCAGTCCCTCTCAGTCGCAGTCAGTCAGTGGGGCATTTTCAGTTTTCCATTTGCTGTTGCTCTTCTCCTCGTTGTTGTTGTTGTTGTTGTTGCTTTAGCTGTTGGAAAACTATTTGCCATCTCGACAATTTCTTGCACGTGCGGAGCATCGCAACGGAAAGTTTTTCGGGCTTGCCACGCAGCGTGCCAAGAAGCAGGGACTCCAGCCGAATGTCGCCCATGTCAAGTACAATATTTCAATAGAATGAAATAGAATAGAATAGAATTTACCTACAGCAGGGAAAAATGTCGCGAGAGAGAGGAAAAGAGAGAGAGAGAGAGAGTCTCACATTCGCCTTGTTGCACTTTAATTTAGACTCAAGTTTTGCTTGGCATTTTCCCAGGCATTTTCCGCACTTTTCTCGCTTCACTGAACATTTTTGGAACAGCAATTAATAACAATTAGAAGCGGCGCCGCGATCCAAGCCTAATTGTGGATAATATCCATGTATGTGTGTGCAGTCAGCGTGTGTGTGTGTGTGGCTTCTGTGTGTGTTGTGCGCCTCACAGCGAGAGACTGCCAACTATTTCTCGTACATTGTCGAATAATTTATGCCAAAAGCGTAATTAAATTAATTAGGATTAACTTTGGCGGCGCACGCATTAAACTAGCTTTGATTAGCTTATGTTTCCATATACACGCACACATACACACACACACACAGGCACACAGGCACACACATTAATACGCGTGCAAAAGCAGCTACACAGAGACTAAGACGTGCATAAATCCATGTATTTATGCCTTTCACTGTGTGTGTGTGTCTCCGCTTCTGTGTATATGCATTGGTGTGTGTGTGGGTGTGTGGGTGTGTGTGCTTCAGTCGCGCACATGTGGCATGCTATTTAATCTAAATGTTGGCTTTAGGCTGCTTCGCTAATCATAAAGATGGCATAAGCGATGAGTCCGTCTGAATGTCCGCCCGAATGTGCCAATTTGGCAAAGGTTTCTCTCGGTCTTAGAACGAGGGATTGGATAGAGAGAGAGAGAGAGAGAGAGAGATAGAGGTGAATCCGCCTTAAACGCCTTTAGCTATAATGGCTCAAGCGTAGCTTTTACGTACATAGCAGTTCCACTTTAAGTTTCTCTCTCGCCTTAGGTTTGATCTTCATTTGGTGCAAAAAGCTTAGACACATCTTAAAGAGTTCTATAGAGTGGGAAGAGATAGAGCTTAAGCATATATAGGGATCGGGAATAAAAGAGACAGAGCTTGATTAGGTAAGCGAGAGAGAGAGAGAGGTTAAAATGTACGATAGAATATAGAAGATTCTTCGTTAAGATAAACAGATAATTTTATTAAGGGGAAAGACATTGAAAGAGAGATGCGGATAGAAATATATATATAATGATAGTGCTGGAAATAAAAATATAAGTCAGACGAAATGAGAAAGTGGAAGAGAGGGAGACACATAACTCAATAGCTATGTAGGTGAAGCGATAGACAGAGTGATAGACACAGACAGGAGCTGCTCCTGACCCTCTGCTTACTCTGGGTCACATTCCTCTATAACTCGAACTTTAAATAAACAAAAAAGTCTTTGGGCTAACATTACGGTTTACAGTCGAGCTCATAACTTCGCCTACTGAGCAAATGCGCTGCCAGTTACCCCGCCTCATCTGCCCCATTGGTAACTGCCTGCTCGGCGGGCCGCTCTAATTTATATTGCAAATAAATGTGTCGCAAATCATGATGCGGAACATTTTTCTATTTCTTGCAGTGTGCGCAGAGTGTTGGGCGCTCTACTTAATGGCTTGGAAATGAGAGAGAAGCGAAACAGAAATAAACAAAGCGACTAAAGTAGAAACAATGGCAGCCACAGCAGCAACAACAAACAACAACAGAAACAACAATTGGGTCTGCTATGACGTGACGTTGGGTCTTCAGATGAGCAGAGCATCCAAATATAGACACAAATCACAAAGAACTGCAAAGCGAACAGACACACACACAAACACACACACACGCAGAGCCTGAGTAGCTCGAGCTGTTCAAGTTGTTTTGTGGCCGCGTCCTTGGCGCTAGCTGGGAATGAGCATATTAAATCAAAAGTGCTGCATAAAGCGGGCGGAGGTCGAAAGAGTCCTGAATCCCGTCCGGTGCATGAAGCCAATGCGAAAGCACAAGAGTTAAAGGCATCGGGTAGTCTGCAGAGGCAGTTGGGCGGGGCAGAGATGGGAGCGTCAGTCGGGAGAGCCCGACGTCGGCGGCGACGACGACGACGTCGAAAACGACGTGAACGTTTAACGCCTGCAGGATATTTATGATCATGAATTTTCTTATTGTGCTGCTGGCTGTTGGCTCTTGGCCTCGCCCCGACCCATGCCCCCTCTGCACAGTGGTGCACAGCCCGGGCAAGCGCCCGGACGGCTCCGTTAGCTGCTCTTGTAGGCGATTTATTAAAATGTGCAGCAACACGAAAACTGAAAGGCGCCCAAAGGACAGCTGTCTGTGGCATCCTGGCATCGAGGCGGCCAGCCACCATGGATCTGCTGGCGCTGGCCTCAACGCGCAGCCATGAGTTCGTTTCCCGCGCCGCACCCGCTGCCGGAGCGTATCGAATGTGCGCCCATTTATTTATACACATCGCTGGCCGCGCCCACCAATCGACAGAAATGAGTTATAAAACTTCAATAATCTCGGCGAAATGTTTATTTATGTTTAGCACGAGAGCGGACAGGGTTCGGTGGGGGGGAGCAGAGAGCAGGCAGCAGGGAGCAGTGAGTGAGCTGAGAGAGCGGGCACTTGTGTGTGGGTGTGGCTGTGACTCTGTGGCTGTATGCAAAGGAGCGCAAGTGCCTTGAGCTGCCATTACATTATTTGCATCATATCCTGCGGGGAGAGACAGGCAAGCGCACGGGCAGTGGCAGTGGGAGACGTTGGAGGAAGTGGAGAAGCAGGCGAAGGTGGAGCACTTACAGCGAATCAATAACAAAATAAATCGTTTTACAACCGCAGGACATTGTATTGTGTTTCACAAAAGATTGGCACCCGCACCGGCACTGGCAGCGGTCCGGGCTGCCCCAGGAAGCCTCTGGAGCCAGTCCAATGCAGACAACGAGCGAAAGCGAAAAGAAACGAGTGCAAACGAAATCAAACGAAACGAAGAGAAAACGTATAACAAAACACAAGGAAAGAGCAGCAGCAGAAGCAGCAGCAGCAACAACAACTAAAATAACAAGCAGCAAAACAACAACAACAAAAAAAAGAAGAACAACAACAAGCGCAACCAGAAGAACGATGAGTACAACAAACAATGCCGGAGCACTTGCAGTGAAAACAAGCAATGAAAGGATATTATAGTAAAAGTATTTACAAGATGAAAGAGAGAGCACAAAGGCGAGGGGCCTGGCGTGGCGGGGCGGGGCGGGGTCGAGCTGAAATGTACTCGCACTCGGCAGGGCGAAATATAAAGTGAAAGGAAGTAGAAAGTATAAATTGTTGCAATCAATTTTTGCTATGTGCTACGAATTGATAAACTGCCCGAGCTCCAGCTCCAGCTCCAGCTCCAGTTTCAGTTTCCCTTGCATCCGGGCAAGACGACACGCCAGGTGAGTAGCTGGAGCGTGCCCAGACGCCTGCGAGCTGCCATTTGGGTTGAAGCGAGAGCTTAAGGCCCGAGCAGGTGCTGCTCCATGCTTGCCGATTGTTTTGGCACACAACACAAGGAGCGTGCAGCTTGAAGCTCGACTGCTGCTCTGGTTGCAGCACGTGATACCTTATGGATGGCAGCACACTTAATTTGCGCTGTGGCCGCGGCAGCCCTCTGGAACCCTCTGGAACGCTCTGCAACCTAGCGCAACGCTAAGCGAGCGATATTTATGCCCGAGTACAGGTAGTTGGGACACAGATTGAACTCATTATTTATTGAATATTTGCGGGACTGGCGCTAAGCGTAGCCCACATATTCGAACTTGAAGAATCCATGCTACAGGCGGAAGCTCTCGACGGGATCGCCGGGCAGACAGTCATTCCGGCAATGGATGCCACTCGGATTGCAGGGACCGTGTCTGCGCCAGGACAACCGTTGCCACAGATTTTGTTCTCACAGGTCTCGTGGCCGTGATACTTGCCCCCACATGTGCCACGTGTGGCAACCGCTAGCTTGTACAGAACGTTCGAGGGCTTGCAGCAGACGACAATGGGCAGAGTACGCCAAGTACCACAAGCAGCGTTGCGATCACCAAAAAACTCTTTACTTTCGTGCAGGAAAGCTAAAGAAAAAGCAAACAATGTACGCGTATTTATAGCGTTCTCTGTGGACAAATAAGTAGCGCAAAATATGCTACAGAATTGGATTTAATTATTTTCGGGTCTACTCAACAGATAAACGTGCAGGTCTTAGCTCGATACAGTCAAGCACCCGCTCGGGCGGCAATGTGCGATTAATTGACATCGAGTTGGTAATTAGCACCTGCTAATGTGACTAATTGATAAGACTGATACAAGCACTCCACTCGACTCTACTCTGCTCTGCTTTAGTCTGAGCAACTCTACACTACTCGACTCAACACTACTCTAACTCTACTTTGCCCTGATCTCCGATCTCTTTCTCTCTCTTTCTATACTGTAAACTCTCTTCTTCTCTACTCTCCTTTCCACTACTCTTCTCTACTATACTTTACCAGACTGTCTACTCACTCTTCTGACTATTCTCAGCCTACCCTACCTTATTCTACCATACTCTCCTCTACTCTACTCACTCTTCCGCCTATTCTCAGCCTACCCTACCCTACTCTCCTTTGCTATGGTCACTCTTCAGGCTATTCTTAGCTTACCCTGCCCTACTCTCCTCGACTATCCTCCACTCTCTCCCTTACACATATCGCACATCCCGAATGTGATAATTGCCATAGAACTCAATGAAGCTGTTCAAGCCGTTGCCCTTGCGACAGCCGCCCGCGCAGCGGCAGCCGAAGATGTTGCAGGGTCCCACGCCGCAGTAGCGCCAGTTGACGGGTGTGCCGTCCTCGCAGATGTCCACCTGGCACAGGTCTTCGTCCTTGGTTTTCGCATCGTACGCGTCGCAAAGGTCCCCCTTGTCGCTCATGCGGAATGTGATGCCCTTGGACTTGCAACATTCGCCGGCAGCGGGTCGGACCGGTGCCAGCAGCAGTGCGCAGAGCAGCAGCAGCAGGCAGCAGAGTTGCCTATCGATTGGCATGTTTATCGATATAGCCTGCAACGAAAAGGTTTGAAGCGAAGACTTAAAAGTTAAAGGTTTGGGTTTGACAACTTTTGATTTGGTGCGAGTTCGAAATTCAACTGTAATCGTAATTCGAGTAGACAGCTTTATGTCTACTATTGCTAGGGCATATTTGATTGAGTTCCCAAGCTTTCGTTTGGCACGTTTAGTTTGAGGCTCTGCCAAAAAGCTGCAAATGTCCCGCATGCAGTTTGAAAGCGCATTTCGTGTCGATTTGACTGCAGTTGGCCGCACTCTTGGGCGATTTAACATGCTGTTGGCGACGTTAAGTATACGCCGCTTAGGACGACGCACACTAAAAGCGAAATTTATACACGGAGAGGGACATGAGGCATGTGGCATGCGGCATGCGGCAGCATTGGGTAAGTAAATATTTTATAATTTAATCAACATAAAAGCAACAAAGCAATGACAATGGAGCTGTAAGGGCGGGACAGCGTCTGCCAGTGCCGCCTCTGTGGTTAACGGGGACAATAAAACGCGGCAGCGGCGACGCCAGGAACGAATGTCAAATACGTTGTGCGATAATGTTTAATGATAAGCAGCAGTAGCTGAAGTCGAAGCAGCAGCAGCAGTAGCAGCAGCAGCAAAGCAGTGAGCGGGCCAAGTTGAAATACAGTCGGCAATAGTCGAAGATGTTTATCGTGCGAGTGCGACAATAAAAGCGAAGACAGTCGCCATGTGCCGCGACCTTCTTCATGCCAAAACTGGGACAGGCACAGGGACTGGGTACGGCAGCAGCAGCTCCTGGAGGCTCCTGCAGGCCAGAGGCTGCCTCTGACAAATGGACCGTGTCTGACAGGCGACGGGCCCGTTGTCATCTAAACAATGGACAAGTTTATATTTGCATTTATTTCTATTAGGCACACATTTGTCAGAAGCTGTTTATGTGCTCTCGCCCAGATGAGATCTTGATCCGTCTGGCCAGATGATGGTGGCATGCGGCTTTAACTTGCCACTTGCTGCCACAAGTCAAAAAGTAGGCGATTCGAGTACTTTAAGCTGCCGCCGCGCCCCTCTCCGTGGCAATAAAATATTTATTCGGTATTGTCGTGCACTTTTATTTGACATCATAAACAAAAGCCACGAAAGTGTAAACACAACGGGCAGGCAAAGGCAAAGTTGTTCCCATGCTGACTGTCAGTCTGTCCCTCTGACCGTATGCCAGTCTGTCAGTCTGACTCCCTACCAGTCTGGCGATACGTCGCTGCCGTGTTGTTGACTTATTTAAGCCATAAAGTTGCCTTGCTCGCTCGCTCGCTCGCCTATTGACACGAGCACGTGTGGGTGTGCCAAATTTAACGCCGTTCTACACACGTTCATAGATGACGGAGACAATGGCGACGGCAAAAGTAAACAGCGTGCTCCACAAATACATGTGACATGTGCGTGCGTAAGTATGTGTGTGTGTGTGTGTGGAGTAGTACTGCAAGTATGCTAAGTCGACTATGCAATACCCTTGGGACTTGTACTTTCTTCGCACCATACTCACTTTGAGCTGTAGGGAAAAACTTTTGATTTTTCTTATCATAGTGTGGAAAGGTTTTCGTGTCACATGCGGCGAGATCTCGTCGTGCTACCCTCTGTTAGGGTAAGCGAAAAAGGCCAACAGCAATTTAAAAACGCATAAATTTTAGGGCCATCGACACATAAGCGCGCAAGTGTGCGGGTGTGCGAGTGTGTGAGTGTGTGTGCGCGTGCGTGTGTGATTGGGATGTGTTACCGGGTCTTGACATTGCGCCTGACGTGCTCAGGATTTCTTATGTTTCTGTTGACTCTTTTGCTTGGCTTTTCCCTTCGGTTTGTTGAACCCGTTGCCTACTTCCAGGGACTCGAAATTCTCGAAATTCCCGATTTATCCTACAGTTTCGATTGTTTATCGAGTTCTTACTTGATTCATTTCTATATTTAGAAGAAGTTTCACTAACAAGCAAGGAAATCGCGCAGGATATTGACATCGTAGATAGTTTCTGCGCACTGCTGCCCCCTCGTGGGCGTGGCACTCGCAAGCGTTTGTCCACAATAACAATTTGTGTTTATGTTCTTGTCGCTCCCTCTATCTGTCTCGCTCGCTCACATCCCTCTTCTATTCCCCCTCTCTCGCTCACTCTCTTTGTTGTTGCTTGAGCAACGCCTCGCATCGCATATGCCACACGCAACGACTGTAGGCATTGTCCCAGCCTCTCCTGGCTCTTGCCTCCCTGCTCCGCCTCGTCTTGCAATTTTTGTTTACGTTTAACGCTGTCGCAGTCGCTGCCACTGTCGCTGCTGCTGGCGCTCCTTGGACGGTCACCTTGCCGCTTACGTGCCACGCATATAAATTATTGTATCTCGGGCGTATTAAAAATGTACGAGTGCTCATCTTGTTATCCTGTTGTGTAAGCGGATTATGTCGGGCATAAATGTCATGCATTGTGGGGCTGTTGAAACCACGCCCCATCGCCCATCCCCTGCCTGCTCCTCTACTCACACTCATCTTATCTACCACGCTCTTTTGCTCGCACTCTCTTTATTTGCTCTTTGATTAGAGCATATGCGGATTGTCGCTCACTATGAAGATAGTTTTGAACTTTAATTCGCTCTCTTTAGTTTATTTTATAAAAAAGCAAATCATTTAAAATTTTATATTTATATTAAGTGTAGAATTCCATATTGTTTGAGATCTATTGCAATATCACAACTTAATTTGCTTTGAATTATTTTGAACTTCATGGTTTTTTGCTTTCAAGAGTAAAAGGAGTTTAAAAATTGCACATATAAAAATATCATGAAATTATGTTATAATATGTTAAACACTATGTTTTAACTTAAAGAAAACTTAATTATTTTAAAATGCACTTGTATTTACTTAGAAAAGCTTTAAAGCTTCAATCTCTGCTTTCTTCTTTGAATTAAAAATAATGTAGAGCATTAACTAGTCCGCACATCGAACTTCATTTCACGCTCGTGTTTTTCTTTGCTTTCGAGTGTCGCAGCGATTTGTGTGGTACTGTTTTTCTGTCATTCTGCATTAAGTATTACGCACGTGCCGCCGTTCCCCCAACGCTGAGCGCACCCAAATCCTCCTCGCACCACACAGCGCCAATCGGCAGGCCATTGGAAATATTTTGATTTTACTTTTATTGAAATTTAAACCGCAGTTCGTCGGCAACTGTCGAGGGTCGTCAACGGGGACAACAATTTGCACATAACTTGCGCTTAAAACCGTTAACCGATCACAGCCTGATTGTGTGGTGATGGTGTGCGCAGGGCGGCAGCAGGTAGGCGGGGCAGCAGGCTGCATCGATGCCTCGTTGCACGGCCAACAACTGCAGTCGTTAATGCTTGTTTCCGAATTCATTTCGACATTTTGGTCACATGTGTGATCATGTGTGAGTGTGCGTGTGTGTGTGTGTGTGTGTTTGCGTAAAAGTGTATGCAAATATAACGAGTGGCTTTTACGAATGTTTGCATTAGCCGAAATTTTATTTTACGCCAAATTGCGAGCGTGGCATTGCAGCGAGTGTTGCGGCAGCTTATCGCATGCAGCGGGGCAACAATTTTATCCACGCTGCAACCGCGTCCGCAGGGCGCAGCAAGCTACGCAAATATGGTACACGAGCACAAAACTGTAATTGATATGAAAGTCGGCAAAAGCAATCGAAAAGTGCAAAAGTAAACGAGACTCGATTTCGAATGCAACAGCGTGAGAGCTGTTGCAATTAAAAGTTCGACATAACTAAAGTCGATCGATCGGACTTATGTACACTGAACAGGAATATACGATATTTAATGTACTCTTTTGTTATAGAGCATCAATGAATTTACCGATGGGCGAACTGAAAACAATTGGAAGACGTATAAGAAGCTTTAGTTCTAGTAAATGGAAAGTAGAAGATGCAACATTACAAACCGTTAATAGTGAACAGGAATTCTTCAATTTACAGTTCATCTCATCCTTCGTTTCAGGCACTGGACAGTAAGTTACCATTTACCTATGGCCGTTTAAAAATAAAAAAAAAAATTTTGTTTACAGCTCTCGCGATTGAAAGAAGAAGAACGTAATTTTTTTGTCACAGCTTCGGAAGATGCGCTCACGATTGAAAGACTTTAAATAGAGCCGTCAGTAAAGCATTTTTTTTTCAGTTGAACAGTAAAAAGTAGTGCAGTGCAGACGTGTTTCAAATAATTCCTTCTCTACCTCGATATCAGATTGAATATTTTCTAAGAACTCTGTTGGAAAAGATGTTGAACCGTTCTTCACGTTTCAGTAAGTAGAAATTAGTAAAAAAGAAAAATAAGAACCATCCACAGATACTGCAGCTAAAGCTTCAATTTAATAATAATTATACAGGAATATCTCTTTGGTGGCCTAGATATATTCAATTATGACGCGAAGACAATAATTAATTTGTCTAATTAACACGATATTCTGATGACAAGATAATTCGACTATGCCAAAATTGCGATTGGAGTTTTGTTCACACACGAGTAATTGCCTCAAATTGGATTAGCTCGTCGATTCTGCAGGAGCTGCTCATGTTGTTGCTGTTTGTGTTGTTGTTGTTGTTCTTGTTTTTGCACTTGTGATAAACTACTTTGGCTGGGGCGGGATTTATGACGCCGTAATAAGTGGCGGGACAATGTGGCAAGCAGATGCTGCAAATACATCGACACGTTGTGTGTGGCATGCATCAGTCAGTCTGTCTGTTTGTGTCGCTGTCTGTCGGTCTGTCTGCCTCTCGCCCAATCTCTTCGCCGGCATCGTTTTGCCTACTGAACAAAAGTCTGGGCCCGTTATGAGCATTCAGATATGGTGGCACATAAAGCCTTAACTGCCACACACACGCCGACGAGCACCCGCACACACACAAACACACACACACACTCACCCATGCAGACACACTGACACAATAGAGCATAGCCTTGGTCAGCACTTGGTCACAAAGTTGTTTTGTTTTTGAAGCGCCTTTGAAATCGACGCTATTGTCTATGCTCGCTGCTCTCTCTGCCTCTCCCTATCCCTCCACCACTCCCCGTCTCTGTCTTTGGTCCACCTCTCTCTGATTCTCCTGTCTCTGTCTTGAGCACATACAAATTATTTGCAGCTTATCAGCGCGTTGCTGTTGTCCATTTTTATGGGCATTTGCTTTTGTTTTCGTCGTTTTTAGTTACTTAGCTCCAGTCCAGTCTGTGGTCTAGTTCATTGGGGGGAGGTGGTCCATCCTGGTCCTGCTTGGGGGTGTGAGTCCCGCTCCACAGTTCAGGGATTTGGTGCTGTTGAAGTGATGCGTATGTGGCCGATTTGCTGGATGTGTGTGTGTGTGTGTGTTGTAACCACAAATGCTCGACACACCCAGACTCATACCCACACACACACACACACACACACACACTCATACAGTCGAAGTAAAGCACACTTATCGCAGCCAACAGAGAGAAGGACATCACTTGAAAATTGCCTAAGCAGTTTTCCCATCCGTTTTTTCACTGTGAACTCTGCGCTTCTCGTTCTGTTTTTACGATGCCCTCAAATGGCTGGGAATAGATTTTGTTGTTGTCTGCTGCTTTTGTTTTTGTTCTAGCCTTGCCTCTGTGTCAAATAAAATGTCGAAAACATGGGTAAAGCCAATGAGTAGTCCGACAACAGCCGCAACGGCGAACCTCCAACATTCCCGTTCCCGTCCCCTGCGAGCTGCCAACATATTCAAAGCGCCATCAAGCGTTAACCGCAAACATGCTGAACTAGATACGAAATGGATCTCCATCAAGTGCACACGCGCTATGCGATATGCGAAATGCCAAACGACTGCAATATAGATAGGGCAAGTGGGCAGGCTTCAAGGCCACATGCAGCAAGTGGCTAAGATGATCAGGTTGCGCCATTGGTCGTAAAGTCGAAACATAATCAATTTACAATAATTCAGCAATTACAGCGATAACTCTGCGTTGTGAACTGTGAACTTCGACAGCAAGTGCGACTGCACTGCGAGTACTTTCATCGAGCGGCCAGTTAAGCAGTTGATTTTGCGGTTGCGGCCACACTGATTGAATCCATAGACGCGAGTCCTGGCCGGGACAGCGAGGGACAGACTCATCATCAATAAATCGAGAACTGATTGCCTTCATCGTCGTCGACATTGTTTCAACTCGCCGCTGACCATTGATTTCCAACAGATGAGTATTTGCCTGTCATTAAATGCGACCACAGGCCGAGGCTGCGCGGACCAATGGACCGGGCTGTAATTAAGCCCTGACTATTTGGCCACTGTCGCGTATGGCCGTTATAAGCATGCATATATGGGTGGGCATGAGTTCTTATGGGTGTGTGTGTGTGAATTGGAGAAGACGCCTCAAGGGCTCTCATACATTGTCACGTGAATTAATTAAAAACGTTAAGTGAGCTGGCTACCTGCCTATCAGAAGTGCATTTCATTTTATTCCATTTAAAGTTCTTAACTTTTTAATAAGCCGCTCACCTGTGGCTATTTACGGGCATAATGTGTTTTAATTGGTTGACACATCAGAGTACTCGCGCATTCATAAATAAGTCAGAGATCAAAAAGTGCTTTAATGCTGGGCAATCATAAAAAATACACGCCTACTTATGCAATTAAACTATAAAATCCATTACAGAATTCACGCACAGCACGATAAACTTTTCAAACCAGAACGCAGATGCATTCTGCATTTGAACTTCGCCTTAATTTCGCTTATGTGCATTTTTTTTTAGTGAAGCTATCCGTCCCGCCATAAACCATTTAATCCATTAAGTATGTAAACCTTATCATCTCATAAATTTCATCGTTCCACGTAGTTACCTTGTGAACCATCAGACAAATTATCTCTTAATCTATTTATATTCAATCTTTCCATGTATTCCTGCATCCATCGATTCAGCTATCCATCTATCCCGCTATCCATTTATCTATCTATCTATATATCCATCTATACAGTTTTACATCTAACTATTATTATTATTAATTCATTTAGCTATATACCAATCTATTCACCTTTCTAATCATTTATGCATTTTATACCCTTATAGGCATTTACCCAACAAAAATCTATACATGTATCGTTATGTCACCTTCTTGTCAATCATATTAAAAATTAAAAAAGTATAATGTCAGTAAGTTCCTACTACAATTTGGTAGGAAATTGTGCAGAAATCGTTTTTCGGAACTGAACTGAAAAGCTTTTTGCATCGTTGAAAGTTTTTCTTTATATAAAACAACTTTAAAATTATATTTTTAGCTTAATTGATTTACTGACCGACGAACTTGTTGGACAATCCGCAAGCTTGAATGCGAAAAGGGATGTCTCCGGCAGTTACAGACTTCGCCTTCCGCCTGGGTAAATACTCGTTTCTAAGGGTCAGAGGTCGAACTGCTCTTTAAAGGCTGCAACGTGCGTGGCTGTCAGGTAGGCCGATTAGGCACTTCAAAGACACGTGTCTAGGGTATCATAAAACTGGGAAGAGCACACATCGTTAGCTGAAGTGCGGTGCGATGCGATGTTACATTGCTCTCAGCTCAAATGCTGTGGTTTTGATTTTTAATTTATGTTAATTAACTGCCGACTCGGCAAATAATTGGGTACATTTCGGCGGTTGTTGTCGGGACAACAGCGTCGGGGCAGATTGCAGATGTGGAGGATGTGGATGCGATGGGAAGACGTCGAGCGGCTTACGACTAAGTGCAAAGGACTTTTTCCATAAGAGTCCCTGGAAATCTATTTCGTTTCTCTGTTTGTTTTGTCTCCGCTCAGAAACCGCCGGCAGCGCAAACAGTAAAATACACAAACTCACAAAGGTTGCGTTAAACCTGATTTAAAATGCGAGGGCTTTTCCCATCCCGTTGCCTGGGAGTGTCGCCAAGATAAGCGCGATATGCGGAAAGTGCCTACCTCTGGTGTATTAATGCACAGACGTACACACGCTCTTAATTGGATTTCTAGATGAGAGTTTGTGTTGTGTGTGCTGCTATGTAATCCAAATCCTGTTCTTCTAATTGCCGCTTACTTTAATTTATCGATTACACTCGAAAATATCCATTTGTCTAGTGTCGGTTATCGGCTTTCGTATTTCATTTTATGCACTCCACAGAATCTGCTGACGTTTTAACGCTTCATTTTCAAGGATTTTTATGCGATTATTGTAAAAAATTATTAATAGTTTTGGCTGCAGTCAGACTAGCAGATATCCCAGGTTTCGATATACCATATACCATCGCAACAGAACAAATTTGTATGTAATGATTACCGTTCATTGATCTATTTATTCATTTAAGTATTTAGAAAATATTTCTACTAGGCCTGCTCACTGGCATACCCATCTGCATTGTCGATTCAATGCATGGTATACCATCTACTCGAACTTTTTCAATAAAGTGGATTTACGCACCAAATGTTCTCGGCCTGCGGCCATTTAAACACTTAAAAGTTTTTTTTTATCGATTTCCAACGCTTTCATTAAACATGCATTTTTAAAAGGTTGTAATAATTTGACAATGTGTCGGTCGCTTAGTCCTCTTTGCCTCGTCGCAATAAAAAACTTGCCGAAAAATATTGACAATATGATGCGTGATATTGAAAAAAGCCCCGCTGTCATCATCTTTGTATGCGCATGGCCCACAATTCGCTTTTTGCGCCCCTGACTTTTCATTTATTTAATATGTTGCCCGTTACGTCAGGCAGAAACAAAATAAAACTGCTTATCGGCGCTCGCAGACAACGTAAATTATTTAACAGTATCGTGCGAGTTATTATTGAAATGTCACCAGCAGCCAGAGACATCAGTCGGAAGTAGCAAACAGAAAGTCACAGCAGGTGCTCTTGAAAGTGAGTTCCCAATTTCAGTAGTCAGTTACAGTGAGGCGTCGCATTCTGATTTGCGGAAATACCAATTGCACTCAATGCATATTTACTTAAATTCATTTCAAATTGTTATTCTTGAGCAATTAAATTTGTTTCACCTTATGCCATTTACTATCATAGCTCTCAAATTCATAAGAATAATAAGGGTAAAATTACTCTCCGTGCTTTGCTATAATTCATTAAGTGAATAGTTGCTATCACCAGTATAGTAGATGAGTGTTAATTCAGAAATCACAGTTCGCTTCAAGCGAATGTGAACAGAGCTACGCTCGGGATCGCTCGCCAGTTTAATACCCTTCGTCCTTTCCGTTGAAATACTCAATGAATAATTCACAAAAAAGACAAAGACAAGTTTAAAAATAAATAATAAAATTCGAATTCTAAAATATCTTTTGCTATTGTTGCTCTGTGCTGTGCTCCTTGTATTAATATTACTATTACTGTTACTCTAAATTATATACACGTCGATTTACAATGCCATAATCTACTTGCTGGATACATTATTACAACGCCAGCATACCATTTTCTATGTTTGATTGGTATAAAAAGAAATAAAGAAGAGATTTCTGGCTGTCTGCTGCATAGATCTGCACAAAGTCAATATATCCCACACACATTCTCAATGAGTGTCAGGTATAATAAATTGCATTTTAATTTTTCTGAGGGCGTCATGCGGTGCCACTGTCGTCAGGCCTCAAGTGTGTCTGTGCGAGTGGCGCACTTGAGATTTAATTTAATTTATTAACAAGTTGCAGCACCCAAAACAAACTTCCAACTAACGGCGAAACTAAAGTAAGTATTTCAACTAATGTCTGCAGGCATTTAATCAAATTAGCGAAGGTCGCTCGCAGGCATTTGCAGCCGGCGAAGGCATCTTAAAGCCAACATTGCGAGGGAGATTTTTGTGACGCTCAGAATGAATTTGTAGCAATTCATTAACATTCAAGCAGTCGAGTAGTCGGGCAGCATAAATTGCTCATATAAGCCAGCAGAGGCAGTAGCAACAACCACAGGGGCAACGGCTAACGGCAGTAAGGACATCGAAGCAGCATATATCTTTTCTTTTATACCCTTTCAACCCAGCTCGCTCGCTGGGTTATAAATAAGCGCTGCGGCAGCAGCAACAGCAACAGCAACAGCAACAGCAACAACAACAACAACGCCAGCAAGAATGAGGACAACAAATATGGCATTTTCAAGGACATTTTGAACAAGAAGCACAAGAAGAAGCGCTCGAGCTGCCCTCGCCCAGCTGGCCAGTGTTGCTTTGGCATTTCTTATTTATTTTTTTGCTTTGCTCCGCTCTGCTTTGCTTTGCTTTGTTTTTGTCTGCTATGTGTGTGTGTGTGTGTATTTGTTGTGTGTTATGTGTTGTGTTTTGCTCCCTTTTTGTTCTCTCGCCTGCGAAAATTTATACGACTTGCTAAAATTGCACATAAATTAAATTTATGTTTTATGAGCGCTGTCCGTTCTGTTCCTCTGTCTTGTGTCTTCTGCTCTTCGTATTGTAATTCGTTTGCCTTGCCATAGTTTGTTTTCGCTGGATTTTCTTGTTTTTGCTCTCGACTTTGCTTCACTCTCTCTCTCTCTCTCTCTGTATTTCTATTTGCCGCCTGTCCGCCTCGATCTGAGTGCGGACGCGTGCCGGAAATCGCATTTCATCTAATAGGCACAGCCACTTCTCAACACTGGCAGCTAAATAGACGCACATTTGGTGCCATTTCGATGGCAGGGATATCTCGGAGGATATCGGAGAGGGCCGCACCTCCCTCGGCCGTCCTTAGATGACATTAATAACTCACTTTACGCAGTCAATTTGGCCAAATCGGCCGGCTATCCGCTGCGCCTTTTTATTTCCTTTTATTTGCCGCTTGCTGTTCATTATTTTTAAACGTCGCTGACAGTTGTAAATCTGTCAGGCTTATTAACCGTTAAATGTCACTTAACTGTCATGTGCCTGGCCAGCAGCATCAACAGCAGCAGCCGCAGTTGCCGCTGTCGGCGACGCCGACGCCGACGTCGAGCAGAAAATGAAGTCCAAAATATGCGCATAATACAAAAAATTGTATTAAATCCGCTGATGGCAGCAACAAAGCAACAGCAACAGCAGCAGCAACAGCAGCAGCAGCAGCAGCAACAACAACAATAATAATAACAATAATAATAATAATAATGCCCGTAATAAAGCATCCATTTCAGCAATTGTAATTATTTTCCATGTCTTTATTACATTTAAATGCCAATTTATTGCCTTCGATTAAATTACCAGCATATATCCAGCGCATTCGTAATGAATCGCCGTTTCCGTCCTGGCCTGACTCGGCCCTGCCCGGCTCCAGCTGCAGAACAATTGAGCTATGGCCGGCTTTATAAGCGATATATTTTCCAATATGATTTATGCGAGTCGAAAGCTCTCTGGCCAAACGACAAAAACTAAATTTCAAAGTGTTGCCGATCTGCACTCCGTTGCGCCGTTGCCATTCGCGTGGTTACGTTGCGGCGCTGTTAACAGCAGCACAAGGCTTAACAGCAAAAATTGTACATAGAAATAAACGGAAGTCTGTTAAGCATCATTCAAAATCAAGCCAAACCTTGAATTCCTTGCTGCTTAAAGTACAAATAAGAACAGCTTAAGCTTTAAATACTCCTTAAGAGTTATTTAAAATAAAGTTGTATGTTATTGTGTATCGATCTTGACATAGCAAATTCCAGCCCAGCCTCAATTCTTTTTAAGTTCACTTTGCGCTTGTTCACTTTGGCACAGTTTGTTGCAAGTTCGATATAAACTTGTCTACACACTCACCATACGCCAGCCTGCTCTGATAAATAGGCAAAGCTAAGCTCAGATTCCAGTCGGCTTTCAGCATATTTTTAATGCACTTCGACACACCGTCGGGGCCAACTGCAAATAAAAGCGGACGCACGGACAAATGGACGAACAAATGGATTTTCATAAATCCGGCAGCACTTTAATAATTTCCGTTTATCTGCAGCACGGCCAGGGGGAGCCAGAACGAGACCGAGTCTACGAGTACGAGTACTTGCAACGGCTGTGGCACAAGTGCCTGCCCCTGACGCTGCCACTGCTTCTGGCCCTGGCTTTGCGTCTGGGTCTGCGTCTCTGTTTGTTATTTCTATGAGTGTTTCTGCCTCTCCGGCTGCTGCTGCTGCTGCTGCTACTTCTACTTGGCATTTTATAAATCGCTTGACATAGCAGTCGTAGCAGCAGGAGCAGCAGCAACAACGATTCCAAGTGAAAGTAGAAAACAAAACAATGCAGGCAGCAGCTTAGACAGAGCTGGAGTGGAGCGGGGGAGGCGGGGTAACTGATGCTACTTTGTAGCAAGGGAAAAAAGTATCTACGAATATGAAACATGGCAATAAATATTGTGCAGGCATTAAACGTTTAGCTTATTTTACTTGCAACTGCTCTGTGCCGCAGGCAGGGCGGGTTGCTGGGCGAGGCCGGGCGATTGAACATCTTCTAACTGCCTTAGTTAGCACTCGGCTTAGCTCTGTGTTTGCCTTGTTTATGCGTCAGTGTGTGACTGTGTGACTGTGTGGCTGCCTGTGTGAGCGTGTGTTTGCCTGCCTGTGCGAGCTGCCTGAGCTTCGAGTGTTGCCATCGCCTGCCTTTAGTTTTCTCAGCAGTAAAGTATTTCCACACCATTAAATTGACAATGCAATAAAGTGCCAAGTCCCCTGGCCAGCTGCTAGCTGCTCTTCAACGGACATTGGCGGACAACGGCATTAATAACCGACATCGGGCCTGTGCACAACAAAAACTCCATCTCTCTCGCTCTCTCTCTCTTTCTATCTCTGTCTCGCTTACATTTCGTTATTCGTTGCGTTATCAACGTGCGCTTCATTTGCCTGCTTGCCTGTGTATGTGTGCACTATGCGTATGCGCAATATTTCAATCGAGCGAAGATCTCTCTATTTTTAAAGCCAAACGTAACTGGGCAATCGGCTTAAATATTTCAGCACACGAAACAAGCAAATCGTTTAGTGCACTTGCCTTCCGTTTCGAGGAAGGCAAACGGAAGGAAGCACTGCCCAGACAGACCACACAGACAATCGACGAGCGCCATGTGTGCGTGTGTGTGTGTGTGTGTGTGTGTGCGCAACCGACTGCCTATTCAGGCAAATGCAATGTGTCTGTCGGAGCGGCATAGGGAGCAGGAGTGGAAGCCTTCATGGATCAAGTCGACGGCCAACACTTTCGACGGCAGCAGCAACAACAAAGGCTCTAAGTGACGCGAGCGCGTCTGTGTGTGCGTGTGTGTGAGCTGGAGGTGTTGAAAGCAATTGGCGTTAGAAAAATGTAGACATACACAGACACAGACACACACACGCAGACAAACGCATGGAGGCGGGAAGCGTGGCAAACGTGCCTAAAAATGTGGAAATTTTCGAGACTACAGAGCGTGAAAAGGCAGCAAGAAGGCAGTAGTAGCAGTAGCAGCAGTAGCAGTTGAGGCTTTTGCAGTGCTCCGCCCACGTAGGCGAGGCAGGCCTAAAAGGGTTGTGGCTATAAGCTGCTGAAAAGGTAATTTCTCTTTGAGCCGGCAAAGCCGAAATGAATTGCCGGACACATGAAGTTGCAGCAACCATTCGAGCTTTCTGTGTGTGTATACGCATGTGTCTGTATGCGAATGTGTGCCTCAGTCTAAGTCAAAATGTGGTATAATAATTTCCAACATGCAATTGGTGCACTCGATAAGCGGCAACTGCAAAGCAGGCATGTAGGATTCCAGCCAGAACTGTGTTTCACTGCAGTCTGCACTTGATTTTAAAGCCATCTCATCGCTCAGCCCCGCCAGAAGCCGCTTGATTGGATCGCTTTAAGCCAGACACTGTGCTGTAAGTGCTCCCCGTACTGAAATTAACAGTTCTCATAATCGAAACGCGCTGCCAGTCGTAGGTTTTCGGTTACTTTTTGCGCGTTATTTTTTTTTTTTTGCCATGTTCTGTGGCGCTGTGGCGGGCCCTCAGGGCTCGTTGTCGAAAATAGCCGAGCCCAGTCAACTGACAAAAATCAAGAGCAGTAACAACAAGCTGGCAGTGAGAGCAGCTGCTGGGGGTGGGGGAGGATGAACAGCACTACGAGTAAATTACAAATTAAATCATAAAACGCAAGTGACAGCGCGCAGGGCACAGATTTAGATTTATTACGTGACTGGAAACATTAAACGCTGCTGCCATTAACACACGCGCCCAGACAGACAGTCAGGAGAGTAGAAGAGAGGAGAAAGAGAGAGAGAGAGAGAGAGAGAGGGAAATGGAAGCGAGACAGCACAAGGCTCGGCAGCACATGTCTGGCAACTTGTATCTGAAGCCGTGCATCTCATGCCTGCGCATTTGTATCTGTAGCTGTGACTTTGCATCTGTGAGCTGTTTATTACAGCTAAATTATTAAAGATTTAATTGTCACACATGCACAGACACGCACATATACACAGGCCACTCACACATACGTATGTGTATCTTTTTGATGCTTTCGCACCAGTGCACATGGATGGGCCGAAGTTTATGGATCAATTGAAGCGATTCTCGATTTTGAGTTTCCATAAATTAATTTGCCATTTATGTGCTAATTATGATTTGCTAATATCAAACCAGCTATAGCTGTGTGTGTGTGTGTGCGCGCGTGTCAACTTTCCATCATCACTTTTGGCCACTGCAGGCTCTCTCAATATGGCCAATTAGTCTGGGCTTCTTCGTGTTTGTGTGAAAGTAGCACATTTAATTGGTATCACAGCTAATTTCGATATTATTTGAGGTGTGACATGCACTTAAGAAATTGTCGGAAGCTGCAGCTGTGTGTATATGTAAGTGTGTGTGTGTGTGAGCGCTACGCCAAGTAAAGTACTCGAAGTAATTTTCAATTAATTGACATAATTGCACCCATTGTGCATATGAAATCAATTGCAAGCAGCCCAAATGACAAACGGTATTCACACACACAAGCACACACACACATACGTAAGTGCATACACACGTAGCGATAAACAGCTACATTTGTTGCTCACTTTGCCGTTGAGCTGACAATGACAGCGATGGCAATTTTACTGGCAAAGGCTGGCGAAATGGTCATTGGCATAGATAAATATTTGTTGGCCAACCGTTGAATGCCCGCCACACACATGCACACACGCACACACAGGAGTGCTGCCGTCCTTCCTTTGCCTCCATGCCACGCCTCAATATTTAAAGCGAGCGCTTTCACTCAAATGTCACTTGCCTCCCACACAACCGCACAAATATGCCAGCAGTCAGACAGACAGACACTCCAGCAGCCGGTTCTATGTGCATGTGTATTTGAAATTGTATTTGTATGTGTGTGTGTGTGAAAGTGTGTTAGCGAGTGTGCTTAAATGTTTGTTTGTCCTTGTTCCGCCTTACCACACTGGCTAATGGTGTTGTACAATTGCAAAGTTTCGCACTGAACTTCGCCTCAATGAACTTGAGAATTGTCAAACTTATGCATAAGTTGTAAAAGAAGGAGAGCGATGGGATAATTCGAGAGAATTTTAATATTACATTTAATATTGCGACTGAGCGCGAAAAATGTAATATAATAAATAAAGGGATAATTGTATATATAGTAACTCTAGGAACAATAAAGAAAAGTATGCAGATGCCTAAAAGATATGGTAAAACCATAAAGAGTTTTAAATTCAATTTGAATGAAAAAACGTTTAATTTTCAAATTTTATTATATTTTAATTTTATTACTTCCTCCCTTTTCATTTCTGCAAACAACTCTCATATCATTCTTTAAATTCTTTAAATAATTGTTCGACTTTAATTTTGTCCCTATTTATCTTTAATTTCAGTTCTTATTAAATTGAGAATATTCCGTTCTCACTAACTCTTCTGAGGCGACACCGCGAGTGGGTAGTTAATCGGGCTCCAAGTAATCCGCGATATTTCTGCGGAATTGTAAGCCGAACGTGGCAGTCGCCTCGATATAATAACGCATTAATGTTAATTATCGCCGACATTGTGCGGCGGCAACACGCCTCCGGCTTAAGGACAAAGGCGCAATCGCAATTTAAGATCCAATCAGCGCGGGGCGGGGTATGGGGGTGTTGCCCGCTACAATGCAGAAAATGATTTTAATTACAATTAATTAATGACTGCTTAAATGTTGCTAGCGAGCATTGCATTGTTCCAATGTTGCAGCCTTTAGCCGCTGCCGCGGCGGGTCCCGCCGGGCTGCGAGTGTGTCTGTGTCTGTGTCTGAAAGCGGCGACAGACTTACCTTTGACGCAATTAATTTGGCTTAATGAAAGGCGTACACACACACACACATGCAGAGGCCAACTATAGCCTATAGCGTGCAATCGGAAGGGGAATTCATGTCTGGCAGGCGCAACAAAGTCGTGAAAAATGAACCTAGAGCTGTCAAATGCATATGCAAACTTAACGTCAAGTGTCCGTAGCAGACTAAGAGATGTGGCTGGAGCAAGAGAATGGCGGTTGGGGCTGAACCCTTGAGGGATCAAGGACCTAAAACTAACCGAAAACTAAATTTCAAGGCTCATTGCGTGCGAATAATGTGGCCAATGTTTGAGAAGGCAAAGGGACAACTACTCGAAGCTCGACTGAGCGCACGGTATGACTGGCCTGCCAGTCAGTCAGTCAGTTAGACAGTCAGTCAGTTAGTCAGTCATGTGTCGGGTCTGCGTTGTGCAGTCAACCTCACTAATGCTGCGGTCACACACACACACACACACACACACACACACACTCAGGCAGGCCAAAGTTTGACTTCTTTGGGCGAATGGCAACGGCAATTTGCATATGAAACACAAAAACGATAATGATGCATAAAATGATTTTGTTAGCTTGTAAAATTCTTTCGATATGTGCTATATATATATATAAAGAGAGAGAGAGAGAAAAAGTCGAGCTATAAATGAATGAGCAGCCAATGTGGGTGTACTTGGGCGTAGCCGGGCTCTGCGGCTCGTTAGCAGCTCGACAGCTGGCAGGCAGCTTGTTAACCTGTTGATGAATGTTGATCCGATGTCTCAGTTGATGGCACACACACACACACACACACACACAGAGAGACATACTCATACACACGATGAAAGTTTGCGAGCATTTTCATTATCGATTTTCAAACTGGCAAAAACTGTGAAACAAAACTCAAATCACATGTAACATTATGAAAAACGAGCGTGAAGCGAGAGCTCCCCCAGGCATTGGCTTTACAGGTGTGAGCCGCAGTGCAAAGTGAATGAGTCTGTCGGGAGACATAAATCATTCGAATGGGAAAATCAGTTAAAGCATACAACGGCATAAAGGGCGAGGAGTACTTTGTGCAATGCTCTTCTGGATTTCTGTATCTGTTTTATGTCTGTTTTTTAAAGCAGCATCAAGGGACGCGAATCAAAGGCGGGATGGAGTTGGAAATTATTTTAAAAAAAAATCTGTTAAAGGGGGTATTAATATATTAAATATATAGTACCCTGGCTTGGTTAGTACAATAAACTTATTATTCCCGTTGGTAAGGCTGCTAAGCTGAACCTTTGTGTACAAATATAAACAAGTAACTCAAATTTATAGTATCGAAATTTAAGTAATGAACACGCTGCAATCAAAGCTTTATACATATGCAGCCATACCAATTTTATTGTGCGTAAACTGAGAACCTAATTAGACTTATTGATGGTTCCTGCGCGATATATTTACATATATCTACTATATCTCACCTTCATAAAGGTATCGAATTTACTGCTGGTTACTTGAGGTTCTTTGCCGTTGCCCCAGGGCAGAAAATCAACGAGCTAATTAAAGCCAACGTGGGATTTATGTGTCAAGCGTGTGTCACGCTGGTTAACTGACCTTCCTCTCCCTTCTCCTTCGCTCTCGAGTTAAAAGGTTGACATCAACGCTTGCCACGCACTCTCTCCTGCTCACACACGCACACACAGCCCCACTGTGCGAAATGCAGCTGTGCGATTAAATTAATAACTGCAAAGGATTAAAAAACTAACAGCCGTGGCAAGGACATGCGCGCAAGCATCTGCTGCTCCTTCTCCTCCCGTTGCCATGCCCGCACCTCTCTGCTCAAGGCTTCTAAAACTTTCGCTGCAGCTAAACTGGCAAAGGGGAAACTAAGCAGCTGGCTTGATGGCCGGTGGCCAGATCCCTCTGTCCCTTACTCCCCCATTGCAAAATGGGCGTGGCATTGCCCCAGGCAGTCATTTGCATAATATTTACTTGTGAGCCCCGTGCCCGAGCCCGTGCCCAAGCCCGAGCCCCTCCAACCGTGTGGAAGAAAATAATTTGCGAAATTATGTCTTAAATAGTTAACAAAGTTTGCACGAAATTTGCGGACCTTTTCTTAGGACAGGCGGACAGCACAGATCCCCCCGGCTTCGAGTGGAGAGAAGGAACTGTTGCTCATTGTAGTTGGGCGGCTTGTTAATTTGCTCGGCTTTCGGCCTTCTGACGTTAGCAGCGTCCATCGGACTGCAGCAACAGATACAAAGGTGGTATTAAAATTGCAGGCAGAGCTTTAACACAGCCAACGGCTTAAAGCCCAAGCCGGCGCCCCGACAACCAGACATCCCGATGCCCGAGCCCGCCTACTCAATTGCTTATCTTCACATGACGCCGGTCGGCGACTCGTAAATTTCGCTCGAAACTTTCCATTAAGAAGCTCAAAAACAGATTCGCCAAACTTGCAAGTGCTCATCCGCTTGGCTAGCTTGGGCGGAGGAGAGGTGGTAAAAGGTGGGGGGGGGAAGAAGGGGATTGCGGAGAAGGGGCAACGCACGCCGCGCAACAAATCACGCGGACCAAATGGGAAGGCCGGCTCTCCACTCGACTCGACACTCGCCTCTGCACTCTGCTCGGAGCAGAAAAAAGATACGGGAATCGGGCAGGAAGTGCACGCAGTCTTTTAGTCGGGAAACGAATATCATAATTTACTTTGTCACCCGCTGCGAATTAGCATTGGGTGTGCTGCTATGTGTGTGTGTATGTGTGTGTGTGCTGCCTGCCACGCCCAGCTTTGAATGCTCGAGCTTAAACAAAGGCGCACAGAGCGCGCAAGTTGGCATAAAAGCACTTGAAATTTTGCAGGAATGCTGACTTTAACATATAAGAGAGACACAGCAAGAGGGAAAAGAGAGACAAAGAGAGAGTGGCAGGCAGATAGTAAGTCTGGCAGGCAGGCCAGACAAATAAGTCTAGCTGCAGCCTTCTCAGGCTTCTGACTGCGACTCATACACACCGCAGACTGAGATTGCAGGCCCTGAATAAAGGCTGAATGTCGCGGTTCTACCCAAGTGTGCATGTGTGTGTGTCTGTGTGTTAGTTGTGTGCATGTGTGTGTGTGCGTCGGCCACAAGGCAAATTAATAAAAAAGCATTTGAGGCTGAAAATGTTCAGCTGCAGCGCTAATAAATAACGCGTCGGCGACAGCTTCATTTGTTAAAGTGCCCGACAGAGGCGCGGGTTGTGCTGAGGCCTAGGGAAATGAGTGGAGAATGGGTAGAGGGGGAGGGTAAAAGAGATAATACTATATGCAGCTCCAATCTGATCGCCCACATACACTTACTCTCACTCTCTCAAGTTGACACTTTCGCTGCGAATAACTAAAAGTCGATTCAATTACCGAGCGAAATCATATCCGGCTGCGCATTAGGAGCAAACAAATTACTGAAATTACATTTGCGTTATCGCAGCTCAGTTTCGAGATGCTATCCCTCATGGTCATCCTATACAAATAACACAAAGAGGCTCCCTCGCACACACACACGCACACACAGCATACACTTTTTATGCGATTGCCCCAATGCCATTTGCAAAGTCATCACGTATACGCCACGGCGCCCATGAGCGAAGGGGACACACGCGTGTTGACTCGGACATACACACAAACACACGCAGACTCACACAGACACACACTTAAATCGAGCTTCATTGCCCGATTTCGTTATGCGTTACGTCATTATTCCCGTTGTTATTTGCCATTATGACAATTCCAGTTGGTTGGCAAAATTCGTTACGAGCTTAAAACTAATTTCAGATTAAGTTGCAAAGGGGAAGAAGCCGGGGCCAAGCCAGAAGACGGCATCAGCGTCAATAAACATGGCAATGGGACAGAAAAAGATGCGAATCCGAATGCGAATGCGGCTGCGAATGCGATGTAATAAGTGATTTACATGACTCGCAGGAATTTCGCCACAAGGCACAAAAGGAAATCGAGAATTCGGCAAAACGAGAAATCGGGAAATCGATACTTCATTAAGATACCAAACGTGAGGCTGGCGCGCTCAGGCTGAGGCCGAGGCAGAGCTCAATGCGTTGACTGACAACGACTGACTGTCACGCCCCATAAGGAGGGGTGCCCGTTCGGTGTCTCGTTGTGGGGCCTATCTCAGTTGATAGATGACTGAAATGATAGACGCAATCGCGGCACAGCGACGCTGACTTGACAGTTCTGCCAGGGACTCAGGCTCAGCAGCACCAGCAGAAGGAGCTGTAGAGGAAGATTAAACCCATGCGTATACGTAATATGTACAGTGTCATTGAGCCACAGTAAATCGCACTGCGTTCCCGTCTCTATTAACATCCAAGTATCGTAAATTGTGGTGCATATCGTATCGTATATCGTATCATGACATTATTATATCGTATGTTGCTTCGAATATTCTAACGTATGTACAGGGTATATCGAAAATCAGAGGCCACGCCCACACAATTCCGCCCGCGGCTTGGCATTCCATTTCCGATGCTGCCAATTTCATTGCTCGCCATAAATCAGGTAATTACTGTGCGCACATACATACTATATATAGGCATATCTGTACATATATACTTGGGTATATGTATGTATATGCACGTATCGTAGGTTTAGCTGCATGAGCGATTGTTATGCCTAAATAATTCATGTGTGAATTGCACAAGGGGCGCAGAATTGAAATTTTTGAGCCACATAAATTATTAAAATATTTTGCTTTTCTCCACATAACTACATACACATATAAAATATATAACGTATCATAGCCATAGCGTATATGCAACTATACATAGATATCGCCGCTGCGGCTTGCGAGTGAATTAGGCCCTGCCCAAATGAGTGACTGCGCGTCGACCTTAATTGAGGGCAGGTTGTCAGTTATTATTTTACATTTAATTTCAATTATTTAGGCAACAACAACGAGTGCAACTAAAACTATAGCAGCCGCAACAACAACACCAGAAAGTTATTCCAACGGAAATTGAAATTATTTCTTGCTTGGCCTCATTTCACATTTGCGGGTGTAAATTAAATGACGACCACTCCAAATCCCTTTTTATTCGCAATGTGCATATGAATGCGAGTGCGTGTGAGTGTGAATACGAGCAATGCATTTGGCATGCATTCAAATGGCATTTGCATTACCTAGTATTTAGCAGAGTTCTGAATGCCTAATGCCATTTTGAATGCCAATCGCCGCAGACGCACGGACTTCTGTGTACGTGTATGTGTGTGTGTGTGTGTTTGTCTTGTTCTTCCTCTGCCTTGTGCTGCTGCCTGCTGCTTGAACGCCAATAAGCCGCTTTAGCCCAACATATAGTAATATATTCATATATTTATGCATTTGTCTGCTTAAATTTGCTGCGATTTGGCATGCATCTCCAGCAGTTTAGGCTTTTCGCTTTCTTCAGCTTTAAACATATAAGCTTCATATACTAAAAATATACTATATTATATATTCTTATTCTGTACGGCCTACAGCTTAAATTTCGATTATAGATTGGAATATAAAATACATACAAATTTTGTATGTAGGCCAGCTTAGCGTATGTATAGCGTTATATTCAACTTAGATATATCATTATGTCATTATTATGTGTGGCACATAGGCATAAATTATCAAGCACATATTGATTTTGAAAATAAAATTCAATTTCGTGATTTATAACTGCACTTTCGGGCATTCATTTTGGTTAATTTATTGCGATAATTCATTAACAAATCTAAAACTATGGGGAAAACTCGATATTTTACAGAGCTCCCATTGCTTTCAAAGTCTGCTTCTGCTCTTTAAAGTGGAGCCCAAAACCAGGCAAACCTAATTTTCAAATTAAAATAAATAATTCTGTTTTTGTACTTTCCATTTTCATAATTATGCCGTTATTTAGGCAGTCCCAAACCCAATTAACTGCACAATTTGCCAAGGTCTGCGGGAGAGGGTAAATCAAATTACGCGACTCCCACAGCGTTAATTGAGGAATATTCTCGATCGGAAAGAATGCCAACTCGTTAGGCCATTACTTAAAACGGATTTCGCTCTATACCCGAAAACCCTTCAATCAGTCCCCTCCTCTCTCTCTCCCTCTCTCTCTCTCTCTGCCTCTCTCATCATAACCCAAAGGCGGGAGTGCGCAGCGGAAATGGAATGGAAGGCAACATCAAACGGGACGCAGCGTGTGCCAAAGACAGCGAAAGGTGGCGAACAATGTGGAAAGCAGAAAACGCCGAAAATACACGCAGGTCCAGTGCAGGATGGGCTAGAGAAGGGTACGGGGAGGGCAGCTCACAGCGTAGGGCTATTAAGACGTTAAACATTTCGAACACCTTCTCGTCATGCCTGCCCTAAACTCGAAATGCTGCTGCAGCATGCCAGGCGCGTCCGGGGGAGGAGCAAGAGCAGGTCACAGTGTGGGGGAAGCCGAAGATGTTGCGCGCGAAATAGTTGTAAAAATGAAATGTTTCTAATTCAGCGCGACGCATTTAAAAGTAATGGAAATGGCAAAAGAAATTGACGGGCGTTTGTGACATTCTGACACGCCCACAGGCAGCTCCTTACTCCCTTCCACACACACAGTCACTGCATGCTGTTGACACTTTCGCACGGCCTGACAGCCAGACGGACTGCGGGAAGCGGCAGACAAGCGGGCGAGCGGATGTTCCTTCACGGGACATGCGTGTGTGTGTGCGGGAGTCGGCGCTGGGCGTCGCTGGGCGTGGCACATCCGTCATTGCCCCGCTCGCAACATTTTCCGCTTTTATTTATAATATGAACAATTTCCTTTGCAGGGCTTCGCACTCGCTTTCGGCCTCGCCCTCGCCCTGGCTCTGGCCCCTGCCCGCTGTCGCCAGAGCCTGTACAATGAGCGTGAGTGCTGGCAGCTTCACGAAAAATGCACTTCCCATAAACTTTTCAATTTCGGGAGCGAGAGATGCGTCGCAGTCGCTGCCATGTCTCGTGCTTGTCGCTAATGACAATACACTTGTGTGAGCGTACAACTGACTGTCTGTCTGCCTGCCTGTGTCTGTCTGTGTGAGTGTGTGTGCGTGTGTGCGCTACGCGCATTTACGCTTCTTACTTATTTGATTTACGTTTCATTTCCGGTTGCCATCTGCTGCCTCGCATGCGAATACCAGAGACGGCGGCGTTTCAGTTAGTTGCAACTGGGCGTGTGTGTGTGAGAGAGGTAAAGAGAGCGAGAGGAAGAAGTGGATTCTATAGTTGCCTCAGCTTACTCTTCTACACCCTTCACCCCTCCTCCCTACATGTGAGCACGTTATGCAATTATAACTTTTGTCGTTAGCAACTTTAAGCAACTTTAAACGTAAATTGCAGCCATGAAGTAGCTTTTGGCGCACACTCCAACGCAGCCAACTAAACACACACGCGCGCACTCAGACACACACACACACACACAGCCACGCACACACACAGTCAGACGCTAAATGTTATAGTTTGTTGTCGGCTTTAGCGCCAAGTGTGTGAAAGGTGTTTTATTGAATTAAGTGGGTTTAACGGGATTTCTATAATGCCGGCGAGGACGAGGACGAGAACGAGAACGACAAGCGCTGAGGACGGCGCCTGCCTGTGTATTTATTGTAACTACAGTTGTATCTGTGTGTGTGTGTGTGTGGGAGCATGCATAGAAATGAGCGAGAGACGCGCACCAACAACAACAACAACAACAACAAAAACAACGAATGACAGTTGCGCACTTTTTGTTAAACTTTGCGTGCATAATGCAGATTTTATTTAATTTTTGTGATTCCGCAGCCGAAAGTGGAGTTTATGCGAGATGAGAGGCAGGCAGAGAGAGAGAGAAGTGGAGCTGGAGCTGGAGCTGGAGCGGGAGCCTCTTGTAGTTGGCGAACTGCACTCGCAACTGTTGGGAATTGTTGGGCAACATTTAAGTGGCGCGGACTCATAATGCGAATACCATAGCTGCATTAAAAGCGAGAAACGCGAAATGTGAATAATGCATAATGAATAACGAGTGCATTACACAGCTCAACAATGTCCGCCAGAGGAGTTCAGTGGAGTGCATGCAGAGCAGGTGCAAGCAGAAGTACCATCCACAGCGACACGCAACAAAATGTTGCCATTATATAACACAATCGCAGTTATAATTGTTCTAGGTTACTAGGTACTTATGTATAGGTTGTCTGCAAGATTTGTCTATTACTGTCGTTAAATTAATTTTCTATAGATAGATTAAATAATCACATTTTTATTAGTTTTTATATTATATTATATTTTTATTATATTTGTGTCTGTGTTTAAAAGTTAAGCTCAGCCATCAATAGTACACGAAACATCAAATTAGAATGCAAATTTTTGAAATTGTATATCTTTTATTTTAAAATTAATTTCACAGAAAGCTTAGCAGCTGCAATATTCAGCTTGGTTCAAAGCTAACGGAATAAATGGTAATTTGGCATAGCTTCCTTATTTTTATTGTGAAATTTGTATTAAAGCCAAGTGTTTAATATAATAAATATATATGACTTTGATTTTTAACAATTGTATTTTTTTCCAATTTCTCAAGAGTACTAATACTTTGCAAATAATGGCCTGGGGTTATAATATTCCATATAATTGGTCTCTTTTTTAATAAAATTGTACTTATAATAATTATTAATTACTTCAAATTATTGAATTTAGCTAAAATATTTTAATTGTTTATTCTAAAAATAAATGATTTCATTCATTAAAATAAGTAATTTCATTAGGGATACTCTTTCAGTAAGGCTTACATTTATTTATTATACATTTATTTAAATTTACATAAAATTATTTATTTCAACAAAAATATTTAAATTGTATATTCTTTAAATAAATGATTTCCATTAGTTTTATGCTTTTAGTGGGGCTCTAGCTAAACATAATGCTGTGGCTTTCACTCTTCCCCTACGCTTTATCTCTTTTGCAAACTATTCACTGGTTGCAAGGGCACTTTCGACTGGTTAACGCATTCACTGAACCATTTGCGCAGCTTAATTAACCGCCAGTTCTTATCAATGTGCTCACAACTCCTTTACTCCTTTTGGTCTTTCTGCTCATAATTCGCGTGCTGGTGGAAAAAACACAACCCAATTTCGAGTACTGTCAATGGCAGCACAACAAGTGCAGGCAAGGTTGCCCCAGCTGCCACCCTTTCCCTCTCGCAATGCTTAACTACAACTCGTTTTTTTCTACTTTGATTTCGCTTGTGATTTATTTGGCTGCACAGTGGAAAATGTTTATAAAAAACGAAACGCGCGTGCTGCATGCAAAAGTGAAACTCATTTCCCTGCTCTTGGAGCTCCGCTCTCTCCTGTCCGTTTGTTTGGGCACTTAAAAGCCCGCACAGCTGCAGTTATTTGCCATGTTTTGCTCAACGAGCTGCAGGACATGCAATGCGAGAGACGAGAGGAGCCACCAGCCGCAGGGGTCAGTCAGGGGAAGCGGGCTGGGGGAGTACCTCATCAAACTGACTTCCTGCTGAAATTAGGCAAATGGCCGGCAATTAAACATGTGATTCCTTCGGCGTCTGGGCTTAATTTATTTGAGGTGTTTTTTGTAAACGCTCGTTAAATATTAATAAGCCATTTAAGTGGCGGCGCAGCGCGGTGATGCATGGCCCGCAATTAGGCCGCAAATAGCTCGAATTGTTTGCTTAATAAACGCCATTCATCAAATCGACACGTTTTTTCAATGGGTCAAGCAGCAGCACGCAATGCACAGCTTACGTGTGCTTGACCCCAGCAATCAGAAGGGGTCAAAGTTGGCCGCAAAACAAGACACAGTTCTGCAGCTGAGCGAAAATTCAAGACATTAAACTTAGATAAACAATATATTTTTCAAATTATATTCTTATTTATATTTATTTATATATTTTTTTTATTAAAAATAAAAGTATATTTAAGCCTGGACAATACTCCCTAGATCAGGTTTCTTTTGAGTTTGATAAGCATAAAAGTTAATTTATCTTTTTTATCTACTTTCAATGGAGAGTGTTTGTTTTCCCGAACAATATGCATATTGCGCGCAGGCCTAATTTGCCACATGCGGCGTCTGAGCTGCGGCATATTTGATTTGCATTCCACTCCAGCTTCAGCTTCGGCTTCGGCTTCAATCCCTTTACGAGATGCACCCCGTGGCAGCGGCGATATAAATATTAATGCTATTTGATTAACGTTTCAATTGAGTGAGGGTTCGGACCGGCTCAAGGTGGGGCAACATTTGGTCGTTTCGCACGCCGGGGCTCAGGCGCAGACACACCCATACGGACACACACACACACATACACACGCGCACGCAGGCAGGATGCAGCGACGGGGCGCCGCGCATTAATCAGAGCTGGCAGAGGTACCAATCGAGTTATAAATAATAAAAAAAAAGAATGAAGAGTACGAAGAAGAGCGATAGAGCGGGAGGGGAAAGTGCGTAGTACACGGCACTGCATGAATGTTTCAACTGTCATTGACTCTGGGCGGGCGGTCTGTCGCTCTGTCGGTCCGTCCGTCGGGCGGTCTGAGGGGTTGCACTCGTTTTAGGGTGTAAGTCGACGCAAATACTTTAATCCACTTCACAGTGACAGCGAAATTAACACACACGCACACAATCACAGGGCGATGCAACTGCGACATCGACAACCCCCGAAAATTGAACTGCTGTCGACGGGGCAGCGGCAGCGGCAGGGGCAGGGGCAGGGTGGCGGGGAGACGGCATTCAAATTGGCTGCTGTAGCAATTATTCATGTGGCGGCGACACTCATAAAATGTCGCGCAAGTGGCGGCCAGCCATACATTCAGACGGCTAGACGGAAGCTGGACCTGGAGCTGGCCCTGCCTTTATGCAATTCACACAAACACACACTCGCATACTCACATACACAGAGAGAAATGCCGGCCGACCTGGCGTCCATTTGACAGATGAAACACAAATGCAATTATCACTTTATTTTAAACGATTTATGCGCGAGGCGACAGTGTCCCGGCAAACAGAACGGAACGGCGGCACGCCAGAGCGAGACAGCAGACAGACAGTAGAGCAGTGGAGCAGCAGAAATAACGCGACAGCCAGACAGCAGAACAACGAGAGAGCGGAAGAGCGGAACAGCATGTAGACATGCAGGCGACAGCAGCGAGCGGAAACGGAAATGGCAACAAGCGCTGCTCCCCACATAAGCCTTCCGCGTGCGTTGGCTGCGCTATCAACCTGCGGCCAGTATTAGCGAACAGGTGAACTCAGAGAGCGGGAAAGATAGAGAGAGAGAGAGCGAGTGTGAGGGAGACAAACATGCATTAAGTGATTAACAGCTGCAGCTGTTTTTTTGTTAACAAAGTGCCAGTTTAATGGGTCGAATTTGTACTACAAATTCATATAGCTTTATCTGTTGGTTGGTCTCCTTAACTGTCTGTCGTTGTCTGTCTGTCTGTCTGTCCAGCTGCCTGCCTTTCTCTCTATCTGCATGACAGTCGGCCTGACCGTTTGTCTGTCAGCCTGTACATACATATATGCTATCTGTCTATCTGTCTGTTCATCTGCCTGTCTGTCGTGTACTGCTTTGTCTGTTCATCTGCAAGTCTGTCTGTTCGATTGTATGTTCATCTGTCTGTCTGTCTGTTAGCTTATCTATCTGTTAATCTGCCTGTCTGTACGTCTGCTATTTTGTCTGTCCATATGTCTGCCTGTCTGTCTGCTCGATTGTTTATTCATCTGCCTGCTTATTCGTGCACTGTTTTGTCTGTTCATCTGCCAGTTTGTCCGTATGCTTTACTGTTTGTCTGCCGGCCTGTCTGTCTATACGATTATCTGTTGATCTGCCTGTCTGTTAGTTTATCTATCTGTTAAGCATCCTGTCGGTGGCCTATCTGTCTGTTCGTCTGTTAGTTTATCTATCTGTTAATATGCATGTTTCTTCGTTTGCCATTTTGTCTGTCCGTCTGTCTGACAGACGCCTGTCTGTCTGCTTGTTTGCCTGCCAGTATATCTGTATGTTCTTATTTTAATCTATTCGTCCATCTTTCTGTCTGTTGGTTTGTCTGCCCATCTGCCCGTCTTACTAACTAGTCGTCCGTCTATCGAGTCGATTTCCATTGTTCATCGTTTTCTCAAGACTCAAATGATCTTGGATCCTAAATTTGTTAGACTTTGCTTTAACTTCTAGCGATCGTATCATTATACATTTCTTATTCTATTCCACATCTAGACTTAAAACTATAATAACTTTTCTAGTATTGCCCTCAATTTAAATCTTGCATTTGAGTTGTTATGGATATATTAACATCCATTCATATTTTGTCATATATCTTTCCCATTGATTTCCTGTCTGTCAGTATAAGCCATCTGGATCCATTGACAAATTAAGAAATTATTAGATCATTGAACTCATAATGGCAAATTGCAGCGAACAGATGTACGTACTTTTCCATATGATAAGTATCTTTGACTGACTGACATCGCTTTTTACAATAATATTCAGCTGAAGGCACAGGCTCACACACGACACAACTTGCCCGATTTGCCGAGTATTACGACAGGGTTAGGGGGTATATGGCCGTGCGGTCAGCTTTTTTATCGGCAACATCTTGACAATGTGCTGTCAGGAGTTCTAATGCGTTTTGCGGCTCAATTGCAGCATTACCCCGCTGATCTGCTGTACCCCCCTCGATGCGTTCTTCGTGCAGTTGCCTTATTGAATTCAACAGAAGGTTAATGGCGTTGAATGAGGTCGCCGGCTGGCAGTGCTGGGCTGCCGGGGGCAGCGATGCCGGCAATTTAACACCCCGCTGGGCAGGCACTGCTCGCCGAGGGCCACAGCACATGGCAGCGCTGCGAGCGATTCGTAACAGCCGCTTAGAGCGGGCAGGCCGGAGATTTGCGATAAAAAATGATTGCACATGCGAGCGTTTTGGCTCAAAATTGCAACATTTGCGGCATGAAAACAGAAAGCTGAGCGGAGAGTGAAGCATGCAGAGGAGATTGGAGAATAGAGCAAAGAGCACAGAGCGTAGACCAGAAGAAAACTCAACAGATTCGTAACAATGAGAGCGGCACAAAACCGAACAGGGTTGGGCGGAAGAGTGGTACGTGATGCGTGAGTAGGGGGAGGGGGGAAGAGGGGGTGTATGTGAGGAGTGAGCCGAACAGAGCTGCGACCCAGATTTGCACTTGCCGCCCAGTTTAGCCGGGTTATCAGTGGCCTCGGCCATAAATCACTGTCAAGTGTCATTCGCCCTCGTCGACGGCAGCAGCAACAGCAGCAGCAGTCGAAGCTGAAGCAGAAGCAGAGCAGAGCAGAAGCATCCTTTATCCTTGCTCGTTCGACAGCGCAGCGTCGCAAGTTTTTCAGAGCGCGCACACAGGCAAACACACACACACACACAGCCACTCAGTGGCACACACATGGGTTATCAGCTGAACAGAAGCGAAGCATGTGCATTTGCCCGGGAGCCAAAAGGTGCATCACCGGAAACTGTGCAACTGCAGCGGCTGCGGCAGCGGCAGTGGCAGCCACTCAACGCGAGCTTCACAACAACAAAAAAGTTGCTAATTAAACTTTGTGCTTGACGGGAGCCATGAACTTTGCCCAGTCCCACCCCCTTCCCTGCTGCCTCTCAGGCGCTGCGCCATTTCCCGCTGCAGCGAAAGTGTTGCTCCCAATTGAAAGAGTGGGCAGGGCAGGGCAAGGCAGGAGGAGCTGGAAGCGGGGGTAAAGGACGAGCAGGAATCGTAGTCGCACGCTCGCACATTTGCCGTCTGCCAGTCGCCAGTCGCCAATCCCAATCTCAGTCTCCAATCCCCAATCCCGCTGGTAGTGCCAACCTACTACTCCCGCTACCCCCTCTGCCCTTGCCCCACCCCTGCTGCACTGCAGCACGCGTGCATTCGTTACGCTTTGGTTAACATTTCGTTACGCTGTCAATGCCGCATACGACCGCAAGTGAAACCCCCGGCCGGAGTGCTGTGTCCTGCCACCAGTGACTTCTGTCCTCTGTCCTACGTCCTCACCCATCCTCATCCTCCCCTTCGCACGGTATCTTCTGGCTCGGCCTCTGGCGTGCCTAATTTCCGCTATTGTTCATAATTTTTATTGCGCTTGTTGCGAATTAGTTTCGGTTACGCCTGATGAACCCGCCCTGCTCTCTCTCTCCCCACCCCTCCCTCTCTGTGAGGCATTCGCATTGCATTGTTGCAATTTTTTGCAATTTAAAATTTTTGCCATAATTGACGCCGTTGCCAACTCCGTTTAGGGGTTGGCCCGCTGCGCCGACAGAGGCGTTGACAGCGGTTGCTGCTACAGTTACAGCTACAAGAACAACAACAACAGCCTGTGATTAACATGACTGCCAACATGCCCGGCAAACTCGTTTAGGGGTGAGTGCCGGGGGAGGGGGAATGCATCGTCGTCACGGGCGCTTGTAAGCGCATTTTGTATTTATCTAGTTTACAGCTCATTGCAATTAAATTGACGGCGGTTGATCTCGGGGCGTAGACAACGTTTAGTTAGTCTGCTTATGGGGGAGAAGGAGGAAGGGAGTTGGTAGGCAGGTGCACGGGCAGTAGCAATGCCTAACAGTTGCTGTAAATGCCTCGCAACAGTGAACTGTTAGCGGCTGCTGCCTCTGCTAACTGTTGCTTCCTATCGGTGTGCTGTTAAGTAAGTACAACAGCTTTAACGGCAAGTATTTGAATCGAATTGAACTTACTTTTCACTGTTATTTATTTTTAAACCAAAATAAAAATTAATGTGGCTTAGCAGCATACCATGAGCTTGTGGAAATAAATTTAGACAGATTAAGGGGTATAAGGAAAGCAAAAACGTGTCAAATAAGTTTGCTTTAACTTCAACATTATCATAACATATAAACATTACATTACTTACATTTCTTACATTTCTTACATTACTTTCCCCATCGTAATTCTGTCTGTCTTGCTGTTATTGCGGCTAACATTACTTATTTTTATTCTGTCTGTCGAACATTACAAGAGTATGTAATATCCTTCTGTATGTTGCAGGACAGCGTCAAGGAGAATGTAACTTTCTGTCTGTTAACAGCCTCCACATTGTCTAACATTACATACTTGCTGCTCTCTCCTACTTGTTGTTGTTCTTTAACTCGAAAGTGCTGTGTACGTTTTACATTCGAAGTAATGTTATGCAGCATTGCCGAATTCATTTTGTCTTATGAGGGGTATTCGAACTGCCTGACGGCAATGTAAACTAACATTTCCATTGAGAATTTATGTCCACTGGTGGTGGCTGTTATGCAGTCTGTTAACTTTCCCTGCATGTTATGAGCACTGTTAGCGCTTACAGAGGTGTGTATCATTGGCATTGAATTTCGGGCTTGTTCTGTGTCTGTTAACGGTAACAGGCGTATGTTAGAGCTGCCTGCGAATTTCGGCGAATGCAAAGTGTCGTGTGTGTGAAGTCTGTTAACTCTCCTTACTGTTAGCATGCGTGGGTTATTGCACATTTCGAAACTGTGTTAGCAGTAACAGACCTCTGCAAATTCTTATTGGACGCTTCGGTGACTGTGCAGCGTTGTACGTAACATATTTCGAACTGAAAGCAAAGCCCATTGGCTTCCTCTTTCAACGTCTCTGCGAGATGACAGTCGCTGTTGTGGCAAATTCTGTTCTGCTTTCGTGAAAACGGTTTGAAATTTAAGTTGTGGCCGCGACAACAGGTGGAACACTAAGCTGTTAACACAAATGTTATACTAATTCTATTCTTAATGGTTGATTTTTAAGTCAGCATTGAATAAAAATATTTAATAAAATATAATATAATATAAATAATTTAATAATATAATAATATAAAAAAAAAATAAATATAATAAAATATAAATAAGTATTTTATATATTTATAAAATATATAAAAAAAAAAAAACAAAAAATTTAATTCAAATTCAATAACAAAATCAAAGTACTAACTTAGCATCGCCTTAGAGCACTATAAAACATGGCACAAAATATCTTCTCTCACGTTGATTGTCGCCCTACATTTGTGTGAATTCTTTTGAGACATTGAGAGCCCAAAGAGATTTAGGGGAACTCAATTCCGTAAATAGACGCGATGGCAAGCATTTAAAGTTCTTAAAAGCTAAGTCTCCCGGAACTATTGCTGTTCCAAAACAAGCTCCAAATGGAACGCATAAAATCAAATATTTTCTGAATAAAAATAACATGCTATGCGAGCTGCCAGTGTAAGCGTATTTAGTTTACAGTCGTTCGTCTGCTCGTGCCACTTCCAATTGGACCACGGCCCATAAATTGTTTGTGTAGGTCGCGGGCAAAGAGAGCGCCTTATCAGTTGTGTGTGCGCCGCTTATCAGAAATAGAACTCCGAATTCGTGGTGATTTTCGGACTGCCAGCCGAAGAGCTCTCGCTCGCTCTCTTAGCACACAGGCAGTGCATCTCGCTCGCTCTCTCTCTCTCTCTCTCTCTCTCGGTCTTACTGTCTGCCAGGCAGGACCGAAAGACCGCGCAGAAATCAAGGCAAACGAATTACAGCACACGCACACACACATACACACAATGGCAGTTCGGCTTCGTTGTGGTGGGAAATCACTTCGGGCGCTCGGCCGTGCTCGTTCGCGCTCGGCTACGGCCGGCACGAGGCGCTGATGAGCTGAGAATTTATTAGCGCAAAAAACGAACGCGCTTCAGTCTCGTGTTTGCCCTGCGCTCGTAAGGATGTGTCCGCAGCCGCCGACGGACCTCTCGCTCTCGCGCTCGCGTCGCGTGTGTGCGCGTCCAGGACGCTGAACGTTCAGCAGCAGTTGCAAGTGCAAGCGCAAGTCGAAGTTGCAAGTGAAGAGTGGCAAGCAAGTGTAGCAAGTGGAAGGCCTCGGGCCGAGTGTGGTTGCCAGTGAATGAATGAAATGAATAACGCGAATCACGCCGTGAATGTTGTCGAAAATGCAGCAACACCTCAGCGCGCATGCAACCGGAGCCCATGAGAAAGGTGCCTACACATATGTATGCCACTGCCAGTGGCAGCTGCCCCTGCACCACAACCGACCCAACAGCCAGTACTCACAGTAGTCACAGTAGTCACAGTATTCACAGTCCATAAATGCCTCTTGCACATTAGATTTGCACTTGGCGGCCAAAAGCAGACCGTAGTAACACCGACCCCTCCCCCTGTCGCTTCTTATCAATTGTATCTGAATCTGCGCTCGATTAATTAGTTTAATTAGCGTTAACCGAGGGAAGGACTTTCAAAGTCTCAATGCTAATAGCAGGCATTAACACACACACACACACACGCACACACACACACATACAGCCAGCGACCTCGATCAAGTCTGCACTCTCCATTTAACAAACACTGAACACCGAACCCTGAACCCTGAACTCAGAACCCTTTTGCGCCCATTTTTCTTAATTCCCCTCGCATTTCTTCTTCAATTGCCGCGCATATTTTGTGCCGGCATTTCTGGCCGTTTCTGGCCATTTGAGGCCATTTCGGGGCATTTCGGCCATTTCCCGGCCAGTCGAGCAATAAAAGCTGCCAGCGACTTAAGACATTTCGTGGCCCTAAATGGCGGGGGAGCAGCAGTAAGAGAAGGAGTTCGAGTTCGGGCAGGAGTGAAGCAAGCGGAGGAGCACTGAAAGCAAACTAAAAGAAATTTATTTACTTTGCCACTAAATTTGCGCTGATTTTTGTTGCCACCGCCGGCTGCCACCAGGCACGGCCCCTGCCCCACGACGCTGGCGGACTCCACTCGCTGCTCGATTGCCTCATTTGATGTTTGCCCCACTCAAAAATGTTTGTCAACAAACGCAGCGAAGCACAAAAATGGTCTAAGCTCGAGACACACACACGACTATTTATAGATGTGTGTGTGTGTGTGGCATGTTGTGCTCAAGTGTGCCACGTCCGGCGCTGGCTGATCCAACTATGAGTTGAGCTGAGTTGCTTTTAAAATTTGTGGCACGTGCCCCAAATAGCAAACATCAGCAAATAATAAATTCGTTGTAAGCCGCCGCACGACGCGTTGCATGGTTCTGGCTGGAGGCAGGGCTTGCCCGGGGCGGGGAGTGGTAGCAGTACAACTGTGCAACCAAATTAGCCGCTGTCCGCTTGGCCAACAACGAAACGCTTAGCCCGGCCATTAGAGTATGTGCGTGGCATGCGGCATGTGGCATGTGGCACAAATCGAGCTGAATCGAGCGCTGCGCTGCAGCTGCAGCTGCTGCTGCTTCTGCTTCTGCTGCTGCTTCTGCTGCTGCTGCTTATGACTTTTGTTTGACAACACAATTGCGTTTGCACCTTACCCCCTGCCTCTGCTCGTTTCGTCCACTTCATGTGGCAGGACATCATTGTGCCTGGCTCTTGTGTGCGCTCTGACAACACTTGTGAGTTGTTGCTGCTCCTCTCCTCACCCCGCCTCCCATCAACTCTTGTGCAGGCACTTGAGGCGCCTCGCGCTATTCTTATCGCGCCTGTGCCTGGCGCGCATTGTGCCACGTGTGGCATGCTGCAGTGCCTGGCACAAATAATGCAACATTTGTTCGCTGTTGTCTCAGATTGGGGAAATTAGGACAACTTTTGTTAGGCAAGTTGCAAGAATCTCGCAAGTTTCAGCTGCAGTCTTGAGTGCAGCTAAAAGTGACACCAAATGTTGTGTGATATTTAAAAAATATTTTGAAATTGCTGAGAAATACCATATATTTTTATAAAAAAAATTGCATAGTGAATTTTTGTACCTGGAGACTTTAGCTTCAGTTTTGTATTGATAAAAAATATTAAACAATTTTCAGAGCACTTTAGAAATGTTTTTAAAATATTAGCAAAGTCATTTATTATTCATCGAAGAATAATGTGCTTAAAACTATATTGGATGTTTAGAAATATATAAAAAATATGCAGAAAATATGCAGCACTATTTGAATAATTTGAATTTAAATATAAATTTCCTATAAAAAAAATGTTTGGAAGCAACTTAGATACACTTAAAAAACTTAGATAAACTTCTCAATATTAAACTAGTTACTTGAGTTTTTTTCAGAATTAAAAAAATATTTAGCAATATTTTATTGTGATAAAATATGTTTCAATATTGTAGAAGAAATTGTCCAGTACAATTTGTTTACTTAACTTGTGATTTAATAATATTTTTCTAGCATACATAAAATCTCATAGCAAGCAAGAAGAGAAAATTTCTTTGAGCTTATTAAAGCTGTGCACAAATTGCACTTTGTCGCAAACTCAGTTTTATTAGTTTTCCTCTCCTTGGCTGCATTTTTCACTAAATTTTTCTGAGGTGCCTGCTTTGGTGACTGCTTTCTATAAATAGCTAGTGCTTTCTGCACTATTTTCTACTGCAATTAGCCGACTTTCAGTTGGCCAATGGTGTTAGGTATGAAAACTTCTTAAGTGCATTTATTACATGTCAAAGCATTTAATATTTACCTTCAGCTTATTTACAGCTGTTTCCTGTTTGCACTCGCTTTCCCTATTTATTTATGCGTTTTCCCAGCATTCCTTTCTGTCCACTCCACACCCTCTCCATACTTCTCTGTCTCTCTCATTCGCTTAATTCATTTTTTATTTCAACGTAAATAAGCAGTAAATTACAGCAGCAACAGTTGCTGCCGTGCTGCTGCTGCTGTCGGCATGCTGCTTGTTGTCCTGTGCATAGTTAGTTATTGCTTTGGCCCCCCTTCTGCCAGTGTCCAGTGCCATATTTTCCCACTCCACAAACAACCAACCCATCCCCCCGTCCAGCTCTCCTGCTGCGCTATTCATTAGCAACTGTTGCAATGTTGCTTCAAGTTGGCAACTTCAGACTGCACTTGCACTCGCTGTCGGACTTCTGAAGTCGACGGGCTTTTGTCATAACTGTGCATTGGCTTCTGGCATCCGCCCGGCTCGGTTGCCGTATACCCTGCACCCGCCTCACGCACCCCAGGGGGCGAGTGGGAGCTTAGGCAGCGACGCCGGCCGTCGGAATTATAGGGAAAAATGTAAAACCGCCGAACCGAACTGTTCGCAGCCACTTTAATTGCCTTGCCACAACTACAACAAGTTGTCATTAGTGCGGGAAGGGGGCCAGGGGAAGGGAAAGTGCTTGACAGTCGCCAGTTGACGTCCAGTTGGCCGACGAGTCGTGGCTGGCAGTCGTTAAGGTGCTTAGCAGTAGGCGTTTCCTCGACTCTTCCTCGCCAGAAACTGTGGCAATTATTTTAGGGCTTCGTCGCGTGGTGGATCGGGGGAGGAGCAAGGCAGGGAAAGGGGTAGGCGGGCAGCGTCTTTAAGTGCCTGGATTAGAAGCGGAAAATGTCGCCGCTAAGTACGAGGTGTTTACGATGCGCCCATTCGCAGTGGCAACAATCGCATAACGAACGATAAAGTGATTACGCGGGCCAAACAAACGGAGCGAAGTGCGATAAATATAGTTATTGGAACTAGCTGCAAATACTATAGAACACAGCAGAAAACGTGTAATTAAAGCAGCAGAAGAAGAAGTGCTTAAATCGATTTATAGCTAGCTTAATATATATTTTGTTATTTATATTGAACGAAAAGACACGCAAGTTGAGGGTGCAGTGAAATCAATACTCACAGAGCATGAAAAATGGAATTAGAACTGAAAAGATGTTCGACTTTAAATATTTGTATTTAAAATTGTATGCCTGTTTGCTGTGCAAATAAAAGGCATAAATATCGTCAGCTTATCAAATTCTGTAAAAACGATTGCTCTCTGCAGTTTTGTTGCCAATTACGCGCACACAAAAGAAAAACAAACAATTATCCAATCTTACCTGCTACAAGGAGGGTGTGCAAACACACACACGCACACACACACACGTTTTTTTATTGCAGTAAAAAGTTTTTGCACTGATTCAGATATGAAACTGTTCAGAAATGCCATTCACACGTTAACGCATATATTTATTTTTGCCTGCTTGTGGCAGAGTCAGTTCTACAGCAGCCTGCAAAAAAATGGTGCAGGCAAATTGCTTGTCCGCTCAGCTATGTGCGTGTGTGTGTGTGTGTGCACACAACGGGAAAATGCAATGACTTTTACACGCACATATACAGAGAGAAACCAGAAAACAAACCCAGAGCCATGTAATACGCAAAATAACTTTAATTACCAACTCGTAGTACGTGCAGAAAAAAACAACAAGAGCAACAATTGCTAACCATACATGAAGATATGAAACAGTTTCCTGCATTACTTTAAAACTAAAATGCCGGAATATCCTTTACGTAGTCTGTCGGGCCTGGCGAAAATTGCAAAAGGTTCTTTTTCTCTTCCTGTTTAAACAATCATATATTGTATTTTCGACTCTTTTTGAGCCTGCGAAATCTGAGATATTCCTCGACTCTGACTGCCTTCCATTTTAATTGGACATTACGTTGCGTGTAGCTTCCATTAATTGCAAACAATGTGTGGGATAATAAAGAAAGAGAAAAGTAGGGCGATTGCAAGGCCATTCTATAATTGATAGGAAATGCCAAGGATTCTTTTGCCTTGCAACATATACGCTTGTTCGCAACACGTGAAATGTGATTAGAAAGGGTATTTGCGAGTGAGTAGGCATTCAACTATTTGGTCTTTGTAAAATTCAATTAACGCTAAACTATTTGCGTAGTATATACCATTGATCAAGGCGCTTTCTATTTATTCATAACAGTTTTTAACAATTAAGAAAAAATTGCCAGCTTTCAGTTTAGCACAGGAATGGAACGGTATAAACTCGTCGATAAAAATATTAAAAGCCACGTGAGATTTTCCAGCGGAAATTGAGCTTAACTGCGCGAGTTCAACGAGTTGCTGCTGGCTTTATTTTAATTTGTCGAAAGCTCGCAATCTAAAGCAATTTTGAAACTTAGTATAGATCACAATATTCTGGGTAATTGTAGTTCAGGAATATAGATATAGATATATATATATATATATATATATATGATTTAAGCTACCTAAGACTCGCTGTAAAACTTTATGCTAGATACCATACAGTCGAAACTAAACTGTACCATATAGCGAAAGTAAATCCAATTGCCGCTGGCTCTTTTAATTAGTGGATAACTAATAGTTTATATCCGTGTATAGGTGCAGGGCAGAGTTTCCAACTAGCGTTTTGGATGTACCCCAAAGAAGGGTATCTGCGCGCGAAGTTTGCAGTGAGAGTTCTTGATGCGAAGTTCAATCTGCTGCTGTTTGTTTTTGCCCTCAAATCACTGACACACACACACATACGTGCTCGCTCTCACGCACACACGCATGCTTGTATTCAGTGGGTAACGGGAATTAAAAGGTACAGCGCAACTTTCATTTCAGTTTGTTGCTGCGCATTAAAAAACTTCTTAAGAGCAGCCACAACATTGACGTCGTGTGTGGCAGCTTGAGTTGTTTGCAGCTTGTTTGTAGCTGCTGCAGTAGTCGCAGTAGTTGCTGTTGCTGTTGTTGTTGTTGCCCCTGCAGTTGCAGTAGTTAATGTTAAAGTTGACGCCTGGCAGTGCAGCGCATCAAGGTGACGACGGCTTTAAGGCGCTCGCCGCTCACTGTTCAGCTCGCAGTTTTTACAGTCAAAAGGCAACACGCCAAGTTGTTTAAGAAGCGCCAGCAACACGGCCAACAACAAGTGCCATTTGTTGCCGCATGTTGTAACTGTTGCCGCATTAAATGTGCACCCCCAGCTGTGGTGCATGTTGCAGCTGCTCCCGTTGTTGTTGTTGTTGTTGCCTCTGCAGCTGCGCGGGGCGAATTTCACTTTTATGTTGGCGGATCTACGGCACTTTTATACTGTTGCAACCGACAGTTCCCCCTTTGAAGCCCCATGCACCGGCACACACACACACACACACACACACACACACACTAGCACACTGCCCGCCCCCGCAGACATGTGCTGTTAGTTCAGTGAGCACCACCAGCAGAGATTTCACTTCATTTTATGTTGTCAGACTTCCGAGTGCGCCGTTCTTGTTATAAAAAAGCCAAATTCATTTTGCACATATAACTTTTATACTCAGACACAAATGCGAGTGAGTGCACGAGTGTGACAGTGTGTGTGCATTTGTGTGTGTGTCTGACCACACGAGTGTGTGTTATGTTTATGTTCCCCGTAGCTCGCACTTGACATCTTCGGTTAATTTTGCAGCCACAGCCACAGAGAGCGAGAGCGAAAGAAATTCGCCCAAAGAACTAGAGTGCAGTGTGGCGGGGGCAAAAGGGAAAGAAAACGTGGAGAATTGGGGAAATGGAACAAGCAAACCGGAAACAGTTAAACCTGCTTGCAATTAAAACTTTTCAATTACCAATACACACGCATTTCTGCACATCAGTTTCATGCAGTAATTCCCCTCCCTCTCGCTCTCTTCTACTTGCAGCTCAGACACAAGCATCGACTCGGGCGACGCCTGAACGCGTGAATCAAAGCGAGTGTCGAAATAAAGGACTCGAAATACGCAAAGTGAAAAACTGATTGGCCTGAAGACTACTGAATCGCATGGCCAAGAAAAGCAAGCCGTACCAAATCAAACCAAAGCAAAACCAAACTAAACCTAAGCGCACCACATCAAACTTAACCAAAAACGTAACGTAAACCACCGCAAATCAATTGCTTAGTAAGAACAACAACAACAACAACAACAACAACCACAACAACAGAGAAAAATACCAGCAACAACAAAATGACGCCGCGCATATCGGGAAAATCGGGAAATCATCTTGAACTCATTATCTGCGCCTTCGTCTGGCTGCTCGCCACATCGCAGCCCGCGTCCATCGAGGCGGGCCGCATTTTCGGTAAGTGAGAGAAGAATCCTGGGAGGAGTATCCGTGCCCCCTTTCCACCCTTGCAGCGAAAGTGAAGCCAGTGCCCGCGGTCCAGTTGGCTAATACGCCGTCCGAAGTGCGGGCTAATTATGCGCACAGTTTGCAGCTAATGGAATTTTTAATGCAACCAAGACGCAACGTTGACACGTTCCACAAAGTGGCAAATAGAATGAGGACTCTTTATTATGCTGCCCCCACACCCTGCACGCCACTGCGTAGCAATGGGGTATATTAGCTACTGCCGTTTAATGAGCTCAAGACGAAGCGTGTTGTGTGTTTGTTTAGGATCAAATGTGAGGCATGATGTGGCATAAAGCAGTGTCTAGGGCGAACAAGAAAAAGAGAGTGAGAGAGAGAGAGAGAAGAGGGGAGTCGTTCTGCCTGCCTCCTGCTTGGTCTTTTATTGGTTCCCGCAGCTGGCGGGGAAAACGACGTCATTTTCGTATTAATTAAAATTACAAAAGGTTGTTTTTACACGACTCTTGACGTCATTTGCGGTAATGAGGTCCCACACAGGCACACACACACACACACACACACACACACACACACACCAACCGCACACATAGCCATGCAGGAGCATGTGCTTACCTTCGCTTATCATCTTGCCCGGCGAAAGTCAATTGTTGTGCGGCGACATTCTGGCGCTGGTTTTTCGAAAATAATGAAAAATAATTACATTTCTTGGAAACTGGTTGCTGACGGTACCCGTAATTAGCCGTTAAATTAATAAATGTATAAACAGTTGTGGACACGAGCGAGTTTGGCTGAAACGAGTTGGGTAAACGCCGTTTAGAAGGGTTGCGAGGCGAGCTAATTGCACTTTTGCCTGCCTCGACGCACTCGAACTAAAAGGGGCGTTAGATTTGAATAGGCAATGGCAGCTGACAGCGACAGACACTAACTAACCCACACATACACGCACACACGCACACACGCACACACACACACACACACACACACACACACACACATACCCACAACGACTTTTGTTGACACACATTCTGTTGCGGCTGCCCCGAAAAGTATGCTATGAAAATGTTCAGGCAAATGAGAGAATTTGCGCGCCATCATCACTAAAAGAGGAGAGACAAAACAAAACAGAATGAAACAAAATAAGAGAAAAAAAACAAAGCCTAATGTACGCGTGTGGGTGAGTGGGTATTGGATTTGGCTGCCAGTTATAGTTGCTTTTTGTCGAGCTGTTTAAATGGCGCAGCGGAGGCAACGAGTCAGCCTGCCTGCCTGCCTGCCTGCCCTAGCCGCAACACCAACGGCAAAGCAATAAAATTGCAGTCAGGGTGGTATGCATACACCCGCACACACAAACACACACACACACACCATGCTGAACACACTCGCACACCTTCAGCCGCATAGACAGAGAAGTGAAAGCGTAAAGTTTACGCGCTTGTTTGCTATAATTTCGATTGTTTTCACTGCTGCAGCCTGCAGTCGCGGTTGCCACACAGCCCCGCCTATTGACAGGCATCCGCCTTCCCCCTCTGCAGATGTTGCAACAGCAGCGCAATTTTCGTTTTATTGATGTGCGCCCAGGCCGTTCGTGCGACTGTTCGACTCTGGCAACGCACAACTTTGCAACAACTGCAGCAAATGGGCCAACAACAGCTGCAACAGCAACAACAACAACAACACCAGTGGTAAAATATGTGCCATAAGTAGCACGATTTTGAATTTGTATTCGGAGATTTTTGCAGTTTCGGTTAAGTGCGAACAAATTTATGAAGAACTTTAAAGTTGCGCGACAAGAGAACGAAACAAACACTGCTCTTTAGTACAACAACAAGCACTGTGTGCCACGCCCACCAGTACTGTCAGCAAAAGTAAAAAAGCATAGCACTCACTGCGCTGATCGATAACTCGCGTTGCAGTTTGGCAACACAAATTCAAAGTTAGTTTCATTCTAAGCAAGATATATGTATGTAGAGTATTTCCATGTATTTCCCCTGCTCTATATTTCTTCATAAGAAGAGTTTTATCCTTGACTTGCTATTCGATCTCTGTCGATTTGTTTCTTGTTGGCTTTGCCGTCAGCAGTTTTGCTAGAAAATAAAAGTCAAGCAAGTTTATCATGAATACCCTAGCTTCAGGTCTCACTAACGGCTATGCTGCATTCGCATTAGTTTACTTTATGTAGTCTGCTCTCGAATCATACCACTAGGTATACTACAGTCAAGTTATCTTTTGCTTTGTATAATTTTAAATATAGTTAATAATAATAATAATAATAATTATTTACTAGTACAGGGTATTTGTAGGGGTATTTACACTCAATCACTCAAGTGTAAGTTATTTGCTTGGCCATAAAGAATTTTCAGCCCCCAAAGCCGCATTTTATATTCAGTTCATTACATTAAATACGAAACTATTGGGGACATCAAGAAAATAACAACAGTACCAATAACAACAACAACATCAGCAGAGTGAGTCGATATTCTTGGCAGATCTGCCTACTGGCGTAATTTCCTTATTAGATTCATTGTGCCCCCGGGCGAAGCTGCGCTCGCCGCTGGCGACAGCAAAAGAAGCTGAAAACAATTACATAAATTAGTGTTGACTTTGGTTAGGGGCAATTTATTTGTGGCAGTCAGCCAGAACAGGACTTAAACAGCTACAGATATACCGACTTTGTGGTTATGTGGGTGAAACAACTTTAATGCCACTCGCTGGAGATAGAGTTAAATCCGGCAGCATATCTGCAAAAGCATACAGATATTTGGTAAGCAGGAGGTATAAATGAAATTTTATAGATACCAAGCTTATATTAAAGGCAAAACTTTAGTCACCGGAAATAGAGTTAAACTAAGAAATACATATTATTTAATTAAACACTGGACATGTGCATGAATGCATTCAAAAGGCAATTTGAGTGCAGTTCAACTACTGTGCAATGCTTTGGAGTGCAGTGCACTCTCTGCAGGGTTTTTTTTTACTATAACAAGCGAGACAATATTGTTTTCTGTTCACTCTTACAATAAGAATTGGTGGTTATATATTAATTATAAAATTGACAGTACAAGTGTTGTTATGTGTTGTTTATTAATTTATTATAAAAGAAATCTCTATATTTGAGTGTGAAATACCAATATTATTAATGGCAGTTTGCAGCGTTCATCCGTTATTAAGATTTTTATAACGAAAGAAGGTCCTTCCGGATGCAGAAAGGCTACTAACCTGATATAGTGAATAGGTGAATATTGGTTAAAAAAAAAAACGTATTAAATAGTTACTTTATGTTTAAAATTCAAAAAACACATAAAAGGTGTACTTATATTATGTTTTATATAAAAAATACTTATACAAATTAACTCAAAATAGGTGTAGCTTTTACTGCCGCTTACTGGCAGTATGAAGTGTACCTCATACAAGCTGATGAGCACAATATTTTTAAAAACGTATTTCTGCCATGTAAAGTGAATGCTGTTATGCAGACTTCTTGAATACAAATAAATATGTAATTAGAAAGAAGTGCATATGTATACGTGTATCGTATATGTAATTATGCCACAATGAAAGTTTATTATGCTGCCTGCCATAGGAGTATTGCATTTCACTGTCTGGTGGCTTAGAAACTGCAGCAAATTGAAAAGTCCAAAGTATTTTGTCCTTTAATAAAGCACAAGAACTTTTTTGGTAGGGAATTCTCAAATATTGCAGGCATATTTGCCAGATTTCGGACTCGGTTCCTTTGTGACTTCGTACGAAGTAAGAGTTTATCAAACTGGGTTTTTTTCTAAACTATTCGATAATTCTGATGGCGACTGACATGCGATTGGAAGTTAAAGCTATGAGATTGTAATACTGTTTAGCTTTTTTTCATGCATAACGCCAACCATTTGAATGAAATAGAGAGAAAATAGTCGACTGACAGAGTATTTAGTTTCCCGTTGCAGTCTGCAAATGCCAACTAGTCCCGCGGGCGACAGAGTTATGTGTTGTGGCTGCAGCTGTTATTATTATTTATTATTATTATTATTTTTATTCAGTGTTTGCCGAACAGAATAAATTGACATTACATGTGGGCCATTAGGCGCTCTAATTGAATCCAATGTTTGTTTGGCAACGTTTTTCTGTGCAAACATCAATTGATTAGAAACTTATGACAATAAATATTGATAATTTCCACCGAGATTTGAATAATGCGCAAACAAGAGAAATTAGTTTCAAATTGAAATTGATGATGATGCCAGTGAAAGTTGCCATTTAAATTAAATTCAACTTCTTTTGTGTGTTAAACGATAAATTCAAATAAATAACAATGTAAGGCGCCAAGTTTAAGTGCAAATGAAAGTTTACCAATAATTAACATATTGTTTACAACTCGATTTATTTGTGTAACTATGTAACTATCTATGTATCTCCCAATGATTACTTCCTTTTAAAGCTCTCTCTCTCTCTCGACTTTAAGCCTCGCCACAATGGCAAACCCTGGCGGCTGCGTACAGGCCACAAAAGGTCTCACCTGCATCATTATGCCTGCCTCCGACTGCCTGCCACCGCCGCATGCCCATTATAATCCCAGCTAAGCCGCTGCGATTATTGTCTACAACATTCATGTATTTCATTATTAGTCCGACATAGTCCGGGACGGAGGAGCTCAGCATTTCCGGTGCCGCGGCGCCGTGGGGATTGCTCCTGCTGCTGCTGCTTCTGCTGCTTCTCATGGGCGCTTGTTCATTTGCTGGCATAATTTAATTTTTACACAGGCAGCCGAGAGAGAGAGACACACACACAACATACAGGCAGACAGACATATAGACAGTCGGATAGGCAGACAGCGCGCATCCTGTGGAGCTCGAACTGTCTGTCAGCCTGCGGCGCGGCGAGCTGAGTTTTGTGCCCATGCAAATGTCGTCTGCAAAAACGCGACTCCAACTGGACAGGCCTCAAAATTCCCAATGTGGTTGCTGCTGCTGTGGCTCATTAATCCGTGCAGTTGACTGGCCACCACCGGACCACCACCTCCTCGTTGTTTGCTGTTTTTGTTGTTGCACTGCGCGTGCCTCGCTCCGATCAGAGTCCGGAACATAAATCAGCTGCCTCGGGGCACTTAATCATCGTCATCATCGCCATCTTCATAATCATCATCATCATCATTATCATCTGCAACTTAGTTGCCAACTGGGACGCCAATTTAGTTTGGCTTTCTCTGTCTGCCTCGCGCCCTCTCCTTCTTGCCCGTTCGCTGTTTCGCATGAATGTCACAATTTTCGTCGCTCAATTTGCCGGGCAAATTATAAACAGCAAATGGAAACTGTAATAAAAAGCATCCAAGGCATCTGCATAAAGCGCGGCCAGCACTTGAACCTGCTCGCAAATTGAAATGCCTCCAGCGGATTTCAACATTTCAACATTTATGCGCCCGCGTCGAAAGTCAATAATGGAAATTTCAACTGGCCGGTGCTTTAAAGCAGCCCTGGAAACCCGTAAAACCAACAGCAGCCGGAGCCGGAGCAGCAGCCGGAGCTGCGGAGACGGACTGGGCGCGCTGCGGGGGCAGCAACTAAATGTAATAAAATTCGCATAAAAACATTTCACAGGCTTTAGACGCGCCACAGTTGCTGAACTTGTGCCGTCCGCCCGGAGCCAGTGCCGGAGCCGGAGCCAGAGCCGGAGCCAGCGAGAGATCATGTGACAGCAGGAGAAATTAAAGCAAGCTGCTTAAAAAGTTCTGCAACTTCCGGACAACGGTCCACAGCCCTCGGCCTCGTGGCTGGAATAACTCTTAGCTCTGAGCTCAGTTCGGCTCAACTCGCTGCAGACGGCCGTCCGCACAGTGGGCACTTGTCTAATTTGTCTCTGCTCGCTTGCAGTTCAAGGACAGCAGGCTGAATACTTACTCTACGTTGACTGACCGCTCATAATTCTGGCGAGTGATTAGGTTTGCGCGCTTATCAGAGTTCTGACCTCACTTTCGACCTGCTTGTCTGCGTGTTCTCCCACTGTGGCAGCAGCAGCAGCCTCCCTGCAGTTGGCAACACGCCCAAGTTGGCCTTGCCGGGGAGTTCCGTGACGTTGCGCCTATCACAACCAATTTACTAACGAAGCAGATAAATCCAATTTCTGGCCAGCAGCAGCAGCAGCAGCAGCGGCTTAGGCTCGCTATAACAACAGCAGCACCAGAAGCAACAGCAACAACAGCAGTCCGAGTGGCAAGCTAAAAAAATGAAATAAAGTTACGAAAATTACAGAGGAGCGCAGTCGACAATAAGATACCATTCAGCTACATTATCAGTCGCAAATGAAAATAATATAAATTATTAGCTTGACAGTTTAAAATAAAACGAGATTTTTATTATTAATTTTAGCTGCGAAATAAAATACAAAAATAATGCGCAAAAGAAATTTTTCTTGAAACTCTCCTTTTGTTATAAAAAATTGATACATTTGCACAAAACTTATATACCATTTATAACCACATTGAATGGGTGAACGGTATAAGAACTGACCGCGAGAATTTGCAGCTTCCGCTCGACTGGGCCGCCAGCTCAAAATTACCGGGCTTAAGGCTATGATTAAGTTAGTTTATTGAGCTTATCGCGGAGCGGTTTGAATAGGTTTATTAGTTAAGTCGATCTGTAGGTGAACAAATTGAAGCAAGCTTCAACCTCAACTATTTGCTGCTATGCAGCCAAGGCAGCAGCTGTCTCTCATTCGGGATGCATGTTTCAAGAGTAGCAGCATCTCCCATTGATTGCACGTCAAGCCAACTCAGGGACTGGAAACACAATGGAACACGCTCAGACAGTACACAAGCTAGCAGCTTGACCGGGATTCATCAGAGGCGTCAGTAATGCCGGTCAAGGCAAAGCGCCGGCACTCGCTTTGCCCCACTTCGGTTCCGCCTCTCCCTGTCGTTTATTTGCCTTTTTTCTCTGCCCGATTTGTCGGACGATTTGCATTTGGCTTTAATGAAGCCCTGAGTCCCTACAGATTTTGTGCGAGACATGCAAATTTAAGTGAGTTTTAATGCAAACTGTAAATAAATAAGAAACAAAGCCAGGGGGGGTGTGTGTGTGAGAGAGAAGCACATGTGCGAAGCCTGCATTATGGCGGGCTCTGACCCGAACGCATATCCTTTCAAATACGCATTTATTTATGCTGCCAGGAATGAAGCAAAAGTTTGAAATTAAATTTTATGTGCCAGAAGCAGGAGAGGAAGTAGAGGAAGGAGATGGGTGGAAGTAGAAGAAGACGTCCAAGAAAATGTAAATAGAAATGTAAGCAAAACTTTGACCCAAATACCGAGGAGAAGGCAAGCTACATGAAATGCACAAGATGGTCCTTCTCGTGCTCTCTCACTCTCTCTCTCTCTCGCTCTCTCTTTCCGATACGCGCATCTCGGTCTCCATGTGACTGTCACTCTCTGTTAGGTAAGGCAAACAGAGCAGGGTCCAGGCTTCTGCTGCTGCTGCAGCTGCCTGACAATGGCATAGAAAACATGGCGCCAATTAAGGCTCTGTCGCAGTGCCTGAATAAGCCTGTGTCTGGGCTTGTGCCTCCTCTGCCCGTGCCTGTGGTTCGCCCTACTGTTTTCGTAGCATACTTTTGAGCGCATATGAAATTCGATTATGCATCGCTTTCACTCAATGTTCGGCGTGTGAATATAATACGATTTTTATAATTTAATCATTCTGAAAGCTGCTTTCCTTTCACCCTCCCTACCCCGCCTGATCTCTGGCCGTTGCAGTCATTGTGCGTGGCAATAAAAGTAAGTGCAACAATAAAACAAAGGCTGGCCCAAACGCACAGCCATGCGCAGGTCGAGATTAAGAGCGGGCGATGGCCTCACATCGCAGGTTTTTACGAGCAGCGCATTTGTCATACACTTTTCAGGCCATAAAACGCGAGACTCTGACGGGTTGCCCAAACGACCAGCCAAACGAGTCCCCCACTTCCTTCTACCCACACATGTTGCCTGATTGCGATGGATCCAACTTAAAGCCAAACCTAAAGCTTGGCTTTAAGAGTTGCTTACGAAATCGTTGGGCAACGCAATTACCAGCGCCAAGAAGTGTGTGTGTGTGTGTTAATTAATAGAAACAAACACACACATACACACTCACTCACAGACACGTGATCAATCAACTTGTTGTGCTTGTAAACAAGCCTCGCATAGGTTCGATGTCGTAAATGGGTCACAACTACTTGCCACATGCCTGATTTATGCTTTCACATGTGTCTGTGTGAGTACGCATGTGTTTGTGTGTGTGTGTGTGTGTGTGTATGGCATTCGCTGCCAGCTCTAATGAATAATTCGATCAGTTTTAGAGCCGCAAATGCAACTCTCCATTGATTTGCCTTTAAATCCTGCACTCGCTTCGGGCACGGGGCCCTGTTATATCGCTGGACCAGAGGCAACAAATGTATATGTATCTGCGGGCCATGAATATTTCACGAGTGCTTCAAAATTGTTAACGGAACGAATGGGCAAATAAATGCAATGCGATTTGAATAAACAGGCTTACATACGTTTAAATAAATGCACGACTGATTTGAGCGCCTGTCTGTCTGTGTGTGTGTGCGTGTGTCTGATGCTTGTCAACCACTTGTTATGCCTGGCATGTGTGTGAGTGTGTCTGTGTGTGTGTGCGTGAATGTGTGTTTCGAAACAATTTATATCCGCTTTAATATCGAGTCGCTCGAGCGTGAACCGAAAGCTCTTGCCAAGAGCAAATTTTTTGGGTGGACCCACACCCAGGCCAAAGTCAGCGCCATCGTCAAGCAACCCACACGCATATATATGTGTGCATGAAATGACAACTGGCATTATGATGAAATTGAGTTATTATTTGCTTAAAAATTCAAGAGTCCTTTGTGTGCTGCACTCGCCCGAAAATCGATATTCGCCTGATTGTTGCCTGGCGCCGCGCTTCCTGTCGAATCGAACTAATTAGGTTGGCCCGAGTAACTCAGCCCCCCCCAAAAAAAGGCGGTGAATACACTTAGGCAAGCATATGCACACACACTCACACACACACATACTTGTATGGATACAATATGTATATGTGCTTGGGCGAAAGAGTGGAGAGCATGGGCGAGGTAATTGGAGAAGCGGCGGCAAATGTAATCACGACTTTTGATGATAGCGTTTGCCTCAGCAAGTCATGCGTACAACAACAAAAAAGGAAGAAAGGCAACAGAAGGAGGAGGCGAAGCAGAAAGGGAACAACAGCTATAGCAGCAACAACAACAACGTGACACGCTCCCATGCACAAACAAAAATAAGCATAAATCAAATTGTTAGAAACTGGTTACCAAGCAGAGATAAGCTCGCATTATTATTGCGCCTACGCCCGCGTTGAGGTTGGATGGCAACAGCCCCTTTCCCCTCTCTCCCATAACTGACTGATCCAAATACATATGCATATAGCGTAATATGCTACGTATCAGTCATCAATCAGCAGATATCCCCAGCTACTCTTGCATTCGCTTATGCTCGATACAAATAGTCCGCCCCTGCTTGACTTGAACTGATCGGACTAGCAATAACATCTAAGTCGGAAGCAAGTTGAGAGGGAGAGACGAGAGGGAAAAAGACAGGTAGATAGAGATAGTGTGAAAATAAGAGAGTAATAGAGAGGAAGTATGTAAGTTTGAAAAATTGAAGAAGATTGCGAGAGAGAGAGAGAGAGAGAGAGAGAGAGAGTGGGAGGGCGAAATAAGGTAATAGAAAAAAAAGAAGGAGAAATAAAAGCAGAGAGAAAGAGAAGAAAAAAATATGAATAGAAGCAGAGAGAAGAAAAGAGTGCGAGATAGAAAGTGAAATAGGAGTAGAGAAAGAGAAGGTAAGGGATAGGGTTAATAGAGAGAATTAAAGAAATATGAGAGAATACAATATACATAAAATAAGTGTGAGAAAAAGGTAGAGAAAGAGGAAGAAAATACATAGAGAAATAGCAAAAAATGAACCATAAAGAGATGCAGAGAAAAACAGGAGGTCCTATTTAAATGGCAAGTTCTCGACTAGCTTTCACTGCCAACAACTTTCCTACTCGCCTGTGTGTACGGATGTGAATATGTCTGACCAATTAATTTAGTCGTATATAACTGATTGACCATTCGACTGGGCTACCGCATGCGGACATGAACAAACCTGTCGATAGTCCTTGAGTCGCTTTGGAGTGACCTCAATACGCTAAGCGCAACGATTGGCTTTGGGTTTGGCTGTGGCCAATGCCCTCGCAATAACCGACAGTGGCTGGCCAGGGCTCTGACTACCCTTGGAGGGGGTGGGGAGTGTGGCAGTGGAATAGAGCAGCTAACCTCCCACACGTGTGAACTGCTTGAAATTTCCATAAATACATGCCGAAAGGGCAAAAAGAAAGTGCTTCTGTTTCTTGAGTTGAGCTCGAGAGGAGCAACAAAAGGCGACCGCAGTAAATTATGCAAATGCAAAAGGCAAAGCCAATTTGGCGCACAATTTGCACGTTGACCGCAGCATTTGCTGGTCCCGGCCACCGTCTGTCGAGCCTGTCCGGCCTGTCCTCAATGAGCCGCCCACTTCCTGGTGCGCAGTTGGCGGCCGGCACGGCATACTTAAGGCCAGGCCAGACAGCTGGTGGCCCGCAGTAAACGTAGACCGCATGATTTGTATCACAAATAGGCCACAAATGGACGCATACACCCAAGCACACACTCACACACACGCACACACATACGGCTGTAGGCAATGCAAACATTTATTGCTAATTGCCGAAAGGACATTTGCATAAACTTAACAAAACCCCAAAATTCTCATAGAAACAAGCAAATAAACGACAAAATGTCCACTCAAACGGAGACACATACACACACACACACACTCGGACAACCGCACACACTTGCACACACACTGACAAAGGTCACTCGCACACTTGCGAGTGTCAGCAAAACACCGTCTTGGCCGAGTTCACTCCATTCCGAGTGGGTCAGTGCTGCGAGGCAGCCTCAATTTGCATGCAACTTGGTCAGCTAACTGTGGCTTCAACAGCAGCAGCAACAACAACAACAACAAAAATAACAACAACAAAAATAGCAACAACCGGAAAACCAGCAAACCGAAAACATAAATCAATTGCTGTAACCTGTCAGTGTTGTGGCGCTGCCAGTTTCTTTCAATTAACAATTAATAATTGATTTCAGCTTCTGCTCAGGCTTTCAGCGAACGTTAAACAGTTTCACACACATACACAATTACACTCACACAGGCACAAGTGCAACTAATTAGTGTGCGATGGGAGTGCGCAACACTTGTGCATTTCATTAGCTTTAAGTGCACGTATCCCACGCTGCGTATGCGTAACATGACACTGAGCCTGCCGATAATTTAGTATGCCGCAAACGATGCCCCATTTAAGCAGTTGTGTGCGAAGCAGGGGAAGGGGGGGCAAGGTGCAGAGTTCTTTAGTGTGCCACAGTTGAGCGCATAAATTGACCAAATTAATGCGAATACTGTGCACGCGCTGTCAGCGCCATTGAAGGCTCGACTGAATGGAGAAGAATGCGAATATCAAAGATATTTCAATGGACTTGTCAATTCCTCGCTCGTTGGCCTCCACTTGCGACTTTCACTTTGACTTTTGCCTGGCAACCGTTCGGACGGGCACAGCAGCAACAAGCTGAAGAAGATGAACATGAGGAACAGCAGCAGCAGCAGCGACAGTGGCAGCAACAACAACGTCAACGACAACGATTTGCTAAAGTGGCCTCATCAAAGCAACAACAGGCTCCGGCAAAGCAATTCACATGGCGATTCCTTTGATTACTCGCCTCGTTGTGAATTCTTTTCTTTGCTTTCTTCTTTTCCTCCTTCTTTCTCACACTCTCTTTGTATTCTCTTAATTTGCATTGTCTGACGACCTGTTCTTGTTTCCAAACTGCGCACTGCGCACTGCGGCTGTCATCAGCTTAACACAATTGAAGGCGGCGCTTGGCTAAGGCTTCAATTAAATCTCATGCGATTCTAGACTTGCAGAGATCTTATTGGGAAAAGGTGCAGAATTTCGTTTGTTGAAGAACAGAACAATGCGCTGTATAGTAATAACATTTAAGAAAATATTCAGTTTATTGCTCTAATCATTAGTAATTATATTTTATTTCACTTGACCGCGAGCATAGTCACATAGTTATATAGACAGACAAAAATGCACATAGATATATAGTATAAATAATTATTTACATAAATATATAAAATATATAGTAAAACGTGCATACACTCAAACAAAAGAATATGCTGGCAGATGAGAAACAAGAACAGTTAGAAGAAAGACAGTCTTTAATTAGTTTAACTTGCACAAGCCTTGCATACCCTAAGCTCACCACTTACATTGGCTGAGCGGTATACAAATTGTAGTTAACTTTACAAGGAAATTAAAGTCTGTTTATAAAGTCATTGTCCGACCGCTGCGTTGCGTTGCTGCTGCTGCTGCTGGTGCTACTGCTGGTGCTGCAACTGCGGTTGCAGGAATCTGTTGCCACTTTACTGAGTTTTGCACATTTCTTCTATTTCTTTCTCATTTTGCTGCGGTGCCTTCATCTCTTCTGCCATGCTCTGGTCTGGCCGGGTCTGGTCTGGTCGGGGCTGCTCTGCTGTGCAGATGTCCGCTGCAGTTGGCATTTAAATGGAGCATTTAGCAAACAAAACGTGGCCAAAACCGACCAACGGCAAGTGGGTGAAAATGAGGCAGCCGACGGGCAAGCGCAATGAGCGAGCAGCTATGCTGTAGAATGGCATACATACAGTCTTACGTGCATATGTGTGCGTGTCTGTGTGCGAGTGAGTATATAGAACTGAGCTCCAAGGACGCCAGCTGTGTCTACTACAGTTTTTGCAATTACAAGACGGCAGCTTCATTGTTATGGCCCTAATGAAAATGGCGCTGCAGTCATTTCTGGCTTAGTTCGGGCATTTTATATTAATTAATGTTAAGCATACGACCCGCTGGCTGCTGGCTGCTGGCTGCCGCACAATGCCCAATTTGCATACGATGCTGCAATTTGATTGATTAAAAATGCAATTGCATACGGAATGGAATGGCATACTGAGTAGAGTTGGCTCAGCCTCAATGCCAGCCACTCTATAGCGTTAGTTTGGGCTTGGGCTTGAGGCTGCCAGCAATTGCTTCGATCGTTGGGAAATGATAATAAAAACACGCAGCCAGAGCAAAAGCGAGAGCGAGAAACTCGCACCTAAGTGTAGGCCAATAAAGCATAAAAGTGCTTGCCACAGCGTCGTCAAGTGGCCCTAAATGAATAGTGGCACTGGGGACAATGCCACTTGAGGCCCCGGCAAGGATTCGGGCTCGAACTCGAGCTCGAGCTCGTCCTCGGGCTCTGCCCCTCGATGTCGTTGCCAGCAGTGGGCGGGTAGGGGGCGTTTGAGGGGCTGCCAGCGCCAGCAGTCGCAACATTTGTTTACTTCGCGCTGCTGCACTTGCTCGAGAGGATGTTGAGCGTTGTAACGGGGCAGCCAATCAGTTGACTTTGCTCTCGCTCCCTCTGGCATACTTTCTCTCTCTCTCTCTCTCTCTCTCTCTCTCTCTCTGTCTCTCGATGACAGACACAAATTCAGAGCTGTAATATTTTTCACTTTTCACTCGCTCGCTCGTCCGTTCGCTCCATCGTTTCTTTTGCTTCCTTCTATTTTTTCCGTTTTCTGTGTCATTTGGCATTTTATTTTGATAAATTGCCCGCGAATCTTGCTGCAAAGCATCCCTGCGCCCCAGCCGTCCCACTCCTCAGCTGACGCTCCTCGTTCACATTGAAGACATTAAATTATTGCCCAAAAAGAGTTTCATTTCATTTCGAGTTTCGTATTCGAGTTAAAATTTAAACGGCATTCGCATTTGTAATTGGAAATTTCGGGAGTGTTTTATTCGAGTTTATGCAAAATAATCATTAGTTTTGCCTAATTAAGCAGCAGCCCGTGTAATCACAATAATTTCGACCTATTTTCGACCATGTCAATTGGCGTGCGAGGCCGTGGCCAATGGCCAATGACCAGTGGCAGGAGGCGTCACCTCAAATTGAATTGGGATTGCATCAAATGCGCATAAATTATGCAGATGAAGCAATTAGCAGGATGTGTGCAGTTTTCTGCCACTGCGTGCATATCTCATTTGACATTGTCACCTGCCTGCCAGTTGCCAGTTGCCAGTCGCCGGTTATTCCTGCCAGACCCGCTGCCAGTTACCGTTGCAAAAACATTGCCAAATTTACATACTATTTCGATGCTCATTTGCAAAATTCACAAATTAATTGCTAACACCCACACACGCGCATATCAAAAACTTTATCCATTTTGGGAATAGTTTGAATGGAATTCGTGAGTAGCTAACGAGCCAACGAGCAGAGAGCGACCACTGCTCGATAGTTAATCGATAGATAATCCAACACATGCGACTGCCCTGCGGTCCCCCCACAATTACAAATGATAATTGCAGCTGCAACGCATGACTTAAATGGATTGAGAGAGAGAGAGAGAGAGAGAGAGAGAGAGAGAGAGAGAGAGAAATTTATTCAAAACGAAACTAAGCTCTCACTAATGCAGGTGGAGTTAGTAATATCTTGTATTATATTTAGTATACATGGTTTAAAAGGCAGCACAACAATGGTTGCGAAACGAATCCTGTATAATATATAATCAATGGTACACATTTATTATAGCCAAGTTGGACCGCTAATAAATCATAGAAATACAAATACGAGTATATTTCAATCTATTGATAATCTGAAATCTTCATTCGGCTTTCAAGTATGCAGATTAAGTAGAAAGTCAGAAAAGAGATTTATCTATGGTACATATATTTTTACATCTATATATATATATGTATATCTGTGGAGTACACAACTGCGTCAGCTGTTTCATATTTCGTGACAGAAATAAAATATCATCCTTCGAGCGGAGGACAGCAAGAGCAACAAAAACAGGATTAAGGCAACAACTTAAGCCGCTTGGGGCTTAGCGCACACCTTGAACATCGAACACAGAACACGTAATTTGCCGCGCTTCGAAATTAAATCAATAACTTGCTCCAAGTAATTCTCCGAATTCGACAATAAATAAATATGCGATGCGTAAATTATCATACTCAGGTGTCGTGAGGTGGGTGGACGCGGGATGAGGGGAGTAGCACAAACACAACACAACACAGCGAAAGGAAGTGAAGGCGAAATAAGTAGGCGCAATGAGTTTGCAGTACGTATGCAAATGGCCGTCACATCTCGCCGCGAATAATACACTTTCAATGGCATTCAGAAAAGTACACGACGAACGAGCACACACAATTTTAATAATTGAAGCAAAAACATTCAGCGAGCCGTAAACAAATTTGCATAACAACAACACAAATACCAAGAACAGGAGCAGCAAGCAGCGCTGGCAAAAAGTAGCTTAACATTTAAATACATTTTTTATGCGCGAGTTTATTTCATTTTTCACTTTTCCGACTGCGTTCAGTTCCAGTTTTGTGATTCATGAAACCGGCGCGCGATAAAGCCAACGTTACACCTGCTGGCCGTTCGCCCAGCTGTCGCCCTCAGTCCACACCCATCCCTGCCAGTGCCAGCAGGTGGCACTTAAAGTTTGCCAGCATCGACGCGGCGAGAAAGTTTCCAGACGACTATCGAACGGATTAGAAGCCGGACGCGGCCCCAGAACTGCAGCTCATCGGCGTTTATTGCCGCTTAGCTGTAATTTTTATTATTTTTATTATTTAAGCGGGCGAACGGGCGACAGCGGGGCAGCGGTTGGGCGGTCGCACGGGCGCACTCCAAAAATCAACAATTAAAAGCGCAGACTGCGCCCGCGGGCATGTTGCGAGCAAATTGAGGTCAGGCGAGGACTACACAACAACAAGAGCAACAGCAACAACAACATGGGAGAAAAACCCCGAAACTGTTAAAAGAAAATTGGCTGCTGCTCGGGCTGCAGCCGACCGCAAATGAAGGCGATGAGGATGAGGCTATGGCTATGGCAATTGGGAAGTAGCAGAGCAGACAAGGGGAAGCGGGCGGGGGGAAAGCGAGTTGCGCCTGTAAAATGGAACTGTATGTGAATCTGGCACTTGGCCGTGGCTCTGGGCCAGACTCTTGTTTTCGTCGGGGCCATAAAAGCAGCACAAAATTGTGCTAATTAACCCTAAAAGCATGTCTCGCTCTCGGTGTGTTTGTGTGTGTGTGTGTGTGTTTGTGTGATTTCCGTATTCCTCTTCCACTTGCTTTGTACATTTAAAAATTATTATGCACATTATTGTTGTTCATTGCTTTAACAACGCAATTATTACAGCAGCGGCAGGCAATGTACTGTAGAGAGGGAAGGTGAGGAAGGGAAGGCTTTGTTTGTTTAGAAAAAAAGGTATCATAGGCAGCAGCTCGCAATTTGCATAATGCAGCTGTGGGAGCGACGCGTGCCACTGCGAAGTGGCAACATCACGCATACGCCGTGTCGACCATACAAAATATGAAAATATGAGTAATTAGCCGTTAAAGCCAAACAATATACTTAGCATATTATTATTGCCATCATCCCGGCTATAACTATTATTGCTATTATTATTATTATTGTTATTTTTAGTGGGGCGACAGCAGGCGTGGTGCGGGATAGTGCCGGTTGCCATGCACCGCAGAAATTAAACGCAAACATTTGTTAACAACTCTCGATGGGTGTGCACGAGTGTTAGCGTGTGTATGTTGGCCAACAAATAAACCAGCCAATGTTTGTACTTCTATAGGCATAACAACAAGCCAACAACGTTTTTCCATACGGAAGTGACAAAGCCACATCCATATCCACATCCAGGCGTAACCTCAATCCCTGGCTTTCTCTCTCTCTCTCTCTCTCTTTCTCTGGCTCTCTATTTTTCCCTCCGACACTACCTCCACTTCCTATGGGCCTTGGGCACATATCCTGTGCGTATGTCAGTCATGCAAAGCGGAGGCAAACAAGTTTGCCAGGGAAACAGCAACAGAAACAGAAGCGCACTCGCAAAATGCCAATAACCAACAACCAAACGCTTGACGGACAATCGACTGCAACTGAAAATGCAACTAAAATTGGAGTTAGAACACGCTGGGAATTATTATCGAAAAGCCATTAGATACTAGGCTGAAAGCGAGCGGAAACGAGGCGAACGGAACGCCAAGATTAACGGCCAGAATAAAGTGCACCTCGAGCCACCTGGCAGCAAATGTCGGCAGGCAAATTTAAATTTAAGCGACACTCGCTAATGTCAGCGGGGCGCAGAGACGCAGAGAAAGAAGGCAGATAGACTGGGCAAGGGGCTGTATGAGGTGTATGAGATACGTGTTCTCTGGAAACGCGCCCGCGCCGGATGTGCGTGTTTTGGCAGCTTCTGCTGCTGCCACGACTGCTACCTGGCTGCATGCCTAATGCCACAAAGTCATTTGGCGGCTTTGGCGGCGACTTAGATGTTGCCCACACACACACGCATGTAGATAGATACACGCACACACACACAAGCAGACTGACACACGCACAAACACGAAAAGGAAGCGCCCAGCGAAAGGTGAAACATGCGCAAGCAGCGCTAAAGAAGAGCACATAACAAGGCAGATCATTTATAATGGGAGTGTGAGAGCGGGAGGGGGTAAGGTGATGGCGGAGAGAAGCTGGGGGAAGGAAATGCTGACTTTGTGCGTGTGTGTGCGTGTGTGTGCGTAACATGCCTTTTCACTACCTGCAAACAGTTGTCGCTGTTGCGCTGCGTAATGGCATTCGCCCTGTTCGCCTTGTTGTTGCTCTTCATGTTGCTGTTGTTGTTGTTGTAGTTCCTTTTAGCGTTGTTCGTGCTGCGTTGTCATTAGAGTTGTTCGCTTAACGCCTTACGCCCAGCCCGTAACACGTTCTGAATCGAGCGAAGATGCGCCCAGATATGTCAAGAGTTAAATTTAGTCAAATGTAGAAACATTCAAATATCGCGAAGCATAACTGAAGAAATCAATTTGCATGTTGCTCTCCGCATTCACCCCTTTCACTTGTCCCAACATTAAGCTTGTGATACTTCACAGAGAGGATGAAGAATTTAATCAGCTTGCGGCATATTGCGCGCATTCGCAGAACTGCCAAATTGGCTGCTTTCCACGATTTCCGCAGATTAAACTAAAGTCGCCTTAAGGTTGCCGGGCGAGAGAAAATTTCCTGGAAATGTATATTAAATTGAACTCCTTCTGCTCTTGGGGGGATTACATTAACATATAGAAGAGATCATGAATTATAAATTGCAATGAGAATGGCCAAAGGGTGTCTCCACCAGGTCCAGTTAATTTCCCTATATAAGGTATCACCTCGTCGACGTGGTCGAGTCATGCACAGAGGCCCTGAAGCTGTTTACTGCCTGTGCTCTGGGCCTATTTTTCCTTGTCAAATATGTCTTCTATTGACACGTTCGTGTTGGCGATGACTTTGAGCTATTAGAGCGCCTTGCCCCTGCCCCTGCCCCTGCCCCGGCTGACCTTTGACTGCTCTTCACGCTGTCTGCAGACGATGTGATATATTAATTGGTTTTTATTTATGATGCTGGAATTGATATGACGTCTATTTATTATTATTATTATTTTTCACTAGCTGATAATTGATTTCTGTTCTCGACCCATGCACACATAGACCTAGGCTCACACACACAGACACACGCACTTCCACTTTCAGTTCAACAAACTGCTGACTGCGACTCAGCAGCGCGTTAGGCATTCACCCAGAATGACCGCCCACACAGAGCTACAAGAGCTATGAGCGCTATTTGCCAAGCATCCCACACATGATGTGCAAGTCTGTGTGTGTGTGTGTGTGTGTGTGTGTATGTGTTTCTGTGTGCGTGTGCACGTGCAGCTTGGGGAATCGTTCTGTGGCTATGACAATTTATTAGCAGCTGTAATGAGCAGAGTTTATTGAGGTCCCGTGTGTTTATGATTTAAATTTACATGCAGACCAGAGCACACGCTTGCACACACACACACACCTCCGCATCGGCCACTGTGGGGCAATGCAAACACTTGTCATCATTAAAATAACTGCAGACACAACAGATGCCGTTGCCGTTGCCGTTGTTGTTGCTGTTGCTGTTGCTGCACTTGTTGTGCAGCTAAACAATAAATGGAGGCAATTTGCAGCTGCAATTATTATGAAAGCTGATAACAACAGTTAGCCACACACACACACACAGACAGAGACAGAGACTCACACTCTCTCATGGGGAATTGAAAACATAATTTAGCTGGCATCGTTATTCCAAGTGGATGCGCATATGTTCATTTCGTTTTGGATTGGCCCAGTTAGCCAGGACATGTTTGCATATATTGATAGCCGCAAACTGGCTAACCGCCCAAGCAGCACCACAGTTGTCTAACCAGTCCGAACAGTTCGACCGATGTGCAGACTGCAACGAAACCAAACACAAATAGAGTGAGCCTAAAGACTCAACAATTAACTACACTTGGTTAAGAATAGGGATGTAGCTCAGCTTATATAGGAGTAGCTTAAAGTTGATAATAATTCTCACTAATTAATACGCGTGTCTCTCTGTGAGAGCTTCAATGTTTCAGCAGCATCTGCAACTTGAGCTCCTTGGGTAAGACTTAAAATTGAGATTGCCTTATGCAGTAATCTATGGATGTCATGGTCATCCGGCTTTTGGGCCTCTTCTTTAATGGTTGCCTTTACCACAGCGATCAAGCACTTTCATTTATTTTAATAGTCTTTATAGCATTGTCTGGCAACAGAAGACTTCTCTAGCTTTAAGCTGCACTGATAGCTCTCCCTATAAAACTCGAGCCTACTTCAAACCCTTTTCAAAGGTATAATTATTTCGAGTATTGTAGAGTGTGTGAAAATACATGTGAGCCATAAGCGCCTCATGCCTTGTGCCGCTTAAGTCCTGAGCTAAAATGATAAACCTAATGCCTTTCAGGATCGAACAATGGAAACTATATTTGCCTCAGAATCCGACTGAGACAATAGTCTTAGCTTGGGCTGTACGTAACATACATACAACCGCACACACACATGCACATTGATGAAATTAGACTAATGAAAACAAATACATTTGGAAATTAATCCAATAATGTCGCCTTATTTATCGACAAGCGTCAAAAGCAGCAGCGACAAATGAGCCGAGTCATTGCAGTCCTTGCTCGTAGGGTTGACTGTGGGCGTGGTCAGGCAGAAGGCGGCTGTTGAAGAGAGAGAGAGAGAGAGAGAGAGAGTGGAAAATGCACAATCATGATGAGACAGAGCTTCACCAGGCACCAGAGCATTCAAGCGTTGTCACACAAACAAAGGCAGTGGCTGGCAGAGGGAGGGGAGAGGGATGGCAGCTCAAACTTCTATGGCTCCAGCTGGGACTAGGACCGGCATGAGTCTGCCAAGCGCAGCTCATAAGCAAATAATCATGGTGCATTTTAATTAGTTAACCGAGCGCTTAATAGTTAATTTTATGTGCGAAGGAGCGAGAGCGAGAGCGAGAGAGAGAGAGAGAGACAGACTGCCTGTCGGACGACAGCAATTTGCATTAGCAGACATTTCAGTTTTGCCAGCTTGTAATTAAAATAATAAACACGCACAGAATGCATTAGAAATTTCAGCTGAGATCTGCTCAAAGAGACTGCGACCCCCGCTGCGTGATGAAGGAAGAGCGGAGGAGTAAGTAGGTTGCTGCTGTGTGAGTGGCAACTCAAACAAGCAACAACACAAGCTCTGTCACGCATTCACACACACACACACACACACACACACACACTCACACAGAGAACAGCAGTCAGTCAGATGTACGTGCGGCTCAAAGACCAGACAATGGCATACGCAGCGTATACGCAACGCTTGACGTTTGTTTGCTCAGTCATTCCGTCGTGTATGTATGCATGTGTGTGTGCATATAGGTGTGTTTGTGGGGCAAACGTGTGCTATTTGTGTTGGCTGTTTCACTTAGTGCATTACTGACTTCGGGCCACACAGTTCAGTTAAGCAGGGAGCCGAGCCCGAGCCTGAGCCTGAGCCTGCGTCTGAGCCTGAGCCTGACCAGGTGAAGGCAGTCGAAAACTGCGCACATTGTTGTGGCATGCGCTACACTTGACCCGCAAAGCGCTCACAATGGCCATAAACACACACACGCGTGCAGCTGTAGTAAATACAACCTGCAGCGAAGATTGACCGTGTCTTGCGGGGCAGAAGCAAATCAACTAAACAAATTAGCTGGACGGGCTGAGCGAAAGGATACGCTCGAGATGAGACCACAGTTTGCCCAACGAGAGATATTAACGAACATTTCTATTCAAATGAGGCGCTGTACTCACCCACCTTACTTCTACTCCTACTCCTGCTCCATCCACTCTGGAGCTAACCCGAACTGCATAAATACGTACAATTTGCTTGCTGGCCGCAATCAACAGCTAAGCGTTTGCATTCAAGCACTGAGTTGGGGCTGCCCTGCAGGCCAACACAATGAGACACTCTTGCATTTCCGGCACACACACAAACACTGCAACAACAGCAGCAGCAACAAAAAATTATAAATGACTACAATGGAGGGCGGCGGAGAAGGGGTTGAGCGTGACGCTGAGGTTGACTGAGTACCCGACCGACTGCATTAAAGATCTAGACGTCAACTGTGTCAGCGTGTTGCTGTTACTGCTGTTGCTACTGCTGCCAGAGTTGTTGTTGTTGTTGTTGCCTCTGTTGTTCCCCTGTTGCTGCTGTTGCCTCTGAGTGCGTCTGTCGACGCTTGAGTGTATCAAGCCCGACGCTGCATCAGCTGCATACTTCCAGCTGCAACTGTCTCTCGCTGCGCGTGTATGTGTGCGTCTGCACTTAAGTGTCATGGTGTCAGTGAGCGACTGACCCACTTTGGGATAAGCACCACCAACAACAGTCGCAGCAGCAGCAGCAGCGGCAACAACTGTGGCAACCCTCGCAGCAGCCGCACACTCTGTTTATCATTTCGTACAAAGCGTTGCATACTTTTTGGCTGCTGGCATCGAATAACGGTAAAATAGCTGCGGCCTGCAACCGTTACATTTTCAATTCGTTGCGCAGGAATTCGTGGCAATTTGGCAACAAAAACAAAAGGAAAACTCGACAATCGAGAGACTCAGTTCGCTCCCTCCCACCACATGCTCGGCAATTTGTTAGCGCTAATTTCTCGCCGATTATCTGGCTGTCTCCCTCGCACACTGCCACACATCTCTATCTCGGCCACTGCAGCGTTAGCCTTGGCTTTCTCTTTCGTTCTCGATTTCGCTTTCGCCTTCGTTTCGTTTCGTTTTGTAAGCAATTTGCCGTTGACAATTAAATGAAAGTAAGATAAATTGTCGCCGTTGTTTACAGTTCAACTTGCCATGCGACATGTAGTGGTAGGCCCAGCCAGGGGGGAGAGGACAGAGAAGAGGGTGAGAAGAGACGGGTGCCGGCGCAGGAACAGCCAATCTATGGCAAGCCTCGACTTGGGCCTAATTTATTGAAAGCGTTTGCCGGCCCAGATAAATACCCGAATGTCATGTCATTTGCCGTAGGTCGTACCAGTGGCTGTGGGCGTGGCCGAGGTAGGTCGCAGAGCCATGAGCAATGTCTGGCAGCAAGACAGGCAAATTAATGAGCATAAATGAAAGCGAAAGCATTGAAGAGTATTGAAATACTCGACATTCAATTCGGAGAGGGCAATCCGAAATGAAAAGGAGGCTTAAAGCGAGTGCCACGCTGTCAGTTGCAACCTCGAGGCAACAGCAAAAGGGAATCAGCGACTAAGTCGTTTTCTATGTACACACTCACAACATGTGTGTGTGTCTGTGTGTGTGTGTGTGTTGGGTGTGTTGTGTTTGCCACTGGGCAAATGCGCTTGTTGCTGCGACAGGTGCAAATGCTGCACGCGTATTCGTGATGCAATTAAAGCGCCGCCGGCCTGCTCGAGTGGTCGAGCGACCGCGTTGCGGCCCTTTCCCCCTGCCACCTGCCCGCTTCCCGCTTCCCGCACTTGAGGGGGCTTTGAGGACGCCGCCGTTGCCGCCACTTCGTTTTCTACTCCAGCGAAATGTAAATTTGATTATCCCAGCTGCAAATATTTGTGATGCCAGAGTGTTGACGCAGTCCGCTGCATATGCTGGGACTGCGGGCAGTGGGTGAATGAGAGAGAGACAGAGGGAGGGAGCAAGTGGGAGATTGGCTTAGTTAGAGGGTGCGGATTCCGTTGTTGACATATTTATCTAGACGTTTGTTGTTCACATTGCCATCGTTTTTGTTTACCAAATACCTCCAGACTCGACGCCAAACTCGAGTCGGGACTCGATTTGGCTGCCAGCTTGAGTTTTGTTTAGTCAGGCAATGATTAATTAAAACATGAACATTTTATTGCTGTCACCGTGTTGTTAATGTATATACATACACACACACAAATGTACATCTGTTTTTCTGTGTGTGTGTGTGTGTGCGTGTAGTTTGGCCTGGCAGCTTTTAAACAAATTACACACAAACAACAAGCCATCAACGTGCCGTTAGCAGCGGCAGCAGTTTTTGCTCTCTGGGCATTAGCTCGCCTACAACCCAAGCTTTCTTCCCTTGCCCCACCCGCATACCCCCCCTTTGCCAGAGCTATGCCGCAACGACCCCTGGAGGGTTTCCCTTGGGCTGTGCGCTGCGTAGGTGAAAGTTGCGGGCGCCGGATTTGGACTCATTAGGCAGCTTCAGCTGCTGGTGTCAAAATTGCTTTGGGTGAGGGTGTCTGTGGGAGGTATATGTGTGTATATGTGTGTGTGTACTAGGAAGTGTAGCTAGTGTTTGCGTGTGCTTAAACAGGCTGCTTAATGAGAAAGAAACTTACTCTACTATTTGAGTTTTGGGCGGGCAAACAGATTGCTTGCAGTCAGTATCTTATCGTGGAAAATGCTCGCAGCTATATTCTGCTCGAGCAGCAACAATAACAACAACAGCAATCAACAGTTTTAATTGAAAATTTAAATTGAAATTGAAACGAGTTTCAAGAACCAGCAAAAGCATCAAATTAATTTGAGTTGAAAAAGGGAGCCGCATTTTTCACATTAGAAACTGAATGTAACTCAGTTTCATATTTCAATTCAATTCATTTCGATATAATTAAAAGCCTTGGCAGCACGAAGTATTGCCATTTCATTACCACATTTAACTGATTTGCCAAAAAATAAAACTCATTAGCCAAATTAATTGAAAGCCATCAATCAATAGATTACGCTGGCATTCGAGCTGTACACGTGTCTGCGCTGTCTGCGACGCAAATCCGTTCGAATTCATAAAAGAAATATGCAAATTACACAAATACCCGATCATGGCATTTGCCTGCCAGCAGCGAGCCGGGAGCCGAGAGGGAGCCAGAGGAGGCGACACCACTGGGCCGGCTCGGTCGGAACTGGCCCGTAATGGAAGCGGGAAGGTCGCCGGAGGACGTGGCAAACTGCTGGCAAAAGCATCGCTAATTACTTGCTCATTATGTCGGCTATTTAGGTTTAATTACGCCAAGCGCCATCCATGACAAGGGCGACAACGAGACACTCGCACAGTGACACACTCTCATGCATTCACACACACACACACACACATACACACACATACACACATAGAATCACCCTGTGGATACCCTCGAAGCGATGTTGAAAGGCAAAAAGCGGGCTGAAATTTGCCTGGCGCCTTTCACTTTCCACCTGGCGGCTGTGGCCTCGCTTTTCCCCCTGCCTCGACTTGCACCTCCCTGGAGCCCTTAAATGTGCATCGTTTTCTATTCAAGTGTCGTCGGGGCATTGCGATGCTGTAGAGTGTGAGTGTGAGGCAGTCAGATGGGATGTGCCCAGAGGGTCGGCGAGAGAAGTTAGAAAAAGCGAGCACGGCTTTTGGTCACGGTGAAAAACTCCTCGGAATACGCGATACTGGCGCAAAGTCAGTTTCATTTCTGATAGATGCAAATACATAGTAAAACTCGAGTTGCAACTCAAACGAGAAACCCTAAGTAAATTCAAAAACAAATCAATTTGCAAGTCCTCTCGACTCTCGACAATCCAAATATTAATATAGGATACATTTCTGCTTTTAATCCCAATTTGGGCAGCGGCATGGAAGCACTTTTATGCCGTCCGTCAAAGCAATTACCCTCTTTACCTTGTACACCGTCCCCGGCCGCCACGCCCACCCCTTCAAGCATTTACATCACTTTGCTGAAGATGAAGTCTGTCGAAATTGAAAAAACGCATGCGACCCACCGTTACAACAACACAACAGACGCACGCATACACACACACACACACACACTCTCGCACACATGGCGGATTGACAGGAGCGTCAGCTTGCCTTCAAAATGCTGTCAGCATTAGTGACTGATCCTTGATGGGTCGGGACCGCTTTTTGTGCCGTAAGACATTTTCATAAGCCAAGCACTTGAGGGTGTATTGCTTGCCACCCGGCGACCTCACCACCACAGGCCGCCACCCACCACTCACAGCCCACCCACCTGCATATTGCGGCTCAATCCTGCGCCCACATATGCCACTTGTCAGCTTGTATGTTGCCACAGCCTGCACCTGAGTAAGACGGGGTAGATTAGACTGGATCAAGCTGATATGACGGGATATGCAGGGTATCTGCAAGCCAGGAAAGTTTGCTGTGCATGATGGAAGATGCGGTAGCTGCAGGTGAAATTGGATAGATATAGTATTATGTGGCTTGGATCACAGCTGATACAGTTGGATCACGGTACTGTAGCTGGCAGTCAGGTTGGATGTTTGTTCTGACACGTTGTCTTGAGACTGAGCTAAGCAATTAAAGTACAATGTACTGCGCACGGTAGTTGACAGTCAGGCAACTAGGCATATCAGTAGCTTAGGCATACCGAACGAAGTTGGAAGGGTATCATGCGGCTGTGATAAACAAAAGGACAGGTATTTGACGGTCGGGCAAGTTCACTATGCCTAAGCACAAAAACGGGTCAGCATGTGTGTGTGTATTATAATTTCATTATTTGCAGCATTCAGGCATAAAAAGGGATATCTCGTCGCTATGCGAACGACCCGCCGTCATGGACCGCTGTCTGTGGGTCCGCTTAAGCATTTATTTATGTTCGAAAGAGAGACAGAGACAGAGACAGAGAGAGAGAGAGAGAGACAGTTATGGTGGGATGACAGACTGTCTATTCAATCAGCGAGCCAGACAGTCAGACAGGAGACACGCACACGCAAACGCACACAGACACGCATCCTTTTCACTCGTTGTCCTGTCCTTGGCACGTGCCTCAAGCAAGAACAAGTATGCATATATACACAGATATATACATACCTTAATATATATAAATATGTGTGTATGTGGGCCGAAAATAAAAGGCGCAAACAGAAGGGCAAGTAAATGTCGGTGGCAGCGGCAGCGACAGCTTCAGTTTTAATTGGATAATTATTCAACCACTTCAATCGAAGCTGAAATTAATGCGTTAAAATTGCAAAAATCGTGGCCAGCGATCCGATCTGGCCGACGCGAGCGAGGAGCTGCGGTTAATGAAATTGCAACAGCAATAATGACGAAATGCATTAAAATATCCACTCGAAGTGGATGCAGTTGCAGTTGCAACGCCAGCAGTTGCAAGTGCTGAGGCGTGCAAAATGCCATTCGTACATGGAAAGAGATAGAGAAAGACAGAGAGAAAGAGAGCGAGAGATGAGCGAAATGCTGAGCTCCATCAGCAATGGCAGGCACTTTACGCAGTGCGTTGGCTTTGTGTGCGGCAATTTCGTTTTAATGCGGCCGATAACGGTGGGGCCTTCAGTCCTTCAGTCCCATAGGGTCCGCTGTAGACCAAATTGTATGGACATGATTTCTAAATGGCCTTTTTTCCAAATTGCATGCAGCGGCAGCAGCAGCAGCCGCGGCATGCAACTTGTTGGCCTTTTCCAAGTGCAGTCCAAAAGGGTAACCGAAATGAACTGTCTGCGGGTGTGAGCTGTGGGGGAAGGGGACAGCAGGCTTAACTGCCTGAACATGTAACGAAAAGTCGATGAAATAGGAACAGAATGGAAGAGAGATACAGAGAGAGAGAGGGAATGATAGTCGATTGGCAGCGGGTTTTGGTCAAAAGGCAACGCAGTCGGATTAAAAAGCAATTGGCCAGGCTACAGAACGAGCTCATTCGACGGGGCAACGTCAACGTTTGATGGAACTGCGAGCGGTTGAAATTGGCGCTTCGAAACATTTCCCACTGACTGCTTAGTGCACAAGGGGCACAGGCAGCGGAGCCTAAGCGTGTATCCCGAAGATACAATTTAGATTCAGATCCCTGCGATTGCAGTTGGCAGAATAAAACTTGGTGAAAGAGAAGAAATTGCCATTCTACCCCAAAAAAATCACGAATAGATAAATTCAAGTTTTTTCAATAGAAACAAGTCAGCGTTATTAACTTTGGTAAATAAAATATCTAAAATATCATGAAGATTCACTTATTTACTTATAAGCAACTTACTAACTGTACATACAACCTTTGTTAAATAATGTAAAAATATAAATAAATATATTTAATACGGTGGAAATTGTGGAAACACGCAAAATAGCCATATACAAATTCAATTCATCCTGTACTTCTGTATTAAAGATCGATTCAGTTGTCCTATTAGAACCATAGATGATCTAAGCTTATAATGCAAAGAAACTTGTCTTTAATCTACGCGTAGCTCTCAATGTATCTCAAGGGTATAACGCACTCATAGCTGCACATGTATATTATTATGGTGATCTATGGGCACTCTTCTCTGAATCGGGTACCCAAAAAGGTTCGCTTCATACTTGTTCACTCCTCACTACATTACAAAGTTATTGCTTAACGCCAACAACTGCACGAGTTGAACTCACTCGCTGCCCGGTGACCCACAACCGACTGCAGTCGTGCTGGCAAGTGTCATTCTCACGAGAGCCATTGGAGCAGCTCCAGTCGTGCAGAGCGTCGACCAGGTCAATGCAGTTCACGGTAAAGAGGAGGAGCTGCCGGCTAATCGGACACGTCTAAATATACTAATAACAGTAATGATTTCGATGTGACACGATGTCAACGCAGCGGTGCATGAACTAAGCTCAGGCAAACAAACAGAGAGGCGGACATACCGACAGACTGATAGATGGACAGACAGGCAGACGAAGAGGCGGACAGATAGTCGGTTGGACAGGCATTGCCATGACAGCAGACGGCACAAGCGGCAGTTGTCGAGCGAGAGAAAACATTTTCCGTTGATTAGAATCAACATAAATAAAATTAATTGTTGCCGCTTCGTCTGCTCTTGTCCCCAGCCCCTGCCCCACTCGCCCAGGGGGTTGCATTCAATTTGATTATTAGCCCAGGGGCTGGAGTTCGAGCTTGGACCCAGTCAAGTGAACCGCAAGCCAAGTGCAGCCGCTGACGGGGTTGCTCGGCCTGCGCAGCGGTTGCCTGGCAGCCTGTTCCGCTCCAGCTGAAGAGAGTCCCTTGGGTGGCAGCTCCGAAACTCGAAATTTGCGTAATTATAATTTATTTACGCACTGCTCGCTGTCCGCCTGCTCGCCTCGCTGCATAAATTGAAGCTGTTTTTTAATTGCTCGACGACTGGCGAAATTTGTTGCCTCCATTGTGTGCCCGACGTGTCACTCAAATGGGGAATCGTCCGATTGCGCCCAATTGTTTCCTGAGTTATTGCACAGACTGTCGTTATGCCGTTATGTAGAGCAGTGCCGAGTGGTGGGGAAGGTGTTGTGGTGGGCTCGCGCTTTCGCATCGAAAAATGATCAGGAAATTAAACACTCCGGCTTCAGGCCGGGCGACATGTGCACTCTGCTCTGTGCACTGTGCCCCGCGTTTCGTGCCCTGTACCCACTCATCAGCATGTGGTCGCCATAATAAGTATGCAAAATCTCTGCCAGCTGCAGCTGCCCCTCCACCACTCGCATTCGGGTGTCGAAAGCCATAAATTACACAAAACTGACCAATAGCCCGAAACTGGAAACTGGAAACTGAAAACTGGCCACCGAATGGGGCGCTGCAGACTGGCAGATTGGGCAGCTGTGTGCGAGAACAGAAGACGAAGCGCCCAGCTGGGGCTCTGGCCAGCTTATAATATGCAAAATATGCAGGAAGGCACAGTTGCCGCTGGCAGGCGTTGTCAAAAGTCCGAGAGCACAGGCGGCCGACGGGTGACGGAGATGGGGGAGGGAGTAATTAAGCATGCTGGGGTGCCGGTCAAGTGGGCTCCAGAGGTGTGCCGTGACAATTGCTATGCATTAGTATAAGTATTTGCATTGAGAACTCGCAACAAATCAAAGTGCACACACACAACAACCTGTCTGTGATCGATAAATTGTGCTGCATACTTTCGGGCGCTTGTTCGAATGCCAAAGAGAACGTTGCAGCTGTAGCTCATGCTACCAATTGAATTCAACCACAAAGCCATTGTCCTTGCCACTGTGCTGGCACCTCTCTACTGCCACTGCTGCCATTGACATTGTCCCCGAAATCAAGTCATCGACGTGGCGGAGCTCCATGAATGCATTGAAAGGTGCCGCACACAGACGCCACTCGCAAATTGCATAGAAGCTGATTGCTGATGGGAAGGTCCTTGTTGTTGTTTCTCTTGCTGCGGCTGCAGCTGCAACCAGTTGCACGAATTCGGGCAATTGTTTTTCCAGCTCTCTTCCCATAGCATGCAGCTGCCAGACGCTGGAGCAGGAGCTTCTGTAGCGCTTATTACGAGCACTCGAACGCTTGCAGATTCATGTGCTCGACTTGATGCCGGCAAAGCCGCTTAACCATGCAGTTGCTCCGGCTGCCATAATCGAATTGCTGTTTTTATAATTTTAATTGAAGCTCGGGCTCAGTTCAGTTCAGTTCGTTCGCTCGTTCTCACTCGTTCTCGCTCGTTTCTCTGAGAGACCGTACGAGACTTAATGCCGAAATGCGTTTTGGCAATTTCCTAAGCAAATATTGCTCAAAAGGATCACATACAAACACACACACACACACTCACTCACCCGCACATCTGCAGCTGCTTGCCCGGAAATTTTGAAAACCATTTTCAATAGACTGGCAGTGCAACTGCTGCGCCAGCTGCAGCTCTGTAATCTCGGTCAAACATGTTGTGTAATTAAAATGCCTTGCAGATATTTTACCCGAGCATTTGCCACAACTTAAGCTGCTTTTCAGCCTGCTTGCCATTTTGATTGTTCTCACTGCTAATCTCCCCCCTCTGCCCTTTACCTCTACTTCTTGCAGACGTCACGAATCTGGACTACGTCAAGGTGAACGCCGAGGCCGGCAAGAACGTGACCATTCCCTGTCCGGGCGTCACGGAGCACTCGCTGGTGGACACGCTCGTGTGGAAGACCGCCTCAACGACGATCGCACAGTTCGCCAATCGCATTCCGCTGCTGCACAGTCCCCGGGTAAGTACTGCTCTGCATGCTGCAAATCTGCAAAAAGAAACTGCAGCTCAGCTTCGTGTCATATTAGAATTCATTACCCATCCGCCCCGCTCGCCCACTTGGCCGGGCACTTTAGGGCCCCTCGAGTTGGCCCATTAAATATTTTCGCTGGTAGACAAAAAGGCGAAGCTGTTAAAATAATTGATAGCCGGTTGCCAGTTGCCAGTTGCCAGTTGCCGGCTGTTTGAACTTTGCCCACGCTCGAAAGTGCAGCAGAAGTCACACAAGAAGAGGAGCAGCTCGCGCACTAAGTGGCCATCAGTGGGGGAGTTTGGCGCGCAGGCCAATATATTTTTAATGTTTGATAGTTCAGCTAAAATAAAAACGAAAACGACGTTGCGCAAAAATGGCTCAAGTGCCTGCCAGAAGAAAGAAGGCAGGCAGCAGGCAGGCAGGCAGCAGGCAGGCAGGCAGGCAGGCAGCAGGCAGCAGGCAGGCAGGCAGGCAGGCAGGCAGGCAGGCAGGCAGCTTAAACGCACTCGTGGGGCCACTGCGAGGCGGGCTAACAAGATGATGAAGAATTTTTTCGCCGGAACAATGGAGCAAGACTGCGCCTCTACCTCGCTCTGCCTTGCAACGCAGCGTGTTAAATGGCAAACTGGGACACTGAGAGCTGCAGCCAAAGTTGGCGCCCGAATAAGCAGTGCTCGCTTATCTGCTCAGGCTTTGGCTGCAGCTCCAGCTCAAGCTCCAGCTTCAACTCCAGTTCCGACTCCGCTCATATTTCTTGAGCTCCGTTTGGGCCTCCGCCATTGCTCAATGTGCGACGGCTGCGTCCGTCGTGTGCTTTATGCTCGGCTATAATGTGTATTAAAAGTTTTTCAGGCCATCACAGACACACACACACACATACACACATATACACACGCACACTTACACACACACATGCTAAGCAGCTATTAAGTTTTGTTTTATGGCCGGGGCTTAGGATGATTCATAATGCTGTCGCACAACTTTAGCGCACTTTTCTTGCCTCTGTGTCCAGCCGGCAGTCCGATTAGACGCTGGCAATCGGGCTGCAATAACTTGTGGCATGTAATTAAGATTCACTCGCATGCAGGTTGCAATGTAAATTGAAAATTCGGTTAGGAAAAACTGGGGAGGGGGGGAAAGGGGCAACGGTTTGCGGCCGGCAGCTCTTGGTTATTGCTTAATAAGAAAATCCAATCGAGCAGCAATTTCAGGCCACAAGCTGCAACTAAATTGTGGGCAGGGCGCAGGTGGGCGGAGGCGGCATATACTGGCATACTGGACAATTGTGCTTGCAATTTTGTGGTAAATGCACTCACACAGGCACACACGCGTTCAGCCCGAAGGAGACTGCAGACTCGGACAGCTTTTGAAATGCGGACAGCTCGGACAAGTCGAGGAGCTTGCGCATATTAAATAATTTTAAATAATTTATCAAACTCGCAAACTTTTAATACGAATCTCAGACAAAGTCTGCTCGAAGTGCACAAGTGTTTAAAGCAATCCTTGACGGGCGGACGGGAGGCATATCAAATGGCATGCAAATCCGAAAGCCATTTACGGCCAGCCTCCATTTGCAGGCTCAATTATGAGTAGAAAAGATTGTTGGCAGCAGCTGCAGCAGCAGCAGCAACAACAGCAACTAGTGCAACAGCAATGGCAGCAACAACAGCTACAACAAGGACAGGCAAACGAATTTGGCATTTGCATTGGAAACTTTTCGGATACGGCAACAAATTGTCGCCAGAGTCAAATGTCGGCCTGATATATCGGGCCATTTTAAGTGCTGACCATGCGAGCAACCACTCAAGGTGATGCTGGGCTAAGGGGAGCTCGGGTGCCGAGGCATGCTCATGGCAGCAAACTTACTCCTGCTAACTTATTTGTCTTTTGTATTAAAAAGTTTGCGGAGCCTAAAGTAGAAACTCGTGTTGTCCACATTGTTGTCAGCCACTGTCAACGTGTGCTTCTCTCTCTCTCTCTCTCTCTCTTTCTCTTCGGAACAGAGAGTCCATTTGTTTCCCTCTCATTGTCCCCGGTCGGTCTCTAGTTCTGCCCCAGTTTGACTGCACTTGTTTTGCACACGTTGTAGCCAATTTGTTTGTTATGCTAACTGATGGTAGCCCCAAATAGATTAGACACAGCCCCAGACACAGGCCTGGGTGCAGCAGCAGTAATAATTACACTGACCTCAAATCACATTTCTCTCTCTCTCTCTCTCTCTCTCTCTCTCTTGGCAGATCCAACTGCTGTCGGATAACTTCGGACTGCAGTTCTCGCCGGCACTGGCCAGCGACACGACGGAGTACATCTGCCTGGTCAACGATCGCCACATTCCCGAGGCCATTGTGGATCTGCTGGTGCAGGGTGAGTGCGGGGATCGGGATCACAATCGGCATCGGGTTTCAACTTTAATTTGCATTACCCGAGATTGCATTTCATGCGGCAAATATCGAGTTTGCCGTATCCTCATTATCATCATTATTTTCATTTTTTCGCTTATGCGTTTCGCTTCTCGCGTGGTTTTTCCCTCATTTAATGAAATGAATGAAACATTATTGATTTATCCGGTTTCCTTCCACTTTGCTGATTTCATTTTCAGATATACCCAGCAAGCACACACACATCCGCTTGCCACACACACACACACACACACACACACACACACACAGTTTTTGTTTTTTTGTTTCGTTTCTTGTTGTTTTTGTTTTCATTTTCTCCATTTTTCGCATTCCCTTTTCTTGTCATGATTTCCATTTGCATTTCACTGATATCTCTGGCAGTTCGCTCATGTGTTTTTCTCCCATGCTCTCCCTCTCCTTTCTCATGTCGCTTTCTCTCTGTCTCCCTATCTACTTTCAGATGTGCCCGATCCACCGGAGCGTCCTTTGTTAATAAGTTTCACGTCACGCTCGGTGAACTTATCCTGGGCCCATTCCCAGCATCCGCGCAACGCACCCGTGACTCATTTCATTATTGAAACTCGGTAAGTGTCGAGTGCAGCCCACGGACTTAATGCAATTCACCTGGGCATGAGTGTGTGAGTGTGAGTCTCTGTATGAGTGTGCGGCACGGGTATGATGATGCACTCGCGAATTGTTCTCAAGGACCGCACACCGATGCACAATACTGCTGATAATATTAGTACAGCCAAATCTGCTCAGTCGAAGGTCTCGCTGCAATTGCTTGAGCCCTTGCCTCAATCAATTCGGACTGTATTGTAGTCCTGCCACGCCCAAAACGCCCACAAGCGCGCACTGTGCGCCTTAATTAATATGTGAATTGACAAGGGGGCGGTGCATGGGTATACCCTCTTCACTTGTGCTCCATTTAAATAGAAAAGAAAACAGCGCACAGTGCAGTCCGTTTAACACACGCACACACACACACACACACACGCGCGCATGCAGACAGAGAGGCGTTCGAGGCTGCGGCTATTTTCCGAATAACTTGAACTCAATGCGCAGCATGAAATAAAAACGATTGCCGCCAGCGCAATACAAAGGCCGGCGGTGGCAAGAATGCAAAAGAACTGGAAAGCGAAACTTTTTCAATAAATTCCCATCAACAGCAGCAGCAGTTGCAGTTGTAGCGGGGGAGGGCAGCGGAAGCGGGCGCGGGGCGTGGCGTGGCGAACGACGCGGCGTGCTGTCGTGCGACCTGCAGAAGACACCGGCAACGTCGACGGCGACGGCAATCGATGACAGGCGAGTGGAAAGCAAAGCCTGTGGTGCATTTATGCAAAATAAGAAATAACCATACACACTCACACACACACACACAGACACAGACTCAGAGACGGACTCATACACTCGCACATACAGAGGCAGAGCGACACGCGCGAGTGCCTGGCCGGGCAAATATATGTAGCATACTTTTTTGGGCGCGCGCCCAATGCACAAAATGAAGCCCTGCTGGCGAGGTCTGCCTGCATTTTATGTAAATTCCCATCGATGTGAAGTGATGTGAAGTGGGTGAAGTGGGCCAGCAGCAGCGAGGGAAGGGTATGGAAGGGAGATGCACCCCCATAGCAGTTGCTATAGCGAGGGCAGTCCTTGTTGTTGTTGTTGCTGCTGTTGCTGTTTCTGTTGCTGTTGCTGGCACACGGCACGCCTCTTATTTACATTTTCGCTTGATTCGGTTTATTTGCGCATATGCATACCACACTATACGCGGCGAACACACGCACGCGTTCACCCGTACTTGTGTGTGTGTGTGTGTGTGTGTGCGTATGTGTCTTCTGTGTGTCTGTTTGAGTGTCTTTGGCTGCGCCTGTAAATTGAAAGACGATGACAACGAGACAGGTTTCAGCAGAAATCTCGCTGAATGACAGCGAATGCAATTGAAATAACTTTGGGAAGCGTACAAAGGTCGAACACATTTATCCGAGTGCATAAGCTAAGTACACACACGTCAATGTGGGAGAAAGCCCCATATTTTAATGTAAATTCAACCTTGAATGGATCCGTCGAAAAAAATAATTTCTCATCTTAACATTTTTCGTAAAAATCAAAGTTAATATTAATATTATTAAACAAATCATTTGGCATTAAAAGTTTGTGTACTCATACACACGTACAAATTCCTACACAAACGCACGCACACACACACGCATTTATTGATGAATTGTGTTTGCTTTTGGCTTTCGTATTTGCCCAAGCCCAAAAGCAAATAAATTCAATCATAATTTGAAGTGCGCCTCGTTGATTTATGCGCTGTTAAAAAATCAGCAACATTTCAACATGCGTTTATTTATTAATACTAATACTAATTAATTAAACGCAGCACTCAGCCACGAGCCAACATTTAATTGAATTGCAGTTCCAGTGCGAATCGATGGGCCAAATGAAGCGTTTCCTTGTTTGTTTTTGCTTATTACACAGACTTTGCTCCATCGGCAACAGTTCATTGAGTCACAATAGACTAAACAACTGTCGATTGTAAGCGCATTAGATAACGTTATGGACTGTAGTTTCCTATTGACACTATACTCCCGATTCACACGCACATATAATTTGTATACACACACGGATATAGTATACTATATATGTATATATATTATATACGCTTTATGCGGTAGTTGCTCAACCACAAATAAATTTGCCTCTTTAAACAACTCGTGCATGAACTTTGTCCCAGCTATGCAAATCACACACACACACACACACACCACAAACACAAGTGCACACACAGACTCACTAATACAAGCGCACGCATAAGCCATATGCTAAAATCGGCAGCAATTTTTAAGCGGCTTACAAAAAATGTTCTGTGTATTTTATACCGATTTAAGCACACACACACACACACACACACACGCGGGCACACACAAATACAAAGGCAAGAGGCATGTTAAGTGGGCGTCGTTGCTGGCGGGGGCGGCCACAAATTTATTTGCCATTGCGGTTACTTTTCAGTTTTTTGTTGCTTTTGTTGCTGCTGTTGTTGTTGCTGTCGCAGCGTGCTGTTTTTAGGCGCACACAACATTTTTCAGAAGTTTTTTGTGCCCATTTTTCATGAAGTCGCCAAGACCCGTTTTTTTCCTCAGCGCATGTACGCATGCTGCATGCCCCTTGCCACACCCTCCCTAGCTCTCTTGCCCCGCTCTGGGCCATGCCAGAAACAGCTTGTTTTCATTTTACAAAATGCGCATTGACAATACAGTCACATGTGGTACACCCACGCACCCACACACAGACAAAGTCAAGCTGGCCGCTCGCATTTATTAATTTTAATGCTTTTTCAACTTGCGAAAATGCTTAACGTGTTTTTTTTAAATAATTCAACTTATATTTTATTAAATTTTTTACATTTTCTGCTGACAGTCGAATGCTTTGTTTCTGCAGCTCTTAGCGATGTGTCTCATGTTTAATGCAATTTTAATCACACATAAAAGCAGCCCCTGCCCCGCCGACCCCGCCGCTCTTTGCTCTGCTCTGCCGTTGTGCATAAGCCCAAATAACATAATGTGTACATTTTGCAGGCACACACACACACACACACGCACAACGTGCTGAAATGTTTGCATGGCAAAAAAGGCTTCTAAATTCTGGAAAATTTGGAAATTTAAACAGAATTTACTGCACTTTGGAATTGCTCATGAAAAACGCTCATTGAGCGACGGCCTCTGTTTCAAATTTATGAGTGTGCGTGTGCGTGTGTGTGCGGGTGCGTTTGCGTTTGCGGCTGTGTGTACCAAAATTCCCATAAATATTTTAAAGCCTAAGCAAACAGATATGTGTATGATATGTGTGTGTGTGCATGATATGTGTGTATATTTGTGTATTTTGCGACCCTCGTCGGCATCATTTATGCATTTTCATAATGCATTTTTGGTCTCATTTCTCAGTGCGAACAAAGAACGGTATTTTCAGGTGTTAATTGAAGGCTATAAAGATATATCAATTTATCGAACAATAGTTTAGGTAAAATGTTTATAGAATTTGAATATCGTTTTTTATACACTACACTGCTTTCGCGATTGAAAGAAGAAGAACAGCTCGGTAGATGTGCTCACGATTGAAAGAGAAAGAGCCTCTCGAGATGCTTTAACCGACGATAGAAAGGAATAAAACAGCGCTCTCACAGCTTCTGAAGATGCACTCACGATCGAAAGACTTTAAATAAAGCCGTCATTCAAGCATTTTCTTCAGTTGACTTAAAAATGTAGTGCAGTGCAGACGTGTGCTGATCAGGAATATATATATTTTCCATGGTCTACCATGCCTCTTTCTGCCTGGTACATACATATTCACAAAGTTAAATACCATTTTTACACATTTTCATATCATACGCAGATCATAATTTAATAAAATATAACAATATGCAGATTTAATCAACATTTTTATATCATAGATACAGTTTCATAATTAACTGCTGTACTGCTCACTAATCATAAAATATTTTTAATGATTGCAGTCAGGCCAAACATTTAATACTAGAATATAATATAATACTTATATAAATGTCCGTGTACTAATTGATCTAAATATCTGTATCTTCCTTCTGCCACCTTCTACAGCGAGGGCGAGGACGGCATTTGGGATCAGCTGGCCCGCATCTACACGCGCACGAATGCAACGTCATATCAGGTTACCGGTCTGACGCCCTTCACCGTCTACAGCTTCCGCCTGCTGGCCGTGAACAAGCTGGGCATCAGTCCGCCCTCCAAGGAGTCCTACTACATCGTGACGCTGCGCGAAGGTGAGTGAGAGGAAGAGTGTGCATGTATGTGTGTGTGTGTGTGCGCGTGGCACGTGTAGTTTGCCCTGTACACTTACTTATTTTACGACAGTGACTCACATTAATTGTCCGACAGCAGGCTGACATGACACTTTTTACAATCGCATTAAATTTTCATTTGAATTTTATGCCAGCTCCATCTCCGAGCTGTGTCGCGTTGCCTTTTTAAGTGGCAGCCCCTCATCCCCCCCAGTCTGTGCATATGGCCTCATAAAGTCCTGGCTTAAAGCCCCATATGCGTTTAATTATTTTTACGTGTGTGCCTCATCCGGGCATAACGCGGCGCAAACTACAACTTAACGGGCTGTTTACGATCCGGACGATCGGCCAGTTTAAGCTCGGACGCAAATTAACAAACCGCAAATTGATAAATATTGACGGTAACTAAACTGTGAATGTGTGTGCGTGTGCGCCAACCACAAACTCACACTCGATGCAACTCTATGTGCATGTGCGTGTGTGTGCGTTTGTGTGTGTTGACACTCCACCTGCTGCCAGGGACAATGATTAATCGCCGCCTACTTCCGGCCAGAACTGACCCCGAAAAGTCGGCGAAGCTTTTCGTAGGCTTGAGTTGCACACTGCACATTAATCACCGTACTATAGGGCGTGACCACGCCCACTCTTTAGCGACACGCTATTAGCAACGCATTTGTCTTGCGCCTGGCGTGAAATTCCATTCCATTTGTGCCACAGACTCTCGGAATGCGAGCCGAGCATCAGCTCCAGCTCCTGCTTCCGCAGCCACGCCCATTTCCTCTGGTGCTGCAACACATGCGGTTGCAAATTAGTCAATAGTCTGCGGCGCGAAGCTCATTAGAGCTGTCCGGGCCCGCCATAACTGCGTCCTCTGCCAATTTGTATAAATTTCGCCCGTCGCATGCATAAATTAGGCCGACTTCAGGCAGGATTCTCAGTTTGCGCTTGATTCGGCATCAAAGTCGAGGGGAAATATCTTTTAATTTATTTAGCGCAAGTCTAGTCTTGTCAGGCTTGCCAGGGTTGCCAGGTGACAAGCTGCCAGGCCCATGCAGCTTACCTGGCCGCCAGCCCATCGGAAGCTGAGACACACGCACCATTTAACTTGATGCGACAGAACCGGGAGGGGGGGGAGTCAATTCTCTTGGCCGGCTGAGAGTCGAGGGGAGTTCGGCGAAGGACAGGGTCGAACTTATGTTGCGTGACAGTGACAACTTGACAATGCCACAGACAACGCCGCGACGCGGCGACGCGACGGCGCTGCAGCGGACCTGAACCCAAGCGAACCGAACTTAACGAAACGAAAAGTGTAACTTTTTGTGCGGCATTTTTAATTTGCAATTTTTGAGTTTCCGCCAACTTTTTGGCAGTCAAAGTTTCTGGCTGCCTCCTGCCCATCAAACCTCTGCTGATACTTGTGCTTTCTGTGTCTTCTCTTGCAGCGCCCACGGGCAAACCGATACCGACGACGGCGCACAACACGTCCTCCACCTCGGTGTACATCTCGTGGAAGCCCCCCTCCCCGGATACCATACTGGGCGAGTTTCTCGGCTATCGCATTACATATCGGCCACGCGATCGCAGTCCGAACGATACCAAGGAAATCTATATACGTGACAACACGGTCGAGGTGAGAGAGTGCGCGTTAAAGAGAAAGAGCGAAAGAGAAACCCCCTAACAATTTCCCCGACTCGTAATTGAATTTCCACAATTTCTGACACTCGAGCATATTGGCAACGCCAGCAGGCGCCGCAAATCGTGCAGCCTATTGATTTTCATTAAGGCTCACATGCCTGTCTGCCTGTCTGCCTGTCTACCTTATGCCATATCTATACCATCCCAAAGCAGAACCACGCCATCCCACTCCGACTTCCATCTGCCAGGCTGCCTGCGAATTGGACTTGAAGTATGCTAAGATATTCCTCATTTTCCTTATTCCTTTCCCGTTGTCATTCGAGGGCCTTAAGCCGCGTCGGTGGCGCGTCGCGACGTATTAAAAAGTAATTTACACCTGCTGCCAAAAGGTGTTTTTCTCACAGCCACGCCCAGGCATCAGGCACAGTTTCAACACACATGAGCCCGGACAGGGGCGGACATGGCAAGACAGATATTGTCGGCTCAAGCTGTCAGGCAGTGCCACTGCCAAGGGGCTCATTTACCATATCTTGTAGTGGTCGCTATCGCTGGCAATTTGTTAACGATTAGTCGGCAGCGTGGCTTATATCTGGCCAATTTATGTGAAGGCTCCACTGTGTGTGTGTGTGTGTGTGTGTGTGGAAGGTGTGTGGAATTGCTATCTCTCGAATGCCACCACACGCGATGGGAGGGCCACCGCATCCATTCCCCACCACCATGCGGGTTACCGACTCAGGCACGTGCTGAGGTACATGCCACCTGGGAATATCTGGTGGTATGCCTGCCAGGTCGAAAGCAATGGCAACACCTAATGGTCGAGGGAATTGGAAATTCGCCGGACCACTTGAAAAAACTATTTAGTTTTCCCTCTGATATTCAAAGTGCTCCGAAACCTATTTGAAATGCAGACCCTCGAGTGTGGTCGGTCAAAGGCATTGGCTAATGAGCTGACAAGGTACAAAAACACAGATTTTACAATTTTTTGCTGAGCTGAATACATGATAAACAACGAATTTTTAGAAGTGGATAAGAAAGTAAATGCCAGATTTAAGTTAAAGAAATCTGAGGTGAATATGTGCTCAATCAGTTGATTTCTAATAGAGTTATGGAAGTCGATAGTTGATTCTGCTGAGAAATGTCTCAATCCCTATTGCAAATGTTTGCTATCCTTATTAGATATTCGCTGTTTGCTATACTTATTAGATATTCGCTGCAACTATTCCTGAACATATAGTTTTGAGCTTAAAGCTTGCCTAGTTTCCACTAGAAGTGCATGGAACTACGCCCTTCCGCCGCTTTTCCATTTAAACCAATAATATGCAGCTCATGGAATTTTTCCATTTTTGGGAATTTCAGTATTTGCGATGCATGCATCGGGCTCGTGGGGGGTTGGCGGTAGAAGGGGGAAGGGGGGAGGGACTTAAAATATGCAAAAATTATTAGCGATAATGCTCACGTACGACACTCGCCGCGCAGTTGCCTAAAATGCCAAAAACTATGCGCAGAGGGTATCTGGGCGGAGGAGGAAGAGGCAAAGTAGGGTGCAGTGCTGTGCGGTGTGCAGCAGGAAGAGCAGAAGGGGGAGCAGGTTCCGCTGATAGGGACATGGCACGCTTTTGTGCTTGAGTGCATATTTTGCAGTTATCTAGACGCTGGCCCCGCTGGCAAAACAGAGCTGAGCTGCGCCAAGAGAGAGATGACAGAGCGAGAGACAGACACAGAAAGAGTGAGAGAGAGAGAGAGGGAAGGCAGGCAGGCAGAGACGAGCTGCAGCTTCCATTCTTTTTGCATGTCAGTTCCATGTTGAAATATTATCCTTGCAGGCAGAAACGTGCGACTTCATTTTTTAAGTCGTTCGCCTGCCACACTGCCAGCTCGGGGGCATGGCTTTCGGTATTCCCATATCACGCCCAGGCAGCGTAAGCTGTCAGCCTCCCAGCCCGAGCCCGAGCCCGAGCCCGACCCCGTCGACCCTGGGCCCACTTGGCCGGCAGCAGCAAGGGGCTGCTACATTGAGCTGTCACGTGTGAAAGAGCCGCGGGGCACGCGTATTCTGCAGCTGCGCTAAATTTGCCAATTTTCTAATTAAAATTTCTGCGCCGTAAAGCATAAATTTTGGCCACGCTTCACGCCGGCGAAACTCGGCACAAAAGCCGACAAACTAAAACTGCGCAACGCTAGAAAACTTTCTATGCGATTAGCGTGCGATGGCTCAAAGGATACGCGGGATACGCAGCATCCACACCCGGATCCGTATGCGGATAGAGCTAGCAATTTTGCTAGCTGACTCCGGTGTAGCGTTAACAGTTGCCATGTTGTTGCGTGTTAATTTCACGCGAACATTGTGCCTCGTACAGTGCCGACGAAAGCGTGCGACCGGCACAACTTTCATCGCTTGGAATCTGCGCTAATTACCAGATTTATATGGCAGCATATCGGAACGTGGAGTTGGCCATAGTTTGTCATACTTTTGGCTCGCTGCGAGCGGACTCAATTACATTATATCAATTAACTGTGCTCCGTGCTGCTATGGCCAACTTTGGGGTGACCATAAAAGCGGCAGCAGTTGTAAATTTGCGAGCTCATTTGGTCGCCACTCGCCGGCGACTATATAAAGCGAAATGAAATTATATGATGGCATTAGCGTCGCCGGAGCAACTAAAACCCTACCAGCCTACCAGCCCAAAACACTCAGCAAACGCACACACACGGAAGATACATGCGTGTGTGTGTGAGTGTGCCTTGTAGCTTGTTAAATCAAAGCAAGCGGCAGGCGGCAGGCGGCAGTTGGCAGTTGGCAGCGCTCGGCGCCCAACAGGCACTTAAGCTTTTGGCATGGCAGTCAATCCGTTTCTAAGCACGGGCTTTCTAGCCGTTCCGACCGCTTTGCGGTCAGCCAAGGCGACCGACAAAGCAACAGCAACAACAACAACAAGCAAGCAAGCAAGCAGGCGGATGGGCGTACAGTCGAGCAGGCAAGGCGGACAGCTGGGTGGGCGGGGCAGGCAGTTGAAAACGAATCTCTAATGTATGCAACATAAATTGTGCTTGTTGTAGCATTTTTGGCTTACCCACAGTCCGTAGAAGCGTATGTGTGTGTGCACGTGTGTGTGTCTCTCTCTCTGTGTGTGTGTGTGTGTGGGCAGGGTCAAAGCCAGCGGCTTGTTTTATGGTTTCGCACTGCTTTTGACCTTTCGTTAAATTTTAATAAGCTCTTCCCCACAGCCGGTAGAAACGAAGCGTTGCGACTGCATCTTCAATGATTGCTTTTGCACCAGTCCACACACACACACACACACACATACTCCCATGCATATGTGTATGTATCTGAATCTACATATGTAGATGTGTTGGTCCACGCGCACAATTAACGAGGCCCCGCATGCCGTTCGTGCAACCCAATTTCCTCTTGCAACGCCTTCAGCCGCCGCAGCAAATACATATTTAACTGCAGCCAATTTTCCTCAGCTTCGCCTGCTTCTTATGCTTCTTCTTCTTCTTCTTCTTCGCGCAATTTCCGGGACAGAAGAGCGAACTCGTAAGAGTTCTGCATTTAAGTTTTTTCACCCATTCCGCTCTGCGAAAACCTATCGAAATTTTTCTTTATTAAATGAAACGCAATATTCAGAAATCTCCTTCTGCTTTTCAGAGCCACGAGATACAAAACCTGCAGACATACACGCAGTACAAAGTCACCGTTCAGGTGTTCAACCCGGAAGGCCTGGGACCGGAGACGACCATACTGGTGATGACCGATGAAGGAGGTAAGTGCTTGATCCCCCAGCCTCGAGCTCTGCGTAAAAAACCAATCGTAAAGAGCTGCAAAAACTGCTGTAAAACATGGCAAAACATCAGCTTAAAGTTGATAACTGTTTTTGCTGCCATTACCCCCAGGTGAAAGGGATTGATTGTTAACATGTGCATGTATGTGAGTCGGGTAGAGCTATAAAGCTGTGATTATCTATGTTTCATGTGTGTCAATGCTCAATTTCACGCTAGTTATCGCTGCGACTGTAGTCAAAGATCTTAAATCTGTCTTAGCTCACAATTGACATAAAAAAACATTTATTGATTCGTTAAAGCAATAAATAAAAATCAGATCATAAATAAATTTAATTTTAGCTAAAGCAGTGATAATGGAAAAATGTAATATATTAAATATTATAAATATTCAATGGAACTGCTCGTGAGCGATAAGATACATGATACTCCAAAGCAGTGATAATGGAAAAATTCAATATATTATTTATTCTAAGGCAGCAATACTGCAGTGAAAATGATGCTGCCTAGAAGGCATACAGATCTGGATAAGTAGAACAAAAGAGAGAGAGAGAGAGAGAAGAAAATAGAAAATCCTTCTCTGTAACAATGAGGATGCTCATGATAGGAGAGGTAAATATAGAAAGCTAAATACATAACCATTCTATATGTGCATATCCAACTCTACTAAAGGCTTCAAAACTTCTCTAAGAGAATGCTGCAGCTTGAGAGCTCAATAGACAAACCTAGATCAAAAAAGAGACAGAGCGAGAGAGCAGTAGAGTGAGAGATAAAATAAATAATATGCATATCTAAATTTAAGCCACTGAAACAGACACAACTTCACTACGAGTACCATAGTACATCAGAACTTTGTAGTGTCTGATTATTGTGCGGAAGTCTGGAAAACGCATGAGCTGCTCTTGCGATATTCGATTTATCTACTTTGCATTTGTGGGCAAGGGACGACAGACGGTAGACATGGCAGACATGGCAGACATGCCTTTGCAACAAGTCTGAGATGCAGTTGCAACTATTTCGCACATATGCGAAGTGCAGAATGCAAAATGCGACTGCTTATTGAAATGCCAAGTGACCAGAAAGCGACCGATACATTCTGCTCGAGTACTGCTCAATGCCCCGCCACCAACAACAACAACTAAAGCAACAAAATACATTTTGCCTGCTCTGCAGTTTCTTTTCTCATTCACAATTCTCAATTTCTCAATTGAAAGGTGAGCGGAGCGAGGGGTTGGGGGGCTCAATGCTTGACTCAGTCGACCGCAAAATGTCTGTGCCCTGCAATGAAGCAAACAAATAAAAGTTGAGTTAGACCAACAGAAGCGAAAAGCGAGAAACGAAATATGCTACAATTTCTCATATTTCTTGCAGCTCCACAAGCAACACATGTGTGTGTGTGTGTGTGTGTGTGTGCGTGTGTGTGGAATATAAATAAAAATTGCTTACTGCAACTTTTGCCATATGCTCGCCTGTTGTGGCCGGGCAAATCGGGGCAAAAACCGTTCAGGCATAGCCTTTATGCGCCACGTCGCCAGCTCCATTTCCATTTCCACGGGAAATTCGGGGATTCAGCTTTGCTGCCGGCATCGTCATCGCGATCTAACATAGAGCGGAAGCTCTGTCCGTTACAGTCTGACGACGCAGACGCCGCCATTAACAGGAAGCCCGCAGACTGCTGACGCCGGAGCAGGGCGGACCAGGGGCGTGGCAAGTAAATAATAACCAGCGTGTAATTGCCTGCGGCTTTGTCTTGCCAGAGCTTGGCTTTAATGCGCGAAAGTCGCCGCTAAGCTGCACCCACTTGCAACTCTTTGAAGAAAGTTGATGTTGAAGTTGAAGTTGAAGCTGAAGCTGAAGCTGAAGCCGAGACTGAAGGTCTTAGCGCAAATTAACATATAATTCAGCGTGAAATCCGCTCGAGTTGAAGTTGCCAGCGAATGCAACTTTTAATGCTCTCGCCTAAGTTGATATAAGCAGTATTTGCTGCAGGCATCTGCCCGCCAGTTTAACTGATATATGTATGCATGTGCGAAGTTTGCCTACTCTTCTGTGATTTTCGTTAGCATCTGGCATAATGCTGTAATTTCATTTCATTTTTATTTTAGCAGCCACTGCCTTTCTCTCTCTGTCTCTCACAATTTCTATCCTGCTGCCAGGTGCAGACAGACGAGGCTTTCCAGGGGATTTGCAGCGGCTTAGCCGACAAGTTTAAACAGCTGCGTACGCTGACGGCGTTGGGGGCAGCAGCGAAGAATATGGGGAGGAGGTAGAGCTACCACTGAGATTGCCAACATGTTGGCTGTGCCTATGACAGACTTGATTAATTAGCAGTTATGCTGGCAGCAACTCAAATCGTGCGTAATGAATTTCATTTCGAATATTTTCAAAGGCCTCCCGCCTGCCAGCAGCGTCAACTCTCTCTCTCTCTCTCGCTCTTGCTGTGCAGTCTGCTGGCCGCGTCTCGACCGCCTGTGGTGGGCTTTATGAGACCCTAGGAAGCCCTGCAAGATTGGGTAGCTTAGCGCAGGCAAGTCCAGTCTTCCCGTTGGTTACACTCAGCCATAGAGACACGAGCTCGGCGATTGCTTAGACATTTTAAGGCTTCACATGTTTCTCCTTTTCTCTATATTCTTTCAGTTCCTATGCAGCCTGCTGTTCCTGGCCTGCACTTTGACTTGAGAAGCTCGACAGGCCTGTCTTTGATTAAAATTTTGCCACTTGCCTTTTGCCGCTCCTGTTGCTGTCTTTGCGTTTTAACTTTTGACATTGACCCGCCCTCGCCTCCGCCTGCAGCTCTAGCTCCAGCTCCAGCTCCAGTGCTGGCTGTGATTCTGACTCTCCGACTCCGACTACGGATCGGCTTTGGATCGCCTTGCACTTTAGCCGGCACGCACTTGAATTTCATTTGGACCTTTGGCATGTGCTTTGTGGCTGCTTCTTGTCCGCCCCTGCGTCCGTCCGCCAATCCGTCTGCCGTCCGCCTCCTGGCATGCAGCCGGCACAGTTGCTCCGGCCTGCCCCGAAACACTTATCCCCGAGCAAGACGGCGAGACAGCAATAATAGTCGTGTTCCTTGAGCCGGGATAACTTCGTTTCATTTTCATTTTCATTTCACTTGCGTAGTTTTATTTTCTGCCTGTCATACATTGTGGCACTTGATGTTCTCACAACTCGCCACACTGCCTCCACTCTGCGCTCTCCACTCCTTTGTTGCTCTTTGTTGCTCGTGCAACTTTTGACTTTAACGCGTCATGTTTCCAGAAGCGACAGTTACATTTTGTTTCAGACATGGCCTAAGGATTTCTGCTTTTACTACTCTCGTCTTATCTGCTAAGGGGGGGTGCGGAGAGAGAGCGACGTAGGTAGGTCACACGAAAGGCCAGACACAGGCCACAGAGGCAGCAGGTGACGCAAAGGCGACCAAATGCCTCGACTTTTAGTTCGACTCAACAACTTGCATAAGTATTCCGAGAACGATGAGGCTCGAGTTCTCGAGTTCTCGAGTTCTGTATGCGGATAATCTGACGAGATTCACAGCAATAGAACTTTGAAACTGATAATGGAGATAAGCCAAAGCAGACAAAGTATAGCCTAAATATTTGCAAAATTCAGTCGCATTTTTTTCAAGATATTTCATCTTGAAGATATGCAAGTTTTTTACTGCCTTGAAACGATAAAGTTTATGAGCAAATTGTACATTACTCAACAATGTTGAAGTACGCAACAAACTTGTCGTTGTGGCAGGCAGCAGATTTGATCTAAGACATTGCGATAGTTGCAGAAACTATCGCTAGCGAAGAACATCGTACATCGTTCTTTTGAAGTGTAGACGGAAAGTTCGCTCTCTCCACTATACTATAATCATATAAATATTGAACCAATATACTTTTGTGTTATCATATGCAGATCGAGGTCGATAGTGCCATATCTAATTTGCTCTAGTAACACAAATTCAATGTATATTTTTATCAATAACCAAAATATAAAATTTTTAGCTTTAGTATTTAAGCTGATTTTTCTTTATTAAATACTATAGCATATTCTGATCGAGGTCGCATCGACAGCGCTTGAATCTAATGCAAAATCAGCGCAGTCGATTTAACGGCTTCATTAAGCGCCTTGTTCGCTGCTCGGGCAGCTAAAGCGAAATTATCCACAGTCATTTATCAGAGCTGCCGTGCTTTGCTGTCAGCGCCCAACAAGGCGTGGCCGTTAACGCAGTGGCAGAGAGGTTAAGTTTAGTTGCTCAGCTACAGCAGCAGCAACTGCTCGAGTTTGCCCTGCGAGCGCTAAAGAAACGCATCAAATTGCGGCAACTCATTTCCAATGATGAACTAAGCAAATGGAAAGCGCGCAATGCAATGGCGAAATCCATTTGCACTACTGCGGCCTGTCAAAGGCTCGTGGGAAGGTCGCGTCAACCAGCCGCCCTAGCGAACCGTAGCCAACCATAGCCAACCGAGTCGAACCGAGCTGAGTTTCGCGGTTTGCGCAGCGCTTTGCCGTGGGACGAACTCGCGCGCACTCGAGTAAAACTTGCAGCAGCAAAATTAATTACCTTTGGCTACTTTCAACTAAGTTTTGCTAGGGTTGGGCAGCAGTGCAGGGGGAAGGGGGGCGCTGTTTGCATGCTCCACCGAAATGGTGGGTCGACATCCGTTGACTGCTTTTAAAGCGCCAAGCCGCAAAGAGAAAAAACCGCCGTGGAGCGCACAAGTTTTAGCTCGCAAACGGAAGTGACAAAAACAACAACGCGAAGAGCAGCATCAGCAGCAGCAACAACAACTACAACAACAGTAACGAGAGCAAGTCGAACAAGAAGGGGAACAAGCCGAGCGACGGCAGGCAGATAAAAAGATGGCTGCAGCTGAGGAAAAACAAGACTCTGACTTCGCCTCCTCCCCCTCGCCCTCGCCCTGCTGCTGCGCCTGCTCCTTCTCCGGATGAGATACAACGCGAAAAGTATGTTTTAATAAAAGCGGAAATGAAGCAGCGTTACCGTTATTTCCTGTTTGCGCAGAGTTTTGTTTGAAGCTGCCTCCAGAGAGAAAGGCAGAAGGAGAGGCACACAGAAAGATCTCTCAGCAGTCTGCGGATTTGGCAGGTGAAGGCAGCTGAGGCGACGGTGCTGGGGTGCAGCTGACCCGTTGCATTTCATTCCCAGCGCTATGATAAGCCGTAAACCACTAAGAAGAACTTGTCGACGACTGGAGAAACCAGAGAAAAACTCGCCTGCAAATAAGCGAAATTAAAGCGCGGCAAGCTTGACCACAGATGAGAAAGAAATGTCCCAGTCCAGAGAGCCCACGGCACTGGTTTCAGTTGTTTGCCATTTAAACACTATTTAAGCTATATACTTCGATTCCATGTAATACAAGTAGATACATGTTAGATATGTATATACAGGGTTGCCCATATTCGACGGACCCATCTGACGACACCATAACTTTTGACAGAGATGCCAGATCGCTTAATGACATACCGCGTTTGAAGCGTCAGTCCAAGCAGATTTTTACCATGGAACAATACACGCCACGCGAGCGCTCTGAAATAGTTGAAATTTACATTCAACAGAACAAGTCAATTGTGAAAACTCAACGTGCTTTTAAAAAATTAAAAAATGTGAAAAGTGCGCCTTCTAAGAACACCATTAAGCGTTTATACGAAAAATTTACGACTGGTGAGGCTCTTTCTAATCCTAAGAGGCCAAATAAAAGTCGACCAAGGCGATCGGACGAAAATGGTGTCGAAAAATGGTGATTTGGACTGGCCACCGCGTTCGCCCGATTTGACGCCGCCTGACTTCTTCTTGTGGGGATATTTGAAGTCAAAGGTTTACGTTAACAAGCCAAGGACCCTAGAAGAGCTCAAGGACAACATTCGTGAAGAAATAGCCGCTATTTCGGCCGAAATGTTGGCGAAAACGATGGAAAATGCTGCATGGGTCCATCGAATATGGGCAACCCTGTATGAGGTCTGTCCGAAAAGTATCCGAGCTGATTGGGAAATTTGTTTGTACTTTTCGGAAAGACCTCGTATAGTCGAGTATAAATTCTAAACGAAAGCTTTGCTGATATTTATACTGATATATGCACCTGTTATCATACCTATACGCCTTACCATATGAACTGCCAAATCCGTTCGTTATTAATTTAACGACTTTGTAAGGAGCTCAATGGAGCTCGTAGCTCGTACTAGGCGCTAATCCCAGTGTGAGTTAACAACTTATAGAATTGCAAATGGCATTGCACACATACCCACACACGTCTACACTTACACTCACACTCACTCACCTGAACGGCTTATCGCCTTGCACATACACAGCCAGGGCCATAATATTGCCAGATATATGTGGCAATATTATGGCCACATCAGCGCAGCGAAGCGCAGTGCAACAACTGTCACTGGCGTTGTTATTGTTGTCGGCAGTGCCACACCCACTAGCCCAATCGCTCGGCAATGTCTCGCATAGAGTAAGCTAATAAAACATTTGAAAGCAATCACAAGTTTTGCGCGCCAGTTCGATGGTTGTCGTTGCATGTCTGCGACTCAATGGAAAAACTCGACTTGAAACTGAAACTGAAGCGGGAGAAATGCAAAGCACGAGGTGCCCCTTGCTCCTAGCCACTAGCTGCCTCAATCCAGCCACCCAGAACCGCTGTGGCCGCAAAACCAAAATGCGGCGCATGCCAAAACGAAACGAAACGAAAAGGAAAAGGAAAAGAAATCGAAAAACGAAATGAAATGTTCGAAAAGTTGTTGAAAATGGCGTTGACAAATAATTTCATATCATGTCTGCGCGCTCCGAGAATGCGGCTGGCATTTGCCTGTGCTTAGATTTCGCTTCGTTTCGTCTTCTTTGCTGTTTTCGTTTTTCCTTTGATTTGCTTTCGCCTTTCGCATTTGCCGAGATCAGTTTCATTTGATTTCGTCCGTCGAGCCGAGAGTCGTGAGTGAATGCGGAGGCTCATCCACCTGTCTGTGCTCACTGTGCTCACAAAGACTCCATTGAACTTTTTGACAAATTCACCCGGAGGCTTAAACGCACACACACACACTCGCACACACGCACGCACACTCAATCACTTTATCGAAGACGGATTTTAAAGTCTTTAACTTGTCTCTTGACTTCTTGTGTTTCGCAGCGCAGCGCAGTAGGAGCAGCTAAAGTTCATAGTCAAAAGGATTGAAGTTTCGGGCGAATCTTTTGAGGCAACCTCAGCCCCTCGTCGTCGTGCCCGGTGTGTCTGTTATCATGCTGTCCTAACGCTCTGTTTGTACTCCACTCTCCTACTCTGCCTGCCTTGCCTTTTTTGTCGTGTTGGGCCTGCGGGTTTTTTGGCCATTTTGCCGTTTTTCGGCTTGGTAAAAGTGCAGAAAATTTGCGCAAGTTACGTGCTTGATTACGTTTTTGCAAAGTTTTCACTTGGCCTTTGACCCCCAAACTCCCCCCTCAATACTGGACAGACACCCATTGATGCTTTACACAAGTACCGATAAGGTGGTGTGTGTGTGTGTGTGTGATATGTCTGCTGGCGACATTGCCATGTTCCTTTGATTGTCTGTCTGTCTGTCTGTCTGTCTGTCTGTCTGGCTGGCTGTGGGACTGCCTGGCCCTAGGCTGGAGCCGATGAATGCTCTTGTATTTGCCGGCAGCTCTGGCGATTAGCATAATTGCGCAAACACCTGGCCGACCGCAAGCAGAACCTTTTAACAAATTGTGGCCGGCTGTAATCGGCTTAAACTAAACAAATCGAAGCAATTAAGTAACAAATAAAGCTTAATCGAATGCAAATGCGTGTGCGAATGGCAAGTTTGCATTATGATGACGAATGCGGATGCCTTGCTGCCAAGTGGCCAGTTCGATCGGCTAAACATATAGCTTTATATATATATATATGTGCATATATTAAGCATGTTATCCCTATGCCATTTGCAGCAGTTTAAACAGCAAATTCAATTGATTCTATGGCAAATTCAAGTCGAAGCCAGACACAACGTGACGTATGATAGATTTCCCTTTAAGAGAGAGAGAGAGAGCAGGACAGAGCAGTACAGAGCGGCAAAGGGGCTGGGGCATGTCTAATGCCCATGGACAGTCAGCATGTTGCAAGGACTGCATGACTCTTCGGGCTGTTGCGCATTTGTCTCCAGTTGCTGCTGCTGCTGTTGCTGCTGCTGTTGCTGTTGCTGCTGCAAGCTACACTCTGTAAAATTAGTTTTGCACTTTGTACATTGTCAGTGGCATTCTTTACACTTCTTGCTCTTGGTCACAGTTGCCCCCCACTCCCACTCCCACTCCCACTCCCACTCCCACTGCCAGTGCCACTCCCACTTGCCGTCTCTCTACCGCATTGTCGCACACTTCTGCTTGTTTGTCCGTCTATGTTCGGAGCCTTCGCCTAACTCGGTTAAGGTTCTCCCAACTGACTGCGGTGCAGGCATCGCCCCAAAGTAACCCTCTGTGTGTGTGTGTGTGTGTGTGTGCCACTCAACTTGAGCTTGTCATGTTGCACATGTGCATTTGTATGTACAATATTTGCGACTGAAGCGACTTTCATGTGGTTAGTTTGCCGGCCGTCAGACAAAACTCTGCACATTTAACGCTAAATGGGCGTGTCCTGCTCCCATTTCTAAGCATCCCCCCCTCTCTGCTCGCCATGGCCTTCTCATCTACCACATCGTTCTGGCCACTCGAAGCGTGGCCTTAGCAAATCAGCTTTGAAATTTATTTAAATGCCTAAAGCTCGTTATAAAACGAGCCCGGACAGGCGGAGATTTATGCAGGCCAGAGCCAAGTGCCAGTTGCCAGTTGCCAGTTGCCAGTTGCCAGTTGCCAGTTGCCAGTTGCCAGTTGCTCGTTGCCGGGGAAAGTTATGCAAGCTGCGCTGCAAAGCAGGCAAAACATTTCGGTCTAGGCCTAAGCCAGACAACGCTCCGTACTGATTGCCCATATGCTCGACACACACACACACACTCGCACACACACACACACACTCGCACACACAGTGCTGCTCATGCATGCATTCATTTTCATTTACAGCACTCGCTTGTCGACACACTTCGCACCAGCGCAGCTCTGCCTTGCCCTCTACCCCTCTCCACGCCATACTCCACGACGCACTTAGCCAAATTGCATTGCTTCGGCAATGTCTTCGCAGCGTCGTCGTCGTCGTCGGCGTCGGCGTCGGAGCAATCGCAAAGCGTTAAAACCGCATTTCCAGACCAACAAAACTCGAATTCCACTGTAGCAGCAGCCTTCTGTGCGTTTTTCAAATGTATATCCTGCAAATTGTATGCACAGACTCCCCTCTCGCCCTCTCTGTCCGTCTGTCCGTCTGTCTGTCTGTCTGTCTGTGTCCGCTCGGCTATATAAAATATTTTGTAAAACTGCATTTACACCACAAACACATTTGCATTTGAAATGTGCTGCTGCTGCTGCTGCTGCCTGCTGCCTGCTCTGCAGCTACAACTACATAGCAGCGTCTCGTTGACACGCCCACCAGTCGCCGGCACAGTGCAGTGAAAGCCCACAAATCGCGTTCCCTGCTTGCTTCTGCCTTTTTTCATTGCGCTAATTTCGCATTTTGCCCCACTGTGCCAACAGAGTTGTCTGGCGAGCGGTCTGCTTGCATTTGTTTAGTGCTGCTGGCATTTCTTTTGCAATATTTCGTTAAATGCCTCGAAGCATGAAAATCCTGTTTAGCAATATTCTCGACAGGCAGCGACAGAGAGACAGACGGACGGACTTGTGGCAAGGCACTAGGCGCAAGGCGTCAGAGTGACAGGGCGACACATGTGACCAAGAGGCAAGCGACACTTCGTTCATGCGGGCGACTATCACACACAATTGTATTTAGTATATATATATATATATATATATATATATGTATGTACATATATCTATATATCGATTACACAAACAATCGAACCTGTTGCTTTGTTCCTCGCACAAAAGCTGATCATGTCGCATGTGTGGCTGCTCCTCTTGTTGTTGCTCAAGTTGTTGCTGCTGCTGCTGTTATTGTTGTTGTTCTTGTTCTTGTTGTTGTCGCCGTCAAGATGCGTTAATTTAATTTAAGCATTTGTGGCATGCGGTTGCCGCGCGCCAACCCGATATCTCGCTTAGTGCCTGCCTGCCAGCTGCGTGGCATGAGGTCGGCAGCTGCAACCGCAACAGCAGCAACAACAAGAGCAGCGGCAACTCTATGACATGGTCGCCGTACCATGTCACAACTTGCCCCAGGAGCAGAGGACGGACGGACGCCTTTTGTTAGTCGTTGCTCCGGCCGGGCCGAAAATGGTGATGGCTTTTGAAACTTTTGTTTGCCCTCGAAAGTAGAATAAAACATGAAAAGCAGAGAAAAAACAGAATGCAAGTCACCACACCGAATTCATATTTTGTGCATTGTGTGGCAGTGGGCGTGGCCAGGGTGGCACTCTAACCAAAAAAAAAAAAAAAAAAAAAAAAAAAATGAAAGCGCTGAGAGTGCATGTGAGTTTACCATGAGAGAGATTAACCTTAATGAGACTAGATATATAATAATGGAAATCAAAGCAAATATACTCGTATTTATCGTAAAGGAATTTACTAAATTTAGAGACTGACAAAGCTTAAAAAAATCAAATAAGCTGCCAGCGAGAAATATAGGCAAAGAGACCCAGAGACAAGAAGACATAAAGACAGACCGGATCCCATAATCAGGCATATATACACATGTATATGTATTCAAAACTCAATTTATTTCACTTTAAAATCCTCTATAAATTTAGATCGATAGAATTTTGAACATTTTAATTAATCACGCGAAATATGCTAAATAGGAAAACACGAACACATTCATTTGCACCCCCCCAAGGCCGTGAGCTGGCTAAATGACCTATAATCATTCACAATTATCGAGAGCATTGAATGCCGCTACAATTCACAGTCAAAGCACGCTAATCCGCTATTTGTTCGCAAAAATAAATCTGCGTAAATTTTAGTTCATACATTTTTAAAATTATTTTTAATTTTCATTATTAATTTCATTTGATGATTCAGAAGTAACGTAATCGCCTTTTCAATGGCCATTAAGCGGGGATTAGCTCACCCCAGCGAAACGAAGAGCAAATAAACTGATTCTTTTCGGGCTTCTGCTGCATTTAACTGTCCCACTTCGCTGGCAGAGCACGGGCAGAGCCAACATATATGATATATGTATGCATAAATACATACACATATACATATGCATATATACATATGCGATATTTATGCATGTGCAAATTTTATACGCGACAGAGACGCCAGACATACGTAAACTTTAGCCTCTCCTCCGTGGTTTCCTGTTCGCGGTTTTTCTCCGGGTCGACCCAAGTTGCCAGGCGCGCATAAATTTTATTCAATTTCTGTCATTTCCCGAAAAGTATAAACACATCACTCGACGCTGACTGCGATGCCGGCGCTGGCGACGGTGACTGCGTGTATTTGACAGCCGGTCGCCGCAGTCGCCGCAGTCACTCCCCCGCAGCCGCTCCCCGCACCTGAGCGCTGTCCTGCATGCCAGAGTTGCGGTTTAGATCGGCGGGCCTCTGTTTTGCCAATTTGCGCAATTTAAACTGCGCTCAACTCAACGCAACTGAGCTCAGCGCCAAAGCGAATGCGAATATGAAGCGCACGCCTGAGTCGCGGCCAAAAGGCACGCGCGTTCCAAATATGATTTCCAAGCAGCTTTTTGCCGCTCGTTGCTGCTGCCGTTGCCGCTGCCGTTACTCTTTGCCCTGCTTCAGTTGACTTTTTGCAGCTTTGGCAGTTGAGCGGGCGGACGGAAAACATTTTGCGCTTAAAGAAACGCCAGGAAGCAGCAACGGATGTGGCACACGGCATGCAAGTAAAACAGGGCCAAGACCTATCAAAAATACACACACACACACACACACATAGAAAGGCAAACACGCACAGCGAACGAGAGGGAGGTACGTGTAAACCAGGCTAAGTAAATTCCCAAAACATTTTGCTCCTCGTTGCGCTTTTGTCGCATTAGCGTACGTGATAGCAGATAGCAAGCAGCAGTAGGCAGCCACAACAACAATAACAACAACAACAACAACAACAGACAACAACAGAGCAACCAGAAAAAGCCAAACAAATGCGTTGGCAATTGACTTGTGATTTCAGTGGGATGCGATAAGCTCTTGTATCTATTTGAAAAGTGAGTCAAATTTACAGCTCAAGCCCGAGCAACCTTGCCTGTATATATCTTTTGTGATATCTTGACGATGTTCGCCAGCATTCGTTTTATGATTTTAATCCGGCGTCGTGCAGCATAAACAAAGATTTGTTTTCAAATCGTATTGCTTCTTGCTTTTAATAAACTGAGAACAGACCCAGACTTAGCCGAGTTCCCAACCCCTAGACAAATCGTACCAAGTCGCAGCAGCTCATGTATGTTCTGTGTGTTGTCTGTGTGTTGTCTGTGTGTATTAAATACACAATATTTGTGCTTCAAGCTGGGCGGACTCTCAAAAGCAACAGCATCGTACTAAGCCTCTTAATAAGGAAAGAAAGCACATCGGGCTGGCATTGCTGTGTGCTCTGCTTAGCTTAGCATTGGCAAGGACTTTAAGCAGCTTAAAGACTAAATTAAGCAAGAGTTTCAGCCATTTCGAGTACGCTCACTCACACTTCAAGCACTTCAATATATTCATTTTAGTGTGCGCTGTGCTCCTATGGCAAATCAATGTAAATGGAATGCCCACATTACTCATACGCAGCGTTGTCTGGCAACCGCACTAAAAGCATGCAGCTAATGATCCTTCAATTGCTGCTTCATGTGTGAGCTGCAAAACGTTGAATGAACGAGCGTCATTGAATTGAATGACACCAGCGCTGACTGCTGCAAGGCGAGCGCAGCCCTTGGAGCGGGAGGAGCACGGGGCAGGAGCTAAGTAAGTGCTTGCAGAGGATTGTGGAGGAGCTCGCGCTGTCGACGTTGTTGATAATGATGCATGTTTCGAATCAATTTTGTTGTATTGTGCCAAAAATGTGTATGCCATCGAGTGTGGGGAAAGTGCAGCAGCAGCAGTAACAACAGCAACAACAAAAACAACAATATGGTAGTAGCAACTACAACTGCAACATCGACTGGCATTAGCAGGCAGCACGCTCAACCCGGGACTCCACCCACGCGCTCAGCTTTTATGTTGGCGCTCGTTGAATGATTTCCCGCAATTCTTTTTCACCAGCTCGTTCCGCTGCTTGTGCGCCACGCCCCCCGATTGCAGTGCTTGCATTACTTTCGCTATTTTATGTCGCAATACTTTGCAGCCATGTGGCGCGTGTGCCCAACTTCGCGCCAGGTTCCGTCTCCCCCACCAGCAAAAACGGTGGCAGCTTCTGCTCCTGCTGCAGCTTCCATTTTTCAGCATCCTCGTCGTCGTCTTTGTTTGCTTGAGAATTAGTGTTATTGGCTTAAGATACACACTCACACTCACACACACACACATGTACGCCCTCGTGTATCTCATTGTACAGTTTTCGTGTCTGCTTTGAAAAGCATGGTAAATAATTGTCTGCCCCGCCCACGCCCATTTCTCACTGACCCTTTCCTTGGTTTCATGTCATTTATCTTTTATTTTCTATTTTAATTGATGTAGTATTTCCTAGTTTTTCTCATATGAAATCGATAGGGCTGCGCAAAATACACACAGCTACAAGAAATGCGACTATGGAATTGGTTGCTATATAAATATATATGGTATATACATATATATATCATTTAATGATGTGCAGCGCAAATATCCCTGACATTTAATCAGTGCAGAAATACTCTCTATTGTTTATAATTGCAATTCATATTCTGATTGTAATTTGAATTTAGTTGAATATAAAATGCAATTTAATTAATTTGGCAGAGAAATTTCATTAAATTTCGCTATTGTCTTTTTAAAGAATTATGCATGGAATTTGCAGATTGTATAATGAAGTAAAAGATGTATTTTAATTTTAAAATGTGCCAAATATATTTCAAAAACCAAATTTTTACAAATTTCTTATTAAATCAACAAACTATCATCATAGGTCAATATGGTCAGCATAAAGATATCCATGCTTTTTCCGATCATATTCATAAAATTCCTTTATAAATTTATCATTCATTCGCTTCTCGTTTTGAGGTTTTTCTCTTCACCCAGTAAAATTGCAGGGAAAATCATTGACTCGAGCTCAAAGAAAGAAGCTGGAGACAGTGCTGATAACTTACGCTCTTTGGCCGCGATTTCGCGCAGAGCACAAGAAAAAAACTGTTACGACATTTTCATTTTAATCTTATTAAAATGTTACACGCTTTGTGCCGCTCTCATCCACCTCTACAGCACTACCTCCTCCACCGCGGGCCTTCGCCTGGATTCACTTTGATATTGAAATAAGTTTTTAAATTAATTTTTTGTTAGCCAAAGTTGGGCAAACTGAACTGAACTGAACTCAACTAGACGGGACTCTACTGGACTGGCCTGACCGTTCTGACTGCGACAAGGAAGAGGAAAAACGAAGGGCGGGGCTCTTCGCTGCCAAATGGGCGTGTGAATGGAGCAATTGTGTCGCATATTGATTGAATCGGCTCTACTCTAGTATATAAACAGGCATTGTCGGCTATTTGTTGCTGCAAAATTGAAAAACTTTCGCCCGGCCATTGACTGACAGAAAGTTGTGAGAAGGGAAAAACTTGTAATTAAAATATAAACGCTGACCCTTCAGCAGTTAAACACCCCCGCTTGCGCGCTCTGAGCATGTTTTAAGCCTCAGTCGAGCAGCGAGTGGGAAACGCGCGTGAAAATCGTTTATCCATTTCCCGGCATTTCACTCGACATTTCGCCCGGCAATTGTGTATTTATTTATGAGAGTGTGTGTAATGTGAGATTTGAATTGAGCTGTCCATCAGGCTGTCAGAGCGTACTTCACTCTCGCTGGCACCAGCAGGTGTCTTCTGGTTGCCACTCCCCTTCGCACTCTTCACGTGTTTCGTATGCATTTGTGTGCATAAATGTATGCAATCGACCCAAAGGGGTCGCCCGGGGGCCGCATCGCACTTGCACCACAGCCCGTCCACCCGCTGCAGTAACGAATAAATCACATAGAAAACATTCTGATTTTTCGCGCATGATATTTGTGCCTTCCGCTGAACAAAGCGAAAAAACACGAGAAAACAAACGCGAAAACTATGCGGCGATTTGTGGGTTTACGAGGTATCTAAACGGGAACGAGAAAAAGCAAATACCAAAATACGGAAGCACATAAAACAGATAAAAAATCCAGATGGCAATACAAAATAAAAACTGAAACCGAAACAGGAAAACAGAACCTCACGCGACCGCAGTGCGCATGATGAGCAATAAAAATGAGTATAAAAATGCGAAAACAATGAGCAGGAGAAGGCGATGGGGGCAGCAACGGACCTGCTGAGTTATTACTCGCGTTCTCTACTTTCTGGCACTGATTTGTTGTGCTTGTGTCTGTTCCATTGTGCTCATTCGATTGCAACTTTGGTAACAATGCAGTGATTTTTATGCTGCCATCAAATTTTTGTCGCGACGATTCATTGTTTCCCCAACGGGCAGCCAGACTATGATATACATAGTTGATTTATATACTATACTAAAGCAACACTTTAAGGGATATTTTTACGCTTTTTCATAATTTTTCAAAACTTTCTTCTCACACAAATCAGCTGCAACAAGGCATATGCCACTTGGCGGCAGTGTGAACAGTTGAATACCCGCGTTGGTTTGTGTCTCGACTAAGCCTAGAGCTCAGCTTATGCTTTCGCTGTACCTACTTTAGAAAGGCTTCGAAAACTGTTCTCAAATTGAAACTGAAAACAAAATGGCTTACACACACACCCGCACACCCGCACACACACACACATTTATCTCTTTCCACTCGCCGTTTTTATTTAATTTGCAACACTCTTCTCCATTTTGCAATGCGCTACATTTTTCAATTTACTTGTGACACATACTACCACAACACGAACACACACAGGCGCCCACACACATACACACACATGCACTGTGCTCGCCTCGACGTAATTTACACATTTTTCTGCCACATTAAGCGACGTTTTGCCTTACACAAGCAACCCGAGCCGGGGGCGGGTCGGACGAGCTGCTGGGCTTGCTTGGATTGGGTTGGGTTGGGTCAGGAGTGATATTCCCCAAAGTGCAATAAACATGCGCGCTGCTGTCACACACACAAACACACTGGCTCACTCTCACACACACACATACACACACATAGAGGGAGGGAAGCTGGTACCTATGTCATGGCACACTTAAATTTCAGCAAGACAGACGAGAAAAAAGTTTGCCGAATATAAATGCAGACTAAAGAAGAAATAAACTTCAAATAAGCGAGCACGCCATTTCCAAGATGGCTTACTGTCTGACACATGTGTGTGTACGTGTGGTGTGCTTGTGTCTGTCTGTGTGTGCCAGCCTTTGGCACTCAAGTGCAGAGCCTGATGCCGCTTAAAGCTCCTGCAAAACTGAATTCCCCACACATACAGCCACATACTTATGTGAGCATACACTATATCCGGTCATATATATATCCATATATACCATATATATATATATGTATCGAGGGCAGCGTCTTCTTGTTGCGCACAACCTTAAACACTCCCCGCTTAAGCGCTGCACAAATATTTATTGTGTCATTGATTTTGCCGCTAAGCCGCCAAGTCTTCTCGCTCCTGAACTTTCCCTGGCTCCTGCTGCCTGCTTATTTACTCAACGCATTGCTGTTACAGCTAGAAAAGTGTGTGCCTGTCTGGGTGTGTGTGTGTGGGTGTGTGTCTGTCTGTGTGTGGGGAACACAAATATTAAATTTCACATAGCTTGATAAAAAAGGGACACTTTGCTCGAAACTCGCCAGGGACGAGACGCGTCCCGAGCTGAAGCTGATTGAAATCGAAATTTTAGCCTCAAATGCGCTGCTCCTCTTTATTGTTTAAACTTTAAACATCGCATTTTTCTGAACAAAACGAAATAACTTTCCATCAAGTGCTCGCATTTCACAGCTTATTCGAAAAGTTGTCGCTAATCTGCAGGCAGAGAAAGAGGACGGAAAAGGAAGCTCAGCTCTAAATATACTTAACTGCCTTTCCAACCCATAAGGTGTTTATATATACCTACGTAATATGTAGGTATATAGCTGCCTAATCAGCTGGCCCTGTATTTTGCCCATACGAAAAATAAGAGCTTAAAATTTGTTTTATAAATTTGTGTGAATTAAATTATTTAGAATAGAATAAAATTTATGTATATAGTAAAATATTCCTAAAATCAGAAATATAATATTTAAAATTAAATAAATAAATAATAATAAATATTTGTACAGTCAGATATATTTTAGAATAGAATAAAAATTATATACATATATGGAAAAATATGCATATAGAACCGAGATCAATATTAATAAATAAATAAATAAATTATAATACATTTTTGTACAGTCAGATATTTAAACTAAATACGCTTAGTAGTAGTTTAGCCATCAAATCCGATCTTTCTGTGCCTACTCGAAATCCCACACAGTTCACGCACAATTGACTCAATCTGTTTAATTGTTCTTTAGCCCTAAATAATAGACTTCGAATTATGAATAAAGCAGGTTTATGCTCAAACAAAATTGTCATTGTTTTCTCTTTCTTTTTTCCAGGTAAGTCGCACAGTTAATTACACAGAATTTGATGACATGCGAGCTGCAACACGAAGTAGTTTTTAATTGAAATGAACTACACAATGTAACCGGAAAGTACACACAACACATACATACACGCACACTTATAAAGAAGAACATACAGTGTGGTGTGTAAATCCGACTAATCCGGAGTTGAGCGACCACATAAATCAACCGCAAATAACGCGAGTGCACAGGGAGTATATTATGCATATATGTATCTATACACATTTATCTGTGTATGTATAAAATTGTTCAATATAAAAATTGCCCTCGGCCTAATTGCCTAAACACACTGGCAAACACATAAGCACACACACACAGGCAATTTCTGTTGAATTCGCATCAATAATTCATAAAATTAAATAGCAGCAAATTAAAATTTCGCCGAGGTGCGAGAGCAAGCGAGCAGAACAATGCGCGAACATTGACTGACTGGTGGGGCGGGAATGTCGGAGGGGGCGTGGCAAACTGACTGACAAGCTAATGTCGCATCACTCATACGTCACATAAAAATCAGACACACGGAGCGAGCAACAGCATCTGCATAATGATAATAAATTAAAATATTAGCGCTTAATTAGAGTCAGCAGCAGGCTCAAACCTTTTATTTTTGTCTGTCGCAGGCGCAGGGCTTAAATCATCTGCCTGCAAAGGCAGCAACTGATTGAGCTTACTCGACTCCATCATATAGTCATATACAGCGCATATATAAATTATCATACAGCTTTCAGAGCGAAGACTTGTCTGCAGTCTGGAGTCGGCATCCGCTCAGCTATTTGCTCGGTTTCAGCTCATTTCTCTGCATTCCAATGACGATTGTCGACTGTCTGGCAGTCATGTTGTGCTCACACTGACTTATACACACACACACACACGCACACACGTGCAGACATAAATCAATCAAAGTGCACACAGCTTGCCGCTGCACAATCGACTAACGACTGGCGGCAATCGTCAATCGTCTATCGACTAATCACAATCAGCAGAGCGATGACATCAATTTCCGTTCTCAGTTCAGTTCGACTTCGGAATGAAATTTAATCTACCTGCGGATTTCAATGTGTGTGTGTGTGTGTGTGTGTGTGTGTGTGTGTGTGTGAGTCTTGGCAGCTGCAGTTTTTCAATCAACTGCGAGGCGAACTCAAAAGTGTTCTCCGCATTCCTTTTCAAGTGTTTACCGTTATTAATCTGATTACAGTTAAGCTGCCAAGTAGTTGCGCTGCCAAAGGGCAAACCGAGAGAGAGAGAGAGAGAGAGAGAGAGGAGGCCGAGGGAAAGAGAGCGCTGTCAAGCTGCTGCGTTTTAAGGATTCCTTCAACTTCCGCACACTTTATCCGAAACTTTTCAAGTGCCCATATATGTAATGACATATCAGTCGAGTGCGGCATGCGCGCTTGTGTCTGTATGTGTGTGTCTCTGTGTGTGTGTGTGTGTGCGAGTGCGCCTGCATGTCGTCGGGCGTCGTATGCCAATTGACAGCTCGACAAGTGAGCAACACGAGGATTCAACTCGTACGTCAAACTCGAACTCGAGCCAGCAAAAGAATATGCAAAGTAAAAGCGAGAAACAACTGAGAAAAACATTGGACTGCAGACGGAAAGCACAAAAAGCCAAAAATATTTGCTATAAAAACTTTTCAGCTGTGACAACTTCTGCTCAACTTTGTCTCTGCAACTGTGCGGCTGTCTGCGTGCGTGTGTGTGTGTGTCTCTGTGTTTCTGTCGCTTTCTTGGCAAAGATTTAATTAATCAATTATAACGATAGCAACTTTTCGGCCAGCAGGCTGAACATAAATCTAAATGTCAAGAATTGTTTAACAATTTAACAGCACACGCACACACACAAACACACACACACATACTAATGCAGCACGTGTGGAAATCAAAAAGTGTTGCATACTTTTCGGAGCGTGTCATTTGCATATTGATTCATTGTGCCGTGCCGGACATTTGCCGCTTGACGAGCCCGACAAGCCTGCAGGGCCGGCAGCATAAATAAAACAAATACACATGCATCTCAAATTATTTAAATACTACGCTTTTTCACTGGCATTTCCCATGAATAAGCCGAAATTAAACGAGCTGGCCTAAACGAGAGTTGTCTGTGCGCTTTATTGATTTATCGCTCGTTCGGTTTGCAAAACGACAATAACTGACCACCAAACGGACCAAAGCGACTCCCTGCTCTGCATTCTCTACTTTGCAATCTCCATTAGTTTGTCAAGCAGAGCTCGAATTCTATAAACAATTAATTCGAAAGCTGACAAGCCCCAAGGATGTGGCCAGCGGCTTCCATTTGCCAATGGCTGAGGCGGAGCTCACGGCAACCGCATAACTGCAATCCGGTGTGTGTCCAAGCCTGAGTGTGACTCGTCACTTCAAGCAAATGGAGATGAATGCGGCGTCTGTGCTGCTGGGCACAGTGCAATGTAGCAAATACATTGCCATATTTTATGCATGCTTTTACCACACACACACACACACATATGTGTGTGTGCACACCCGCACCAACACACACACACACACACTAGCTGGCATGCCCCCTGGAACTTCAATTCATCCATGGTGCACAATTTTTAACACTCATACGCCCCGTTGGCGTCCCCTTGCACTGCACTAGAACCAGAGATAGAAACACTTTACAATGCACACGGCTCTCGGCGCTCGACTCTCGGCGCTCTGCAGTATTTTGTCATATTTCTCATGTCGCTGTTGTTGTTGTTATTGTTGTTGTTGCTGTTGTTGTTTGCTGTTGCATGTATGTCTACCATTGACGTTGCTGTTGCTGTTGCTGTTGCTGCCTTTTAAGGTTCATCAAAGCTTCAACATTGTTTGGTCACAGTTGTTGGCTACGCTGCCAATCCACAGTCAGCCCCCCGCATCCATTCCCCTCTGCCCTCTGCCGTCTGCACATGTTCGTCATAGCTTCTAAACTGTCTTGTGAAATTTTTCCTGTGGGAGTTAAAATATTCACAGACTGCCTGACTCCATGTCGGTGCGTCCCGCCCAGCAGCCAAGCCCGTCGTAACTGACTTTTTTGCCTCTGCCCAAGCCAGGGCCAACCTACCGCCCACACACATGGTGCTGTAACGGGTAGTTATGCTCTAGTGCATGTGCAACTTGTCTGTTGTTTATGACACCAACCAACCCCCGCCCCCGCCCCCGCCTGCCCGTCGCTTGTGGCCCAGACCAACGCAGCCCTGCGCAGCCCACAAATGTGTGTAGGGAATCTGCGTCTATCAGCGTCCTGCTCGTTCTCCTCGATGTACTCATCCTCGCCGGCGTCGTTGTCGTCATCAACATCATCATACGTCTCGGTTTCATGCTCCAATCACAAGCATATCATCACACACACACACACACACACACACGCACTCAAATGAGCTCAACACTTGTCCGCACAGCAGAGACACACTCAGCGAGCGAGACAGAGGGAGAGAAAGAGAGAGAGAGAAAATTTCTGCCGTTAGTCCGGCTCTAGCAGGGACACATATTCAAGTTGAGCTTTCGGTCTTAGCTTCATGACTCTCTAATCGAATCTTTACTCATACTCGTATATACGGCACAAAATTCCATTGAATTTTACGCATATTTTAAATATTCATTTTTATTTGTGAGCATCCAATCTGAACGCATTCGAACTCTGACCCAGGCTTATAAATCGTTTCCGATATGCAAGTTTACTGTTCGGAAATTGCAAATTTTTGAATAATTAAATCAATCTGACAATTTCATTCCGATCTCTTCATGCATGGACCATAGTCTTTATTTATTATTATTTTTTTTTATTTTTGAAGTTTTCAACTATTTTTTAAGGCATTTCTGCTGTCAAATATGTTGAATTTCTTAGGTTTGTTGTCAAGTATATAATAAAATATAATATCACTAAACCTCTCCGGTTTATGCTGGAATATATTTTAATCAAGGCTCTATGCAGATCCAATCCCCACAAAGTATTGCACGTAATTAACGCAAATTCTTATCAAACGAGTGTTTTCTATGTTTGTAGTTGTGTGTGTGGGATAGCTTTTCCCACTTTCCCCTATGTGCACATTTCCCTTTGCTGACTCTGTGCCATTCAACGGCAAAAGCGCAGAAAATATTTTTCAATAAAAATGCATTTTCCATGAAATTTATTGAAGCTGCAGAAAACGGCGAAAGCGCAAATGTGGCGGGAAGGGAAGCGTTGCAGCGGGGAGGGACTGATTCGCAATGCCACTGTGAGTAATGGGCCAGAGAAATGCCAAGGCAGTCGGCGGCAGCCACAATGCTGCAGTTAGTCTATCCGCCCTTCCCCATGCGGCCCTCCTGCTGCCCCCTCGAACTGCGAACGAGTTTCCACAGTGGAAAAGTCATTCGTGCGGGGGGAGTGTAGGTTGGATTCTACCCGATGGCATGCAGATCATCGCAACAACAAAAATATTATTATGTCAGCATTATGTTCACAATGTTGTCTGCCATTAAGTCGACGACAACAACTACAACAGCAACAACAACAACAACTCGAGCAAACTGCAGCAACAATGCGAATGAGAGTGACACATGAGAATGTGCGGGCTGCTGGCTTGCATAATGGAAAACATAAATTTTTCATTCGTCAAGTTGTTTTTTCTTGACCTGCGGGCGTCGACGCAACTAGGGAACAATGAGACGGCAGGGCAGCGGGACAATGGACAATGGAACAATCGAACTGTAGGACAATCGGAGAACGAACTTGTTGATCTCTGAGAAGCGACGACTCTCAAGTCAAGCATAGCTCAGAGTTATCACTGGATAATCTCAGCTAACGGCAATGCGCACAGATTGAGCATCAGATACACACACAGACTCAGATTCTTCAGATTCATGCATGCTCCTGCATCTGAATCTGTTTATATAGCAATTTGTGAATTTGCTTTTTGCCGCCACCAGCGGAAAATGCAATTTTAACTGTTGCCCACGGCTCGGCAATTTAATTTAATTTATTAAACAAACGCGGCAATTTTCTTGCACAGCAATTATATGAAAAACGGAATATCATGTTGGAAAAAAATTAGCTAATACCCTGAAAGTGGCGCATCAAAGTAACCGGGTATGAACGGTTTGTATAAAATAAATGGAAAAATAAGCTGGTTTATCTACTCTTTCAACTTTCAATCAATATATAGAGTCAAGTCTAGGGTTAATCATGCATATATATTATAAAAAAAATAAATTACTGTATTACAAGCAAGTATATGCCAGGCTGACAAAAAAACAACTTTTTCAAGTATTTTTACCTGGTATGGTACAATGCACCTACCATTCAATAGCACTGAGAGCATAATTTCCACTCCTTTGTGATTCTTCGCAAGAAGAAGGCCCCCAGGAGCGATTCGCAGTGCCGTGCTCTGAGTCTCTGTATCTCCGACTGTGTGTGTGTATGTTACGTTGGCGTTAAATTAAATTCCCTGTCATAAACAATAATCCACTGTGGAACTGCGAAAAGGAACGCCTTGAAACGAGCGCCGGATCGCTGCCGGCGAGTCAAGCGAATCGAGTTTAATGTCAAAAGTGCAGCAAATTATTGACATCTTGTTGTTGTTGCGTTTGTGGCTGACAAACTGCATTTAATGTGTGCGTGTGTACCTGTGCGTGTGTGTGTGTGTGTGTGTGAGTAATCCACACCTGCCATTATCCACACCGCACCGGGGCACGCCCCGCCTGCCCCTACCCTTGCGGCCTTTGTGCGTTTGCCATTAAAAGCGCAAAATTGAATTTCGTTTTATTGTTCGTTGGTTAAACACAAGCGCCCCGGGTGTAAATATCCATAGCCTTTTACAACACTATAGACACACACACACACAAACACTCACGCTTGCTTGTGCGTGTATAGCCGCTCGATGGGGCGTGGCAATTGTATTACGCCCACCTGTGACTGCTGGCGATTTTCGCACTGGCATCGCGAGCGTCCGCTGCGTATGAGTAATATTTGCTCAGAGCTCGTGTTAGCGACAAGGAGTAGTGGCAGTGGGAGGAAGAGAGGGAACGGTCGAAAAGGATTTCCGCTGACGCTGCTATTATTACAGCTGTGCATGCTGCTGTTGCCGTTGCTGCTGCTGTTGATGTTGCTGTAACATGTTGCCACTGCGGCTGTTGATGTAATGCAACTAATTTCGTTTTCGGTAAACGGCACGAAAATTCGCCAGCGGACTTTGGCGGAATAAGTAAAGCAAGCTATAGCATAGAATAGAATCAACGTGTGTATACCCTTTAGTCAAATTTAAAAATTTAAAAAAGAAACCCAATATTCAGAAAAAAAGGAAAAAAAAACTATTTGCAAAGAGTACAGCATCTACGACTTGTAAAAAAAATTAATAGAAAACCTATTAAAAGCTACATACCCTAGAAGTCGCTTTAGGTTACAATATATTTATTATTATTTATGTATTCTGCTTAATATAGAAAATGTATAAATTTGATTTCTATATTGAGCAGAATACTCACCGAAATAGTGCCATTTTCTTCCATCGGCCTTATATAGGCTATGGAAATATGTTCTTAAAAAAATATAAAACTATATACCTGATTCACTTGTTTTAGCTGCGATCTCTGTGATTACAGAGGGACGCAGCAAGAAGATAATACCAGGAAAATATAATACACACATACCTAATATGCCCACGTCTGCTGCCGTCTATTACATACAGTTTCTCAAATCCAATAAACTCTTTTGTACCATTTCGCAATGTGTAAAGGGTATCATATAAAAACAGAGCATTTTACGATGGCCATATACCCGGTCATATTATGGCAATACCCCGGCTCAAATGCTAAGCAGTCTGCAGTTGAGCTTCAATTGAAATCGATAAGCTGGTCAAAGCCGCCGGCGGTCATAACTTGATCAAAGTCCAAGCGAAGGCATTAGCAGTCGCAATGTTATTGGTTGACGGCAAATAGATATGCTTGCTTTGGGCACTCCAGATGCACCTCAATTAACATTGCGGCCCAAGACCGGAGTTGACCGAAATCTGATTATTAAGCACATGCCTGCGGGAGGTGCTGGGTTCAGGTGAAGGTGGGACCAATCAAATGCTGAGTCTGTCGAGTTGAGCCCGGGCTGTTCGAATGCCTTGCATATAATTATAATCTATACACGAATATATAATGTAACATATATAATTTCTGTCATATCGAAGCTTGTTTGTAACCTAATGCCATGCAGTTAAGCCCTTACATAGAAATTAAGGACTGATGCGTTGAGGTTGTCCCATTTTAGAGTATATACATATGTATATGCATTTATCAATAATAATAAAATATATATAATAATATAATATATAATAAAATATAAATATATATAATTGAATCTGAAGCCAGGCTTTTTGCGCTTCACGTCGTTTCTGTTTGCTCGAACTCGATTATGCCCACATACGGCATTCAACTCTTGTAGTCGCAACTTACAACTCTCGGCGCTATCAGCTGCCAATCTGCCTCGATTAGGCGACACATGAGGAAGCAAACCCAAACGAAACGAAAAGAAACGATTCGCTTCTCACTTTTTATTTGCACAATAAATTCGCTACCTTGGAGCAATTTTCCAGCATGCTTGCCACCATTTCTCCTTATCTCGTGAGCATAAAATTAACAGCCCAACAAAATGGCGCCAAAATCAGCGAAGAACGTGTAGAAGCTGAGCAGAGGCAGCTGCAGAAGCGAGTCGAGTCGACATTATTTAAAATCGACGCCTGCGGCGTTGCTATAAAAATTTGTGCGCGATAAAATGGAATTATGAAGACGCGATGGCGACGCCGTGTTGGCGGTGACGGCGTCGCCGAGCGAGACACGTGTTCTTATTAATTTTAATGCATATTAAAAATCGCAGCCTGCGGCAGCAGCAGCAGCAGCAGCAGCGCCTCCTGCTCAGCCCGCTCTGGCTGTTGCTGCTGCTTCGCCTGCAGCGGGTGTATCAATAAAGCGGCACACAGCCGACTCGTAAAACGCTGAGAAACCACAGCAATATACATAGCACACACACACACACACACACACACTCATACACACTTATACACACTTGACAGACACTGACTTATGTTTATTAGATTTTATGTGCGCTCGTCGCAGCTCGTTCCCGCTGCTGGCATTGTACATTAAAATATCTTAATAGAAAAGAGATAAGTCATAAAATATTAAATGAGTGGCTAGCACACGCACACACACGCACACACACACACTTACACACAGATGCCAGCACAAAGGCCCATAATCAGTCGTAGCGTCGCAGTGGTTTCATCTGCTGCTGGCAAGCTGCTTCCTGCCTGCTGCTTGCTCCGTCCTGTGCAGCCATGTTGTGGTTATGATTTGCCATACCCTGCAGCATGCTGTAGAGCGCTTCGATTGGTTCGCCCGTCAACTCTCTATATGTATATCTCTCATGCTCTCGCTCTGCTGCCGCACAGACGACCCAAGCCCGGCAAAGTGCAGGGTATCGGTGCGTCGTTGTTCACTGCTGCCTGCTCATATTTCCATGCTGCAGATAAATAATGCACAAAAGTTGTTCATTTAACTTTGCTTGTTTGTTTCGTTACGTTTCGTTTCGCATCGCCTTTTGTTTGCCAAGTCGGGCAGGTCGGCCTGGTCGGGCAGGTCGGGCAGGTCGAATGGGCTCAGCAGCCAGACACATCCTGCCATGTGCCAGATATAAATCTTGAGAGCCTAAATCGACCTGGGGGTAACTTTTTTCCAGTTCAGCGTGTGCCTATGCCACAGTTTCACAACCGAAAATAAGTTAAGAAACTCATTCACATAATTTTCGAGTTTATTGTTGGCTCCTGTATATAGAATACACCTGGCAGCCGGGCAGGCGGACGGCCAGACGGGCGGACGGGCATAAACCTGCTCTAATTACCAGGCCCCAACAAGCAGCCATAAAATATAAATAAAAATCATTCATTTTCAGTGCACGCCAGAGTTGCCTAAGCGAACCTAACCCCAGGCTGCGGCCCAACACTCGCTCGGTCTCTCTCTCTCTTCCTCTTTCTGTTTCTTTCTTTCTCCCTCTCACTGCACTGCTTGCTCTGCTTGCTGCTTGAGGTGATGATGTTGCGGCTGCTGCGCTCGCTGTGCGTAAAATTTTTATAGCCTACACTTGGGCGCCCGAGCAAGTTACTGCCACTTAATGAATTAACATTATTTTGATGGGTTTTATGATTCTTTCATGCACACACCCCCGCACACACACACACACTCACACAGAAGGGCACACACTCGTAGAAACGACACCTCTCACTGCTTTTCAACTTTTTAATAAGCCACAAAAACACGAGAGACCGAGAAAAAAGGCGCAAAAAGCGAATAACGAATAAAGTATAAAGAATAAAGAATAAAAAATTAAGTATATTCGAGCATAAGCGCAACTCGACTCGAATCATTTCATTAATATCTGCAGCCGGGCCTGGACCTCGTCCCGTTGGCAGCAGCAGCAGCAGCAGCAGCCCTTTTTATGTTGGCCCCGCATGGAAATTGCTTTTTAAGTACTTCGCTTCAATGCAGCGCAAAAGTTTTTCACTGCAGCGCGACGGAAAAGAAAGGAAAAGCGGGGCAGCAGTGCCGGCAAGAGGAGGAGGAGGAGCTGAAAGAAATGGCAGACGGAACGCTCGAGTGAAAGTTTTTATTAAATGCATAAAACGAGCCAAACTCCTCAGTGTATTGTACAAATGTGTGTGCGAGTGTGTGTGTGCGTGTGTGCGTGTGTATCGGGCGACATAAATCTAAGTGCTTTTACGCCCCTGAAGGCAACTTTCGCAGCGCCTACTTTTGCGGCCAACGGTGTAAACTGTTTTGCCAGTTGTAGCAACATTCCCCCCTGCCTGCCACCAATTCAGCCAGCGACAGCGCGTGTGTGAGCCTGGCGTTACCTCCGGTGTGTCGCCTTTGTAATGAGTTTTCAAGTGGTTTTATGCATAGGCAGGCAATTTTACCATAATGCCTAATGATGTATCTTCTGTAGTTAGCAAGCTGGAGCACCCCATCCAGCCCACCAAATGGCCGAAAAATATGTGCCCAGAAGGCAATAAACACATAATGAGACCGTACAATAGGCAGGAGTTAGGGCAACGCCAGTCGAGAGGCTGCCAGAAATTATAGCAAATTTTAATCAACTTTCCATTATGATGTAGCTAAGTCGGAGCTACGTTCGCCTCATTTAATGTTTCATTTATTCATAAGACCAGCTTAATCCCCAAGCAGGAAATACCAACTGTTTTTTTTTTTTTTTTTTTTGTGGTAACGCATAAGAAACTAACAAAGCCGGAAACAACGTTGACCCAAACATGTTTGCAAAGTTTTCTTTGCTGCGAAACTTCCTCTTCCTTTCGTTTTCTTTCCGTGTACACACATAAATATATATACACACATGGTATGCATGTATTTGTATTGCTTTCAATAATTTTGCTTGCGGCGTGCGCCGCTGAAATTCATTAACATTATTTTGTTTGGCGACTTGTTTATCTTGAATATGATTGAATATAAACATGTGCACTGCTTATCACTAACGCTAGTTATTAACGTCAAAGCCGAAAAGCAATAAAAGCTAATCGCGTGCACAACAACAACAAAAACACGAACAAGAACTGGAGCGATATTGCTTTCACTCAACAGAAATCAAATAAATGCACTCACAGCAGCTGTTATCGATAGTCCAGAGATAAGTACCACAATTTGAATGCGCGCCCAAATAAAAAATTCCCCAACGGCACAATTTCCCTTTTGCACTCGCATTTTGTGCGCTGAGCGGCGAGTTGCTCACGCACACAAACACAAACACACACACAGACCGTGTACTCGCTCTCTCACTCTCTTGCTGGCAGTAACAGCAAGAGTCAGCAGCTGCCGCATATGCCGCACAGCGGCGAATTTACAGCGACGGCTGCGGTGGCTGCGGCGAATATGCCCGTGTATCTGACAGTAGCAGCACCAGTCGCCCGTGTGTTTGTCTGTCTCTGTCATCATAGTCGCCGTCGCTGTCGCTGTCGCTGTCGCCGCCGTCTCGTTGCTGTGTAGTTTTTCTGATTGAGGCCCAGGCAAAAAGAGGCAAATTTTTGTGGAAATTTGAAAAATCGTCAATGAAATTCACGCGCAGCACACGCAATTGCTGACTTTCGGTAAATAAATAATAAACTAAGCGAACGTGCGATAATTGCCAGAAGCGCTGCAAATTATCGGGCAGTGCGTGTACGCTCGAAGAGCATTCTCTGCGCAGCAGCCGCCTTTTTTCCCAGTCGCAGCGGACAGTTGTGGACAAAGCATTCGAAAATACAGTATCAATCGAAAAACAATAGTAGTAACAATTTGAATAATTCATTAATCATAAGCAAGTGCTCACAGACCCAAAGAGTCTCCTCGAAACCCAGCAGCGTGCATAAATGTGTGTGTAAACAATGAGGAAAACTCAAATTTTGAACTGAAAATATTCGCAATTGAAGTGCAAACGGAACTTAAGCATAAACAAAAGGAATTCTATGCATATCAAAAATATAAAAAATATAAAACAAAACCAAAAAAAAAAAAGTGCCCAAAAATGTGCCCAGAGTTAATCTCGTTGTTGTTGTTGTTGCTTTGTTCGCTACGCTGTTGTTGTTGTTATTCGCATTTTGTGTACCTTCCAAGAAATCAATAAAAAAAAAAAAAAAAAAAACAGAACACAACCCAAAGACCAGGCAAATTCGCTCAAAACGAGTCGTGAGAGATTCGCTGGGAGAGCGCCAGAGAGCGAGCTCGAGCGGCAGAGCGCGGGTAGTGCGCTCTCTCTCTCCCTCCCTCTCGCGCTCTCTCGCTCTGCCTCTCGCCGAGTTTTGTTGACATTCTGCCACTATGGAGTCGTTAAGAGGCCCGCTTTGTTTTATATTCGGTTTTCTGTTTTCGTAGTCTTACAGTGAAGCCATCGCTTAGCATATTTAGCCAGAGCGCGAGCTCAGCTCCAGCAAGATGGATGGATTCGAAAAGAATGATACCAAAATACATCATGATAGGCAGCGACAGTTAAGTGACACAATTTCCAAAAAACAAAAAAAAATAAAATAAACAAAAAAAAGTTGCAGATACAAGGCAGATAGAGATACAGATACAGCTACAGCTACAGCTGCGACTTGGTGCCAGTGGCCTGCAAAACGCTTCGGCTGCGTCTCGTTGTTCGCCGTCGCCCGACGACAATGTACCACGTGCACCGGGCCCAGCCCGGCTCTATTGATTTTTCACATATCCTGTGTGCGTGTATGCGTGTGTGTGTGTGTGTGTGTGTGAGTGGCGCGAATGTCCTCTTGTGTGCATGCGCATCTTTCGCACACTTCCCAGTGCACTGACCTTAGCCATGACTTAACCAGCCAAAATGCCAGCTTCGAAACCCGCAACTCGAGCTCCGCTCCGATTTATTTTGGCCCGCAATTAGCACAGTTTCGACTGTCGAAAGCGTTTCTCGATATTGTAGCGCATTGAGCCCCACAATATGGGCCATTCATGCGACCATAAAAACCGCTTGTCTGGCTGACAGAATAAACAAACAAACCCGCAACGTACACTGTGCTATATATGCATCTCAATTTGTATACAAAGCCCGCTGGCATGGAGTTTTTTAGAAAGTGTTATAACACTTATGTGGGCTATCAAAACTTCTCACGCCTATTACATGTCTCGATTGTTGATAACGGCATAACTTTGTATATGCTAGAGCACCTAAGTTCGTTTAGCATAACAACTTGAGAAACCAACAAAAAAATATATCCATATTTCTAGCATGCTTTTGCTTGGAGTAGCGTCAATTAGACGCGTTTGATTGGCACTCGAGACACTTTAACACACTTTCACATGCCTCGATTCGAGTTCTGTGCTCTGTTCTCTGTTGTCTGTGCTCAGCTCCCACACACACACTTTCAGCTGCCCCATTAGGCACAAGTAGAAGAAGTAGAAGCAGCGATATAGAAAATCGGCTTAGGCTCATTTGCCCAGTTTAGTATCGAGGCATCATGGTAGCAGCCTCAACTTCCGTTGTCCGGCGGGGGCCAAAGGGTCTATAAATTTTGTTACCTGTCACAACGACAATTTGTACACTTTTTATCAATCGCACACACACACACACACACTTGCAAATGCGCCATTATTATTATTATTGTTCCGATGTATATGACAAGCATAATGGAGCTTATCTGCGCAAGCGGCCAACGGCCATAAAAAGTCGTCACGATGTGTGTGCGATTGCGACTTCTATTTATGGGTCATGCGATATATGGCCTGCTACATGCTACTTGCCACATGCTATAGACACGGCAGATGCCTGCGCTGCGTCCGTTCTGCACTTGACAGCGAACAGTGGGCAATTTTTCAATTAGACCTACAATTGGATGCCGGGCACATGTCAGAGGGCAGTCGCTATCAAATTGTTGACTGGGGCTAATCAAATCGCCGGCCCGAATGCCGGTGACCCCGTTGAGCTCATTCAATATTGACGCAGGCTCTAGCTATGTCTCTCTCTCTTCCACACACTCTCTCTCTCTCTCTCTCTCTCTCTCTCTCTATGCATACTATAAATAAGCATCTGTATGTAACAATATATCTATGATTATTGCTGCGACTTCTAGCTCTGTTTTACGAGCTTCGCCTGCTTATCGCGTCCGTCTGTCTGTCTACGTCAGAGCAATCGCTCGCGCTTCCATAACTGGCCAACAATTGCCGCTTGATTGACCAATTTTCAGTGACAGGCCGACGTCAACTCGTTCTCCAATATCATCGTTTGCTATAGCCCGCCTGTCACTCTCCTTCTGTCGTCGTTCTGTCCGTCTTTCTGTGTCACATTCTGATATTCATTTTTTGTGCGCTCGCCCGCTCGACGGCAGCGCAGGCAGTGTGCCCCGCCCCTCCGGCTCCATGGCATTGTTTTTTGCATGCGACTGCAGTTTGACGAGCTGCTAATTAGCACCAACTGCCGCTCAGCAGCTCCGTCGACTTTGGTCACGACAGCTTGCAGCTCGCAGCTCGCAGCTCACAAGCTCTCAATGAATCAGCACGAGCGCACTGCAATTTGCACTCTGTACAGACTGCCCCCCTCTCTCTCTCTCCCTCTCCCTTCCGCACGCTCACACACAAAGAGGGAGAGAGAGAGAGAGAGCGAGAGAGAGCCCGCTGCGCTGCATTTGATGGAGCATATTAGTTAGTTCACAGCGTGATTGGCAGATGCTGCATTAGCCTAGTTGTGGGTAATTAGTAGGAATAGATTGACGGATTGATGGACAGCCAACAGGACTTCTCTTTTAACTGGAATTGCCAATGATTCGTAAAAACCCAAAAAACCATTATTTTAGCGCACAATTGTGCCGGCTTTTGCCTTAATTCTCTTTTTTTTCTGTATATTAAACTGCAAATAACGACTTGATTTATAGCTAAATATATGGAAATGCCGATAGCAAAGAATTTATAGCATCATAATACTACGATAAATAAACTCTTACTATATATATTTTATACTGCAACTAAGCCGCTTGCTATATTAAACTTCTCATTATTATCTCTTTCTATAGAGAAATATAGCTAGAAGTAGATGTTCATATATGGAAAGTTATATTTATTTGGCCAATAATGGATATATTTATATGACTATATACCATACAAGCTCCATGGCAACTTGCCAGACTTGGCTAGCCTCTCATTCCACAAAAGCGATTCTAACCAAAAATTGCTCTATGTAATCTGCTTTTTGCCTTGCCCTTGTGTGTAGCGCTCGCTTGAGTCGTCTACGGCCTAAGGCAGATTTGAGTTGTCTGCGCTTTGTTGCACTCAGTGCCAGCTGTGTGCGTGGACAGCAGGGGCAAAGCTCTTGTCGACTTCGGGATCGCCAATTTGTGCCGCTCCTCTTCATAGCGTATATGGATACATTTATGTATACTATATATATACATATATGTGCGCGATATTTCATGTGCTCGCACTTGAGTGCGACTGTAGAGTGTAGTAGTGTAGTATATTTTTGCCGGGATACGCCCCGCACATTTGAGGATTGAACCGCGTTGACCTCAGCGCTCGCTCTTTCTCTCTCGCTGCATGCACAAGTGTATTTGTATAGAGAGCAAGGGACAGAACAGAGTACGAATGCCGAGACATTGGCAGAGTATCGCAAAATGCAATAAATTAGTGTAAAAAGTGACAGCAGCAACAGCTACAACAATAACAACAACAAGGGAAATCCTCTGCAATTTTGCTTATTTATTGTTACAATAATTTCGCACAGTGTCAAAATGGAAATACTTTAAGCAAATCCCAGAGCGACTGCAGCAAACTCTTCGAGCATAGACAATTGCACAAATCGCACGAACAAAACGAACACCAACACCAACAGCAACAACAACAACAAATAGCACAAAATGCTGTAAGCGCGCAGGAGCAGCAGCTGATCGAACAACACGACGAGGAGGAGGCTTGAGTCCTCTCTAAGCCGACAGAAGCGCACACTCAGCACTCAAATTCAGCAGCAACAGCAAACGTAGCGCACACACGCACGCACACACACACAGACGCACAGTCGCCCAGACGAGAGTGAGAAGCAAAGCACAAAGAGTAGTATAGAAGAAGAGGTAACAATGCCACGCCCACAACAATTGCCGCTGGCAATGCGCGCGCTGCTGCAGCTGTTGCTCTTCAGCAGCATTGCGCAGCAGCACTGCGCCCAAGCGCTGCCCAGCACTGCGACGCCTGCATTGCCAGCCAGCAGCAGCAGCAGCGCCCTTCCCGCAGCCTACACAGACTTGCCCGCTGCAGTCAGCACCGCGGACGGCAACATTATGGATCTGGTCAAGCCACTGGATGCCGCCGCCGAGCTTGCCGGCTCCGGCTGGGAGACCCTCGAGACTGAACCCGACTTCAAGCTGGCCACGCACAGTCCGCAGACGCCGCGAAAGGAGACAACCGCGCCCACTTCCATCGAGCAGCAAGATCAGCCGCCGGCCGTTCCAGCCACAACGCTGGCCTTTGCCAATGCCGTCGCTGTGGCCGGCGACACCATGGACTCGACCATGGGCGGTGGCGGCGATTCCACGCCCCCCTATGCCGCCGTCGACGATAGTTATGGTAAATAATTGCACAGATCTTTTCATTGAGTTCCATGACTCATCGGGGGGGAATGCTCTATGCGCCGACTGTTGACTCAGCTTTTTCATCAGTGTAATCTTCTTATCGATGCTGCATGCTTGAGAGGGTCTCATTGAGCAAACTACCATATATAGCACATACTATACTGATCTAAGTTCAGATAAATCGAAGCATAAGCACTTGAAACTCACAGCTCAATCTGATGAGCTCAGTCGATTAAAATCGAACCTGGGTTTGCAGAAAAATTCATAAGATCAAATTTTTTAAAATATATATTAACTTATAATAATGTTTCTTATATATTCCAACTTATTATTTATATGCTAATAATATATATTCTATATATTCGTATATATTTTACACTGTATATTGCGCCGATTAAATTAATCGATGAAATCATACTTTTAGTTTATCGCGATCTGACAAGATTTTATTTTATCATTAAAATTCCACTTCAGAATATAACTTATAGAATGTGTGTGGCTAAATGGCAGTATATTAATATAATCGTAAAACTAGATAAATTCAGTCGATTACTATACTGTTACCTTGAAAATATTAAAGTTAATCCTATGCCAGAACGATCGGCAATTCGAATTCTATAGTGCTTTCTTGAAAATTTTAATTTTGATGCTTTTCCAAAACGATCGGAAATTCAATTCACATGCCAGGAAATATATACTTTAACTCTCAAGTGTCAACTAACAGAACATTACGAAGCTCAACACGAAATACATTTTTTCTTACATATCAATTCGCATCTCTCTCTCTCGCTCTCTTCCCTTTACATCTGCTCCTGCGATATTTATAGAGAGTTCATTAAAAATGAACAAATTCGATTCTATAGGCTGCTACAAGATTTTCGCATTACGCGCGTCAGCGGCTGCGATGCGTGAGTTCATTGACATCGCGCAACTTTGTTGCGGATTTGTTGAGAAACTTGCGCCTAAAGGTGGTTGAATGTATCGCAAGGAGGCCCAGGGCTAGACCCGGACGAACCCCCAGTTGCTCGGCTTCTATCGATAAATGTGAAGCGGAAAACAAACGAAAACAATAAAAACAACAACAACAAGAACTGTGGAAATTCTCAGCATACTTCAGGGCAATTAACTGAGTTTTCATTTCCGGCTTAACACGCAAAATGGCGGCCGAGACCAGTCTCCTTCCTGCTCCGATCAATGGCAGGAGTGGAACGTGTAATATGGCTAAATTCTCACGCAAAACTTTCGCTCGGCCCGCCAAATGAATTATTTAACATTGTTTTTGCAGGACAAGTTTTTTTTGGGGGGGGCCGCTCAGCCGCGTTTAATGAAATATGCCCCGGGATTGACACCCCCATTCCCTCACACCAACAACACCGCGGGCAACTCATCAAAGTTGGGCGCAAAAACAGCCATAGAGAGAAGGCCGCACGCGATGGATCCAATACGATCCGATGCGATGCGATGCGAAGGAGCCGCCAAACCAGCGCAATTAACAACTTCAGTTTTATGGCCCGCAATTATTTGGTATTTATTGTTAAGCCGCAACTAACTGCGGCCCAGCTTTATGGCCAGGCTTTAAATTCGAGCGCGCTGACAAGTTGCGCTATCGTTTAATTGCAGCCTCTCCCGCTCGTCCCGCCCGTCCACCACTTGCCCCTTTCCACACGCTCTGCAATTTGCATGTTTGCCCATTGCGTGCTGGACAGCATTTTACAAGTTCGCTCAATACTCAGCAGCAGACTGACAGCTGGCAAATTGCAGGGCTATGTGGGCGGTCGGGAGAAGGTGCAGTGCGGGGATGAGGGCGTGTCGCACAAGGTTGCCAGCTGATTTAGCGGCCACACGCAAAGCTTCAATTAAAATGCATTTAGCTGGAGCAGTTTCTAGTTATTTCAAGAATTTCCACAAATCTATACAGATTGCAATCCCTTTCTGAAAAACGGGTCAAGCGGTCGAACTTTGACCCAAATACCCTACATAAAATTTCACTTAAGCTTAATTAAGAAATGAACTAAGCACAGCTTTTTTCAATTTTTATGTAAATAATCATATACTTATGGTGGAAAAATAGATCAAAACAAGTTGAAAATATTTATAAAAACAATAAAAAACTACTGGTAAAATAGATGAAAACAAATTGAAAATATTTAAAACATACAAAATTAAATATTAAATTAGAAAATACGATGATTTTTTAAATCCTTAAGAAAGACGAACTATTAAGATTATCATACAGAAAACGATCGTCTTTAAAAGCAGAGAAGTAACTAATAGTGATTATAATATTTATCGATTTATATATAACCCAATTTTAATTTTAAATTTCTTCTATTATTTCTATTACTCACGACTCATCTTCAAATTCGGTTTGCCGTCTACAAATACCAGAAAATAAACAACAATGTATACTATACACATATATAGTATGGTATACTATATATATACAAATTTATGCATACGACTCGATGAGGCGACGACGCAGTTTGGCGAATTGCGCGACAGACGTGTCGCAATTGAGAAGCTCTATGAGCGCGTTAATTGTTATTACAGTCCGTTGGATCACTGCGAATAGAAGTGGAATACGAATTCGCAGATATTTTCGTGCTTTATTCAAATTTCAATTTTAATTTACCAAATGAATTCCGAGATTATAATCGAGTATATATCTACATACATATATACGCTTTTATCCCAAACGCAGAGTGCATCAAAGCGCGAGCTCTGCTTTTCTACGATTCATCTCTGTCCGAGGCTTTCCACTGCCGCTGCTGTGAAATTTCCAACAAGTCATTAGATTAATTAATTGTTTTTCACAATTCAACCCCCCCCCCCCTGCCGAGTGTTCAGTTAATTTTTGTGTAAATTCACGTCATCAGAATTTCGCAACACTTTCGGCCCGCTAAGTTTATTGCTCAGAACTCCTCAGAACTGCTCCTTCAAATGACACTTGAGTGAGCGTGCGAGAAACTGGAATCGCAGTCCGCAATTAAATGCACAAGTATCTGGCAGATGCAGCAGCAACAGCAGCAGCGTCTGATGACGTCATAATGACTAACAACAGTTGACAAAAGTTTGCAGCAGGAATAACTCGTTTAATTAATTTCGCCGAGGTGCCATGTGTAACTGTCAGGCATACACTCATCCGCATACACACACGTATACACAGGCACACACAGGCAGTGCAGATGCTGAGCTTCAATCATTTGTAAGTCATTTGACAGTTATTTACAATTTGCCTGGCACTCAAAGCAGCAGCAAGTTGTGTGTGTATCTCGTGTGGCAGTTCGCCTGGAAAATAGATTTCGAGCAGACACTCTGCTATATCATCTTCGATGGGTGTATATCTTGGCAACACGATATGCATATACATATAGTGACTCTCCGCTTGGACGACGCTCAAAGTTTCGACGGCTTTCCTCCAGTCGGCCAGTTGGCAAAAGTTGCTAATACAAATTGACGTAACTTTTGGCTTGTCAACAGCAAACAGGCAAAGTTTGGTGCGTTTTTTGACAAATGATTTGCCTTGCATGAAATAAACAAAAACACACACCAGCACACACACACAGGCACACACACACAAGAAGCGGTCACAAAGTCTAAACGAAAAATAACTAAAAAGCGGCAAAGCAAACTTCGGACTTGAACTTTGCAGCAAAAGTTTTTCAGCTGCAATATAGACGCCTGTGTGTGTGCCTGGCCGAGGCGTCACTCATAGAAATTTTACAGGACACTGAGTTATGAACATGACTTGTCAAAAAATACATTAAAAGCGCCAAGTAGTGGAAGCAGCAGCAGCAGCAGCAGCACGAGCAAAACAATCATTTAGTAGCGTGCAAAACTCTCGAAAACTAGCGAAAAGCGAGATGGAAAAAACATAAATCATTGGACTTTTCTTCTACTTCGCTCTACAGCATCGCCATCAATCATTCACTAGCTGCTGTCTAGATTTTAATTTGCGACACGCACTCACACACACACACAAACACTTAACACCCAACCACACACACGCGCACGTAGGGAACCTCCCGCAAGGCGTGCAAAAAGTGTTGCATACCCGCCAGGCGCAGGCGAGAACGTGCTCAAGGCGCGTTGATAAGCCACCGCAAACGCATCGTGTCTAGACTTGTCGGCGAGCGTAACGGCACTTTTTCAGCCGTAAACCCATCCCCTGGGGCTAATTTATGGACCTCGCCTGGCTCTGATTTGTCTGGCGGCCAGGCCACAAATATCAACAGATAAACTTTTTTATCACCCTTTCTTTTTTTTTTGGGGACAAGCCGACGCTTTCCACTCGACAAGAACAACAACAACTTCCGTGTAACTGCACTTCAACGTGCCTATTTGCTGTGCAGGCTACAACAACAACAACGACAGCGGCATGGAGAGGCACAGTACAATAACCCTAAACGCCCGCCAAGAGGAACATCATTCACTCCCCGTCGATGTTTGCACTTGAAAGTCTCTCGCAAGGCGCACGCCTTTTGTCTGCCCACTGTGCGGGTGTGTGGGTGCGTGTGTGTGTGTGTGTGTGTGTGTGTGTGTGTGTGTGTATGGGTATGCGATGCTTAAAGTCATAAACACCTTGTTAGCGCAGCACGTTGAACGTGACATTGATGCCTTTTTTTGTAAGCAACTCCAAAGGGCCAGATATGAAGGTCCCCCTCCGAAACAGTTTCCGCGTCTCAAGAGAATCCCCTACTTCCACTCCGCCCACACACACACACACACACAACCGGAAGGTAATGGCCGCCGTAGTATCATCATGTTGCTGCCATGTGCAACTTCCCGTCGATAACCCTCGCCCACGGCCACAAGCCGGCGCCGTTGGATTTATCGCTCAATTGTTCGTGCTTCTGCTCTGGCAAGGGCGTTGCTTAATTAGCAGCAGAGTTTAGTCGCAGTCTCAGGTAGCTTTAGTTATGATTTAAAGCGCTTGTTAGCCTCTGAAATTTATAGCTGAAATTATATAATTTTCTTTGGCTGTAGAATATCCTCTAGCCTTTATCCACTGTCAGAAATTTATAAAAAATGTACAAGAATAATGTCTAATTAATGGAACCTGTGTCTTTATTTAAATAAATCTTCTGGGATTACCTGCTTAATTTTTTCAGCTAGTAATGCCAGTTCATATATAATTATTCATATTGTTTAGATACCGATAACAGTTCATGATTAACAAATTAATGTAAATCAATGAAAAGATTTTGATCATATTTTACATTTTAAAAATAAAGTAAAAATTATTTTGAAATGCGACATTGTTGACTATCATTAAAATTTCGATTTTTATTGCTTTAAAAATAAATAATCGATGATGCTTTTCACAATCATACGATATCTAGAGGCATGTACAATCATTATATCATATATAAGGATTATATTAAATTATTTATAAACGGACAAATCTATCTATGACAGCTCTGAATTTTTAATTTTGAGTTATGAGCAAAGCAGAAGTTTGCAGAGTTGTAGAAATCCGTGCAGCTCGGCTAACGTTCCGGCTCCTCGTTTACCTCGAGCTACCTTTAATGACCAGAACAGACACATATCAAGTCGTTGTAGTAACCGTAGTCGACGTTGTTTCGAGCAGTTTGAAGCAATCAGAGAGCGCAATGTCGAAGTGACATGTGCAAATGCCAGTAACAAATTGCCCCGTCGGGCACAAACGGGAGCGCACGTTGTAAAGGGTTTCTTTGAGTGCGCATTCAAATGACTTGAAGCAGGCACATTAACTTGACTGATAGCAGGGCCAGGGGGCAGAGAGCAGAGGGCGAGTCAAGACAAGTCTAATGACTGCATTTGACTAAGCGCATACATACCATATTTGAATTGAGGCAAGTCAAAGACCAAATTTGATTGCCGAGCTGAGTTTGCAGCACTTAAATACACATTCAATTTCTCATTTGACTTGGCTTCGAGTTTTGTTTATGCAAGTAGAATTAAAAAAATGCATGTAATTAATCAAGAAACTATTTGCTATAACGGCGTGATTTCCATAGAATGTGAATTATTGCCACATTGTCTTCACGTGCAGAGTATCACACAGTCGACTTCAATTTGGCACTGTGCTCGACATTTTAAAGTTTTCGCACACTTAAAGCCGTCTCCCTCACACACACACACAGCCTCACACACATTTAGGTACGCTGCAAATGGCTGCCAGGCTAAGGCTACGGCTACGGCGCCGCCCACGTTCATTGTTTGCGCTTAGGCGCGACAGACTGACTTTTTGTCTGCTCTGCCGCCAGAGACAAACTTTTTCATTTATTTTTTGCATTTGTTTGTTTGTTTTTTTTTTTGGCTTTATTCCGCATAATTTTTTACGCCTTCTTGCGAGCCTTTGACGAGCTATTGAAAGGCAGCCGACCGCGCCGCGTTCACATGTCAAATTGCATGTGAAGTTGTGTGTGTGTGTGTAGGTGGGCGGGTATGCATGTGTGTGTGTGTGCCCTTAACACATCTGAAAACACACTCGCACTTTAATTGTTTGTTTGCCTCTGTGTCTGTGACAGCCTCTGCTCTCTCTCTCTCTGTATATATATCTCTCACGCTCACTCCCTCGCCTTTTGTTTAGTTTTTACGTCTGGCTAAGTCCTAAAGCAGCTCGTAAACTTAAGCGACAACAACAACAACAGCAGTAGCGCCCTGGGGACAACAACTAAATAAAGCACACGCGTAACAATAGCGAAGACTTGTTTCACTTCTGCACCCTACACACGGGTATATCGATTCGATGGCAACTTTTGGCATGCCTCTTGCTGCATTATAGGGTATTCGCTTGTGCATGTTGTCACGCTTAGTTTTCTTTATTTTTCTTAACTTTATTTTTAGCGACGTTTTCTTTTTAGGCTCAGACGACTCAATGCTATTAGTCCTAGGCTTACACACACACACACGCGTGGCGCACCTTGCACTACACTCTACACCCTCCACACTTCGGGTGACTTGCCTTTGTTTGCCATTCTTAACAACTTAAGCACGTCGTCTATATTGGTTTTCGGGCAACTCTTTTAAAAAAAGATTTCGCTTCCTGCTTTGCGCCTTCGCTTTGTGAAAATAATCACGCGCAGCTTTGAGTATTTTCCTTTTTCCCCCATTTTACATGGTTTTCCTTTTGCTTTTTCACACTTGGCTTCTTCCGCTCGACGTCGGGCCGGCCTCTCCCTGCTGCCTTTCTATTGTTTTCTTTTAATTTGTGGATCGCTTCGGTGCCGTGGAAATCCCAGAAAAGTCTGTCGCAGACAGGAAAGGGCAACACTCTAGTCCAATGCGTCGCGCTTTTGCAAATAGTAAAAATATGTTTCAAAAAGGTTTTCCTACAATTTCACAATGCACAGCTGAAAGGCGATACTTCACAATAATAAGGAATACATCGATAGGCGTTTCAATCGATACTTTGTATGTGCACATTACTGGTCAGTGACCATATATTATATATACAACGTAGTTATCGATTGCGCGCTGTTTAACAGACCGATCTTTCGATACGATAATATGATATTACTGATCAATTATCACGCATTTTGAAATAGCCATTTTCGATTATTTATAAGATTCTGCTTGAGATATTTTGAACTTATTAAATATAGTCATGATATAGTCAATACTTGCATGCAAATCACAAAATATATACACAACGTAGCTATCGATTGCGTGCTGTTTAATATAACGTTCTTTCGATACGATAACACCATAACAGTGCCATGTTATTACTCAGTACCTTTTTATAACAGCTGTTGGACTGCAGAATAACAGACTGCAAACAGCTGATTTTAGCAGATTATTAAAAAAAAATAAAGCATCGAAATTGCTGAAGTTCTGTTCAATTTAAAGCCTATGTAGTGCTAGCTCGTTAATCAGTGGACACATAAGTGGATTTGACCTGAGCGCACTGCATGCAAATCACTTGGCAGTCAACTAACGGCATATAAAAGCGGCTTCAATCGACTGTAAACGATATGGCAAAAACCAATTAGCAGCACTTAAGACCTCCACGTGTGTGGGAGAGGGACGGGGAGCGGTAGAGGAGCTTGATTAAGATGCTGCACAAAGAAAGCAGGCATCGCTTGCCGTCGCCGACATCTGTCAATGCTATTAACTTTAGTCCCACCGCCAGCTGCAGGAACAGCTCAACTCCTGCCCCTGCTGCTGCTCCTGCTGCTGCTGCTGCTGTCAGACGTGGTTGCCGCACACGTGCTGCACCTGCGAGAGGTGGACATTTATCCCTTGACGCCTGAATGTATGCAGCACTTTGTTGCTTAATTGATTTTAATGCCACGCGCGCTCGAGCGCACGGTGGGGCCTATGTACAATTTACCAGCCATGCGCCTTGCCGGCTCTGCCAGCTCCGGTGGAGTCTATAAATTGGCTTTTTCCTTTGCAAAACTACGGCCCGTCCTTCGTCCTTCTCTCGTCCAATTTCCAATTTCCCCTTTCCATTTCCATTTCCGTTTTCAATTGCAAAGAACCGACAGCAGCAGCAGCAGCCGAAGAACGAAAGCAGAGCAGAGAGCGAGAGCGAGATGCAGAGAGAGAGAGAGAGAGATAGAGAAAATACCATTTATTGAATTGTATAAATTTCTGCACATTGACAGCGACTGTTTATTTACACAGACATGCGCTTCAGCTCGTGTGTGTGTGTGTGTGTGTGTGTGTGTGTGTGCAGCCCGTTCTTGGTGTTTTGCTAAGGTTTATCGCATTTGCATGGCACAGCAAGGCGGTGGGGGAAGGGTCAAGTGCTCGTGCCGCCCTCGGGTCACTCATTTGTTCTTTTGATTGCTGCCAAACGCAAAGCGTTCTTGCCTTTGCCCTTTGTCCATTTGCCGTTTGCTTTTGTTGTATTAGTAAAATAAATTACCATTTAGTGCTTTTTGCCACTTACTCACACACACACACACACACATGCGCGCACAACAAAAGCAGTCCCCTTCACCGTCACACATGGTCGGACGAGTGTTGTCCTTTGGCTGCCAAATGAAATTATTGCTGCAGCTTTGCATCCTTTGGCTTTGCGAGTGTGTCTATGTGTGTTTGTGTGTGTGTGTGTGTGTGAGCAACTCACAGAGATACTCACAATTGCAGCAATAATAAATTGCTCGCAATCGCATTTCCGTTTCTTTATGCGCTTCGATTACTTTGCGCTTGGCTTGTGCCAGTTTCTCTCTTCCCGTGTCTCCTGCTTCCCTGCCCCCTTGCTCTACTCTCTCTCTCTCTCGTAATTGAATATATAATTTTATTGTACCTCCCACACACACACACAAGCACACGGAGAAGGACAATCTAGCATATCGTGTGAGTGCCATTTGAATATAAATTGTTTCGTCTGCGAGCAAAATATTCATTTCAATTTATTCGATTCTCTCACTCGCGTTCGCTCTGCTTTTCTCAGACTCTCTCACTCTCCCTCTCTCTCTCTCTCTGGTTCTACTCCTGCAAGTTTTTTAATAAATTATTTATATGTTTGTACATTACTTTGACTCCGTCTCCGAGCCGAGCGGCACTTCCGGCTGCGCTCTCATTATGCGCTTCCGCCGCAAAGCCTTGCTTGAGGGGCAAGGCGGAGAGGCGGGAGGTGTTCCTAAGTCTCGACGACAGCTGCGTTGCCTTTGATAAAGCGAATTTTAACATGAACTTTACTTCACATTCACGAAAATTGTGCGTGGCGGTTTTAAGCCCAAAAGTATGCAACAAAAACGAAAGCAACAAGAAGAAGTGGAAGAAGCAACATTCTTCTGAAGACTTTTGAGCTCATATTTAACTTTGCATCCAAGCTCTCACTAGATATATATATATAAATACATATAAAAACAAAATATTTAACTTGAAAACTTTGCTCTGCCACACACTCATACTCACTCTCTCCCCCTATCTTTCTCTTGTCTTTGCAGTGCCAAGCAAGCCTCAGAATCTCACCGTACTGGACGTGTCCTCCACCAGCATTACGATGTCCTGGCATCCGCCAAGGAATCAAAATGGCGCCATTGCCGGCTACCATGTGTTCCACATCCACGACAATCAGACGGGCGTCGAGATAGTCAAGAATTCGCGCAACTCCGCCGAAACGCTCATCCACTTCGAGCTGCAGAGTCTGAGTAAGTAATCGAAGTACAGTTGCCTCCACGAGGCAAACACATTAAACGCCATTTTAATTGGCCAATACAGTCCACGCTTCGCACCGCTCTGCGCTCGAGCTGTCAATACCTGGCTCGATACTTGAGCTGTCCGTCAAGCTGTCAGCAGCGCGACCAGCGTCGACACCCACGCGTCACAGCGCTCTACCCTTTGGCTGTTGCCTGCTCCTATCCTACGCCCCCATATCCACTCCGCTCGGCTGCCCTCTTATTAGCTCTAATTGCAGCTCGAGTCAATTGTTTGCCCGCCGCTTTGTAATTAAATAGTTTCAAGTGCTTGGCGCTGGCCACTTTTTGTTGCTAACAACTTTGACGCCTGTAATTATGAGGCAGCAGCCCGGTAGCGGGAAGCGGGTAGTGGCAGCAGGAGTAACAGGACCTAAGCCAGAGCGAGCAAATTATTTGCTAGTCACGAAATTAGCCAGGCAATTCATTGGAAGACGCCCCTGTGCCCAGGCTGTTCTTAGTGCCAGCAGTGGAGCTGATTTAAATGGTTCTAAACTGTTCCCATTTGAGTATGCGAGCGAAAGACTTAGACAGAATTCAATAGTTCTCACATGCTGCTCAACTGTTCCCAGTAAGACAGAACCTCTTTTTAGTTGAGTGAACTGTGTTCCCGCTAAGCTGTTCCCATTGAGAACGGTTGAGTAGGACAGCGTATGCTTTAATTATGCTTTTCAAGTGGGAGCAGTTGAGTGCGACATTTGAAACCTTTGCTAGACTAGGCATATGTGTTCCCACTCATTTTCAGACTGCTTACAGTGGGTGCAGTTGAGCCATTGAGTAAGAGAACAGGTAAAGCGTTCCCAGTAAGAACAATTTCGAAGCCAGCAGAAGCCTTAGCTGGAATTATGAGACCAAGCAAGAGCAGGATGCGGGGGTACTAACATCCAATTAAACTGCAACACAACAATGCGAGAGCAAAGGCTGCCGTAGAGGCAGGGGCATGCACCCACATAGTTAAATTAATTACGCGCATCAGGTGCGTGCGGCTTGCAGCTCCACCTGCCTATCTGCCTGCCTGTCTGCTGCCTGCATCCTGCGCAGCTCTGGCAATTTTAGAAAGATTTTCCCTTTTTCACGTTGCCTTTGCCACGCTTTGTTTGCCTCTTCTGCCTCGGCAAATAATTTAAATTTGCAACTTTTGCGCAACGCGATGCTGTAATTAAACTCACATCATCCCAAACAATTTTCCAATTTTTCATTTTGTCGCTGCATTATTGAAGCAATTTATGTGTGTCGCATTCCTTTCCATTCGCCGGACTGACATATTGCAATATTAATGCCCGACCTTTGGGACCGATCGATATAGGCAACGAAATTTAATTATGTTCACATCAAGATAATTGAAAATAAGTAGAGAGGGCTAAAGCCGAGCACACACGACTGTTGCATACCATTCGCTTATTTTGCAACTGACAAATTCATTTAAAATATTAAATAACAATTCTTGCGTAACTTCTTTGTTTGTTACCACACAATATGGTCACCTACAGCATAGTTCAATAATATATATTGCTTTACATATGCAAAATTTGAGAACTATAACTTATAAGCTGGGCTTAAGATTCAAGTTTTTTCAATGGATAAATGGATGAGCTGCCACAACATAATACAAACTGTACATAATTGACGCGTTTTAAATCGCTCTTAATTCTTATCTCACTTTCCTACTCTTTTGCAGAACCCTTCACCGATTACCGCGTCATAGTCAAGGCATTCACCACAAAGAACGAGGGCGAACCCTCCGATCAGATCTCGCAACGCACCGATGTGGGCGGTCCCAGTGCGCCGGCGATTGTGAATCTAACGTGTCACTCGCAGGAGTCGATTACGATACGTTGGAAGCGGCCCTACGAGTTCTACAACAGCATCGACTTCTATGTCGTGAAGACCAGGCTGGCCGGCCAGGACTCGCATCGCGACATACGCATCAATGCATCCGCAAAGGAGCTGGAGACGGCGGTGAGTTGGGAGAGAATGACAGAATAGGGAGTGGTAGAAGCGGAGGATAGAGAGGCAGAGTTGTTGGCAGAGTATGAGAGGGATAGCAAGTAAAGAGGGAGTGATGAGTGGAGGAGCTAGAAGAGAGACAGAAATAGAGACTGGCACAGGTAAAAGAACCTGGACAGGAATAGATAAATAGCGAGCCGAAGGGAGGCAGGGCTAGTCCGGCTTTTAAAAGCCAAACAGTTAGTCGAAACGCTTTGCCAACAATTTATCACACAGTTTTCTGGCCGGCAACCGTGCGGGCGAGGCGACACATGGGGCAGACCCCTCACAGTTCTTTCCCTTTTGATTGCATATTTTGTTTGCGCAGTTTTCACCATGAATATTATTGTTGTTGTTGTTGTTGTAGCTGCTGTGTTCTCGGTACCCTTTCGTTGATTGTTGCCAGCTTTGGGATGCTATTTTCATATTATTTTTATTTTTTATTTCGCTGAGCGCGCGCGTCAACCAACAAAAGTTTGCTTTGTTAAATATTCTACACGGGCAGCCAGATAACTACCAGGCAAGGGGCGGGGCGTGGTCCGAAACTAGAGAGAATTTGGGCGAAAAACTGCAAACAATAATTGCATTTTTATGCCACAAACAGCATAAATAACGCACAAAATGTCTGTCTGTATGTGTGAGATACCCTCGGCAGTTGCTGACGGGGCGTTTTGGCTTGGGCATGTGAGACAGAGAGGCCTTGCAGAAATATAGAACGGGCATGCCAAGCCACATGGTATCTATTATATAGTTACTATATGGAGTCAGCGTAGCCCCTATTCTACTTCCACACTGCCAACATACCCTGCAATGTAGCGCTGTGGCGACTCATGTAAATATTTTACGAATGTTTATCTGCAGCAGAAGCAACGCCCACACGCAAGTCCAGGCTTTTGGCTTTGTGCAGCATAAATTCTTGGGCAAAACAATATCCCTCTCACACACACACACACACACACACTCGCCCAACAGCTGGCACACCTGTGCGGGCTGCAGAGCAAATAAATTAAATTTATGCTGCTTTTTCTGTTGCTTTTTTTGCGTTTCGTTTCGTTCCGTTACGTTTCGGTTTTTACTGGGGCGCCTTTGTCTGCAGTTTGGTTTCCTTCTGTTTTTATTTAGTTTATGTGCGCCCCTCCTCCTCTCACCCTGCACACAGATAGTAAGCAAAATAAATAAATAAAAGTTCGTCATTTGGGCAAAGTTTCCCAAAAATATCGCAACAATAAAATGGCATAATACAAGTAAAGATTAGGGTGTGGGCAAGAAGGGAGGCAGCAGCAACATATATTGTCTTGTTTTCTGTTTTTTCTGTTTTCTACTATGAATATTCCTGATGTTTCTATTTGCAATGTGAGCACCAGCGCAGCAGCTACAGCCGTCTGTGCCATTATTGTTTTGGCGAATTGAAATATTTTTGGGTGCAGAAATAAATAATTTGGTAGTACCCAAATACTTTAATCAATTTTGCTATATGCTACGGAAAAAATGAAGAGCTTTTTGTTTTATTTAAATAATTGTAATCAAATTAAAACAGAGATTTATTTGCTTACAATTTGCTGAATATATTTTCAATTGTAAATATTTGTAATATATATATTTTGCTTTATGTCCCCATAGATGATCCTGCAAAACCTGACGACGAACTCGTACTACGAGGTGAAGGTGGCGGCCATGACGTTCAGCGTGATAAACCCCAAGAAAATTGTTGTGGGCAAGTTCTCGGAGTCGAGAATCGTAAGTATTGCATAAATACACACACACACACACACCCGGACACCTGCTAGCAAGATTTCGCCTGCTGGTGGGCGTGGCATGCTATAAACTTGCCGAAAATACACTACAAAATGGCATGCAACATGCCTGTCTGTCTGCCTGCCTGTCGAGTTGCCCAACAGCTTATTGCATATTTGGCTGAAGTAAACTCGCAGCTTTGTAGGCCACAGCATTAGCCCGCGGCGCAAAATATGATTTTCCGTTGGCAATAAATTTCCATCGAGAACCTCGCCTGTCTTTACACATTTCGTTCACTCAGCTCGGCCCTCGCGGCGTATGCGCAATAAACTGAGCTTCGGCTCGCATAATGACGTCGCTTTGTGCGCCCCCAAACTGCCACGCCCATCGATAGCTGCCTTATCGTTTATTGACGTTGCCCCAAGCTATTCAACTTGTCGTTGCAACATCCGCTGTGACACTTGACCCCACACAAACGCACACATACACACACTCGAGTATGTCAACTGAAGCTTAGTCGCAGGCAGCAGCCGTGCGATTTAGTTGACCTCGTTGGGGAAAGTCTATGTACGAGTATGTGTGTGTGTGTGTATTTTCTTCAGAATTTGCATAAATTTCGCTTAACAATTGTTGTTGTTGTTGCTGCTGCTGTTTTGCTTTCGTTGGAATTTCAAGCATTTACATGCTACGCTCTGTTTCCGCCTCGACCTCAGCTTCCGCTCAGACGCATCCAGGCCCAGACCAAAGCCAGCTGCAATTGTTTTTCAAAATAAATATAATTTATGCAGCAAAAACAACAACAACAGCTAAAATAAATATGAAAAATAAATACAAATATGAAAAGAAAAGTGTTCCATTACCCCCCTTCAGGGCTGGGACTGAGCAAACTCCTATGGCTATGGCATTCTCACTCAAACTCACCTGCTCTCCTTTCAGATCCAACTGCAGCCGAACTGCGAGAAGCTGCAGCCACTGCTGCGCCAGTCCCACAACGATTACAACCTGGCCGTGCTCGTTGGCATCATCTTCAGCTGCTTCGGCATCGTGCTGATCGTGATGGCCTTCTTCCTCTGGAGGTAAGTGGTGCCCCTTGGCGGCGGCTCTCTAGCGGATAGAGTTCATGCTTCTACAAGTGCAGCTGCATGGGCTATTAATACAGTCGGTCTTCAGGTCTTGTACTGCCTGCCTGCCAGTACCCCACCCGCCGTTGGGCGCCATATAAATAGACAAGGCGGCAGCAGGCCAAAGTGTTGACTGCTTCTATTTGGGTGCGATGTACATGTTTTTCGTATCCCAAAGCGAAAGCGAAAGTATGCACGCTGTACAAGCACTAATATATACGTATGTGAAATGTATATATATAGATTTGTGTGGCGAGTTTCCCCTTTCTGCAGTGGGAATTAGCTGTGAAAGCACTGATAAATGTCGAGTTTGCAGCCAATTCAATTGAGTTGAAGTGAATTGCATTCCAGCGCACGTTTCATAATTAGTTAATTCTATTTTCAACTGATATACGATGACATATCTTCGAGTCGCACATGGTCATTTGATTCCCAGCAATTTCCCTTGAAAGAGAACAGCAAAGCAAAAACCTTTGTTGTCCGGTCAGTCATAAAGTGAAGCTCCCATCCTTTGAAATTGGAGTCGCTGCAGGACATAAAGGCAAACAGCATAAAGAGAGCAGAGAATTGGCTTGCAAAGCTAGTCCCGAATAGGGTTATCAGACCCTTCCTCGAGCCCGACCCTTTCGCACCCGCATATCCATTTGAAATGTTAATTAAAATTCAAATCACAAAATCATAAGCCCGACACAAAACGGAATGAAACAGAACGAAACGAAACGGAACGAAAGACAAGCAAACAGTTTTAAGTTACTTAAAGTCTTTATTATGTGCCGGAGTGGTTAACCCATTGCCCAGGCTACCCAATCTTTAGAAAACAAAGGCCCCGGGCAGGCCCGTGCCAGGGACCGTACTCAGACCCGCACACGTAAACGGACCCGCCGCCCCAGCCTGCATTCCGCCTCCTTGGCCGGGCAACACGACATAAAGAAAATGCGAAACATTTTTAACTTCAATGAAAAATTTTTACTTCGTTTTTTTTCCCTATGCCATTTTTCATGCTCCCGCGAATATGTCAAATAAAAGTTGCCACTCGCACTGCCGTTCGCACCCCACGCCCACCGCCACACGCACCCGATGCCATTCCCATCTCTGTCCCGATCCCGATTCGCCCACCCACTCGCTAACTACCCTTCTCAGTGCCCGCAAGAGTGTTTTCCAACTCGTGTTTTCTAACAAATTAATGCCATTTTATTTATTTTTACAAATACGCTGCGATGCTAAGGGCCCCCAAACGGGGAAAGGGGCCAGACGCATTTTAAAAGCGAACCATTTCTCAAGTTGCCAAAGTTTTAGACCAGAAAAATGTATATTTTATTTAGCAAACAATGTAAATTTCCACATGGGAACCTGGGGGCAATGCTCCAGAAGCTCAATACTGCTATGCCGATTTAGGTCTACGTAGAGTTATTGCTTATTATGTCATAATAAAATTAATATCATTTTAATAGTTTTTTTAATATGTAATATAAATTACATATCTGTAGTTAGAAATAGAATATAGTCAGGGAAAACCTCTGACAACCTTTTATTTCATTAAGAAATAAATATATTACTTATATTTCTGCTTATATACCTTTTCATCTGGATAAACGAGTCTGATAAATATCCAGGTAGGAAAGATATTTTACAGGAAGTTGCTGTTTTATCTACAGGAAGTTGCTGCTTTATAAAACCTCTAAAATTTATTATATATTTACGAATTTTTTATTACTCTCTCTTGTCGAAAATTGAATTGGCTGTGCCCTATCCAAACACGAATTGCCACAGTCAAAACTTTTCAGCTGGCGTCACATGAAATACTCTAGGAATTTCTATAATGGAACAATTTGTTGGGTGCAAATTCTTGGAAAATATGTCAACGATAACGGGAATTTTATTTACAATTTTGACGCCAAGCAAAAAAAAAGGCGAAAAAAGTGAAGAAGCCGCCAACAAGAATGAAAAAGTTCGGTTATTCCCATCTGATATCTAGTATATATCTAGTTTATCGTATATAGCACGATAGTATGTATGGCATATTGAATATGCTACTTCTGTCTCCGTCTCTGTGTGAGTTTGTGTTTGGGTAGTTTCATATTTTCTGCAGTTTGGCAACATTGTTTTGTGGCGATGACTTTGTTTGCACGCCCCATGTGTCTGCTTGTGTGTGTGTGTGTGTGTCTGGCAGGGGGATTCGTGGCAGAGAAATTCTCTCTGGCAACTTTTGCCTTTTCCAAAAATAAAACAACATTGGCAAGAAATTGTTTTGGCTTCGTATGCGCAACTTTTGCCAACGTGCCATTGTTGCCCCGGTATCGGCAGAAATATTAGAAGCACGTGTGTGCGATGCTACGTCCACGACGAGGGCTGCAGCGCTGCGGGTAGAGGCAGGCCAAAGTGTGTGTGTGTGTGTGTGTGTGTGTGTGTGTGAAGCCTTTGGCAGGACGCAGCGAACGAGAAAAAATGCGAAGGTTGAAGGTTGGTAAAGTGAACCTGAAAAAACATGCACACAATATCATATATCTATAACATATGTACATATAAATACATATGTACATGTATGTGTGTATGTGCAAGATTTCACTTCATCAGTTCCCATTGTTGTGCTGCTTGCTCTGGCAGCTATAAAAGTTTTCCAACTTGAACTTTAATATCCACACAGCATCGACATGAGCAGACATGATGCGGTCCCGCCTGCCCCTTCCACTCCTTGCCAGACGCGTGTTATCAGCAGTTGTTGAAAACTTCTGCTGGCTGCACGATTATTATTATATTCTGGTCGAAGCAAATTAGCCGATTTAGTCTCTGTCTTCGATTCGCAATCCAACATATGCGCAGCAGACATTTCTCAGATATTTATAAGTATACTAGTTTCAGCGTAAATACTAACTATTTTCCCCAAAATACTAAAAATACTAATGAAGCAACTGTGTGCGAGAGCGAGAGAGTGAGAGTATAACAGCTGCAAGATAATGCAAGCGCTTGTTATCACACAGCTGCTTTAACAGCGTCCGAACAGCGTGTAAAGCTCGCGCTCTCTTCGACTTGATCGAGACTGTCGGTCGGCGAGTGTGAGCGAGCGAGAGGGCACACTTACATGCCCATGTTGAGTTAACATTAACAGCGCGTGTGTAAATAACATCGCGCCTGGCAGCTGCTGCGGACGCCCCGAAGCTTTTCTATTCTAATTGACATTTCAGTATCGCTTTGATTATCGAGTTGTGATCAACAAGTGAGCGTCGCGGCCAAAGTGAAACTCACGCAAAAAGCTTGGGCACGAGCACGAGAGCACGAGAAACGCTTATCAAATCAGAGAAATATATAGCAAGACCCCGATAAGTTGTCAACTGAATTGTTTTGTTATTGTCTTGTTTTATTTTCATACTGCGCAGCATACTGTGCCAGTGTTGGTGCCAGTGCGTGAGTGTAAGCGTGCGCGTCTGTGTGTGCGTGTGTGTGCCAATTGCGTACTACAGAATTTTGCAAGTGCTTTGGCGACAGAGCGGCTGCCGCTGCCGCTGGCGCTGCCTTTGCAGCTGCAATTGCCGATATGACGTAATTTGCGTAAATAAAAGTAAAACAAGCATACACAAGCAACAGCAACAGCAGCGGCAACAAGTGCAATGCAATTTGACTTGTAGCCGCCGTCCCCCTTCCCCCGCTCGCCGTTGCCACTCCCACACAATCAGCGCAGAGATCATCGCAGGCAGGCAGCATGTCAGCTGAGGGGGAGAAGCGGCGCAACAGCTCGGCGTCGGCGTCAGCGTCGGCATCGGCAGCGACGCCGCTCGTACGCCGCAAATCGCAACGTGGAAATTGGTTTACGTAAGTTTCGCAGCGCCCGCCACGATGTGGGCCACCAGCAAGTGGGCCATTTAGGCCCCCGCGCACGTGTCGTGGGTGGGGGGTGGGGGTGGTGCGACCACCCAGCGCAGGCAGAATCTTCCGATCAACTTTATGTCAAGAAAACAATCGGCAACAACAGAATGCATAGCAAATGAGAACAACAACAGCAAGAAGTGAATTTCAACTGCTGCCAAGAGCGAAAGAAATAAATAAACAAAACGGAAGTTGACAAAGAAAACAGACAACAAAAACGCAACGTTTCTGTTGCCGTTAGTCGCATCGCAAATACCCTGCACCGAGTATTGCTTGCATAACATACCCTGTGATTAGCAATTACAGTGCACAGTGATTTTGGAAATACCAGAAAATACTAGACAAGAGTTTGTCACAGTCACGAGATGACTGCGAGATAAATACTCAATATACTGTATATACTAAATGCGCATTACTTTCGACATTTCGAGAAACTAATTAAAAAAAAAAAAAAACGAACGAGTTTTCTAATAGTGCACTCAGTTTACGCGCTCGTAAATGCCTCTCCCTGTGATTAACACACATTGTGACCAAGCTTATAATAAATGTATTTTCCTATAATAAATATTTGGTGCGTAATAGCGCCCCATAAACAATAGCGCTCTAGGGAATTGAATAACAACATTTAGAACCACACGCATATTTTTCGATTTGTTTACACATATGTAAACATATATACATATATGTATGTATGTGTTTATCGAAGAAGTCGAAGCCTAGGTTGTCGCTTAGCACCTTCACGAGGCAAGTTTGGTGTTAGTTTTGCGCGATTCGAGCTGTATCGAACTCTAAAGCATTTCGTATCGTATGTTATCGTCTGAGCTGAAAACCCATTCAATGTCATTCACATTTCCCATTGGATTTTGCTAAGCCCGAGAGTGGTCGTATGGCACAGGCAACTACTCCCTTGCGGGATATTAATTGCACGCGATAAGGTGCCCATCAATCGGCTTAAGTTCCATTCACGTTGCATAATTCCAAAAAGAAGAATCTTGCGAAGTGCCCGCAATGAACTGGAACTCACTCGAGCAGCGTAGCGCTGCAACAAGTTCGCAAACTTTGAGCAGACCTGCATAGGCAAAACTCTCCTCTTTCTTTCTCTCTCTCTGCCTTGCTAGCTCTCTGAAACTTGGCGCAAAAGTTTGTGCTCCTTGTAATCGCTTAAGCCAATTACAGAACTTAACCTCAATTTGTAAGCATCTGGCGTAGTTGCAGCTGCAGCCATTCAAATTGTGTAGGTGCTGGAGAGGCAGCAGGGTCTCTCCCAAGGGTCTCAGGCAACCGTTGACATCGTCCTCCCGCAGTTGTCACTCATTTCTTCAACAAATATTTGCGAAAAGTTCACTCGCTGCAGAGGAATTTGTTCTTATTTATGCTTGGATGCTGTTAAATACCGTTAATGCTGACCAGCTCTACAACTCCCCCTCATCCCCGAAATAATGACGGGCGTCCTTCAATGGTCAACCAGCTGTCGGTTTTCCCGCTCGCCCTCCATCCCTTCTACAAGCATGCAGCACTTCTCTATTTGCCTGACAGCTTGTTATTTATGCATTTTGAATTTGTTAAAAGCCCGTTGCACGTTGAATTACAGTGCTTCCCTTCTTCACCACCTCACTCCTGCCTCACCAAGCCACTGGCTCGTGCTTCTCCTGCCCCAGACAAGCTTACCTGACACCTGCTGTTTCATAATTTCTGTTATTTCCGACATTTCCTACTTATTCTAAATAAATATAAGTATGTTTTTGTGTTCCTGCCTCTGTTTGTGGCAGCCACCGATACTCGGTCCTTTGTTAGACCCGAAAGTGGCGTGGGGGGTGGGGGACCAGTAGCGGACAAGGAGGTAGCTTATTATTAATGAACTGTGGATTCTGAATACAAGCGAAGTTCTCATATTTAAAAAGCCTTCAGAGATGGAACTGTAACGCAATGCTTTGAAAGTAAAAGTGGGGCTAAGCAGCTTATCTTATAATTTAATTATGCAGGGTATGAATATATATGTATATATAGCTTTCAAATAGAAACTGAATCACAAGTAGATTGAGTTCAAGCATAAATTTAGTTTTCAGTTCATGAATATATATGTATTTATATATAACACATATAGAATAAAATATTTACTTATATTCAAAAAGCATTAAACTTATTTTCTCAGATGGCTTGATTGCACTTAGAACGAGCTTAAGCAGCTCCATAAATAAAGTTTGTAGTTCATGAATACATATTAGTTAATATAGCATATACTTTATCAAATTGCACTTTAAGTAACACTTGAACCCTGGTCGCTTCACTACTTCCAGCAGAAAGTGCTTCCATGCCGCCTACTACTATCTGGACGATCCGCCACACCACCCGAACGCACCACAGGTGGACTGGGAGGTGCCCGTCAAGATCGGAGACGAGATACGCGCCGCAGTGCCGGTCAACGAGTTCGCCAAGCATGTCGCCTCGCTGCACGCCGACGGGGACATCGGATTCAGTCGCGAATACGAGGCCATACAGAACGAGTGCGTGACCGACGATCTTGCCTGCGAGCACTCGCAGCACCCGGAGAACAAGCGCAAGAATCGCTATTTGAATATAACGGCCTGTAAGTATAGAGTAATCATCGCAACTGTACCTTATAATAATCACAATTCTCGCCCTGCAGACGATCACAGCCGCGTGCACCTGCATCCGACGCCGGGTCAGAAGAAGAATCTGGACTACATCAATGCGAACTTTATTGATGGCTATCAGAAAGCGCATGCCTTCATCGGCACCCAGGGCCCGCTGCCCGACACCTTCGACTGCTTCTGGCGCATGATCTGGGAGCAACGCGTCGCGATCATCGTGATGATCACCAATCTGGTGGAAAGAGGTAGACGCAAGTGCGACATGTACTGGCCCAAAGATGGCGTCGAAACCTACGGAGTTATACAGGTTAAGCTGGTCGAGGAGGAGGTCATGTCTACCTACACAGTGCGCACATTGCAGATCAAGCATATGAAGGTACGTAGCAGCTGCTCTATCTATTACTCTTCTAACCAACATTCTACGATCAGTTGAAGAAGAAGAAGCAGTGCAATATGGAGAAACTGGTCTATCAGTATCACTATACCAACTGGCCGGACCATGGCACACCGGATCATCCGCTGCCCGTGTTGAACTTCATCAAGAAATCCTCTGCCGCCAATCCCGCCGAGGCAGGTCCCATTGTCGTGCACTGCAGGTGAGAATCTCTGCAAGGATCTTTAAGTTCTAATGAGAGCTAATTCTGCGTTATTACTCCTTCTGTACCTTGCAGCGCTGGCGTCGGTCGCACTGGCACCTACATTGTCCTGGACGCCATGCTAAAGCAGATCCAGCAAAAGTCCATCGTGAATGTCTTCGGCTTCTTGCGTCACATTCGCGCCCAGCGCAACTTCCTTGTCCAGACAGAGGAGCAGTACATTTTTCTGCACGATGCTCTGGTCGAGGCCATAGCATCGGGCGAGACCAATCTGACCACCGACCAGGTGGAGGAACTGAAGAACTGCACGCCCTACTTGGAGCAGCAGTACAAGAACATCATCCAGTTCCAGCCCAAGGACATACACATCGCGTCGGCCATGAAGCAGGTGAACTCGATCAAAAATCGCGGCGCCATCTTCCCCATCGAAGGCAGCCGCGTGCACCTGACCCCCAAGCCGGGAGAGGATGGCAGCGACTACATCAACGCCTCGTGGCTGCACGGCTTTCGGCGGCTGCGCGACTTCATTGTCACCCAACATCCCATGTCGCACACAATCAAGGACTTCTGGCAAATGGTCTGGGATCACAATGCCCAGACAATTGTGCTGCTCTCTTCGCTGGATGACATTGTGAGTAGAGTAGGCCGACAGCTTAACGTTGAACTCTCATTGAATCCCCTCTCTCTCTTTCTCTCCCCTGCAGAACTTTGCGCAGTTCTGGCCGGACGAGAACACGCCCATCGAAAGCGATTACTATCGCGTCAAATTCCTGAACAAGACAAACAAGAGCGACTACGTGAGTCGCGATTTCGTCATCCAGTCTATACAGGATGACTACGAGCTCAGCGTGAAGATGCTCCATTGTCCTAGCTGGCCGGAGATGACGAACCCGAACAGCATCTACGACTTCATTGTCGACGTGCACGAGCGCTGCAATGACTATCGCAACGGACCCATCGTGATTGCCGACAGGTGAGTGCGGGCAGAGGTGATGGCAGCTTCCACCTGGAAGTATCCTAACTTGTTCACGACCTTTCGATAGATACGGCGGCGCACAGGCGTGCACCTTCTGCGCCATCTCATCGCTGGCCATCGAGATGGAGTACTGCAACACGGCGAATGTCTATCAGTATGCCAAGCTGTACCACAACAAGCGGCCCGGCGTCTGGACCTCCAGCGAGGACATACGTCTTATCTACAACATTCTGTCCTTCCTGCCTGGCAATCTGAGCCTGTTAAAACGCACGGCGCTGCGCACCGAGTTCGAGGATGTGACAACGGCCACGCCGGATCTCTACAGCAAGATATGCAGTAACGGTAATGTTCCACACCAACAACAACAACAACATCAGCAGCAGCAACTACTGCTACAACATCAGCAACAGTTGCTGCTTGCCCAGCAGCAGCAGCAGCAGCACCTGCTGCAGCTACAGATGCAACACGAAACACAACAACAACAGCAACAACAACAACCACAGCTAGATAAGCAGTTGCAGCAGCAACCACAGCAAAGTCTCATTAGTCATAGCCACCCAATCGATTTAGAAACAGTCACAACAGAAACAGAAACAACTACTGCAACAACAGCAGCAACCACACCAACAACAATCACAACAAACAATACTAATGCCTCCTTATTACCCATCTCATCATTGTTACCTCCCGCAGTTGCTCCATCATCCATCACACCCACACCATCAACGTCGCACAGCAACGACATGCCCAACAACCATACAACAACAGTCCCAATACCAACCACCAATCCACTGTCACCACCACCACAACCACAACTAGCAAGTTCTCTTACAACAGCAAACGCAACAGCAACAACAACCGCAACTCCAACTCCAGCTGCAACTGCAACTGCAACAACACCCACAACAACTGATCTAACCCATACTAATGCTAATCTTACCACTGTTACTAACAATGCTGCTCACCTGGTCGCCGATGGGCCGCTGACTGTTGCCAACTGCGACCAACACCAACAACAACAAATGCTGGCGCTGATGCAACAACAAACACAACTGCAACAACAATACAATACTCATGCGCATCTGCACCAACAACCGTCGGATAATGCCAACTGCTTGCAACTGGGCGCCAATGTCGACGAACTGATCAATCCGAACAACACGATAATCCCCAACAACATCAACCTCAATGCCAATATCAACCTTAACAACAACAACAACATCAACAATCTGCAACAACAATTCATCGCAGCAGTCACAGATGCTCAAAATTTAGATATTGTAGGTTAAACTAACTGACTAAAAGGAATGGAGGAGTGGATTCGATGAGTGACTCTCACGAATCCAGATGATAATTTTATATATATGTGTATATGCTAAGATATGATACAATACGTCTATAGATATATATATATATATAAATATAACTATGCTATATGAATATATTAAAGGATAAAGTAAGGCACACTTATGCATAAATTTCAGTGTATTTAAGCGAGTGAACGGGCGTCAAGCGCCTCCCCTTCCCTCCCTATAAACTATTATTTATGTTTTATTTATTGACTTTCGAGTGTAGCTCCAGATTTACCTTTAACACTGTCCTATTTCCACAGCGGATCCCCCGAGCCGTTTATAAATTAATACACATTATAGTTACGCATATGTTTACGCAGTATTTAGTCACAAGAACATAAGCAAAATAGTCAACAAATAGAGATCTACTATATACGATACGATACGATGCAACATAGAATCAAGGCACACGATTATATTACTAATTCTCGATAACAAGAAAAGCGAAAAACAAAAGAACTGTAGCCTAACGCACAATCTAAATGGATAGTTCCAAGATAAACAAATATGATAACAACACTATTCATTTCTACCAAGTATCCTCTTCCTTTGTATCCTCTCACTCCCCCTTCCCCCCTCGTTCTGTTCACATTTGTTAGTCTTACGATAAGTACATAGATCTGTGCAGTCAAGCAGACCAGTTGTTGTATCTTTGTGCCATGCTCTAACACTTAGTTCAAATCAGGTTGAGAAATGCCAGAGTTAAAGTTGCCGTTAAACGATTACCGATTATCGATTACCGATTATTGAATATGATTTGTGTTTTTTTTTTTCAAAATTCCTTCAATGTCCGTCCTAAGATCTGTTATTCAATGCTGCATTGTTTCCTGCTAACCTTCTGATCGGTTGAACGTTAAACTCGATATAATTGATAAATTAAAAAAGAAAAGAAAACAATGCGAAAATCTTAGCGAAAATTATGCGAATTTATAGACGGAAAGCGAAATGAAAACATATTCAAGAATTTACAAGTACACGATTGTCAAATAGGCATTTTCCCAGGCACATACATATACGAAGTATTTTTCAAATGCACCCGAACCGCACCACTGAGCACATCACTGTAAATCCAATAAAGAACATATATAGTATATATTATTAACTAATTTAGCAATTCAGGCACATCACTATGTAAATATAATCGAGTAGATTGCACGAACTAAGATTGAAAGAGAAAAAATAAACATTTGCGTTAGGACTACGGGCCAGATCGGGCTGGACTGGCTCCCGAATATACTATATATATAAATATTGTAAAAACACGCCCACACACAAATACGAGTATATTACCATAAACAGATAAAACTGCTTGGCGTTTAGCGTGTAAGGACTAATTGTTTGTAAAGCGAACCGCAAGCAATGTACGAGTATTATTAAAATATAAATTCATGTGGAAACCTCAAAAAAAAAAAAACAACAAAAAAACAAATATTGAAACATTTGGAAAGATCTTTTTCTCATTTGTGGAATGTGGCAAAAACTAGAAAATAAGCATGAAAACAAGGTGATGAATGTTGATCCATCGCATGAGGAGTGACAATGCTAGGAAATATTAACAGAACTTGACCCATTTGGGAAACGCCAGCTAACTTTCGAATAGTTCAGTTCGATTGCCGCTCTCGGTATCCTCATGGGCCTGTGTGTTAGTATTGATTTCATATATGCGGGGGTGCTATAAATATGATCAGTCAGCTTCTAAACGGCTGTAGAGATGCCACCCCAGTTTCGCTAGAGTCAGTTTCGAAACAGTTAGGCGACTAGAACTTAGAATAGTAATCGATTTATACACTTGTAAGTAAATATTGTATTTATTGATAAACAAAATATTTTGAAGACTGGTTTTTTGTACACTTTATCTTAAGCAGGTATACTGATTATGATTGTAACGTATTTTATTGTATCTAACCCGTTAAAGCTTTCCTCGTTTCCCATGTCGACTAGATTGATTTATCTATCAGGGTATATCGAAGTCGAAGTTATTTGAACTAACTAATTCGGAATCTACTAAAACAAAATTTCAACTCGATCTGAAAGTAAATGAAGCAAATATCAGCGAAGTTCTGTGTAGTTTTTGGAGTAGAGTCAAAAAGGTTTTCGTTTCCCAAAAACTTCATTAATTTCAGAAAATTTCATTTAATATTCGGTTTAAGAAAAAAAATACGAAAATAAAGGAACTCCACAATTAAAACCTAACGACCAATTTTACAATTTGTTTGTTATACCTAAAACGAACTCTAGGCACTTTTATTATTAAGTGACGATGATAAAATGATCGATCGATCGATGGAATGATGTATGTGTATGTACTTATATCTAGAAGGCTTGTAAATTCTCATACTAACTAGACGACGATTAGAGTGCTTCACCTGTAATATATGAACCATATGATTTCAACTAACGATAACTATAACTAAAGCATTTTAACTATTAAATACGATGTAGTGTGATTAGTTATACAAAATGTATGTATTACTACAACTTAAATTGAGTGAATGTGAATAAATGAATACACAAGAAAGACAGCCAAAAAATCGTAGCGAAACTGGCGACAGATGCCACAGAATGTGAGAAAATCACACGAGACCCAACAGAAAATACAGATAACTGAAAACTGAAAAAGAAAATACTGCACACACTTCTCGAGCAAGGAAACCTTTCCAAGACTAACTACCTTCACAAATCATATAATTAATATAAATATTATCTAATTGAACGTGTTATGCAATTTATAAATGTGATGAATGTCAAACTTAAGCGTATGTAAAACTAAAACCAGAACTTAAACTCAAAACTAAAGCGAACCACTAAGAAAATCAACAGAGACAACAGATTACCAGATTAGTAAGAAAGCTGAACGTAGCGAAAACTTAAGTAAGCATAACCGACGATTTTAGAGCTAAGCAAACAGCGCAACTGATGCGCCCGGGCAGCCCATAGTTTTTAAAGGGAATTACAGAGTAGCAGCAAAATCGCAAACGAGCAGCGTAAGAGCGTAAGAGAAGCAAAGTGACACGTAAGGTAGAGAATCCAAGTTGAACGCTTCAAGTAGTGCACGTGGATGGTAAAGCCGACGCATAAGAACATGTATCTCGATAAACAAAACGGAAATAAATCTATGTATTTACACCTAAGTTACAGATAAGCCAATGGAAAATGGAAAATGAAAATTGAAATGAATGCAAACAAAACTTATTACACTAAAGCGAATGCGAATAAAAATAAAGTACATCTTATTGCTGTAGTTGCTTTGCAGAGCGAGTACTTCTAGGGCGGCGCAGTGGTTTGCAGGGTAAACTCGACTTGCAGCAGGCCAAACTGACTGCGCGGCAGCACGTCCGGAATCCAAGAGAGAAACAGTCCACTCTTCGTCTGCAAGAGGGCAAGACACTTCATATAGGAACTAGTATAAACTTGCAAGCACACACACACACACACACACCTTTTCATCAGTATCAAAAAGCATCTTGGCCGTATAGAGCCTGAGTTTGGTGTAGACCACTCGCTTTTTCGGCTGTGTTGCTGTTCGGATCTGGGGCACATATGGTTCGAAATGCCCCTCCGTGTGTCGCTCAAAGAAGCGTTCCAGCTGCAGGCAGAGCTAGAGAGAAAAACAAATCATTTTGTAATTATTGTTAGTAGGGGAAGCAGTACTCACATTGCGACTGCTGAAGATGCGCTTGACTGTGTGCGAGGCGCCAAAGTGCCACACATACTTGCTAAGGCCCATGTGCTTGCCCCTCTCGATCAACGAGACTTTGTGCAGTGGACGACGCTTGATGCCGGCGCTGAAGCTCTTGCTAAAGTGTGCGAATGTCTCCTGGAATCAGTTCATAGTTAGTCGAGCTTCCGGGATAGATAAGAAAATTGTAGGGATTCGCATACCTTGTGCGCATGCAATCTGTGCTGCACCAAGCGACTGCAGACGGGCTGCTCAGTCGCGGATATCGCTTGAGGTTCTATAGACTCATTGATCAGCTCTATCACATAATCCAGCCAGGCCTCATAGGACAACGCTGGCGCTGCTGTCACGCTCACATCCTCGATGGCAGTCTCGCAGGCCAACGCCGCATCATTTACTATGAGCGTGCGCTTCGCTGGCAGCGGCAGCTGCTTGCGGGTCTTCACTTCGCTCACGATTTCAGATGCTTTGATCGTCGACTTCTTGATCACAGCAATGGTGGGCAGCTCAATGGGCGGCAGCTGGTTGGCTACCGGAGGCGGTGCGAGTATGTTGAAGGGCTCACCGACCAGAGGCAGCTCTATGTCGTCGCTGCACAGATCTATTTGATCCGTCAGTTGATACTGATCCATGAGCTCAATGTTGCAGTCTGTGAGCTCGAGATGCTGACTCTGCGGCTCGAAGTCGGGCAGAATTTGCCCGTCGTTGGCATAGTGCACCACGGCACTAGAGTTGGAGGTAGGATCGGCCAGCGTGGAGTCCACATTGTATACCACGTCGGGCAGCTCCTCCGGCAGGGGCAGCAGCTGCGGAATAAAGCAACATTATTGTGAATTCTAATCACACTTGCTACAACATGGATATTACGTCTGTGACCGCCTCGCAGTACTCGTCGTCGAAGATGTAGATGTCCTCGTGCGCATCCGCATCGCCGCCAATATTGATGCTCAGGCTGAGGCGCAGGTCGTCGTGCTGCACCTCGCCGAGCGGCGTCTCCAGCATGGAAGGCATCCAGAAGGATTGCAGGCTCTTCGTAAAGTTGCCGTAGATTGTTTTGCCCTGCGGCGAGCTCAGTATCCCGGCCAGCACGAGCAGCAGGTGATCGCAGATCTCATCCTGCATGACCAGCGAGTTGTCGGGCTCCACAATGATCTTGAGCTTGCGACAGGCGCACGCATACATGCCCTTCTTGCTGGACAAGCCGTTGGCCACCGCCGTGACGTGCAGATGCTCCGCCGGGAACGAACTGGAGCGTTCGCACTTGACCACAAAGGTGGTTGCATTCAGGCGCTGCACCGCTGGCAACTGATCCTCATCCTCGGCCAGTTTATACTGTTGCCACAGCTGTTGCTTCTGCTCCGCGCTTATGTTGAGGTTCCAGAGCACCTCGCGCGACACCGTGTACACCTGCGCCTTGGGCATCTGCTCGCAGCACTCGCGGCACGCCTTGATGTGCCTGCAATTGTTGTCGCTCTTGCAGGCATCCACGTAGCACATGGCCTTGCTGGATACCACTGCGGCATTCGGTTGAAGCGACAGTGTGACATCCTCAATGCACACAAAGTTTCGTGGCTGCGCATCTTGTTCCCGCTCCTTTGTCTGCACAGAGTACACCGCACAGCCGGCACGCCGGCACACCAACTGCACTCCGTTGAGCTTGTTCTTGTTTTGCGGGCACGCCGAGTTGCGACAGAGGAGTGCACGATTCCCATTGATAGCGCCACAGCTCGAACATTTCCTGATCCCACGCAGTGTGCTGGGACGCTGGATTTGTTTGGATGGGAATGGCATTGCAGCCGACTGTGCGCTTCTGTTACTCAACATGAAAACAAAACAAACTTTAACAGTCTACTAAAATGTTATTAACAGTTGGTATTTTTTATTGAGAGGCTGCTGACTGCAAATTAGTACAAGTAGTATTAAAAAATACTGAATAATTTTAAAAATTGTGTTGTTAATAAACAAAACACAAAAAAATGCGAATTATTAAAATAAAATAGCTTCGCGCAACTGTAATATTTGCTGTACAAACACAGAGCCGCATTTCAAAGTCATCGACTGTTGTTACTATTATACCAGTAGCTTATTTCAAATTTAAATTAGATAAATACAAAATTATATAATTAAATTTTGGTTTATTAAAGTTTTGCTAACTTTGCAATACCATTTAAATGTAGTCACAATATTGCACGCCTCTCCAAGCTCTCTGTTGAATTGAATTCAACCTGCGCCTCGATCCAACGAGCCACTGTTAGCAACAGTTGCTCATTCCGACTGTTACTCATAAGCTGCAGGCTCAGCGGCAGACCGGCTGTGGATAATCGAATAGGTATCGATACAGCTGGAATACCCGCCATGTTGGCGGGCTGCGTGCAAAAGTCCTGCACTGCGCACTGATCGCGATTGCTCAGTGTGACGAAGTCCTTGTAGAGCGGCGCATCACTCAAAGTCGTGGGCGTCAGCAGAATATCAACCCTGTCCTCTGCAGCCTGCGCCTGAAATACCCTAGCAAAATCTTGGGCAATCAGACGACGCACTCGCAGCGCTTTCTCGAAATAATGATCGTAGTTCTTGCGCAATAGGAAAAAGTTCCCCGTCAGTATGCGCGTCTTGACGACCTGATTGAAGCCCTCCGCCCGCGACTGTGCGTACAGCTGCTCTGTGCTGCGCTCGTCGGCCGAGCGATGGCCGTACTCGATGCCATCGTAGCGCGCCATGTTGCTCGCCACCTCGCACTGATTTAGGATCGAGTAGACGAATATGCTGGCCGCCGTGTTGGGCAGTGAGACCTGGCGCACGCGAGCGCCCGCAGCCTCCAGCAGATCGGCAACCTTTGTCCAGGTCTCCAGCACTTCGGCAGCGAGGCCTTCGCAGTGGTATTCCTTGGGTATGCCAATGCGCAGGGAGCGCAAATCAATCTGATCCACCTCGGGCAGCTGTACCTTTTCAAAGGGTTCCCGCATGATTGTCGAGTCCAGCGGATCGGGACCGGCGACTGCATTCAGCACGTCGACGCAGTCGCTTACGGAACGTGTCAATATGCCGGGAACATCCATTGAGTTGACTAGGGGAATCAAGCCATGGCGGGAGCAAAGCCCGTACGTAGGCTTCAGGCCCACCACGCCGCAATAGGAGGCGGGGTTGCGCGTAGAGCCGCCCGTGTCCGATCCGATAGCACTGCAATAAAAATAGACAACGAAATTAATATCAGCATTACACTCTGGCATTTCGAACAGAGCAACAGTGCATTTTGAATTTACATAAAACATTCGTAAAAATACAGTTTCGTTTTATTTCTAGATTTGCACGTATGGACAAAATGTAATGGAAACCCGTTATTGCATCCCTTTTCAATTGTCACAAAAGGTGTCTCATTGGATTCAACTCTTATCGATACAACGTGCTGCGATTAATCGCTGGCATCGATTACTCCAGCTCGGCGAACAGCTGATCGAATCGAGCAGAACGGTCACACTTGGCCAGTGAACGAAGAACTAAAACATTTACGAAATTTGCAAAGATTTTAGCTTGCTGAAGCGATGTCTGCGCTCTTCCGCCTAACCAGCCGCGCCGTGGCGCTTCAACGTTCCGCTGCACTCAACCAGGTGTCCGCGCTGCGAGTGTGTCGCAGCATCAAGACGTCGCCCAAGAAGGACGAGACGGTGGCAGCACCTGCCAGTGTTACGACCGAAGACTTCGCCAATCCCAGCCCAAAGAACTGGGTGAGCTACGGCTTCGACTACAAGACCGAGGCGGAAGATCGCAACGCAACGAAATCGACATTCTTCTTTGCCGTCACGCTGTGCCTCGTGTGGGGCACCTTCTACTGGGCCTACCTGCCCGACACGCAGTTGCGCGACTGGGCCCAGCGCGAGGGCTTCCTCGAACTGCGTCGCCGCGAGCAGGCCGGCCTCGATCTGATCAGCCCGAACTACGTGGACCCGGCCAACATTGTGCTGCCATCGGACGAGGATCTGGGCGCGACGGAGATTATCATTTAAACACTTAGTGCACTATATCCCCTCCTAGTAGTTTGTTTTCTAAGCGAATGTTATGTAATGGAAAAAGCCAACGGCAGCGGCCTGCGCAGTGCTGTGTCCACAGTGCGTCAATAAAATAACCATATTTCAGTAGGCATGGCCCTTGAAGCTCATCACGCAAAAGAAAAGAAAACAAACAACTTATTGTGATTATTGTTCGCTCTGGCCCGCTGGCAGTTTGAGGTTAGGGCGAGCCCTGCAAAACGTAAACAATACTCACGCATAACACAGGCCCGCCGCAACAGCTGACGCTGAGCCGCCCGAGCTGCCGCCTGCTATTCTCCAGTTGTGCTCGCTCAAGTCCTCGCTCCATATGTTCTTGGTTGGCCCGTAAATGGAGTCCACTGTGCCCGCACCCATGGCGAACTGGTCCATGTTCGTTTTGCCCACGAGTGTGGCGCCAGACTGACGCAGGCGTGCACTCATCGTGGCATCGTAGGGCGGCACGAAATCCCTCAGCATGCTGCAAGATGCCATATCAGTGAGGCCACTTAATAGAGGTTATGCCAGTTAGTTACCGGGAGGCACAAGTGGTGGGCACGTTGCGGGTGCAGAAGTTGTCCTTGATGCCGATGGTCACGCCGTCCAACGGACCAATGGGTCGCCGCTCCGCATAGCGTCTGGTCGCCTCCTCGGCCTGCTGTAGCGCCTGCTCGGGCGTGAGTCGCACGAAGGCGTTGAGCGTCCTCAGACTGGCGGCATCCTCCAGCGCCTGCTGCGCTACCAACACCGGCGACAGTTGCCCGTTGATGTAACCGGCAGTTAGCTGCAACTTGTCGCTCTAATTAACCATACACCAACTGCGAACTTAGCCGTACCTGCTTGATGTTCAACCTCACGTGGCTTCTCATGCTCACTTCCAATTCAAGCGGAACACAATTGACTCTTTGGCTGGTGGTCTTTTTATTTAAAACGAAAATATAAACAAAACTTCATTTGGCGATTACACAAATGTTATCGGCTGGGGATGGGCGCAGCATCGATAACTAAACTAGAGATTGCAAGCTGCTGGATTGGCGCTGCGCCTCAAATTATTGGATTTTCCATAAAACATAATCATATACATTTAACTGACAATCTACGAATACTCCTTTTAAGATTTAGCATTTTTAAACTAATCGTTATGTATATATATAAAGGGGGTGGGGATGTTTGGTCTCACTACAGACTACACACATTACACGCTAGACATTTTACAAGGTTTGTTCTTATATTTAGGCTATACGCGTACAACGTCTATTTGCCATCGGAATGATGTGCAGTGGTCGTGTTGAGCGAACTGTTCGCTTCCGGATCCTGTTCTTTCTTGATCTCCTGCTTGATGGCAGCAGCAGCAGCAGCAGCAGCCGCAGTAATGGCAGTCGTCGGTTCGTCGTCTTCGGTCTCCGACTCGCATTTCTGTTGGCGATACAAAGTGCAGAATGAAAAGGATTTGTAAAAACAAAAAAAAACAATTAAGTACAGAAAACTAGAGTTAAGTGCACTCGACAGTAAGATACCACTTACCCACTTTGATGGTTTAAAAAATTGTTTTCAATTATTTTGTAGCTGTTGCTTATTATTAAAACTTAAAGTAAAATCATCGATTTTCGCAGGCGATGGGCGTTGCAGTCAAAGTTGGGAATAGGCCTTATCTGCCTATGCTATACAGGAACCTTCATGCCAAATTTGGTATCTCTAGCTCTTGAAATAGCTGAGCTCTGTATGGTTACACAGACAAACGGACAAACAAGCGGACATGGCTAAAGCAACTCTGTATGTTCCGCCACGCACAATGCACAGTGGGTAAATGGTAGACAAGTTTGAAATGAAATGAAATGAAATGAAACATATATAGGTACATGCAGTATTATATATTCTTTGGATCAGTTCAGTAGCGTATCAAACCAAGGCATCTGCTCAATGTCTTCGAGAATATTCATAATATCGGCCTCGACTTGATTGAATTCGAAATTTGATTCGGGCTGCAGGTCGTTAACGCCGGGGGAGACATCGTCTTGACTCTCGAAACTGATGCCGTTGTCGCCCAAATAGGGATCCTCGAGCCCCAGCCCGAGCTCACTATAGTCCATATCGAGCAACATGGCATAGTCCTGATCAATGGAATTGGCCAGGTCCTCGGCAGTATCGTTATCGAAATTGAATATACCATTGGTCAGTTCCAGCAGATTCCCGGACTCAGTCGAGTCGACGGTGCGCTGCTCACCGTCACCGTCCCCGAGAAAACTATCTGCACTGCGGCCTGTCGCAAAGATACTCTCGATCTTCGGTGTGCTCGGCACGCCATAAAACTAACAGGAGGAGGGTAGGGGGGGATGATGGTGAGGTCGGTCTTTTATTCAAATTCGATCACAAGCTTGTTCATTTAACGCTACGGAATTCGAAATACTTATGTATGCGTGTACCTCTAGCTATAGCTAGGAACTATGGCTATATATATATATATATATATGGTATATGCTGTTTACTAAGCTATGTATATGTCGTGTCATAGGCCCGATTAGCGTTATGTTTCATGATACGTTTGTATGTAATATATATGTATGTGTTTGTATGTATGTGTGCATATGCGAGCGGGATGTACAATATATCAGGCTTAATTAGATGCTATTGGTAAGTGGCTGTGGCTGTGGTTGTGGTTGAGGTTGAGGTTGTGGCTGTGGTAGTGCTAGTGGTAGGTTTAGAGAGTAGAGAGGCTCGGCCTCTGTTTAACGCACCTTTTGTATGTACTGGCGCTTGGCCAGACCCACGTTCAAGTGTAGCACACAAGTGGAGTCCTCCAGTATGCTGGCCACCGGCTCCTGGCACACAACCCCGCTGCGCTCCACGCCGCAGGCGCGATACAGCACCTGGCGCTTGTCCTCGAGTATGTGTTTGCGGCAATGCTTGCAGCAGGGCAACGTGCGCTCCCCGCACTTGACGCCACCCTCGGTGAAGATGCACTTGGGCTGACTGGAGGATTTCGTCGAGAGTATTGTGTCGCGTGCGCGTTTCTCCTTCATCTTCTTGTAGAGCACCGCCTCCATGCCCTGCCTGCGATGGTAGCCGTTCAGCGCCTTCAGCTGCTCGTAGAGCTTGCGCTCGTGCGGCGTCTCCTTGAGTTGGTCATGGATGCTGCCTGCAATGGTGTACAATGTTAGAACGCTGCCTGTTTGTCGGGAGAGCACTCAATTACAGTAGGTCTCGCGCTCCCGCCGGATGTCGTGCAGGTAATTGCGGCGACGCTGCTTCAGCACGTGCTGCAGGTGTGTGATCTGCTCCCGGTAGAGTCCCTGCAGCTTGATCAGCTTCATTTCGGACAGGCGCACAGCCTCATCGCGCGTATAGACGCCGGCGTGTCTGCAAACGAATTCAATTATAAATCGACACTAATGCATTCTAGAGATTCCCGGCTCACTTGAGTGGATCGTCCTCTTCGGAGTCCACGCTCTCGTAGTCCGACTCGAAGAACTCAAAATCACGTGCTGTGTTCCGCAGGCACGGAGGATCCTCATCGTTGCTGGAGCTGTCCGAGGCATAGTCCAGAATGCGACGACGCTTCCGCACGCTGGCCACAACTTGCCCGATGGTGTTCGTATGGTCCTGATTAACTGCAGTAAATATCAAATATTATAGAAATAATATTGCACTTGTGCTGCGAGTTGTTTGCTACCAAAGGGCGTCACGTGCGGCGAGACGACGTCAATCTCGTCATCGTCCGGCTCCGGGCGGGGCAACTCCGGCTTGATATCCTCCACGTTAACATGGTGCGACAGACTATTCAGCAGCGTCTCATTGGTCTCCACGCGACTACGCAGGCGGCCCACCGAAAGGTGTGTCTTCTGCAACTGCGTCTGGCGATTGTGCTCGAAGCAGAGCGTCGTTAGAATTTGCTCCTTCTTGGTGTCCAGCTTGGGCACTGCATTGGTGCACTTGCGCCCGTTGGGATAGACGTGCGTGCACTGGCGGTAATTGGCGCGCGGATCGCGCAGTATGTGACGAATGCAGTAGTCGTAGCCATCGATCCGCATCAGGCTGCACTCGTATGTGGGATTGCTGCAGTACTTCAGCTTCGCCAGCTCGCTGTGTATTTGCTCGCGCAGCTTCTGCTCCTTCTCGGGCGTGCATGCTGTTCCCGTGAACCGAGCGCATTGGCGCAATTGGTTCGGCGAGAAACTAGACATTTTACGTTTTCAACTCAACTGAATATAGTTTTCTCAACGACAGACTGAAAATGCGATGTTACTTGTCAAAGATGTGCTCAAACAGAGTATCGATACAAAACTATCGATTGCGCTTAACTATCAGTCAGTTCAAGGGTAGTCCCTTAGCTAAATTCAATTAACATAAGTTTAATCATTGTACTTTAGAATTAATTGTTAATTAAGAATACATTTTGTTTAAAGATGATTTCAATTCGATATGAATTGCTACTCGCGTGTTTCGATAATTTTTGCAATTGATTTTCTGTACATTGATTAACCATTGAACAGCTGACTTTTCTTATCGATGCGAGCATCTACTTGGTACAGTACTTAAGTAAACAGAAAAATAAATAAGTGAAAGTCATAATTGATTTTAAGTTTCTGCAATTTATTAACTTTTTCATTTAGAATATTGATTTTTTGCAGGCTTCTTGCAGCGATAACCATTGTGAGCGTAATTAAAAATTGAACTAGTTATCGAATTTCTGTGGAAACCAAGCCGATAACAGTTCTGCATCGCTACTGCCAGATCATGAACGAGGGAAACATTAAATTGAGATGTAAATAATTTTGAATTTCAACCAACAATTAATTAATGCGAAATGCAAACTCCCGTAGACGACATGTCGGACGATAGTGATTCCATAGCCGACAACGAACCCGACGAGCGGACGGAGAACCAAAACATTATACCGCTGTCCAAGCACAAGCGTCGCAGCTACGTCTGGAAATACTTCAGCCCAGTGCCAGACCACTTGGAGGTCTACCGGTGTTCCATATGCAGTGAGACATTCGGCAACAAGACCACCAACTTGGGACGCCACCTGCAGACAGTGCACAACATCAGCGACGTGGTGAGTGACTGCCAAAATGCTAAATTGCCTCCATAATTGAAAGTAAACATTGACGCTGGCCCCGCAGCAACATGAGGACGCTGTGAAGAGGGGACGCCCGAATCGCAGCATCGTGTGGAACTTCTGCACCAAACTGGATGACAAGCGAGCCCTGTGCCATCTGTGCAAGAAGGTCTTGTATTTTGGCGGGGGAAACACCTCGAACATAACAAAGCATTTGCGGCGCATGCACGCGGAGAAAATCGACGAAGTCGTAAGCCTCTTCCAGCAGTTGCTCCCTGCACACGCACTCCAAAAAGTGTAATCCTCTTGACTTGCAGGCGAAACTTATTCCACAGAATATGCGATGGAGCGTAGACCAGATGGGAATCAAGAAGGAGCGCAAGGGCTCGAGCTACGTGTGGAACTACTGCGAGAAGCTGAGCAAGAACGCGGTGCTCTGTAAATTGTGCAATAGACGCATGCGCTTCCACGGCACGGCCAATGTGATCACACATCTGCAGCGCAGGCACGGCATCATGGACGAAACGTCTGGCGTGAAGCTGGAGTCGGCAGAGAACGTGCAAGAGGCAGCGACGTCCAGCACGAATGATGCCTCCACCTCGGCCTCGCCACGCATCATGCAGCGCAGCATCAGTGGCAGCCTGGTCTGGAAGTATGTCACACGCGTCTCCGAGGATACGGTACGTTGCCGCGTTTGCCTCAAGAACCTGTCGTATCAGGGCACCAGCAATCTGCAGCGGCATCTGCATCGCATGCACAACATCGTCTGGAATGGACAGGATCTGAATCTGCCGATCAAAATGGAGGCGGAGCACGGCTCGGAGGACAATTCCTTCTTCGACTTCTGCGAGCCCACGAGCGATCCATCGGTGCTGAAGTGTCAGATGTGTGAGGAGCAGTTCGAGCAGAGTGACAGCCTGCAGGATACGATTAGCCGGCACATGATCCAGAAGCATGGTGCAGCCATGCGGGGAGAGTCCGAGGAAGTGAGATAATGTATACATGCTTCTAACTACATAATTTACTAATGCTGCCTGCGCTTTCAGGAGTATGCTGGCGGCGAGGAGGACGATGACATCGCCACGCTGTATACCACAGTCGTGGCGGACGACGAGCACACAGTGGGCGAGGGCGTCGAAGTGGCCAATCCCGTTGCCGACGAGGCTCTCTACAACGACATCATCGAGGTCGAGGAAGAGCTCAACGAGCACGACATGGAAGAGGTTGGCGAGCATTTAATCGATGGCGGCGCCGCCACCACCTGCGAAAACTCAATGTCCGCGCAGTCCGCCGAGAACATCTTCTCCGACTACAGCAACGACAGCAATGACGCACAGCTAGTGACGACAACGCTGCAGGTGGACGACACGCCACGCATGCGCGAGCTCAAGGAGGATCTGCTGCGGCAGCAAGCGATGTACTTCAGCGAAAAGGCCGGCTTCTACCGCATGCAGAAGTTCCTTGTGGCACAACAGGTGAAGAAGGAACGCCTGGAGATCGAGCGGCTGAAGGCCGGCGACAAGGCTGCCGTCGCGCCGCCACAGCGCAGCGTGCCCTAATCATCAGCATCACGACAATCACCATAACCATCATCCTGATCTTTTTGCGCGTAGATATTAAGTGTAATATGTATTCTTTAAGTTCAAATTGTTACATAGGCCAACTACGATATCATTACTGTTTTAATCATATAAATAACAAAATAATTGTGTGACTCTGCGTTCAATTGCCTTCCACCACGTTCATGTCGAGCAGGAGCTTCTTGGTCTGCAGATCGATGAGCCGTCGTTTGGCTCTGGCCAGTTCGGCCATTTCATTGTAGTATATTGTCTCCGCCTTGAGCTTCTCGTCCAGCTGGGTCGTTGCATCGGGTAACGAGCTGATGTCGCCCTGATGCTCCACCGAGTGCGCCATATTCGAGGGTTCATCGTAACTGATGCGGGGTACCATTGCTTCCGTGTTGTCCACGACGTACTCGTAGAACGGTTCCTGTTGCAAAATCGAGAATGGAGCTACAATCAAGACTCATCCACAGACTGACTAAGTCAGTCGCTGCTGCTGGCGCTTACCTCATCCTCCATTTGATCCGTGACCTTCTCAATTATGCTGTCCACATCGTCGAAGTCCACCTTCTCCAGTGGATCGACCTGCCTGATCCTGTCGTCCGTATGCAGCAGCTCCTTCTTCGGCGATATTAGGCTGTGCTGGGAGTAACTCAGGTTCTTTGAGAAGTTGTGATGTCGCCGGATGATGTGTCGCATTAGGTTCGACGACGAGTGCTTCGAGGACAGCGTTTTGCTGCAGTGCTTGCATCTGGCCATGAACTCGGAGATGCGCACGAAGTGCGCCCACAGCTTGTTGTTCTTCCCGATCACTTTGTTGCGCATCTCCGGATGGAGGTGCTGCTGCTCCTGCCGCACCTGGTGCTGGTTGTCGATGATTGTGCGCACCGCAGTCTTCGTCTCCCGCTCGCCCAAATTGATTTCCATGTGCATGTCGGGCTCCGGGTCGGGAGCGTTGAGCTCCTCCTTGAGTTCGGCGAGCATTTTGCCCTCGTCGCCGGCGAATATGGCCCGTGCCAGGAGCTTGTGATTCCGTATTAGGTGGCGCGTTAGGTTCGAGGAGGTGTGTTTTGATGACAGAGTTTTATCGCAGTGCTTGCATTGCACAATGTACTCGGTGAGACGGTGGAAATGTGAGAGCGCTTTGGCGTTCCTGCCAACCATTTTTGCCGTTGACAGCGCAAGCCCAATAATATTATTTATTTATGCGCACAGATCAACAATTATGTTGCCCTAGTTGGCTTGGATTAGGTTTTCTGGTTCGTGTACAGTAGGGATGCGATACACTCGATACACTCGCGGATTCGCTCAGAATTTCGTTCGATGGAACAACTTCACTTTTTCCGAACGAAAAATTAATTTAGTTCGTGTACAGTCGACCATATCGATATCGACAATATCCGAACTGTGCTCAGTTTCGACATCGATATCGATTATCGTGGCATGCAGAACTACACGCAGATGCAACACTGCAAAAGTGCGACCCATCACTGTCAAATGGCCGAAGTGGTGCCCAGTCGATAACCTAAAAATTTTTGACACGAGGTTGTGCGTGTCTTTTCCTTTCTTTCTCGCTTTTTACTCGAACATGGGTGAGTCGTCGGCTTGATAAAATTGTGTAAAAATATCAAGAAAATCAACGGTGTGATGCATAAAAATAATTCCAAAGTGTTCCCAACTGCAATCTGCACACATTTCAACTGCTGAATATGTGAAAATTCTATTTTTACCAAATTTTTGGTGCATTTAAACTAAACTCGCAGCGCAGCAGCGCACCACCGCGTGTTGCTGCCTTGTGTCAATTTGTGAGTGTGTGTGTGTGTGTATTTGTGTGCCAGCGACGATTTTCTTGATATTTGACATAAAAGTCGAAGAATCATTTTTGGGAATGATTTTAATTTGTGTTTACTTCCTGCTTAATTCAAGGTATTAGCCGTGATAGTGCACACAAGCGTCGCGCCACTGGTGGCAAGCGCAAGTCGCTCCGCAAGAAGCGCAAGTTCGAGTTGGGCCGCCCCGCCGCCAACACCAAGGTAAGCACCTCCTCTGCCGCCTCACCTGCTGCTGCCATCGCGACTGTGTTAATTAACCCTGAAATATGATGTTAACGCGTGTCAACTGCAAACGCACTCGACTCGCTCGTGGGCAAAATCTTTGATGATTAAAAAGCATTATGTTCGGACTACTGATTACATTGTATATACATGTATTAGTGCAAGCCCGCCTCTAAGCTTCTTGCTAAATGGTTTCCCCTCTCGTTTTAGCTTGGCTCCTCCCGCGTGCACAAGGTGCGCACCCGTGGTGGCAACACCAAGTTGCGCGCTCTGCGCCTGGAAACCGGCAACTTTGCGTGGGCCTCCGAGGGCGTCGCACGCAAGACGCGTATCGCCGATGTCGTCTACAACGCATCCAACAACGAGCTGGTGCGCACCAAGACGCTGGTGAAGAACAGCATTGTGGTCATCGATGCTACGCCATTCCGTCAATGGTACGAGTCACACTATGTGCTGCCCTTGGGACGCAAGCGTAACCCCAAGCATGCCCAGAAGGAGGACGAGAACGATGTGCTGACTAAGAAGCGCAGCGAAAAGGTCATGAAGAAGTACCTGGAGCGCCAAAAGTACGGCAAGGTCGAGCAGGCTCTTGAGGATCAGTTCACCTCTGGCCGTATCCTGGGTACGTTTCCCTTCCACCCACGCAATCCTTAACTTTCGATGATGTTAACACCTTAGCGATCCAACTAATTTATTGCATCAATCTTGTTTTAAGTGCGATGCAAGCCAGTTGGGCGTGACTTTTGCTTGTCATAGTTACTCTGATCTATCTTCAGATTATTATGTGTACTCAATGGTGCAACTAGACGAGATATTAATGAGTTCGTTTCGTCTTTCATTGCAGCTTGCATTTCTTCCCGCCCCGGACAGTGCGGTCGCTCCGATGGCTACATTCTGGAAGGCAAGGAATTGGAATTCTACCTTAAGAAGATCAAGTCTAAGAAATAAAGGCACTAGATAAGAATGCAAAACACCAACTGATTTGCAAACAGAAAACAATAAAACGGCTTGTTTTTTTACATTAAAAAACGAAAACACAACACAAGATTTTACACTTATCGGAAGGCGTGCACGACGCACACACTGCAACGCACTATGTAAAATAGTTAATGTTTTATAAAAAGTCTTGAATTGCTATTAAAAACAAACTCGCACAGACAACATGGCGAAAAGTGTTGGCATGGATTGGAACTTGTGCCGTGGGGAATATAGCGGCGGCAATTAAGGATTATATATATAGATCTATTAAGTTATAGTCTGCACGATTATAACGCCCTACTGTCCCAAACTAGTTTATCCAGTAGTAATTGCTTCTCCCTGATATTAAAGTCTGTCATTTGGAATTCAAGTTATGGGTTTATTGGCATAGGCTTGGCCAATGCTATTGGGGCTAACCTAGTTAATTCCTAATTGATTGCTTAAACAATTTATAATTTTCCATACAATCGAAGCAAATATCTAGCACAACTTTCCGTTATTCCATTAGCTTATTTGTGCCACAAGAAAAGTAGATCCGATTATAGCACACCGATCGCGCATCGTGCTTAAATGAGAAATATATTCACGTGTATATTTAGCTTGTTTCTATGCGATTTGACTTCATGACAGTATGATACAAAATATCCGGAATCAATAACAATAGTTCAAATATCATTCGTATCAGGTTGGCTATATATATGTATATATATATATATATAATTACATAACACAAACAGGGCCAGTGTCCATGTCGTGATGGAACAACAACAACACATAACTAGCAATTTGTACCGCCAATGGCAATTTGGACTCGCATTGGCCGGGGAAAGATAACAGAAAATTTGTAAAACAACTTGGGATTGTTGTCGTTGTTGCCTGGCGATGATGATCAGTGTTCAAAGAGCATCGTCATGAGTGCCATCAATGCAATGCCAAAGACCAGAGCCAGCAGCTGTTTGACAGACTCCTTGCGCTCGTCCTCCTTCAAGAGATCTGGTAATACTGTGACCAACGAAATGTGCAGAAAACCGCCGGCGGTGAAGGGCATAATCCAGGATGTACGCGCCTCTGCAAGCACAACAGACGAGAGATCAGTAAAGGAATGCTTAGCAGGTGCAGCGACAGATGCACCATCGTGCTTACCCATTGCTGATGTAACGCCGGATCCGCCAATGGCGACCAGGGCGCCCAATAGGCCGGCTCCGGCCGTCAGCAGCTGTGCGCGCGCCGCATCCCAGCGGCTGAAGCCTGATCTCAGCAGTATGGCAAAGTCTCCCACTTCGTGTGGAATTTCGTGAACTGCAGGTGATATACAAAACATATGAGTAAATCGAGAGTTCGGAATGATACTTTGCCAATCACTCACGCAGTATGGCGAAAGTAGCCAGCACGCCATGCCTGAACGAGACCAGGAACGAGCCGGCCACCGCCAGGCCGTGCGTAAAGTTGTCTATGGAATTGGCCAGCAGATTGAGATAGCCGGCCACCTTCTTGGGCTGCTCCTTCTGCACCTTGGCCTTCTGTTCGCGTTCGCGCAGGAAGCACACCTTGTCCACATCCTCAATGTCGCAGGCACCGCCGCAGGTGTCTGCTGTCTCGCCCTCGGGCAATTTGCCGCCATGGCGACGCAGCAAGCAGTTGGCGATCTCCACGCACTTGGGCTGCGGATTCTCCTCGTCTGCGCTCGTGTAGCCCGAGAAGATCTTCTCGACGATGGTAAAGATGAGTATTCCGGATAGCACCCACAGGCCGGAGCGCAGCGATGGATGACCGTCGGCGCCTGCAGAGAGCGATAGAGAGAAAGAGAGAGAGAGCGAACGAGTCGGGGAAATACCCATTATCAACTGAGCAAAGACAACCACAAAAGAACTAGTGACTCACTCTGGTTATCGCCCTCCCAGGCCTCAGGCAGTAAATGCAGGAAAACATCACCCAGCAGTCCGCCCACAGCAAAGCTGAGTAAGACACGCAGAAACTTGGACTCAGCGGCTATAAATAGAGGCTAATTAAAAATGATACAAAAAAAAGAGGGGAGATCGAGCGAACTTACGATCTTTGTAGCCCTCCTTGGCTAGCTTCTCATCTGTAGGGATTATGAGCAGCGGAAAGATGCCGCTGAGCCCAATCACCACGGAGCCGAGCAGCGAGAATACCCATGGTGTATACTCCAAGCTCTTTATGTAGTCGGGCACGTACTGGTTCACCAGGCTCGAGTAGATCATCCCGAAATGCTCGTCGAAGAAGCTGCTGCTCGCATTCATCTTATCGATCGTTCTGCAGATTTGTTGACTTATCTCTCTCTCTCTTTCTATCTCTGTCTCTCTCTCTCTCTCTCACTCTTAAGCTCTTGGCTTTTTGCAAGTGTTAGGGGTCTTTGGTATTTGTTTGGATATGGCGTAGTCAACTCCTTGGCATGTCCTCCAACTGCAACGTGTCTATATGTCTATTTGGGAACTGTGGATCACAAGGGAAACAACAGGAATAATATAGGCATTTTTCAATTTCAAAGAAATAATTTCAACAAGAAATTTGTCATTTGATTTTAAAGATAATCAGATAAGCTCACAGCACTGTCACTCAACAATTGCCCAGCCTAGTCGCCTAGCAACCGCTCAGATCGTACCGGACCGCACGGGACGACAGCACAGTGCAGCGAGTCGTCTTCTGATATTGGATTGATATACAAATCCCCGGCAATGGACGTCAGCGTCAGCGGCGTCGGGCAACAGCCGATAGAGCGACCGAGAGACACTGACACGAGCGATAAGCTCGATAAGGCTCGTGTAAAACTCGAGTAGCACAGCCCAAAAGTGGCCGAGTGATAACCGTGTAAGCGCTGACAGTTTATCACATGTCGCATAAGTCCTAGCAAGGCATCGGCTGAGACACCAAACTTGGCAGCCATACGAGCACGTGCGAGATATGAGCGGAGACTTTCTATACAAAATCTTCATTAACTCACAACACACTTTACTCTCTTGGTATTATTGTTGGTGGAACTTTTTCACATGTGATCATTCCTCCCACTCATAGGGTTTATCCCATCAACATTGTTTCTCAAGCCCAAATCCGGCTTGCACTCGCCAATTCCTTTGGCATTATAAGCTCAAATCACGTTTTACAACTCGGCAGAAACTTTGTTTGGGGTCTGTGGCAGCGGCAAGTGCGTACTGCCCCTGCCAGTCTTGAAATACGATATAGAGCGCGTTAGGCTCAAGGAGAACAAGTAAGCTGTAAGTGACACAATTCACACACTCTCACACATAGACACACACACACACACACCAACTCGTTAATCAAGTGAAAAATAGGCGCACACTTTGAGCGAAACTCTGGAACAACACTTTCGGCATAGAAATACAATCTGAATCAAAATCAGAATAGAAATCCGAAGCTGTTGGCGCACTGAAGGAGACTGAACGAAAGCAAGAGGTTTTCGAAATAGTACTTGGAAATAATACTGGGGTTCCGTGCACCTGTGATTTACGACACATTGCGAATCAGTTGGCTTCACTCTTGATTTGATGTGCACAATGCAGCTTAAATTGTTAAATTGTTCAATTTCTGGGCGATAAGATACAGATACAGATACAGACAAAATATATGTATATATAGACGCCGCTAAACGGCGAGCGTGAGTCGAGAGAGTTTGAAGATATAAGCATAGTTAACCTGACGGCTTAACGGCGGGCCTAACTGCGACTCTGCGAGTGTTAGCGGGCCGTCAACTGCGGATCAATATCGAGAAACGTGAACAGTGGAGCTCACGCTCTCTCACTCCCTCTCGTTCGATTGTGATCGATCACCCAGCGCGGCGTCGTGGGATTTTTGAGCTTCGTCGCCCGAGGAGTATCTCATCACGTATTTCTTGGCCAATGTCAAACCGGCATAGCGAATGCGTTCAGACGCTGCGACCCACTGTCAGCGACCCCAGGGGCGGGTTGCCGCCCCCACGCCGCAACCAATCAATGTCACAGACTCAGAATCAGTCCCGATTGTGGCTTGCTTATCGCAGGCAACAACACAAAAATACCAGGCTATAGGTAGCTATACTATACTCGCAGTCGTTCTCTTCTTCTATTCTATTTGCGCCCTTACACACAGTTAATCAGCAGCGAACGCGCTTTGTTTGTTAGTAAATAATGCTGAATGCTCAATGCTGAATACTTAATGCTAAATGCTCAATGCACTGCTTTCGGCCGCACTCAACTATCAGTTGCGGCTTTCTTATCAGCATTAAACACGATAATGGCTACTTTGTATAATAGTTATATATAAGTATCTGTGCAGATTAGCTTTCACTAAACGGGTTTTACTTTGTGCTATATTTGTATTTGTTTATGTTAAGATACTACATAGTCGGAATAGCAGAAAGATGCTAAATGCACTGCTTTTGACTGCAATTAACTTCCTACGCTGTATTAAACACGACAATAATTATTTTTTATTACTATATAATCTCAGAATAGTTTTGAAATTTTGAATATTGCAGTTAACGTATAAAAATTTGTTTGGAATGGATGCCAAATGCACTGCTTTTGACCCATTTCAGATTTTAGCTGCCACTTACTGCTCTTTTAACCATTTTGCGTGACTAAATATAGGTACGAGGGTCGTTCTTTAGAAAAAATAAATAATAATAATAAATAAAAAAACACTGTTTTTTGCAGAAATTTTTTTTATTTTTCAACATAGTCCCCTTTTAGCTCTACACACTTTGCCAATCGTTTTTCCAACATTTTTATCCCGTCCAAAAAATAGGATTTCGGATTTCTTCACTCGGATTTTCTAAGGACTTATTGAACGACCCTCGTATATATAGAAATTGTCTGCCACTGGCCGGATTTTCATAATTTTAGCCATATTTTTACTTATGTGTTTTAAGATATTACAATCTGAATAGTAAATATATGTCAAATGCACTGCTTTCGGCCATATCAAAGCGATTGCTATAAAACACGATAACAGCTTTGTATAATTTTGATGTACTACAAATAAGCATCTATTGGGATTAGCAATTTTATAACACATGTCTCCATTTTCAAAAAATTCTAGTCCATATTTATATGTAGTATATAGTCGTAAACAACCGCTAAATGCACTGCTTTTTGTCGGACACACACTCAATTGTCGGAAGTACTTCACAACGCCCGCTATAAAACACGATAATAACTAATTTGTATAATTTATACAGATATCTGTGTAGACGTGAGCTGGCCCCGAGCGGATTGACGAAATTTTAGGCCACATACGCCAGTCTATATTTAAACAGTTAGAGGGAACACATGTTGCTGAAACACTTGTTCTCCTTACGCGTAATACCAGTTTATTATGCATAAACTAAAGTTTTCCGCTCTAGCTCTGGCACTACGAGAGTTTTTGCGATCACAGCCGAGAGACTTACTTAGGCGAAGACGCAAGAAGTTACGCATTTGATTCGCACAACAAAAGCGTTTCAATTGAAGAAATTGCCAACGATACACGCACAGACACACTTACACACACAAACACGCACTCAAACATATACAAATATGCACGCAAGTATAGGTAGATATGGAGGACAAAAGCCTGACAAGTGTTGCTGGCGGCTTCGACTGCGCTGCCGGCGCTTTGAACTTGATTTGTGGCATCCGCGCGCGCGCGTGTCTATGTATTGGTGTTTATCTTGAACCTAGAACACAATACATACACAATTCACTGGCACTCACACACACACACAGCTCACACTTGTCTTCTGCTGCTGCTGCTGCTGCTCTGCTGCCTGTGCGGAAATTTATGCTTTAAGCTTTTTACAGCCGCTCGCGCCAGCAGCTCTGCTCGATTTGACGGCAGAGCCGTGTTGCCGCGCCGTTATAAAACATAATTGTTGGGTTCTTTGGGGGAATCTAGCAACGTTACCGATCATCAATATATATACACACAGTATTTATGCACATTCATCACTGGTTCAGCTTGTGACTCAGCGTGTTAAATACTTCTCGCTTTTCTAATGGCGCAGATAACTTTGCACGCTGCACTCTGCCCACAAGAGACACAGAGCGGCAGAGAGAGAGAGCGCGACGTAGACGGGGGAAGGCAGAGAGCCAGCGCTCTGAACGTGGCCAATCAATCGAAACGTGCCTGTGCGAGCAATACAATTTAATTGGAAAATGTCACTTGCATTTTTTTCAAATTACAAACACAATTACAGGCAGACGAACAGGAATACACACATGTGTATGTATGTTTGTGCATGTGTTAGTATCACAAATGATAAGAGCAAGCCGCGTGAGTCGATCAGCTGTGCGCGAAGAGAGAGAGAGAGCGAACGCGAGTGAGAGCAAGAGTGCAAACATGGCGTCGCTGCATTTGTTTATACATACACGCATACAGACATACGCATAAACAAAATGCATATACCTTCGTATGTGTGTGTGTGTGTGTGCATAGGTAGTCATAACAAAGGATTGTGAAATTGAAAATGACTTTAATTATAACGCTCTAGGGTTCACAGAACGCTTGTATGATCATAAAACTCGCTTTTGAACTTGTCCCAACGGCGCAGTTGAGTTCCCTGGCCAATAAAAAACCTGTTTATCAATCTCTAGTAGAGTTGATATTGCTCGCGCTGTTGTTGTACCCGCACATAGACGGCGTGTTATCGTCTCAAATATTGGCAATGGGCTGGCTATACGATCATATATTCAAGTAGTGCGCTCAGATTGAAAAACTTTAGTGCTGTTCGCAAAAATAACAAATATGGCCGCAGTCGTTTTTGTTTTTTATCGCTGCGTCAAATCTGTTTGTGGGTGTAGGTTAGTTATACAGCGCTTCCGCCTTACCGATGCGTTAGTTTGTTGATTGCAATCAATTCGATTTCTTTTGCACTGCACTTGCGGGACACAGATGCTCGGTTCGGTTGTTCGGTTGCAGGTTGACCGCTACAACTTGTTTGTTGTCACTTCTACTAGACAAATATGCGAAAATTTGCTTAATGCGCAGTATCGATCAATTTTGACGACGCTGCAAATGCCTGGCCACTAATCTGCACTGAGATTGAGTAACTGGATTTGTATTCGAGATGCTTACAAGCTCAACGTCTTTGTGTTTCACTTTTATTCAATTTACAGCAATTATGACCTAGTTGTTTCAGCTTCGATAATAATTTTTATTCTGCTCGCTTCATCGCGGGCTTTGGCAGCTGTAATGAGGCAGGTACGCGTTTGTGCATACTTTTTGTTTTGTTTTGGGCCGTGCGGAAAACAAACATGGCTACATAAACAGCTGAGTGATTGAGCACGACATTCCGTAACAGAGACACGAGCTATCGATTAACAGCTCGTCTCGATATATCTTTATCAATGCTATTATAGTTTTTTAAGTTTTAAGTCGACTAATAAATATATATTGATTTTATAATTGATTTTATAGCACACAATGTATTCATATTTATATATAATAATGTTATAAATAAATAAAAATACCAAAATGTTATAAGTGTTCATTTTAACAGTTGCTTTTAAAAAAACATATGTTGAGTATTAAATTTACTAAACAACAGCATAATTTTTCTATTCTTTTAGGAAATGTTTGGCCCTTTTTGACTTTGAGAATTGTAATTCTCTAATATTAAGAAAAATAGTTCGTTTGCTTTAAATATTTTGCTGCATTCTGTTATTAACATTACAGAAAGCTGTTAAGTTGTCAAAACAAGTTGTTAAAGGGGCGGAGGGTTCCACACATGCAACAGCTGTTTCTTCAGTATATTCATTTTTTATCGGGCTTTGTTTATGTTTGTTGCGTGAAATAGAAAATACTTTGTGCTGTGTTGAGCATTAGCCTGATAAGCAGTTAGTTATACTATACAAAGCCGAATAAAGTGCAAAACGAAATGAGTACGGACGATTTGCTGGTGCGTCGTGATAAAGGCGAAGATTCACCGTCAACATCGCCTGCAACGCCAACGCCTGCGCCCAATTCATCGTTGAATCGCCTGCGCGACACCTTTCGCCGCACGGAGAGCATATCCTCGCACATTTTCAATCATATTTCCACGCAATTCTCGAACGCTGCCGCCGCGGCGGCCGCTTCCGAAGTGATTGACGGCACAACGACATACCCCGATGTCCCACCTACAACATGCACAGTCGTTGCGATACCCCAGCGAGGCAAGAGGCCCGGTGAGTGCTAGTATTTAAGTGTTAGCATTAAATACCACACGCGTTGTCAATGTGTCAGTGTGTGAAGGAGTGTTCAAAAGTGTCGAAAATGTTAAGATAGCGGCGCCTGCAAAAGCGCACATCATCGCACGAATACCCCTGCTCGAAAGCTCACGAAAGCTGCGCTGCAAAGCGCGCTTGAGAAATCAATAGAAGCTTTTGCATCAGTCATACCCAACGCAACAACAGGATAACTCATCGCAGCGCAGAGAAAACCCGTCAAATTGTCCATTCTTTAAATTGTCTCGAGCCACACAAATCGAAAACTCATTAATCAAGTGCAAGTGGAGCAAGTGCAGCGCATCCGCAGACGCAGGAATAACCCGATTTCGTTAACGTATGTGCAATGCGCCCACGCATTTTGCCAGCTCGTTCAGTGCGCTCATTCCGCATGTCTATTTCTATTATTATTATTATTATTATCACTATCATTATGTACACAATCGACGCGACCCGCAGTGAGTGCAGGGGGACGGCGACACGATGCGTGGACTAGTCGAGGATGCCAAGAAGACGAAGCTCTTGCAGACCACCAGCACCAACAACAACAACAACAATAACGCTGTTGCCAGCGCACGGGCAAAGCCATCGACGGCGACGGCGAGCAGCTCCAGCGGCAGGCAGTTGAAGGGCGCCATCAAGACGCCAACAACAACGTCCGCTGTCGCTAAAAAGACGCCCCAAAGTATGCAGCAACAACAAGTCGGCATCAAGTCCAACAAATCGACTGCGTCATCAGCAGCTGCAGCAACAGCAACAACAGCAAGCGGCTCAAGCGCAAAGACAGCAGCAGCAGCAGCAACTGCAACAACAAAGGCCCAAAAGGGTCAGAATCAACCCCAACAAGCGCAGCCAACGTCCACAGCAACGTCACATCCGCCCGCACCTGCACCCGCCGTCGCGCCCGCAGTTGCGCCGCCAGCGCTAGTGCCAGCGCCAGTGCAACAACAACTGCAGGCATACAACAACAACAGCAGCAGCGGCAGCAGCAGCAGCAGCCAGACAATTGCCTTGCCGAAAGCATCGCACGCCAACACGAGCGAGGAGCTCGCAGGCGGCGTGCAGGATACCATTTATCTGTGCAACTTTCGCGTGTCCGTCGACGGCGAATGGCTGTGCCTCAAGGAGCTGCAGGACATTGATGTGGCAGGCGGAGGCAAGACTGTTGGCGGTGGCGCCGCCATGCTAAATCCCTCTGCTGGCGTTGCAGGTGGCAATGCTGCTGCTGCCGGTAATGGCAGCAACTATGCTGCTGGCGGCGGATCTGTGCAGCATCGTCATCAGTCGAACCATCAGTTTGGACAGCGGAATAAGCGTTACTCGGGCCTCTCGACTGCCAGCGGTGGCGGCGGCACCTTCGAGGATAACGGTATTATGGCAATTGAAAATCTTATCGGGCGTCGTCTGTGCGACGTCGTCGGATCAAATGCACTAGCGGCACCGCATCAGCAACACAAGAATGTGGGCCTCATCGGTGGCACCCTTGCTGAGTGGTCGCATCTCTGTAGGTTGCTTCTTCTCCTTTCCTCATTTGCAAGCGTTCTCTTTGCCGTCTCTTTTGTTACCGTAGTTCTTGCTGTTCTTGTTTGTTGTGTTTGCATTAACTTCAATTGGTATGATAAAACTCTAGTGTCTAGACATATAGATCTACAGATTCACACGCACTTGCGTTGCACCTTTTTCTTTTGTTCAAACTTCTTAAACTCTCTGGTAGCTCTCGACTTTCTTTTCTGAGCACGTGAAGTTGAGCCTGAGCCTGCGTCTATCGCACGGACGAGGATGCCATGCTATTAGCTCTGTTTCGGCAATTAGTGTTCTATACGATGTGCTATTACTCTACAATCTCGATAAATCATACGCTTTATGTTTTACCTTTTTCATTTCATTTTCTGAGAATTCAGTTTTCACCAATATTCCATTTCTCCAAGATTCCATAGCCTGATTTTAAATTTTAATAACTTTCTCTCTCTTTAAACTTAATATAAATAACTTTAACACACGCTCATCTAAAAACTTTCCTTAAGAAATTCGTTTAGTCTTGGATTTTCCTTTTTTTTTTTTTGGTCGCTGTAAAGTTTTGAAAATACATTTTTTTAATTTTTGTATATAATGTCTAGGTTTACAACAATTTGAACGAATATTATATTTGTTTGAATAATCGAGACCGTACTGTACATAAACCTTGAATCTTGATTTCCAGTCTGAAGAAATTATGTATTTAATAGCATAAACGCAATAATAGTCGAGATCACAAAAGGCTCGTTTTATCATACATAAAAGAATTGTTGATCGATTATGTAGACGTATTAGATAATCTTTATTTGGCATGTGACTGCATTATTTTATACACATTTCCGTTATCTCGCCTTGACTAGCCTCAAGAGGTCATGACGCCTAATCTTAGATCAACGTGTGGGCACAGCTTTAACATACAAAGAACACTTTATTAAGCAAATATATTTGTAAACATTGCAAAACTGTAAGGAAATAGGCAACTGACAAATGCTTTCATTTGCTGTCGTCGTCAAAGGTTGTTTCCCAACTGGCTGCGTACTTGGACGACTGAAAAGATAGAGATTTACAGTTATAAGACGTTAGGGGTGCTTTGAAATGTTCTTTGGATTTAGTTCAGACGAGAGCTCACCTCACATTTGGTACTCGACCGACATGGTGAAGAGCATGGCCTCTCCTGATTGTCGGGCTGCGTTCCAATTTTCAGGAGTTGCGAAACAGTACAATCTATCGTTAAACTACTATTTGTGCCTGTAACTAAACTTACGATAAATCTGCTTATTTTAACAGAGATCGTTTCATACCTGGATTGCCGATTCGCTCGCACGACGACTCCTTCTGTTTGTCTTGACTCTCAGAGCTTTTGCAGTAATCGGTTTTCTTGCTAGTTTCACTTTCGCGTGGTATCATCTAATCTTGGTTTTAATTAAGGCAATAATTCTATGAACTGTTGACGTGCTCCTTACTCACCTCTCTGTGTTGAACGCTAGCCGACCCACCTTCCTGCCTTCCGAATTTACGCTGCATGAACAATTGATGCGTAGACTCGACCTTTCCAAGTTGTCCTTCCGAATCTTTTTTTTCTGGCGAATGATCGCCGCAAGTTGTCTTCTCTCGTTCACGGTTTTTATCTCGTTTGGAGGCTCGATCTCTTTCCCTATCCCGCTCTTCTCGTTCTCGATCTTCCTCTTGATCTCGTTCTTTCTGAAATGTAGTCATCGGCTGCTTGTCAACTGTTTTGAAGCGCTTCTTTTCAGGTTTTGAGTAGTACTGCTGTTCGCGTTTTTCTCGATTTAATTTCAGAGGTATAAATTTTCTATGGAACTGATAACCCAGCGAAGAGGTTGACGTAAGTGAGTCCTCTTCATATGTACGACCTGGAAAAATGAATGACAAAGTTGCCACAAAAAAGCCTTAAACTGTTAGTATGCTTTACCTTCCCGCTTGCTGCGCGGCATTAGCTTTTCCAGTTTTTCAATATTTGGGAACTTGAGGGCCCCACTCCGTTGCCCACCGGTGAAACCCATGCCTTGACTTTGTTTTCCTCTCCTATTTTTGTTGTTCTCGTTTTTCTCTGATGATTTATATTGACCATCTTTTTTTCTTTCTTTGTGATCCTTCTTCCGAGTTTGAAACAATGAGCTCAAACAACTTCGGGCGTGTTCGTCGCTGACTGGGCCAGACTCAACATCCGGAGGAGGTTTTTCAATAGGCTTCTCAGTGGGCTTTGGTTTCTTAGCATTATTATTAACTTTTTTCCGGCTACGCAGGCAACAGAATATTATTAGTAGTAGGATAAGGAGGAGCAACGCCAAGAAGACGACAATGTAGCCGACATAGCTCTCATCGTCACATTCACTGTCTTCGTCCTCTTGATCCTTGCTGCTCTTGGGCGCTTCCATGAGCTCCAAGGAGCTCTTCCCTTCGCTCTTTGTATTGCTCTTTTCATCTGGATTTGGCTCGTTTTTCGGCTTGCTCTTATTTTTACCCTTGACATCGGTTGGCTCATCGGTTTGACTTGCCGCCCGGCTCTGTTTGCGAGTTCCTTCTTCAGAGTTCTGGTTATTGTATTTTCTATGATGAGAATCGTGCTTGGCTGTCTCGCAGTTCTCATCCTCCGGAGTATTGGGGTAGTCCTCACCGCAAAGCTCTGGTTCTTTTTGTTCTGTCTTCTCAACTGTCTTGCTCACTGCACCAAGCGTTTCGTAGATTTGCAGCACACCGCCTAGACCTGGATAGAAGACCTCGTCGCGATAATGATGCTGTAGGCTTTCGCGTATCCATTTGCGTAGCTTCTGATTGTAGGAATTGACGCTGACGCCCTGAAACCGATAGCAATTGGCGACAGTCTTATAAAATTTCACCAGGATGAAGGCAGTCTCGGGCGAGCGTAGGTTGTAGATACGACGATGCTTGAACGGAAGAAATATGTTGCTCAGGAAGCCATTGCTATCCTCCGACTCAAGGTGAGGCAGTGGCACCAACATGTGTTCTCTGTGTTCCTCATCGTTTAGGCAACTTTGATCAAGCATTGCACAACTCGCTGCGTCACACTCGCTGCCCCTATCCTCGTTCACCGTGATAGGTTTAATCTCGACATGCCTCAATTTAGTGAGTATGTTGGGTACGGGCGCCTTCCAGCCATTGCCATATGTATTGAGCACTACGTGGCACTGCCGAAAGAGCGCCTCTAGACGTTCCACGGTGCAGAGTTTCAGACGACCGGCGTAGTAGGAGACCTGCGCCACGGGCAGAAGGTAGTATCGCAGATAACCACCCAGGGTGTCGTAAAAGGCTCGCTGCAGCAGGCGCCTAGAGTCCACTTCTGAGACTCGCTTTATCACATGGTTGACACAGTTAAAGTACTTCATAAGCGTGTACACGACACCGTCGTGGAGCAGACTTGGTGGATAGGATTTTGGTATTAGCGCCTCAAAGTCCTTGCGTGCCGACAACAGTGCTATGTCCTCTGGGGAGAAGCATTTTTTGCGATAGTTGCAAAAAAGATTTGTGCCCAAGAACTCGTTTTCAGTCAAGGCGCTTCGATGTACCTTCGACGATTGCAACTGGTCCGATTTCGCAACGAATTCAAGGCTCACATCATCGTCGGATTCCTCCGGCGAGGCGGCTGCATAGTACGTGGCCTTAATGCGATCTTCGATGCTGCGCATCAACTCCTCCTTCTCAAAAGGATCGTCCTGCGCCTGCAACTTCCGCCCGACCGGTATATCATTGATATTGTTGTTGGCATTGGCATTGTTGTTCAAGCGATTGCGGTACTGGTGCAACTCGGAGTTGAGCATCGATTGCAGCGTCAGCTCATTCTGAAAGTCATTGGGTACCTCTAACGTGGACAGGTCAATGCTGTAGATGGGACAACCACCAGGCGCCAGAAACAATAGCAACGAGAACAGCACATAAATGTTCATAATTTTTATTGAGTTTTCATTGTTTGGTTTTGACGCAGAATGCCTGGGTTCGATGACGATGGCGAGAGCCAGAGCGAGTGCTCATGTCGTGTGTATCGTAGCTAATCGAAAGTTCGCACTTGTAGCAGACCCAAACGCAAATCACTAAATATCCTCGGGCTGATGCCTCCTCTTGCAGCACGCGACACGGCTGAAATCGAACGGAGCAACCTGGTGAATATCTGCAAGCTGGTCGTCAAGGAGCTGCTGGAGCAGTCGCTGCGCTACGGACGTATGCTCGACTCAGATCATCTGCCTCTGCAGCACTTCTTCATCGTGATCGAGCATGTGCTGGGCCATGGACTGCGACCGAAGAAGGGATTGCTGGGACCACGCAAGGAGCTCTGGGACTTGCTGCAGAGCGTCGAAAACTACTGCCCCGAGGCGCAGGATATTACGGCCAGTGTGCGCGACCTGCCCACTGTGCGCACTCACATTGGTCGAGCACGGGCCTGGCTACGCATTGCCCTGATGCAAAAGAAGCTATCCGACTACCTGCAGGCTCTGATCGAGCATCGCGACGACTCTCTGTACGACTACTACGAGCCGCATGCGCTTATGATGAGCGACGAGGTGCGTTAAGCCAGTAGACCCACTGTGCCGAAGCTCTCTAACACCTTCCGCATTGCCTTACAGATTGTTGTGATTATGGGCATACTAGTCGGCCTCAATGTCATCGATTGCAATCTGTGTGTCAAGGAGGAGGATCTCGATTCGCAACAGGGTGTCATCGACTTTTCACTCTATTTGCGTTCGAGTTCGCGCAATGCCGAAGCCACCGAGGAGCCAAACGCTGCGCCGGCTACCATCGATGCCACTGGACAGGGCAACATGATTGCTGTGTTGGACCAAAAGAACTACATCGAGGAGCTCAACCGACATCTCAAGTGGGTGTCTCTGGTGCAAGAGCGATACAGATCAACAGACTAAGTAATCCCCTTACCTCCCCTCAGCGCCACCGTTGGCAATCTGCAGGCAAAGGTCGAATCTCTGACCACCACCAATGCGCTGATGAAGGAGGATCTGGCCATAGCGCGCAACAGTCTGCTGGCCCTGCAGGCCGAGAATCAGGCCATGCGACAGTCCGCCAGTCAAGCGGACAACAGCTCCACTGGCAGCAGCAGCGATAAGGACAAGGAGAAGGAGAAGGCACAGCAGGCGGAAGCGCTAAGCACCGAACTGGCCGAGGAGCGGAAAAAGAACGTCGAACTTGACAAGGAGCTCAAGCTGCAGGTGTCGCTCAAGGCTGAGTCTGACATGGCTATGAAGCTGCTGGAGAAGGACATACATGAGAAGCAGGACACGATTGTCTCGTTGCGGCGTCAGCTAGACGACATCAAGCAGATCAATCTGGAGATGTATCGCAAGCTGCAGGTGCGTATGATCACACACAGATACACACTCCCATACATACACACACATATACATCCATACACCCGATCACCCAATCACCCGCTAACCCGTCATCTGGTGACATTCATCGCATCATCATTTTGGTCGCCGCGTTATTGGTTTCTATTCTGTCTTTGGTTTTGCCAAGTCTCCAAATCGTGCCCAATCTGTTTGTCGATCAGAAGATAACTCCTGCTCCCTCCTCCTCGTTTTGAAATTCAATTAGGAATGTGAAGATGAACTCACGCAGAAGGGCGAAATGGTCTCTCGTTTGCAAACGAAAGCCTCACAAATTGGTAACATTTTACAATCGCTAGAAAAGAAATACGAGTCCAAGCTCGTCGAGCAGCAGCAGGTGACTGCCTCAGCGAGTGGCACTGGCGGCATCACTGGGGGCAACGGGGGCGACCGATCGCCCAATACGCGACGTCAGCAGAATCTGCAGAAGTTCGAGGCCATGACCAAGAAGCACAAACAGGACACTGGGCCGCCCATGAAGCGGCTGCATCTGAAGATGGACGGCATTCCACCCTTCAATCCCAACGCCTATCGTAAGTCACCGGCGGGCGCTCAGCTTCCCGTGGAGGCAACTGGAGCCGGAGCTGGTGCCGGAAGCAAGACGCCCACATCCGCCAAATCGCTGAACGACGAACTGGCCGAGGCGGCAGCCGCTGTGACGCAACACTTCAAGGGCGGAGGCGATGGTTCCCGCAGCGACTACGTTCTGTGCCAGGATCAGGTGACAGCCGAGAAAGCCTGAAATCGTGCGGACATAGCATAGCATTAATTACTAGTACATAACTAATTGTTGAGTAGGCATTTACCAGAGATACAAAGTAACAAAGTAATGTATCTAGATATGCGTGTGTATTACCTATTTGTGCCCCTCTATATGAATAGATGCCACGTTATACATAGTTCCTGTGTCAGAGAAGCACTATCGCCCGATGCAAACCTAACTGGAACTCAATGTGCAAACGCAAACAATAACGGAAATAGACGAGTCATGGTTTTATAGCTGATACGTTATAACTCGAGTGTACGATGCCTTCAATGCTTAGACCCCTAGTCATATGTTATAGGAATACCATATACATATATATAAATATATAACAGTGCTCGAATGTAGCTTATACCAAGTTGTTGACCATTGCAGATGTCGAATTATGAGCTGTTAGCCGAAAACCCTTCCCTGAGAACTACATGATGATGTATAGTGCCCATGATTATATATTAATATATAAAATAATGCGGTTATGCTTTATAACGCATATGTAGTTGCAGTGACTCGCTTTATTTATATGTAACATTCTGTAATTTGCTTTATTCACACTTATCAAGTTGAAAATGTAATTATATAAATATGTATCTAATATATACTGTGTGTAACTGTACATGTTAAAGGGACTACATACTCACACAAATTCTCATAACTCTGCCGAAAACCCAAGAGAACCCAAAACCAAAAGAGAAATAAAACTTATCCTAACTCGAGTCTTTCACTTCTCGTACTAACCGTCGTCTGTGGTGTTTGGTTTTTTTTTCAAGATTTCAAGATCTCGTAAAAAAGATTCTCGTATTTTGTCTTTATCGACAGGATTGCAACGCGTCGCTGACACACAAAACGGAACTGATGAGCAAACTAGAATGCCAAAAGGAAGATATGGCTAGCACCATTGAGCAGTTAGAGAAAAAGTAAGATGGGTACAGCAATAATAATATCAATAGTTGATTGAAAGAATAGAAAGCTAGGGATATCTTTAAAAATCTGAAATCCAAGCTGAGTTCTGTAGAAAGTTTAGATAGATTTTTAGCAGATCTGCAGACTGCTATGACATATTCGCATATGACTTTTGAAACTGAGATTCCAACTTTCTTAACTGATTTGAAACTACTTTTCTTATTTGATCTTATTCATCCTTGAAGGATTGGAATAAGTTTTATATAGTCCTGATCTGTCCGTATGTCCGTTTCCGTACTAATTGAGAACTTCTCGTTTTAAGTAGGGTTTCAGCACTTCAATTATGATCCTAGGATACCCGAAAAGTAATTGCATTCTCTCTCAACAGATGGACCAACGACAAGAGTAACTTGGGAGAGATACTGAAGAACACCTCGCAAACGTTGTCCACCCAGGTGACTGCTTGCGAGGAGCGTGCCGCACGGGCAGAGGCTGAGACACGCATTGAGCGCGATTGGCGGGTCTCCCTGCAGGACAAGGAGGTGCGACTGAAGGAGAAGATCGCAGCACTGCAGAATTGCGTGAAAGAGCTGAACGAGGAGAAAGAGAAGAGCGACAAGATCAAATTCGATCTGGAGAAGGTGCGCACCCAGTGGTCCGAAGCGCAGACTACGCTCGAAGAGCTCGGCATACAGTTGAGTGTCAGCAAGCTGAAAATCGCCGAGTTCCAGGACAATGAGCGCCGCCAGCAGCAGCTGCTCTCGGGCTCGGCGCAGTCGCTGCAGGCTCTGCCCGAGTCCGTTAGCAGCCCTGGCATCTGGGCGCCCGACTCGATTGCCACCCACTGTACCGCCTGCACGCGCGAGTTCAATCTGACGCGACGCAAGCATCACTGTCGCAGCTGCGGCGAAATCTTCTGCAAGGCCTGCTCGGAGCACACGCTGCCGTTGCTCAACGCGCAGGGCCAGCCCGGCAGGCCGGTGCGTGTTTGCAATGTGTGCTACGCCTCCACCGGCAAATGATCAACGTTTATGCTCATCTACCTGGCTTATAAGCTTATGCATATTTCTCTATTAATTGTTATAAATAAATATTGTTTTCAATCGTCATGCAGCGTCAGCTGACACTGGTATCGCAAATTGCCGCTCAAGTACATTCCCAATTGGCCTGCGTTCGTATATATAGCTTCCTATTTAGTTTGACCAATTTTTTGCATTTTATTATTTTCAAATTTTAATAAATATTTGGTATATTTTCAATTTTATGTTTTTAAATCAATTACCAGCTGTTGTGACACCTTGCGTCTGTTAACTTAACAGTTGGCTGAGCTGCTCAGTGTTGCACAATTCACTTGTGTGTTTTGCTGGTATATTACTCAAGTCTATCGATAACAGTGTATCGCTGCATGCAGCCCTCAACTTTAGCGCCATGATTCAAAACTCGTTGTAGCTTATTGTATTTGCTTATTTGTCAATATATTGAAACAATTGTACTAAATAAAATAAATGTATTATGTAAATGTATTACGTATTCATCAAAAAAATATTGTTGGCGTAGTACATAAAATGAAGTGGCTGCTATAAATATTGACATCTTTCTTTCACTGTCTCTTAGGATGTGCTTCCAACTCGTTGGCTATTGTGCCACACAGTCATTTAATTAAATCAAATAAAATTCACAGCTGGCGGCATCTAAGCCTACATAAATATAGCCCACAGCCGCTTCAAACTTGTCATTAACATATACCGAGAGAGAGAGAGGGAGAGAGACAGCGCATATAAACCCAGTAGTTGGCTGGGAAACACGCGCCCTGCCCGGGCAGGCATATGTGCAGATTCAACTAATATAATAACAGTTACCTCGCCTCGCTGCTCAAGGGGCGTTTTTTTTACTGATTTCCTCAGAAGTTGCGCTCCTAACTGAGGGTTAGATAACAGGGTTGGGGTTGGGCTCGGGTCAGCGCCTGCCATAGAAATCGGAAACAGTCTGCCCGAGTGCCTACCCTGTTCGCTGGGCGTTGCCTCTTCATGTTCTCGGGCATTGTTGTCGGCAAATTATACAAACTATTTACAATATTATGTTATTATATTGACACCCAAGCCGAGTGTGTGTGTGTGTGAGTGTGTGTCATGTACAAAGTCAGGCAGTTCGCTGCTGCAGACCTTATTTTGGGTCTTGTGGCCAGCTCGAGTTACAGCATTGCGTATAATCCCATCCCATCGCTAACGATCCTATAATAGTCCGTCGGCCGTTCGGGGTGTCGAGTGATGCTGCTGCTGCTCTGCCGGAATTCGCAATATTGTATACAATAAGTGTGAATCTTGTTGCTCGGGCAATTGTTTGAAATGCGAGCTTCCGGCTTGCCGTGATTTCCCTTGATTTCCTCTGATTTGCTCGGATTTTCTTCTTGGGCTTGTCGAGTTTGCGAAATTTCCGGGCAATGCTTTTGGCGTGTGTCGTGTAGCGAATCGAGCCTCGACTACAATTGCCAACAAGTGATGCGCTCTCGCCGTGCTATGGGCATACCTATAGGCAGATTATTCCTTCACATCACTGCGGAGAGATCTGCATGTGACGTGGGCGAAATTCTTACAGAGAAACAAGAGCAAAAGTTTCCTCTGAACTTTTAACAAATTTTCACGTTTCCATGCGTCCAAGGAAAAGCGAACAGGCTTCCCACCCGACAGGGAGGCAGTAAGGAACAGTACTAGTATATCATTGTGCTGGGCAGAAGCGCAAGCGAAATGTAATTTCATGGCTCGCTGCACGCCGAACACGAGATACAAGAGAGTTCAAAGTTTCAGCTTGTAGCGAAGCCAAGCGCTGGATATGCTGGCGGCTCCTGGCGCCCGGCAGCCCACTTGAAAGCGCCGGAAGTTCTTTAATGAGATTTCCTTACGTCAAAGATAAGTCGAAGATGTTTCCAGCGTGAAAACAATATGCCAGCGAGGCGACTACAGCTACAGCTGCAGCTATAGCCACTGCTCCTGCTCCCGCTTCGACGTGGGTTTATTAACATGACGCTGCGAGGGAAAGGATAAGCGCAGACGGACAACGGACAATGGACGGTACGGACAATTGTTGCACACACTCGAAATTAAATTAACTTTTTTCTCGCCCCTGTCCACTTGGCGTGGCTGGAGAGCTGCGTTCTCGCTTTGTGTTCGATGCCTGCCGCTGACAGTTGGAGAATGAAGAGAGTGTGCCAGCAGAGAGAGGGAGAGAGAGAGGGAGAAAAGTAAGAGAGGGGAGAGAGTGGGGCGCAGGCAGTAACTCCAGCTGGAGTCGGTGTCCGTCCCGGCCAGACCTTTCGAAATAGCGACAATGTCCGCTCGCTGCGTCGTCTTCGATGATTGCTCAAATATTGCCTTTGTACGCCGAAACATAAAACACAAGTTCAACTGCGCAATGCACAGCAGCAGCAACACCGACACAACAACAACAAGAAAGGTCGTGAGCACTCGACTGCTGAATACCATGCACACAGTTTATATGTTAAACATGCGTTACAAATATTAGTTTGCTTGGTAATGACATACCGGTTGTCGCATTCAAATGGAATCGTATCTGGCAACGCTATTTATCGTTTGATAAGTCTTGGCAACACCTTTTAAATGACGTATAGTTTGTTCTAAATCAATTTCCGCGCTTAAACATTACAATTGCTCGAAATGGAGAAACACGAAAATTCGAGCAATTTTTATATTTTCTTTCGCACAAGGTAAAACTACTGCTTTCTGTCTTAGGAGACAACAAATTATCGATTCAATATGCTGAACAGTGGTTCAGACGATTACGAAGCGGTAATTTTGTCACCGAAACACCTATCCCGCCGGGGACAACCAGTGACCGTTGATATGCATAAAATCATGGAAATGGTGGATCGTGTTCGTCATGTGACTAAGAGAAGCAACGCAGAGCCACTTCAACTAAGCAAAATAAATATTTCGTCTAAAATAAATAAAGTTCCCAACAGTATTTTGTTCTCATTTTTTCAGTTAAAGCTGCGCAAAAAACTATAGAAAATAATATTCGATTAATTATACGATTGGCCTGCACTTGATAGTGTAATTTAAAACTGTTGCTAGTAAAAAAGAAATAATCGTTAAAAATCAATAGTAAAACCGGTATGCCATTCCCAAACAAAGTAATATTACAAGCACATATTTCACTAGTTTTAGCAAAGTTTTCTCTTATTTTTTATGTTAAAGCTGTGCAAAATCTTTATCAATTGTCTCGCAATTGGTAGTGTAGTTCTAAATTGTTGCAAGTTACCTGCATGAAAAATAAGAATATTGAAACTATTAAATTTAGTTCAATTTTTGGCATTAAAGTTAAAAAAAACGCTAATTTCGGCTGTGCTTTATGCTAACTTTGGAGCTTCTAGCGCTTGGAATAGCTGAGTTCAGATGGAAATAAAGATCTGCAGGGACAAACCAAGAATCTAAAAATCGAAACACTTGCATGTTGCCTACATTTGCACACAGCTAATATACCTTTTCCGGAGAATGGCTGGAAAACAATCATAAAACGTAAAACAAACAAATCGCAAGCGGAATGAATGAATGAGGCAATGACGCAAGGAAATCTCATTAGCCGCGTGTCTTGCAAGTTTCATTTTTAATTTTGTACAATTTGTGTGGATGTGTGCGTGTGTGTTTGTACAGTCCGGGAGCAAGAGATCTCTGTATACACATCGATCCGGTGTGTTTTTCTCTTTTTCGGTGGTCTTGATCAAATAATTTTGCGGCCAATGCATGGCAAATATTTGTCAACATTTTAAGGCACTTTTCTTTTGTCTCTCAATCGTCTGTAAGTGCCCTGCCCCCACCCCGGCCCCTCCCTGCACACAGCAACTGAATCAGAAGCAGTTCGTCAGCTCGTCGCAGCGCTGTCATGCTGCTCACTTGAGCACTCGAGCCTGCGCTCTGCGCCCCGTCGGGAGTTATCAAAGGCCAAGGGAAAGGGGGCAAGAGGAACTCAAGAAGAAGTTAAGTAAAGTAGCAATGATCTCCGAGAGATTTCAACTTTCATCTCAGTCAGATCTGCTGCTATACCAAATGTTTCGAAACTGCGGTTGGCAAGAGATACCCTTTAGCAGTCGACATCAGGTCGCTAGGCATTTACATTGAGTAATTCTAAAAGGAATATTTAATTTATTTACAAAGCTGCTGTTCTAAGCTCACTGTTGGCTGGCGATAGGTATCGATAGACGCTTGTGCGCTAATCGAGTACTAATAGTGCTTGTGTCAATATTGCCAACTCATTTGCAGAAAAAAAGTTGATATACATAACTACAACCGCAACTAAATAAGCGCAGCACGAAGATACCCTGTAGCAGCAGCTATTAAGTAGGGTTGTCGATGCTGCCATAAGCCTGCAGCTAGAGTATTTCTTAATATTGTGCTGCTGTTCGATAGCAACAACTATCGATAGTGCCTGTGACAATATTGCCAACTAGCTTGCAGAAAATGTTAACATTTAATATACCAACTAAATACTATTGTTTTGGAAGCCGACAGCCTAGGGCATGTCGCAGTCTCCTGTTTTGCATATCGCTGTTTTCTTTGTTGTTGCGACTACTGTTGTTGTTGTTGTTGGTGTACTGGCTACTAGCTACTGGTGGCAACTGGCTAATGATTGATGCCTTGACTGCTTGACTGCTCGTTATTGCGAGTGTTGTTTGTATTGAGCTATGCCGCCGCATGGAGGCCCCTGGGCATCCCCACCGTGACTCTGCTGTGGAATCCAGCTCATGCATGAAGAGCGGCGGCCAAGCCGACGACATAATGGACATGTTTCAGCTTTTGTTGGCTGAAGAAGTTGTCAGTGCGGTCCCAGCAATTTGCATATTTGGCCCGCAGTAAAAACATAAGTGGCCACCCAGCGACTCACACAAACATACACACTCACACATGCACAGTGGTGCCCTGTGTGCACTTTAAACAAAGTTAAAATTCGAGAAATGGGCTCTGCGTTAAAACCGGTAGCTTGTTGGTAGTAAAAGCTACAACAACAACAAAACCAACACCAACACCAACATATTCTAGCCATTTACAGTTGCCAACGAGTGTGAGAGAGAAGGAGAGCGCGCATTCTATATGTGTATGTTTCTTGCCCTTGTGCTGCTCTCGCACAGCGCACACCAGCAGCATACATACGCAGCACACAACTACACGTACTGGTTTGCTCTCCTCTCTTTAGTTTGGAAACTTGTTTCTTTTGGACCAGTTGCAAAAACAACATTGTAGCCGCTTTGTGTTTTCATTGTAAGTGCGTGTGTGTGTGTGTGTGTGTGTGCTTGTGTACATTGCTGAGCACTAGCTCCGCCCCTGCGTGGAGGCGGAGTTTTCGGAGAGCACGAAATGCTGAGCGCTCAGCAGAGAGAGTGAGTGAGAGGGACAGACTGCGAGAGAGCTGAAAGTGCGCAGAGATGTCAAAAATGTCGCCGCTTCAGTCGCACTCGTTACGTTTCAGCTTTCAGTGCTATCGCAGCCGCGCTGTTGCTACTGCTGTCGGCGTCGCCGTCGCCGTCGCAGTTTGTTTCAATTGCAATAATTTGTAACATTCTAATAGGCCAATGCGACCCACTGACGCCCCCAGAGTACGCAGCCCTCTCCACAGCCATCTTATGTACAAGGAGCACCGCGCATCCCGCTTTCAAGTCGTCCGGGATCGATATTTAGTGCGCAGTATATTCTGTGTCTTCATCAAGTAAGTATATGATTTCCTTGTCAATGTATTCTTGGTATATTCTCTAAAAATGGCGTGCTTGAAGAGCTCCATCTGGAGAAATTATAATGTTATTATTATTATTATGTATTTAAGTATTGATTTAAATTGACGGTTATTTTCGTAACGTATTCTTTGTATATTTGCAATGTTTTATTATGTTTATAGTGATTTATCTAATAAAGCTTATGATAGCGAAGTTTAGCGAATTGCTTTTAAACTGAAAAATATTATGGTTATGACTTTTTTATTTATGTTTTCTTTCCAGATTTTTTATTTATTTTTTATTTTTATTTTATTTCTTTTTCTATAAGAATTAAAAGATTTTAAAATATTAATGTACATATTATATATAGCTTTAAGCATAAGTAAGTCATGTTAAACTTAAAATATATAATTATGTGTGCTTATTAATGCCTAATAAAGAAATTTGATTTAAATTAAATGACGTATTAAAAATCGAATCGATATAAAATATTTAGTCTCACAGCATTTAATCTAATTCTTTACCACAATAATTATATAAAATATCAGCCTTAACCCATTTGTATAAAAAATACCTTTCGGTTTGCAGATGTTTCAACAAACATGCTAAAACTTTAAAGAGAGTTGTGAAATAAAAAATAATCGAAGATAACTTTTTAGCCTTTTAAACCTTTTGGTTAAAAAATAATTAATTTTAATAATAATGAAAAAGGGATGTTAAAGCTAAAATATACTATTATTAGTACTTATTAATGTTTTATATAGAGAAATGTAGTCTTTAATTGAAAATAATTGGTAAATATAATAATATCCTATCAACTATCTAATTTTTTATATTTAAATAAGTAGTTAAAAAATACTATAATTAGTATTTGTTTAAGTTTCATATAGACAAATATCGTCTAAAGTTCGAAATAATTGGGAAATTTAAGAAAATCCTATCGACCATCTAATCCTTTATAATTATTGTATTATAATACAAATGATCACCTTAACCATGTATTTATAAAAAATGCCTTCCTGTTTATATTCAAGAATTATGTTAAAACTTCAGAAGCAATAGAGAAATAAACAATATTTTAAGATATATACTATATATGATATTTATTTCTCTTTGCATATATTTCATGAGCTTTTAGCCTTTCATTGCGGTACTTTTAAGTGACTTATTCTAATTGTAAACAATAAACAATTATTTTACCGCAACTTGTGTGTTACTAAGAGCAAGTGGCAACACGCCAGAATCCAAAAGACTTTAACGTTTCGAGCAGATGCACACGCACAACGTGCGGAGCGACCCCCGAGATCAACTGCCTGCGCTTAACCGTTGACCTCCTAAGAAACACTCCCCCTCTGACCGTGCGCTGCACACGGACTTATACATAGGCGAAAACACTGTATGCCAACTGTGTCAGTTGTGTGCAGCTGTGTGTGTGCCTGTCTGCGTGCGTGTGTGTGTGTGTGTCAGTGTATCGCCTACGCTGCCATGCCAACCAGCGGCGAGGTCGGTCACAGCTGAGGCGCAACAACGTTTTTGGTTGGCTGTTCCATTAGTGAAACTCTCTCATACTCACACACACACACAGACACATACACACGTGCATAACAAGAGCAACAGCAACAACAAGGGAAAAGAAATTGTGAAACAAAAGCAACAAAGAAAATGAAAGAAACCTCAAACAACCACCGGCGGGCACTGCCAACCCCAACCCCAACCCCCACACAGCTGCAGAGGCAGCAGCAGCAGCAGCTGAAAGCTCAGCCAACCAGCCGAGTCTGCTGCGTCGCCGTCGTCGTCGCCGCCGCCGTCGACGCGCCGCCGCCTCGAGTGCACAAATTTGTATACAGTACCAAATTAGATTTTGAAACTTTTTCCTTAATTGCTGCTGCCGCTGCTTCTGCTGCTGCTGCTGACGCCGACGCAGGCAGCACAGCATACAAAAGGTGGTGGCAACACTCTCCGACTATTTCATTTGCCTGTGTGTGCCTATGTATGTATGTATGCGTGTGTGTGTGTGTATGTGTGTGTATTTACAACCCTCGTTCTGCTGCCGCTCACGTGTGCGTGTGCATGTGTGTGAGTCTACAGCTTTTGTATTGGTAAATGTTGCCGCTTGCCGCCATTTGCCTTATTGCTGGGCTCTGCTACAGCCGCTGCCTCTGCCTCTGCCGCTGCTCGCTCTGCTCTGTTGTCGCTGTCGCTGCTTCGGCTGTCGCTCTGCCGCTCGGTTTAGATTTATCCCAAGTTGATTCAGTTGCAATCGAGTGCTCCGCCTGACATGGTCGTCAATGTGCGCGTTATTCACCAGCTGTGATCGTAACCGTGACCGTTCCAAAGTCGTGATATCGCGTGAGATGCGCGTGCATGCGAAATCGATAATAGACAATCGAAATCGTTTATGACAAACACAGACGCAAATACAAATACAAACACAAACGCAAACACAAACAGAACGCAGATCGGAGCGAACTCTCAGAGAGCGCGACTAACCCAACTGTATACAATTGCCTGTGCGTGCGTGCGTGTGTCTGTGTAGGTGAGTGAGTGACCAGGATGAGCTTGCCGTCGGGCGTGGATATGCAGAATCTAATGTCGCAGCACCCGGTGCTGGGCGCATTGCCGCCCGCCTTCTTTCTGCGCGCCGCCTCGGAGCGCTATCAGCGCACTCCCAAGTGCGCCCGTTGCCGCAACCATGGCGTGGTGAGTGCACCTAATCCGAGCTACTCCAGTGTGCATCTGCTCATCCGATCTCTTCTCTCTGTCTCTCCCACTCTCTGCCGCCGCAGGTCAGCGCGTTGAAGGGCCACAAACGCTATTGCCGCTGGCGGGACTGCGTCTGTGCCAAGTGCACGCTCATTGCGGAGCGCCAGCGGGTCATGGCCGCACAGGTGGGTGGCCAACAGCCGCGTCAAGCCGCCAAGTCATCTCTAACCGCTCAGTTTGTCGCCTCTGTTGCTTTCCAGGTCGCCCTGCGTCGCCAGCAAGCGCAGGAGGAGAACGAGGCGCGGGAGCTGGGCCTGCTCTACACCTCAGTGCCGGGCTCGGGCAGCCAGCAGAATGGCAGCGACAGTGCCACGCCTACCTCACACAGTCCGCCGCACGGTGGTGGTGGCAGTAATTCGGCCGCCGCTGGCGGCACAGCTCCTGCACAGAATGGTGTGTTCCACGGCGGCATCCCGTCGCCGCCAAGCGACGGCTACGAGGCCAGCTCCACGCCCGGCCACCAGCAGCAGCAGCAGCAGCAACAACAGCAGCAGCAGCGCCAGTCGCAGTACAATGGCAATGAATCCGACACGGATGCACGCACACGTTCCGAGCACCTCAGCGTGGGTTACTCCCCGACGCGCACCGAGCTGGACGAGAGTCCCGGTAAGTCCTTGCTGCGAAAATGAAATTATTATATTTACGCCTTGCTGCCCGCCATCGCAAACAACGGTCTCACCAACGGGCTGATGTGTGACATTACCCCCCTCCCCCCACTCCTTTAACTGCACTCCCCCACATCCCTTCGAGCGTTTCAAAGCGGTGCTAGAAAAACGCCTGCAAGATTTTATTTTCAATTGTCGAAGGCGCAACGGCGCAGAAAGTGCCACACTCCGGCGGCCTCCATGTGTGCTCACTTGACTGTTTAAGTTCGCGAGAGTGTGTGTATGTGCGTGTGTGTGTGTGTGTGTGTGTGTGTGGGAGTCCCGTCCTAACAGTCGGTGGCGCTGTTATAAAGGAGTCTCGGCCAAGGCGTTGCCCTGCATCTTGTTAAACGGCGCATGCAAAGCGACTTGAAATGTGGTGAGAGGAGAGAGGAGAACGGAGAGTTGTAGTCCCTGAAACTGAAACAATTGAAGTAAAGTCGCGGCTTTTCCGCAATTGTTGGCATATTTAAGGTATTCAGAAAATTTCAGTAGCTCCAATTTACTTTCAGTATATACTGAAATGGCACCAAATTAAACAAAGCGAAGTTTTCTCCAGAAATATGCGTATATTTAAGATATCAACAGAGCTTCCATTTGGCAGTTTGTACAGAAATCGCCATAAATAAGAAAAGCTCTATTTTCCTAATTTTCAACAATCTTCCGGATTATCCAAATATTTATTTCCTTAAAAATTTAAGTAATGTCGCGGGCTTTCTATAGGTATTCAAATACTTAAGAGATTAAGCTTAATCTCAGAACTATGTCAGTTTATCTATAAACAGAAATAGTAAAGTAAAGTTACGATAATGTAGGCAGTTTATTAAAAAAGCTTCTAATTCTCCTAACCATATCAAGGCTATCCTGAAAATAAAACATTTAAATAAAAACGAGTTATTTTATAAATCTTCGCATATTTAAAAGTGAAATAAATATTTCATCGACTGAAAATTAATCAATATTTTCTGTAATTGGTTCTAAATTAGAGAACTTCTACAGCTATTCATATTCATATGAGCTCATCTATTCTTATGGTTACGCACTTTTTCCTTTTCGGATTGTTTTTCACTAAATCATTGAATAAATTTTCGCATGTCTAAAGGACTTCCAGATCCAATAGAGCGTCCAATCACTCAGTGCTAATCAGTCTTTCAATATTTACTAAAACACATTTATTGCTCGTTTTTCTTAAAAAATTTCGAACTGAAAAATTCGAGATAATTCAGGATATCATCTTTAAGACATTCGATCTTTGAAAATCCCGAGAATGTTTGCAATTTATCCCGAGCTCATCTCGAATTCTCACTCTTGTTTTTAAGTCCGATAATTACTCGTAATTTGGTAATATTCCCTGAGTACTTTCTTGGAAAAATTTACTTATTTCGCTCGCTCTCGATATCCCGACAACTTCTCGAGAGTTAATTTGGTGCAATAACTGCACTCTTGACATAATCCGACACATTTTCATTGTTGTTGCAACCCTCGAGCTGTTGGGGTATACTTAGGCTAATATGAAACGGAGAGTTACATCGTCAGGTCGTAAGACAACTCCATGCTGAGGGCGTAACGTGAGCCCCTGTGCGAGAAAGAAAAACACGCAGGGATTCTCACGCGAATCGATCGAACCTGTCCATACTACTCGAATAAGTCGGACTGTTTATTTGCACTGAAACCCAAGACTATTACACGCTTCAAATCGCTTCTAAAAAAAAAAAAACACAAGCGCCAGGTGGAGAAATGTAGCAGGGGCAGCGGCAGGGAGACAGGCATGGGACGAGACTGCGACCTAGAACGAGGGTTACAACAGGAATCGCCGGGGCGCAACTTAATTAAATTTTCACTGCGGCTTCGTCAACAGCAAATCAAACAGAACAGAGCAGAAGAGAAGAGAGAACAGAACTGCAGAGAGAAAGATTGGTAAAATATCGTATAACTTGTTTCATTTGGGCACAGGTTGCAGCCACTTGCTCGGGAATTGCCATGTCAACGCACCGTACTCCTCCTCCTCCTCCTACTCTTCCTCCAGCTCCTTTCCCGCTCCTGTGTTTGCGATTCCCGTGTTTGTTTTCTGTTTTCTTTTCTTTCTCCCGCTGCTCTTTGTGCCCGGCGCACAATTCGATACTTTTATTTGTTTTCAAACCGCACAGAGTTCCCAAGCTTCCCACACAACAACTACCTGACACTGATCTCTGATCTCATCTCTGGCGTTTGCTCTGCTCTCGCTTCCTTTTCCTCGTTGCAGTTTCAAAGCGCGGCGCAGCACTGTCCAATGAAACGGATCAGGACACGGGCTCCGAGTCCGGCTCGCCGAGCAGTCCGCGCGCCAAGGTCGCCGCGGGCCTGTTCAATCTGACTGCCAGCCTGTCGCCCGCCCGCACCGGACCACCCAGCTCGCCCGAATCCGATCTGGATGTGGACTCGGCGCCTGATGAGGCCACGCCCGAGAATCTCAGCTTGAAGAAGGAGGACAGCAACTCGCCGCCGCCGAACACACCCGCCGAAAACCTGCACTTGCTGCGCTCCTTTGGCAACGGACACGCTCAGGGTTTCATGCCGTACCATCACACGCAGTTCCTGGCCGCCGCCGGCCTGCCGGCCCATCATCCGGCCGCGCAGTCCCAGTTGCAGCAGCAGCAGCAGCATCTCGCCCAACATCCGCAGCACCATCATCATCAGCATGCGCATCATCACCAGCAGCAGCAGCAGCGTTCGCCCATCGATGTGCTGATGCGCGTGTTCCCCAACCGCCGGCGCAGCGATGTTGAGCAGCTGATGCAGCGCTTTCGTGGCGACGTACTGCAGGCCATGGAGTGCATGCTCGCCGGTGAGGACCTTACACAGACGCCTCCGCCGCCGCCGACGTCGCAGCAGGCTGTGCCCACGTCACCGCCGTTCCCTATGAAGTCCGCCTTCTCGCCGCTGGTGGCACCGGCGGTGTTTGGTTCGCCCACGCATCCGCATCGCTATCATCCGTTCATGCAGGCGCATGCGAAGCGCTTCCTGTCAGCCCCGTACGCTGGCACAGGTTACCTGCCGGGTGTTCTCAGCAACGCCGATCTCGAGCAGTCCGAGTCGAACGGCGCCGGCGGCATCGCCATGGACCGCACCAGCAATGCGGGCGACTCACAGGATTGAGGTCCTGTCCCGGTCTTCCGGCCCTTCGAGTCGTAGTCCACCTGTCCAGTTGCTCCAAATTGGTTTTCTTTAGTTCGTAAGCATCGTATACGATTGAAACCGGGCACTCAAGTCGAGTACCGCCCCATCCCGTTACCATACACCCCTTGCCCGCACTATTATTAACTGTATATTGCATTTGCGACACGTTCATCAGCCGAAAGTATTGTACCATATGTTAGTTAAGCGCCCTAAGATACGATTAGTTGAAATTATCACTATTGAGATTATTGTGTAAAGAGTATATATAATATATATCGTATATATCGTGAGATCACTAACGGGACACCTATGTATATGTACCATATATATCGTACCATGTATCAGATAATACATTTCAAACACTGTGTTAAAGTATTTAATAAATCTTTAAAAATCAATTCAATCAATCAATCCGTATCACTCTATCAATATTTACTAAACACGTTCGTTAATGGGTTGGAACATTTCGTACCAAAATATTCTAGATAATTCAGGATATCATTTCGCAGAAACTCGATTCATAATTCGCCGATAAGTACTCGTAATTTCCAATTGCATATCTTTTCTATAGCAGTACATTAGCCTTAATCCGTTTAGTCATAGTCAGAACTCAACAGCATGTTTGTATGGTCGACATTTGTCAGAGGCCGCAGATTTTCGATAAATTAGGTCAGTAGAAAGAAAAATGGGAAGGGATTCATGCTTTTTTCGAATTCCTACCCTTTTTTTTTGGTAATCGAATATAAAACAGCTAAAGCATATACTATACTTTTTATATATATCTACACTTCTGATTGCACTTGAACAAATCATCGCATTAAATGTCCAAAGCACACAATTACTTTGGCTGATTTGGGTAGTTAGCGAAACAAAAGACAACGAGAAATGATTTGATTATTAAAAATCAACCGAACGTATGGTGAGTACACAATAAGCAGCATATCCGATCCGATCGGGGCTGTTTCGGCATATACAACCCTCACAGCGCTAAGGGGATATCAATCAGATTCCATTTGAATCACTGAAGAACTGTGAAAGAGATGTTTTCACAGCGAATAGATGAGTGCATAGGTGGATAAGAACAAACGCTGCTCCCTAACCTGATATAAATCTGCAGTTACAAATAAATACTGGATAAATGGCTACCCTAGGCGATTTAAGCTCGTTTGTCGTAAATCTCGACTAATTTGATCAACTCTTAACTACTAATTATTCTATATATGCATTTTTATAAAAAGAGATAGGGTTAAGTAGATTGAAATCTGACTATTGGTATTATAATGAATTGAAAAATATTTTTTAAATTCTTCAGATTCTTAAGTAAGAAAATTGATGACAGACAGGTATGAGAATGTTCTTTCAGTTTGGTTTTCTGAATATAACTCGATATGAAAAATGTAAGTTAAAGATTTATAAATATGGTTTCACGAAATTTGAATTGAATCTAGCCACATATATATATTGAAATGGTTTAAAATTTGATACACATACACAGTTTCCAGAGAATTTTGTTTCCCAGCTATATTATTATCATCGTATCGTATTACCAGTTTAAACTGACGATTAAGTGATCAAATAACACTTTTAATTGATTTTTCAATAGAAGAATTATTGATGCATCACCAAGTAAGCCCAATCGTTTCAAAGTGTGGGATATTACCGCAGATAAAGCCTGGACATTTATTCGGTGTACGAGGGGAAATTGGCAATGACAAATATGATGCGATTATTGGGAGGCGTTAGGCCATATGAATTTATCTATGCGCCATGGATTATCAAACTAACGACACACGACCGCAATGACCGGGATAGAGCTGTGCATGAAGTCCAACACTGTGGAAAATTTGGGGAAGTGAAAAAGCCGGGGGGAAAAGTCGGCGAAAAGTGTGAAAACCTTTTTCACACAAACGAATGCGCTTGTTTGCTTTTGCGGACAGGCGGACGGATGGACAGTCAGACTCGTAAACAAATTATAATAAAACTATTGCCCACACACATACACAAACAGAGACACACGCGCACACTGAGGGGATTAGCAGGGGTCGTGGTCGAGGATGCGAAAATGACCAGCATGATGAGCCGGCGGTCCAGAAGCATTTCAGATATTTTACAATGGGCCTGAGAGGACACAGTGGCCCCGGGTCCGGAAGAGGACAATAATATCGGTTACACGCATGCCGTAGTGCAAATTACAAAACTATTTGCAGAAACCCGCTCCCGTCACCCTCCTCCCTCCTCCCTCACCCCTCTCCAACTACAGCGAACAAGGACCTGAAATGGATAACAAAATTAAATTATTGGATATCAATTTGTGCCTGCATTGTGCGCCGCAGCCAAACTCGAAAAGTCAACAGCAACTACACACACTACGCCGTGTGTGTGTGAGTGTTTATTGTACACGTGTGTGTGTGTGCGTGTGTGTTTTGCCAACAACAAGGCGCACACAATGCGCTCTCTGTGCACCATTGTCAGCATCTAACAATGACGGGGTGGTGGTCCAGTCCTGCCCTACGCGGCCCGAGCACCATTCTCCCGGCTGGACAATAGAAAACGGGATCGGGAGAAACTATAACTGCGACTGCGAGTGCGAGTGCGAGTGCGATTCCGACTGCTGACTACTGGCTGTTGGCTTCTGGCTCCTGGCCAGTCAGTCAGGGCGCCGCTGCAGTGCTTGTTATTGAGCCAGGGACGAGCTGTCGATAATATCTTAGAGTAACGCTCCATCTAGGCCGAACAATGGCGCGGGCTGCTGCACGAAATGCATACAATGTTGGGCTTGTGCTCTGGCCCGGGCCCGGGCACGGGCTCGGGCTCGGGGGTCTGGGCCAGGAGCAATTGCTAGATAATGGACAATGAATTAAGAGCAGGCCAGGATTGCGCCAGCAAACAGACAGAGTGAGTCAGTCAAGCGACCAGCAAATAGATATTTAGATGCGATAGATACGCTCTTGTTGAGGTCGGATTGCCCGCCCTGCTCTGCCCTGCCCTGGCTTGCCCTGCGGCCCGGCCTTGCAGATGCCACACGAGGCACTTGGGCGCGCTTGTGGCTTCCCATAAGTGCCGTCAATTAGAGCCCGAACAACAAGCTCCAGCCAAAGAAATGGCACATGCATGAGGATGAGCAGAAACCCTCAGGGGGTGCTGCTCTTGCCAAAGGGTTACTTAAGCGCTTAGCTGCGCCTTGGCATATGTTTTTGCTGCGAGTGAGGGTGGTCCCGTCTTGCCCATCTGCATCTACTGCTTCTTACCCGAACTCCGTCTTCTGCTTTGTCGCGGCATTAGTTTCATTTATTTGTTATTATTTGCTTTGCCAGATTTCAAATGTGTTTCTCCCGCCTCTGTCTCCCGCCTCTGTCTCCCGCTTCCCCATCCCCGTTCCGTGTGTTATTGCAGGGCAAACATTAAAGACGCAGCGGCTCATTGGGTAACCCAATCTGCGGCTTGTCAGCCAGCGGGTCATGAGGTTACATAGCAACTAATTTGGCAGGTTGTCTGTCGCTCAGACCTGCCTCCACTTCTTCCCGCTGCACAGAGCAAATGTTGTTTTTGTTTTTCCAACACACACACACACAGAGGGCACAGAGGAAAAAACGGGAAAACTGAAGAAAAAACCATGAAAAGACAACAAATGCCATTTGAAGTAGTAGCAAACGTGTAAAGTAGGTGGCCCAGACCTTTTGCCGCGCCATCAGTGTTGCACAGTGGCACCAAGTAATAGGATAAGTAACTGAGTAACTACATAGCTTAAGATATAGTATTTTGGAATGCTTTTCGATTTAATAGTGATTCGCGTACTGTAATAAACATTTACAATTCATAAAAGTAAGTTTAGGTCATTCTATCTCTTATCTCACTTTTCGGGATTTGAATCGTTAAGTTGGTGACTTAAATATTCATTTCTTTAGTCATTACTAGATAGATCAGCTTCAGATATTTAATATAAACACGAGGTATTGAATATCTTTGGAAATTACTAAGCTTGATATGGCTAGAAATCGTAAAATTCAATTTTTTAACAGTTTTTTGATCTTTTTAATATATATATATCATTTTAATGGTTTATATACAATTAAAAAAATGATGATCTTTGGGTATACCTAATTTAAAATCATAAAGTTGTAGAATTAAAGAGTAGTTTTTATTATTTTTAAGATTTGTCTTTAATTTTTTAGACCAAATCGATACATACATATATAATATTAGTTTTCATGGCATAAAATATAATCTAATAAAGTAATAAAATGTATTTTTTGTATATTCTGATCTCTGTGGCCCCACTGTGCGACGTCGACGAGGCTAGTTCAGCCAGCTAATAAGCAGAGTGTCCACACACGTTCGACTGTCGGGCAACTGTTGGGCAACTGAGCTGCTCGCGATGAGAAATCAATTTTTGATGCCGCCCAAGCAGACAGATGATATAGGAGCTCAGGGCCTGTGTGATTGAATACAGTAGCTGGGCTGGCTAATGGTTGTGCCCCTCCCCCTTGTTCCACTACGCCTGCAGCACACCATTCTTTGATGCACTCGCCTGCACCGTGTGTGTTTACACAAAATTCATAATTTACATATTGTTTTTTGTGTAGTTTCACCAAATGATTTTTTACATTTGTTCGAGCTGCTTTCCCATTGGCGGGGCGAGGGGCTGCTTCTTTTATCCCGGCCGACGCCTCACATCGATCAGCCCAGGCTTGTTTCGTTGGAATACGATTAAAGTAGATATGCGTATACGAGTAGAGTGTGTGTGTGTGTGTGTGTGTGTGTGTGTGTGTGTGTGTGTGCTGCCCGGAAGGCAACTGTACGCCGCAAACTTGTTTTGAATGCCCGTACTTATGCTAAATACAGGAAGGAGGAGGAAGGACGGGGTGGATTCACTCACTCATTGTTTTCCCATCATCCTCGCATCAAGCGTCGCCCGTCAAAGTGATTTAAAATGTGCACGCAACTCGTGAGTTTTGAACTCAACACAAAAGTCACGTGTTGTCTCTGCGGTTGACATAAGAGAGAGAGACGGATAGCGAGTGAGAGAGAGAGAGACCCAATCTTGGTAGGGGGTGGTGGTGGAACGAGGTGCATTTAAGTGCGATAAATATCTAAATGCTGCGATTTGCTGGGCGTTTATGTTTATCCAACAGCTGCCATTGTTTTGTGTATGCAAGTGTGTGTGTGTGTGTGTGTGTGTGTGCGTGCTTTAATTGACAGCTTTGTGCAGGACACGTGGGAACCATTGGCAGAGCGTTAATTGCCACACGCTAGAGATGAGAAGCAGATTTTCATTGTTAATCAAAGCGATCAACAATTGCGATTAAGAGCTTAAGTGAACAAAGAGAGAGAAAGAGAGCGAGCACTGACTAAGAGCGCTACTCTACGTTGACATGCCTGCATGCGTATGTGTGTGTGTGTGTGTGGGTGCATTGGGAGAGCACATTCCTACCTTTTCGTCGCTCTCTGCAATTGCGAAATGTTGAAACAAAAGTCCCCACTATCGGACACTTGAGGCACAAAGGCAAGGACAAAGGGCGTGCAAAAGAAAAACACAAAGTACAGAATCCGGAATACAGAATAAAACATACAGCATACAATATGCAAAATAAATGCTCGAATAATAAAGAGCGAAGCGCGCACAAAAATGGCAACGTAACTCAAGAGCTACTCCAAAAGCGAGTGAGAGAACAAAAGCGAAGCGTAACCAGCCGGAGGAATGTCGGCTGCAGGGCAACAAAAAAGCAACGATAGAGCGAGCGAGAGCGTAAGAGTGCTGCTACCAGGGGGGCGAATGCGAGCGAGCGCGATAGAGCCATAACAATGCGAAACAATAAAGAGCGCGCACACACACACAAACGCGAAAGCATAAAGAGAGTAGTATATTATGCTAAAGCAATATTTAAATAAACTCAAAGCCAGTGAGCCGAACGGGTAATGGTCAAAGGAATAGCACAACCTAAGGATGGGTGTTTGGCTACAACCAGCGATAAATACTGGAGATGGGAATAAACGTTCACGCAGCGTCGCAAGATAAAGCTAAATTAAATTTAATAAACTTGCAAAGAATGCAAGAAATACATTGTATTGCAGCTCTTATTGGATCCTCCTACTACTTTATTTGGGCAGTGTGAGTAGGGTTGCCAAGAAAAAAATATATTTCGATGTGATAAGAATGTTAAACAGTATTTTAGGAAAATAAACAGTATTTCATTTAATCGTTAATTGAAATACATATTTTGTAGAGCTTTTAGCACAATTTATTGATTTACAATCATTTTGAAAAATATCATATGCTTCTCCACAATTAAAATTAAAGTTAAAACATACAAGGATCTCATATTTTATTTATAGTCGCCTTATTACTTTCTTCTCACCACTTTGCATTCAGCACTGAATAAACTCGTTCAATAAATGCAAAGAAGGCGTAAACAGAGAGTAGAAAAGCAACAATGTTATTAATTTTTTTAAATTCTAATGATTTGCTTACTAATAAATAGCTCTATGTTTGCCCAGTATTCAATTCTGGAAAATAAATACATACTTATAGTGTTAAGAATTCTTACGCTGAAAACGATATTGTTTATACTTCAAAAGTAAATAATGCAGTAAAAAACAGTATAATACTGTTTTTAACAGTTTGGTTGGTAACCCTAAGTGTGAGGGAGTATGGTAGAGTGTTTTGAATATATGCAAAACACTAAAGAGAGCCCACACGGAAAGGTATAAAGAGAGAAGTGTGTTATTACATGCGAGAGCACAAGCATTTAATAAACTTATAAAGAATGCAAGAAATACATTTTATTTGCAAGATCCTCCGGACACTGTGCGGGCAGTGCAAGCGTGTACAATAGAGTGTTCTGAGTGTATGCGAAACAATAAAGAGAAAAGACACACACAAGGGAAAGTAGAAAGAGAGAGATGTGTTACAATTATTATAAACGAGAGCAGAAGATTTTAATAAACTTATAAAGAATGCAAGAAATACATTTTATTTGCAGCAATTTTATGATCCTCCAACCACTGTTCGGGGGTGTGAGCGTTTTAGTGTTTTGAGTGTATGCGAAACAATAAAGAGAACACACACACACACGGAAATGTATAAAGAGAGAGTATTATAAACGAGAGCACGAGCTTTTAATAAACTTATAAAGAATGCAAGAAATACATTTTATTTGCAGCTACTGCAGGATCGGACTTAGAGGGTGCGAGCGAGTACGACAGAGTGCTTTGCCTGCCACACACACAAACACACACACACACACACATGTTCGGCAAATGCATAAAGAGAAATGCGTGTTATTATAAGCAAGCTAAAATGAATTTAATAAACTTGCGTAGAATGCAAGAAATACATTTTATTTGCAGCTTTTATTTAGTATGATTCTGCTGCTGCCCGCTGCCCGCTGCCCGCGCAATCCCTGCTCCATCGCATTGACAGCACAATAGGCAGTTGTGTCCTTTGTGCGCTTTGTTGATCGAGTAGTTGCTGCCGCTCTCGTTGCTATTGTTGTTGCTGTTGTTGTTGTTGTTGTTGTTGTCGTTGTCCTTCTCTGGCCACAAAGGAAATACTCTTGTTGTTTTTTATTTCATTCGGGAAACGCAGCTACAAATAAAGTTTTAATCAAAATGTAGTTGAGTGTTGAAGGGTTGTTCGCCAGTTGCTCCGACTCTCCCTCCAAGCGGGCTTCTGCTCGCTGGCGTGTGTATGTGTGCGTGTGCGTGTGTGTGAATTGTTTCTGTCAATCAGCAGCTCCTTTGTTGCCGCCGAAGGATACAACGTGATATTGATTTCGAGTTGCGGTGAGCACAATGGCCGCGCACTCAATCGAGAGAGGGGCGGAGAGGGGCGGGGAGAGGCGTTTGCGACCAATGAGAAAAGTTTCAAAGATACGAGTACCTCACACACACACACAGAGACGCGCGCAAGGGCAGGCATATAAAAGCGCATGTGGTACGCTTAAATGGCAGGAAGCATATACAGAAATACACTCAAACACATAGATGTCTGTATGTATGTATATACATTTGTCACATACGCACGCACACACATTAGCACACTCGTGCCCATTGCATAGTTTCATAATTACAAACTGCAATGGCGCAGGACAGAGCTTTGACCACACACACACACACACACATACACACACATATTAAAAGAAACAGAGAGCAAGAGCGAGAGAGCAGGAATAGGAACGGGAGAGCAATTGCAATGCTTTATTTGCCTTCAACTTTGCCTTGTGTACGGCATGCGACATGCTCAGCTTCTGCTGCTTCCCCCACTCTTTCCCTTTCCCTGTGCTCGCCACACTCGCAGCTGGTGGCAAATTTCATTTCAATGTGGTTCTACGCTTGTTGTTGGCAATGCACCCAACGGGGGGTTGAGCAAGCCACTCCCCCTCGCAGCTGCCACTCACTCCACACGATGAAACTCAATTAAAACGGCTTTTATATCATGCAAATTTCTCGGTTTTTGCTCCAAAACGATGCATTCAAATTCCTTGGCGCCTTGCCCCTGCATCCGCCCCCTTTGCGCCAGGCTCATCTATTCAGGATTGTTAGCAATCTGTTGAGAATCGAACCAATTCCGGGCTAAGCAACTTTTCCGCAAGCGTTACTAATCGAGGCCGAATCGAGAGCCCGAAATCGATTCAGTTTATCCTTTTGCTCAACTCTCTCAACGCGCTGGCAGCGTGTCTGCAATTTACGCACATTTTATTCAAATTTCGCGCAGTGTACAAATTGCTGTAGCAAATAGCAATCGCCCTCATAATGGGCCCATCGACGAGGAGGACGCAAACAAAAAATGTCATATTAAAATTCGACGAAAAGTCGTTGGATTCAAGTGCAGCGAATTGGGGATACTCTTCGCTCTCTCCAATAAATTCGACTTTACTCATAATATTAACAGCTTCAGTTTTTTATATTAAAAAGGAAACATATATATTCTTGTTACATCTGTCTGAATGCGTTAATATGGGAGATTATATTGAAATGATAGCACTAGCTCAACTTTATATATGTACTTAAAAAAAAATACATTTTTTTAAAATGCTGTACGTATATAAAATTATATTTTATGCATTATTACATCTAAATATGAAATATAATCAAATATGACCAATAAATAATTATCAACAAATTAATAAATATATATACTTCGTATACTTCGTCCGTCTATTTGTATATATTCCTATTACGTCTGTCTAAAAGCTAAACGTGCAATGTAAAGTATAATGAAATTGATCAATATATATTTATTTTTGTATATTTATCAAAGTATAAATAAATATCGATATGTGTATATTGCTTCCGTCTGTTTGTAACAATATTATTAGGCATGCTTCCAGTTCTTATCCGTAGGTACTATATATGGTATATATTTATATATATTCCTATTCCATCTATCTAAAAACTAAACGCGCCAGATAATTATAATCAAATATGATCAATATATTTATTTTTTTATATTTATCATAAAATAAATAAATATATACACATATATATTCTTGTTACATCCGCGATATGCGAGATTATATTGAAATGATAGCACTAGCTCAACTTTATATATGTACTTAAAAAATACATTTTTTTTAAATGACGTACGGATATAAATTTATATTTTATGCATTATTACATCTAAATTTGAAATATAATCAAATATGACCAATAAATAATTATCAACAAATTAATAAATATATATACTTCGTCCGTCTATTTGTAAATATTCCTATTACGTCTGTCTAAAAGCTAAACGTGCAATGTAAAGTATAATGAAATTGATCAATATATATTTATTGTTGTATATTTATCAAAGTATAAATAAATACAGATATGTGTATATTGCTTCCGTCTGTTTGTAACAATATTATTAGGCATGCTTCCAGTTCTTATCCGTAGGTACTATATATGGTATATATTTATATATATTCCTATTCCATCTATCTGAAAGCTAAACGCGCCAGATAATTATAATCAAATATGATCAATATATTTATTTTTTTATATTTATCATAAAATAAATAAGTATATGTATATATTTCGTCCGTCTGTCTGTAACAATATAGTTAGGCTTGCTTCCAGTCTTTACCCGTAGGTACCATACGACAGAAAGCAAAGGTTAGAGTCTCAGCAGAGTCTTCATATCATCACGGACGCTTCACTGCCCTGCAAACTCTTTCGCCCACGCTATGTACCCCGTCCCTGAGATGTCAGTTGGAAAAAAGGCGCTATCATCTAGCACATTAACGACTTCATATCAAGTCGGCAACTATGCCGCAGTCACATTTGCATATTTATGTATTTTTTTTTGGTTATTTTGCCGCGCAGCAGCAGAACATTAGCATTTCTGCAAGGATAATGCGCGATTGTGACCGGGAAAAAGACCCCCCCCAAACGTCAGAGCAGCTTGTGCCCTTTTGCCTGCGAGTTGCCTGGCATTTTTCACGTACTTTTTATATGTGAGTGCGTGTGCGTGTGCGTGTGTGTGAATGTGTGCGTGCGTGTGCTTAAGAGCCTCGTTAACAAAGTTATTTTGTCTTTTATAACACACTATTCTGTTCCGTTCTGTCGAACATGATTCGCCATGTGCCAAGTTATACACAAATTACACACAACACTTCGATTCACGCCTGACGTCATGCCACATGACATAGTTCCAGTTCCAGGTCCAGCGTCCGCTGCAGCTCCAGCTTCAGCTTCAGCGCCAGTGCCAGTGCCACACGTACAAACATTTTATATCATGTTCGAGCGCAACGTGCTGGCATCCATGGCGTATGAGCGACGTGCGGGAGGAACATTTTTGGCTTGTCATTCTGTTGCGGCCGCGATTTGGACAATTGCTCGACGATTTCCTTGTCCCATTGTGCAGGCACTTAATTGAATTACGCTCGGCAAATATCAATTACAACTGCAATTACCAGAACAAAGGTAGTGCCATGAGTAGGAAGTGGCGAGTACCGATTACCGCTTGTCGATTACCGAGTGTGCTCGCCTCTAATTGAATTACAATTTCAGAAGTTCTATAGAACCATAGAAGCATTCTGCGCACTGCACGGGAAAACGCAGGAGCAGGCGTAGGAGCAGGGAATTACTGGGTGCAGCATGAGCAGGATGCGCCATTGGAAATTGTAGACGTCGCGCAGGCGCAGCGCCGTTGGGAGGGGGACGATCGCGGGGGAACGCTTACAACTTTTTAACACATGCGAACAATGCGAACAATGAGACGCAGAGAAGAGAAGCGAAGAGGCGAGCTGAAGAGAAGTTTGAGCGCGTTCTTTGTGCGCTCGGGCCTCTCGCGTGTTCATTGTGCCAAATGCGCACATGTGCGAACGCTACGAGAGTGTGTGCGTAACAGTGCTGGCATAACAGCAATTAAGCCGCTAGATCTGGCATACGCATTTACAAGTTTTTTTTTTTTACGAATTTTAGCATTTTCTAATTCGTTTAACATCAGATATTAATATTAAATAAAAAAAAAAAATGATTGCTGGCAATATTTTAATTTATTCATTAATAATAATTAATTCGCAATTTAGCTGCTAGATCTGGCATTTGCATTTGCAAGTTTTTTTTTTAAAGCGGCACAATTTTAATTAATTCATTAATAACAAGTGAAGAAAGCTACAGTCGAGTGCACTCGACGGTAAGATACCATTTACCTTTCGCTGTTAAAAACTAATTCTTAATATTAATTACTTTTATTCGGCGAATAACAACGCATCGCATATTTTCGAGGACAAATTCACATGCATTGACGCTAATGGCACATGCCGACTGCACACTGACTACACGACGACTGTGCGTGCGCAGTCCGCGTGCGCAGTCGGCGTCGGCGTCGGGCCTCTACTGCTGTGAGCGAAACTTCTCGTGCCTATAACTTCTGTGTTTATTGTCCGATCGGATTGAAATTTATAGAGTAGATCTGTACTATGGTAAGCTACAAGAGTGTTAAAAAAATGTTTTGTTATTTCCCTACTTTTCTTAAAATGCAATAGTGTGGGGGCGGTGGGCGTGGCATCCAAAAGTTGAAAATCAAACATTCTCCGTAATGTTACCAGGCACCTTACTTTCAAATTTGGCGCTTCTAGCTTTTCTAGTTTTCTTTTAAACTATAAAAATGTGTTTTTTAGAGGTGGTGGGCGTGGCATCCAAAATTCTAAAATCCAACTTCTGCATAATGTTGCAAGACACCCTCCTACCAAATTTGGTACGTTTATCTCTTTTCGTTATTGAATTATTTGGAAAAAATCGAAATACGCATTTATCGATTTACGAAGGCGGTGGGCGTGGCACATCAAGTTTGAAATAAACTTCTTGTGTGTATTGAATACACGCACACAGCTGAGATCTGTGTGTTCATACAGACGGACAGACGGACAGACAGACGGACATGACCAAATCGACTCGGCTATTGATGCTGATCAAGAATATATATACTTTGTATGGTCTGCCACGCCTCCTTCTGCCTGTTACATACATTTGCACAAAGTTAATATACCATTTTTTACCCATTTTCAATGGGTAAATGGTATAAAAATTATTTCGCAATTTAGCTGCCAGATTTTTTTTTACGAATTTTGCATTTTCTAATTCGTTTAACAGCTTTTATTTATTTATTTAAATCGTTTAAAAAAATTCATTATCGGCACAATTTTAATTAATTCCTTCATAATAATAAATTCGCAAGTTAATTCAGATATATACATATGTATTCTTTAAGTTTATGGCTAAAACAGCAGCAATTTCCACAAATATGTTTGAAATTCTTGCAAATATATTTTTTTTTTCATAAATTTAGCTATAATTGCTTTCAAGCCTCAGGCAGCACTCGTGTGTGTGAGTAGTGCATATTGAAATGCGCAGAATGCCAACAATTGGCAGTTACATATATATGTACAATATATACAATACATAAGTTCACATATTCAAGTGATTCGCCTGCGTCTCCATTGTGATTTCTCTCGAAACGCTCGCGCAGTCGTCGCCGACGCCGCAGTCACTGTCGACGTCACAATGGCGTCGATACTCTGTACGCTTTGGATGAAGCTTCTGCCTGAGCAGAGCGCACTTAATTCCAGGGAATTTAGTCTTCAAATGCTGCGTATAATTGTACCCTCTTCGAGTTGTGGCCACTTGGACTGCGATCGGGATCGGGATCGCGATCGGGATTGGGACTGGGACAGGGACTGGGATTGCAATTGAAGAGGCACAGGAAAAGACGTTTCATGTTGCCATTGAGGATACTTCGCAAGAAGTAATCTCACTCTTAAATAGGGCAGCTGAATACATATACATATATGTACTATATGAATATATACACATGTGTATGTGTATATATATATATTTTTTTTAAATTATACCAATGTACGTATTTTGTGTAAATTAAAAAGATAATGACTGAACCTGTATTATTTCCCACAATTAAATTTCAAATGGTTGCCTGAGCTTGCTATGCACATAGACTGACTTTTTGGTATGCACTCAATGAAAGTTTCCTACTCTTAAAATGCAAGCTAACCAAATTTGTATACTATTATTATACATATTGAAAATGGCTAAAAATGGTATATCAATTTTGTGCATAGGTATGCAATAGGTAGAAGAAGAATCTGCGTTTTAACTTCTATAAATCCTTTTTATTTCAGTACTACATTTTCGAATTAAATGAATAGTATCTTAAGCATGGTTGATTGTAGCTTTCCTTATTTTTTTTCATGCCTGAATCTATACCGTTAAGCCTTCTTGCTCATTCTCATTTAGGCCTATGCTTACACTGACAGCGGTAACGAGGTGGAAATCAAGAAAGCCTTAGATGAATGTTTAAAGAAATATCCATCGGATCACAGCACTGCAAAGAAGTTTAATCACCAAGACCACAGGCCAGACGTCTGCTTTTTGATCAAACTGCTAAGCTCTTTTCCAATATATCAAACGAGGAAACGGTGCGACGTAGATTGCAGTACTGCATTGATAACGACTGATAAAAAGGGTCTTCTAGAAGAATGTATATACGATATATAGGAATGTATTTCAAAGCTATGAAAATGAGTTTTTGAGCTCAGAAAACATCGTGCCTGAAAGAACAAACGACAATCGCTATAATATATCTTGCTATATCTCAGTTTGATCTATGGAATGTACATGTAGGGTATATATTCTTGATCAGCATTACTTACTGACTTAAGCTGCCCACAAGGATATCTCCACGGCTGCTTAAGCAACAACGAGCCGATTGGTTCTTAGAAAAAATGGGTGTTTCGTATATCCAACTGCATGGAATATGTACAGAAGTTGTAGACATCTTGCACCATACGTATAGGTCACACTAGCCTGCCCCTTCCCACCAATTGGAACACAGAGGCACTGTCACAATTTCAAATTCACATTCATCAATACACAGATATGCGAAGATAATTTTCAATTTTCAAAAAAAAATGTCAACAGGCGCTTTAACCTTGCTCTCCCCGCCTCTGGCGTGACCCAAGTACTCGAATATAATTCAAATGCCAGCAAATACAGCGTACTTCGAACTGTATGAACGGACCAGGGGGGAACTCGGCCTGAGCGAAAGCATCTCAGGCGAAACATCACACTTTGACATTGTCTGTGGGCTGGCGGGGGATAGGCCCGGGGCTGCCGTCTGGCTGGCACAATTACGCGCTTGTATTGCCAATAAACGTCTCGCCCCAAACACCCCGTATTTTCCGTATACCCCATACCACTTGAACCACAAGCAGAACGCCCCTTTTCGGAAGCGCTGCGGGTGCAAAAACACTTTGTAATACATATTCATGCCAGGCCGGCGAGGTGAGGAGCGGTCTGCTTTGGCTGGAGTCACGATCTGTGGCAACATCGCGTGGCGTGGCGTGTCAAAAGCCAACCGACAAGCAGAGCAAACAAGCCAAGCGGGGTTGTTCCTCGCTGGCGACCCTTGAGTGGGTGGCCGGGCGGAGCGGGGGAATGTCTGTCGCTGACATTCCGACCGCACACACCGGAATACCCGAATTTCATTTGCCGCTCATAGAAATTTAGTCACGAAAAGTGTGTAAATAAGTTCATTATGTGTGCATCAATTTGATTGAGTGAGCCATGCCTCTGCCACAGCCCTGCCAGTTGCGCCTCGACCCGGCCAGGTGTTTGGCTCTGCTTCAGTTGCAATTGGTAATTGGTAATCGACGATTGCTAATTAAATTGAAAGGCAACAGTACTTTGAATTCAATTTTAAATTTACAAAAAAAAAAAAAAATACAAACAACAACAGTTTCGTTTGCTCACTCTGTCTCTCTCTCCATCTCTCTCTGTCACTCATGCTCAACTCTTCCCGCGAGCAGACACAAATCTCACAATGGTCCTGGACTGCAGCATTGTGTGTGCTTGTGCTCGACTGCCAAGGATAACTGTCTGTCCGTCTGTCTGTCGGACTGTCTGTCCGCCTCACGGTCCGCCCGTCTGTCTGGCTCTGGCAAGACAAATGGGGGTGCAAATCGTTTATGTGACTATCTCTATCTCTCTCTCACACACACACGCTCCAGTGCTCCGTCTCATCGCACTCATCAACGAACTGACTCAAGCTGTAACGGATGCATTTAATTTATTATTAGAATTATTTATGACAAACAACAGGGGTAGGGGCAGGGGTCGTGGTAATAGTGGCATGGGTTGGGATGATAGGAAAGCCGTTATTGTTAAGTTTATTAGAGCGGGCCGTCAGCCCAGAAAGGGGTGCGACAGTGGCTGTTGTCAGTATTGGCCCTGCAGACTGTCGGCCTGGAAACTTTTTGGGCTTCTCTGTGTGAGTTTTAATCTGCTTAAATGAAGCAGGAAATAAGTCTTCGCGGCTCGCACTATTATTCTAATATTTCTGCATGTTGAAGTATTTTAACATTTTGTCATATCTTAAGCTATTATTATAGCCACATCTCTTGTTCTGATTATTATATTATTTTATATTATAGTAAATATAACTTAATTAAATTGCAATTAAATATTATTTTCTATCATATCTTATGGTATTATCATAGCCACATCTCTTGCTCTTATTATTGTTATATTTATTAATTTTCAATTGTTATTATTTTTATTGTGAACACCAAAAAATTATAGATTGTTGCCATAATTATTTCACGTATTCATTATTTTATTGTTCTAGTTATTTGAATATTTTTAATAATATTTTGGTATTTACTTATTCATTTATATATTGTTTTAGTTATTTGAATATTTTTTAATAATATTTTGGTATTTATTTATTCATTAGTTTTAGTTTTTTTAATTTTTTTTCGATTATATTTTTGTATTAATAGCGTATTTTGTATTACCTCACAGAGATTTCAAGTTTGAAATCTTTAAAAATCGTATTGAACAATAATTTATATTAAATTGTATTTTATTTTAATAAAAAATAATTTATTTAATCATTTGCCCCACTGTTGCGAAAGCAGAAAGTTTCAAAGTTCGCACAATTGGCGATTCGACAGGGCAAAAAAAAAAGAAAAAGAACCAAACCACACAATGATCAAAAACAGCCAAAACGCATAATTCATGCATCAGCAACATGCCGAGTCCTAACGGCGAAAGGACACTTGAAATAAATTGCAGACCGGCGAGACCGACAGACAGACAAACGGACAGACTGGCTGTCCAGAGTGCGACCACAATGCGAAGATTACAATAACAAATGGGATAGAACGCACACGGTATGCACAGCACATAGCACACTGCACACAGCACACAGTGACTGCGACAAGTCCACGCACACTTGAGCACATAAAGGGCTAACAGTTTGAGCGGGGCACAAATATTTTTGTAACTTGCCCAAGCGAAACGATTCGAAATTTGTTTGTGAAATATGTTTTGGTGACATTAAGCCGACGGAATCAGGATTAGATGCAGCCGCCCGCCAGGACAATGGGCCATGGACCAGTCACCATTCACCATGCTCCTCTAACCAGTTACCAGTCGCTTTGTGCACGGCACGTGCTCATCATTTGGTTCACTTTTTAATAAGTAGCAAATTTTTCAAACATTTGAAAATGTTGTTATCGCTCTGCGGGCGGACGGGCGTCCGGGGCGTCCGGGCGGTCGTGGCGTGTCAATCGCATTCGGAAATTGTTGGAAATTTAATTTCGATTGGGATGCTCTGCGAGAGGCGCTGCCAGCGGCATATGCCATCATTTGGCCGTGCCGGCAAAGGATTAGTGTCGTCCTGGATGTCACCTTCGAGTCGGCAATTGGCAAGGAGCAACTTTCCCGTTCGTTCGCTCCTTCGCTCGTTCGGCAACAACAGGCCGACGCATATTTATGCAAATTTTTCTCATTACGTTCGTCGTTGCCCTCATGCTCATCCTGTGCCTCCGCCTTTCTCCGTTAACTCCCGCTCCTCGTCAGCGTCTTCATCTTCGTCTTGCATTGTGCTCTCGCCTTGTAGTAGTAGTAGTACTATTTGTTGTTGTTGTAGCTGTAGCTTGTGTTGTTGCCGTCTTGTTTAATTCAAAGTTATTTTCCAAGTGAATTTAATTAAATTAAATATTCAGCACACGCCTCAGCGCTTCGGGAGGCGTCCGGATAACACTTTGGCACCTTCGACATCTACGCCCCGATTTTATTTATTTTAATTAATATTTTGTCAGAAAATCTTGCGAATTCGCACACGTTCTTCAAGCAGCGGCAGTTATTAATTGCAATTCGAGGTGTGCTCAAATATTCAGCGAATTCCCCAAATATCTTAGGTGCAATTAGAAAATTCGAATACGTTAAGGAAGTTGAATTTGAGATCAGGCGCGACTGTCATATTCCCTTCACCGGTATTGGAAAGCAGCGTCACAACTTTTTGAATATTAATTAGAATTTAATATTCATCAGATTGCAATTTAGGTATATAGTTTATTGTGATTGATCTGCGTATCGTAATAGTTGAGTTCTGCTCACAACAACGCGGCTAATGATATTGATTGAGAATATGTATCTATAATATATTTTAAATATATTTATATATTGTAAGGTCTGCCATGGCAGCTTCTAAGTGACTTAAGCAACAATTTAAACAAAATTGGAAACTCCAAAACCGTTCCAAATTATTCACATTAAAGTATTTATATTTATATAAATAAATATATATATCCATTAAATAATCTTAGACGTTTACACTGAAAAACAAATGATTCGAAACATTATGGACATCATTTTTAGCACATAGAAGATAATAAAAAAACAAGTGAAGAAAGCTACAGTCGAGTGCACTCGACAGTAAGATACCATTTACCTTTCGCTGTTAAAAACTAATTCTTAATATTAATTACTTTTATTCGGCGAATAACAATGCATCGCATATTTTCGAGGACAAATTCACATGCTTTGACGCTAATGGCACATGCCGACTGCACACTGACTACACGACGACTGTGCGTGCGCAGTCGGCGTGCGCAGTCGGCGTCGGCGTCGGGCCTCTACTGCTGTGAGCGAAACTTCTCGTGCCTATAACTTCTGTGTTTATTGTCCGATCGGATTTAAATTTATAGGGTTGGTCAAAATTATTATTATCTACAATAATACCTAAAAAAAATTTCGGAAACTTTTCTACTTTTCCTATAATTTGATTTACCGATTTACAAAATCGATTTTTGGGGGCGGTAGGCGTGGCATCCAAAAGTTGAAATTCCGCATTCTCTGTAATGTTACCAGGCACCTTACTTCCAAATTTGGTGCTTCTAGCTTTTCTAGTGTTCTTTTAAACTATAAAAATGTGTTTTTTAGAGGCGGTGGGCGTGGCATCCAAAAGTCTAAAATCCAACTTCTGCATAATGTTGCAAGACAACCCCCTACCAAATTTGGTGCGTTTATCTCTTTTTGTTATTGAATTATTTGGAAAAAATCGAAATACGCATTTATCGATTTGCGGAGGCGGTGGGCGTGGCACATCAAGTTTGAAATAAACTTCTTGTGTGTATTGAATACACGCACACTCCCACCAAGTCTGGTGCCTCTAGCTCTTTTAATAGCTGAGATCTGTGTGTTCATACAGACGGACAGACGGACAGACGGACAGACGGACAGACGGACAGACGGACAGACGGACAGACGGACAGACAGACGGACATGACCAAATCGACTCGGCTATTGATGCTGATCAAGAATATATATACTTTGTATGGTCTGCCACGCCTCCTTCTGCCTGTTACATACATTTGCACAAAGTTAATATACCATTTTTTACCCATTTTCAATGGGTAAATGGTATAATAAATTAATTTCTACGAAAATAAATACAAAAAGCGTAGTTAGTTTAGCTCAGATAAAATATAAACTATATAGAAAATAATAAATATTTGCTGCAAAGCCGCTTTGGTAGCTTTTCTCAGCCAACTTCAATTGAAGCTTGCGATTTCTTTGTGCGTTTTTCAGCAAGAAGCACAAGTTGGGCGTGAGTAAGCCACGATTAGAGCACCTAGCGATAGTCCAAGACAGCAGGAGCGGAAGCCACAGTGCGTCACAATGCCACCAGAGCAGAGCAGAGCAGCGCAACGCAGACCAAGTCAGACCACACCAAAGGAGCACTACGAGTGCGTGGCACAAAGCGATTCGAGCAGGCGAACCCAGCAATTATGTTGCACAAAGGAATTTTGGTTTATTCGGCAGAGGGGAATATCTTTTAAATACAAATTATAAAGCACACGCCGTTGCACAAAGAGAGAAAGAGAGAGAGGGAGGGTGAGAGAGAGGGAGGTAGGGATAGAGCAGGCTAAGAAGGCGGCCATTTTGTTTACGCGGCGTGCACAAAGGAAAGCAACAGCAGTAATAACAAACTCAACACCAATAACAACAGCAGCAGCAGCAGCAACAACAACAACAATAACAACAACAATAAAAGCCGCAGCAAGTCAAGAGGCGCCGGAAAAGCCCAAGAGCCAAGCGCAGCGACTGCAGTCGGTGCGTTTTTAGTGCGAAAATAATTGTGAAAGCCGAGAAAGGTTCTCGCTCTGGCCGCACAAAGCTGGCACAATGGACGCCTGCTCATGCTCCGCACCAGCTCCTCCCGCATCCTTTGTGTGAAATTTGCCTCCTGTTTGCTGAGGATTGTGCGCGATGTGTGTGGCAAGAACGAAATTGCAATTTAATTGCAGTTAAATCATCGGGCGATTTGCCAAAATCCTCGATGGGAGCACACTCAATCGCCGGGCAGGTAAAGCGTGAGAGGACGACGAACTCGAGTGGTTTCGCAGGCCGCTCGCTCGAGTGGAAAAAAGGTTCGAAATGTAGCCAAAGAAAACGCACGCTGTCTGTATCTGTGATTGTGCTTGTATCTCTAGCTGTATCTGTATCTGCAGCCGAAAACAGATGTATCTGTGTGTGTGTGTGTCTCTGCCGTGTGGGAAGATTGAAGCCCGGCAGGTTGCACTCGAGCCCCTGAATCCATGTCTGTCTCATTATTTGTTTGCCATTTGCCGGAGCGCAGAGCGCATGAGAATGTCCTTGGGGCACTTATGTCGGTCTTTCTGGGCGAGCGCACGCAAATAAAATAAACAAACTGCATATCAGAGGCGAAATGGGAGACAACCCGTACAATCGGGACACGCTCAAGTGGCCGTCTTTGTTGCTGCGCTGCGGCGGTGCGGCGGGGAACTCTAGCTGCTCGAGGCGTAGGAGCCGGCATCTACATACATACAATTAACCCGGCCACAATCGTATAGATACCAATCAATTGGCTTCGAGTGGGCTAATTGCAGCTCTACGCAGCGCGTAACCCCTTGCCAGCTGCGACTGCGAGTCGGATAAGGGGATTCGGCTGCAGCATCGCCTTGGTTATTTAATTTGGTTATTGTATTCATTGACACAAAAGCCAAAATAGTCGAGCGCCCGCTGTGTGCACTCGACAGCCGAGCCGGCTGCCCTGCCAACTGCCAGAGGCTGGAAACAATGCCCCAACCGGGCACTTAGCCTAAGCTCTGCCAGCAGTGTGTTTTAGCCGAGTTTATGAATAAAATTACACGCGATTGCAGCAGGCAGCAGGCGGGCAGGCAGGCAGGCAGGAGGCGGGCCAGGCCAGGTCAGAGAGCGGGCACATATCAACGCCGACGAAGGATAATAAGCGTATCCACTTAATGGTTGCCAGGAGAGAGTGCCAAAGCCAATGCCAAAGCCCGCGGTCAGATGCAAACGAACAATGCCCGCGCGTGGGTGTGAGTGCGCGGTGTAGGTGTAGGTGTGGCCCTGGCATCGTCGGTTGGGCGGATGTGCGCCAAAAATCCTTTGGCTGTAATCAAGCGGAAAATAGTACAATGAATATATCTACAATTTATTTACAACAATGGCCAACGGAATGGGATAACTCCCGATTGTCAGTTGGCGAACAAAGGACTTTGCAGCATGCGCACAGGTTAATGAGTTCCACGAATAGCAGAGGCGGGCGCACGCACACACACACACACACACATACAGCTATCACCACCCACCCACTAACACAGCCATAAGTGTTCGAATACGTGGTTTGAGTTGCTCGAGCGCGCGTGTGTGTGTGTATCTTGCCAATTTGCCGTCGGGGGTAGAGCCACACGTTGCGTACATGCAAAACAGACAAAGTAACAAGAAGCAGACGGCAAACAGCGATAAAAGCCAGTGTGTGAGCCAACTGCCAACTGCGAGGGCAACTCGCAAAGTTAACGAAATCAAACCCAAACATGGCACTGCAATATGCTAGTATTAGTTAACAGCTCTTATCGATATGCTAATATGGTTTCAGCAGATCAATAATGATGTATCGATGCTTTTTATTCGCTGTTAAAGGTTAACATTATTAAATTAAAGGAATATCGATTGATTCAGATGATCTGTTTACATATATCTCTAATGTTAAGTTAAATTGTCTATTAGTGCTGGCAAAAAATCGATGTTTCTACAGATTTTTTCGATGTTTTCACGGAAAAACAAAGATAATATCTATTTTTTCATTTAAAAATCACATTTTATTGGTTTGTTTCTTTATCTTTATATTTAATATTGTTTGAAATGTAAAAAATCGTATTTGTTTGTATTGGTATTAGGAAAATCAAAATAATAAACGGTTTTTAACAAAATTACATTTCTTCTTCGTCAGAATCGTTCGCCATGTGGTTTTCTGCAAGCACACATACACTAACATACACAAAAGTAAATTTTAAGTTAATAGACAAAAGGAGTTAAATATGCTTACCCTTTGCATTTGTTACAGCGTTTCCATCTTTGTAATCGAGCACCAAAATTACTAGTTTTTTTCGCTTATTTTTGATCGATTTTTTCAGTAGAGTTGGAAAAATATTTCAGAACATCGATAGTGCCAGCACTATTGTCCATGCTAACTTAAATATATGGTTTCACATCAACAACTGTTTATCGATGCTTTCAACATTCTGCTAATGGGGCTCTGTTAAACTGAGCAAATCAACACTGACACATCGCTGGTTTCTATTTTTGCCTAGCTTAAAATGTTAAAAAGTGAAACGCTTGCCAGTTTTTGTCAGAAATTCTATGTCAACCCACTGTCTACAAAATGTCAATAAGTTGCAGACGAAATTCGGTTATCTCTCTCTTAATGCCACGCCCAAAGCCAGCCACCCACTCACACACACACACACACATACGCACACAAGCTGTATGGTTGCCCGGCTCTCTTCACATTGCGCATACGCCGTGTATGGGCAGCTGCAATTGTTGCCCGGCTCTCGGAGCTTATGCTGCACGAGCCCTGCACAAGAAGAAGACTCTCTGAGCTGCTGCTGAGTACTTTAATCTTCAAGACCGCTGCTAAGCTGTGATACTCACTTTACCTCCGACTAATTGCCGACCGCTAATGACTGCGGGCGGCAGAGGCCTGCAGTCGATTGCCCCGCCCACAAGCCATTTGCGGCAACTAAGCGCAATTAATTAACGGTCCTGTCCACTCGCAAATGAGAATGGAAAAAATTATACAAAATGTAGGCACTTCACGGAAGATGGAAAGCAGGGCGGAACTGGCTAAAGAAATGCAGCTTAATGCTGAATTAATTCCAATTACCACGTCGCTTGTCCACCAACTCCGCCGCAGCTTGTGCCGGGCAAGTGGACACGGAGCACACTCGACCGCAACCCTCCGCAACTCGCAACTAACCGCTCGCCTCCCCCTGCCTCTCTCTCTCTCTCATTCTCATTCTCCCCTCTACTACGCCAGGTCGCACTTGAAGCACGCAAATGCGCGGACTGCGGTCAACAAAAGGCGCGCAGCACGCGCCATGCCCAGCCCCAGCTGCAAGCCCCCATTGACCATGCCCAGTTGCAGGTTGTGCTCCCTTTTGTGGCATGTCCCAACATGAATTTGATATACTCGCCTCTTTTTTATGGACTCGAACTCGGCTCGGACTCGGACTGCGCGCACTTGCCTGGCTTGCTGCCAGTTCGAAAGATTTGCTAATTAATAATTAATTAAGCTTGCGAATTGCCATGCCCACGGGCAGGGCGATGGGGGAGCGGCGTTTGGCCTGATCAAGTCGACTGTAAAAAAGGAACTTTCGACTTTGGAAAGTATTCCAATTTTCTAGCATTTCTTTTGCTGCCAGTTGCTTGCAGAAGTTGCCCAACTTTTCCACAGCAGCAGAGAGAGATGGAGTCAACGAGTGTGAGAGAGAGAGAGAGATAAAGAAGCAGAGCCCAACTTTTGGCACAATGTGTCGCCTACGACCACGCCCCGCCTGTGAGCCAGCAAAACTTTTTACTGTCGCATTTGTTGCCGCCAACTTGGCGCAGTAAAATGCAGGCACACGCAACACTGCACGCGTGGAGCGAACATGGAGCAGTCGCCGCTGCCGGTCCTTGTCCGGACTGGCCGCTGCCTTAAACAAAACGCACGTGTGCGCAGTTCCCCTGCTCCACTCGGCGTTCTATTCAAATGGCAGCTGACCTTTCGCAGCGGCCGCAGCGCTTGAATTGCGAATTGCGAGTTGTAAACTGTAAACTGTAAAAATGAAAAGCGCAAAAAACCATTCACATTTAATTGGTGTGTGGATGTGAGTGTGTGTACAGTACGTTCTCGATAATGCGGACAATTGGAGTCCAGGCCAAGGCTGAATTATTGTATGATAGTAGTGCGGCGAGACCAGCACATAAAAAACATAAAAATGTTGTATAAAAACAAATTAGAAAAACGTAATATTTTGAAGTCACAAATATTGGATTTATTACAAACATAAAATTCATTTTTTCATTTTTGTTTTTATTTTTTGTCAAAAAGTATTTTTTTTCGAGATTCCAACTTAATTTTAACAAGTAATTCTCGTTTAACACAGAAGAATGTGGAAATAAAGTAAAGTAAAATATAATATATAAATATGTATAAATATAATAAAATAAATATATATATGTATATATAATAAAATTATAAGTGTCCGGATCGAAGTGATCAATAGAAAATCATTCAGTTCGGATTATAAGAAGTATTTCATTGGCCGAATTGCCTTGTGTCCGAATAGTCGAAAACGTACTGTATGTATAGAAGTATAGGTTGGTGTACGTATGTGTGTGTGCAGCCACTGCTTGTCCAATTGAGTTTCAAAGTTGCAATTAGAGCAGCTTCAATGGGCGACCGCCATTGAGCCAGTGGGGCGTGCCGCACACACAATGGAAACAGTTGAGACTGCACACAGAGTGGACGAGGGCGCCGAGCAGAAACAATGGGTATCAAAAGAAACAGCTTGCAGACCATTAAGCTCGAAAGCGCACGATGCAGCGGACAGACTGAGCTAAACGAGAGAAATTTGTTAACGATTATGCCGTTCGCAAATATTTTATTTCAAATGCAAAACGAAGACAACAAGTCGGAGTTTTATTTCTGAATGAAAAGTGCTGTGAGTCACTGTATTTGTGTGCGCTGCACTGCAAGGCCTGTACACCTGTAACAGAAATTAATCGATTAATTGAATACAAAGTATCGATGCTAGCGCACAGAGCTCCACTGTTAATAACAGTCGATCATTTAACAGAATTTGCGGACAGCTATTGGGACATTTTTCAGCTTCTGTTAAAATTCAAATTATGAAATATTATAAATATAAAATAAAGCAATATCATATTAATTTACACAAACTTCCTGAAGTCACGCCCCCAGTTTTTATACAATCGCCGGGGCAAAACAATTACTGGATTTTCCACAGTGCTTTGAGTGAGAACGACGACAATGGCTGCTCGAGAAACTAAAACCACGAAAATGTGAAACCGCATGCAAATCCAATGGAAAACAAATTGAATTCACTTTGCCTTTGACAACTATGTGTGTGTCTCTGTGTGTGTGTGTGTGTGTGTGTGTAGCCATGGGCCCGACCACGCCTTCCGAACCAACACGCGTCACCCCCCACAAAAAGTGTCAAGTGTTTATCGATGGAAGCGTCACATTGACGACGACGACGTCGATGTGGATCTCAATGTGGATGTGGATGTGGCTATGGCTGCGGATGTCGACAGCGTGGATGATTTCTTTAGACGACATTTAATTGAGAAATAATTGAATAGGTCGTGTGAAGTGTTTGTTTGGCGTTTGCAGCGGGCTTACGTAGCGCCCGGTTCGGTAAGCGCGCCGCAATGAAATTAGCTTTGTCAAACGCGGCTGACATATGCACGGGTTGAGCTTGAATGGTGCGGAAAGATGAATTGCAGCGTGAAAACGACACAGCGAGTTCTTAATGAAGTAGTCACAGTCGGCGCAGAAAGTCTCCAGCCCGCGCAGCAGCTACTCCCCTCCGACTTCTCACGACTGATTGCAGTCAACACACGCTCGCCCCGCCCACAAGAGACTAGAGACCCCGAATTGTGCATCGAGTCGCAAGCTTATAATTGCAGTTGCAATTTGGACTACTCATTGTAGCAGAGGAAGGGTTGGGAGACTGTGCTGAGGGAGTGTGTAGCATGGGCATAGTTAGCTGATAGTTTGCAGCGCAGCACAGTGCCAATCCTAGACTGAGTATTTATGGCATATTTAGGTACGATCTATAGTCCACATAGAATTAACAGTATACCTCTATAGCTATGTTTTGTAGCTAGCAACGAGACTTGCCATTAAAATCGTCTCGACTCGCTGTTGCTGACGTCAAACCTGTTGGACTGACTATGGAATAGTTCCCGCATGAATACTACTTATACAGATAAGATCTACAGATTTCGGACTGCCAATTATTGAGCTTAAGCTACGACTCTGTAATACCCTGCAGTCGCTAAGTTCATTAGCAAGCCAACAAATCAATAGAGATCTGTTTTATTTTTCATTATAATTAATTTAATTTTATTTTTTTATTTTATTTTATTTAATCTATTTTTATTTTAAGCTACGACTCTGTAATACCCTGCAGTCATTAAGTTAGCAAACAAATCAATTAAATCTGTTTTTTTTTTCATTATAATTTATTTTTATTTTCGTTTAACATTAGGAAGCACGTAGGCACCTTAATAATAGAAAACATAGATATTACATCTTATAGTATATAATTTTATATAACATTATTTATTGCATACTGTGAGGCATAGGAATTAGCAACAATTTATTCTTCTTTAGGTTTACTGTATTACTGCAGTTTACTATAGACTGTGATATGTTTTTAGGGCAATTACTTTAAAGAAACGCAGCTACAAACCTTGAGCTCCTTTTACAAAACAGTGATATTTGTATAATATTTGTTTGTATATATTTATAGTATTCTGCTTCGAACAATGAGACAGCAGTAATCCCAGAAGAACATAAGTAATATTTTATAGATCAAACGGCTCGACTTGGATATACCCAGTATTGTCTCTCTGTGAATATACAATAGGTAAATAAAACCATAATAGTGACAGCGCGGAAAATACTGAAATAGTGCTATAAATCAAGCAGGACAACTAAGAGATACCGAGCACTTCTTCATATTCTACATTTGTATAAATGAATATTATATATATACTAGAAATCCCGGCAAACTCCGTTTTGCCACCAGATGGCTATCTTTCTCCCAGTCGTTCTCCCAATCGCTCTCCCAGTCCCTCTCCCAGTCCCTCTTCCAATCCATCTCTTAGTCGCTCTCCCTGTCACTCTCCCAATCCTTCTCCCAATCCCTCTCCCAATCCCTCTCCCAGTCCCTCTCCCAATCCTTCCTCGTGTCGCTAGCTGACCCGGTTAACTTTGTTCCGCCTTAATGGCAATAAATAAGCAGTTTTTTTTGTATTTCAGTACATAGGTGGCTCTTCACTTAAGCACCTTGTGGTACACGACATTTTTTGTTTTATTTTCAGGTGCAAAAACAAACAACGCAGATGGTCTTCCGACCCGTGAACATGCCACGTATAATTGACCATGGGAAAAACATGAATGTTCTAGATTTAAACCACAAACTTGTAAGGATTGGCCTTGTGATTTGTTGATTGTCATGGCAAATGCCAGACGTATCGGAAATTGCAGTCGTTTAAATTCAAACGGCATATCGGTTGGGATCATCGGGATCCTCGGAATGAGAACCTCCTCACCTTTGAATTTTCCTATCATTATAGTAGCGGAAATTACATTGTTCATCAATTTACTAACCACCAAACGCGTACCGTTGCACAGTTTTGGTTGGTTTATGTTTCGAAGCATGATTACGACGGAGCCAACCTTTAGGCGTAAATTGTGCGGTGGTAAGCCAGGCACGTCCAAAGAGTTTAAAAATTCAATTGGATAATTGGTGGCTTCATCTTCATTTGTGACGCAGTCGATAGATTTGAATGAATGCATTCTTCCAATGATCTTATTTTGAATTATGTAGTTCAGGTCATCTACATCTTTATTCTTAGCCGCTAAAATTGCACGCTCACTCAACCATTCATTATTTTTGTAGTTCGAAATAATATTTGGAAAAACATTGTTGATAAGTTCGTCTTTTGATGAGACAAAATTACAGAAATTAGTTGGAATTGATATTAATCCGCTCGCTTCATCGACAGGTACTTGGCCATTACCGATAGTCAGCAATTGCTCCGAGAAATCTTCAGCAGATGTATCATCAAGCAATGTAACTCTCATGTTTGTTGTCAGCTGCAGTTTCTTCACATAGCGCCATAGATTTGACGATTTGAGGCAAGCGTTTATTTCGTCGGCAGCCGTTGATCTTGGAATTACTGGCAGTATTTGGCGGAAATCGCCTGACAGTAAAATCAGTGCTCCCCCAAAACATCTCGAGTCATTGCGCAAATCTTTTAATGTTCGGTTAAGTGCTTCTAATGCTCGTTTGTGCGCCATTGTGCATTCGTCCCAGATGATGATTTTCGATGTTGCTAAAACTTTGGCCATTGCTGAGTGTTTTGCAATATTACACGTTGGCTCTTCAATAGTATGAAGATTTAACGGTAATTTGAATGCTGAATGAGCCGTACGGCATCCTTCTAACAATGTGGCTGCTATTCCAGAAGAAGCAACTGCAACCGCTATGTTGGATCTCGCCCGAACTGTTGCTAAAACTAATGACATAAGGAATGTCTTGCCAGTTCCACCAGGCGCATCTAGGAAATAAAAACCTCCATTTTCATCTGCGATTGCCTTCATTAAAGTATCATAAACTTCCTTTTGTTGGGAATTCAACAGGGGTACATTCCTTTGAACTACTAAATCTAATTCCTGGTGATCATATTCTCGTTCCCGTTCCAATTCTCGATTAAATGCGTCATTCATTTCACGATTTGGCGCTGGCATTCCTAACCTGATTAATAAATTACCGCACATGAGGTAACACATATCTTCGATCAAGAGTAAAGCACGATTATGTATCTCCTCATTCATCTCAAGATCGTGATTTCTGGAAGTGATAAAATTCACTTCACTTCAATCCACTTGTTAAATATTTTTTTAATGGAAATAGTTTTAATATTGATTTCTTCTTTTGTATTAGTTTCGATGTTGTGAACTGCTTTGTACGATTTCAAGTCATATCAAAATTTTTTAAAAAAAATAGTCTGCCACCAAACAAAAGTAGACTATATTAATGTTTTTCAAAAAATGTGATATGTCTTGAAGTCATAAAAAGTGGCCAACAACACCGTAACTAATACAAAAGAAGCGACTAACCGAGCGATTTTAAAATTTTGAAATAAATAAAACTACCTTGCTGCTAGGTGAGCAAAAGTAGACTGTTTATGTATTACAAATAATGTGTTTAGGTGTGTTTTACTTTGACGTGCTCGTGAAAGGCTACTTGAAGTGGGCGGGAAAATTTGTATGGGAAAAAGAAAATGGCTATTTCTTGGGTTTATCCAGCAATAAGTCCAATTAAAACCAGAAAAAACCATCCTTGAACTTCAACGAACAATTTAAAAAAAGATTTTGCCAAATTGCTCCAGGCGTTCTTGAGTTATTAGCGGTGTAACTAACACGACTTTCTTTTATATATATAGATTTTTTTATTTATCTTTAATTTACAATCTATCAGTCTGATAATAAGTAAATTTATATAAAGGGGGTATTTTCAGAAGATTTTACATATATCGGGAATATATATTATATATATGTTTATGCTATAAACATAACAGTGACAAAGCGAAAAATCTGTAAACAGCCTGTCGAGTGTTTTAAGGTGCAATGAGTCGACATACAGATACCCAGTAGTCTGTGATGACACTATAGATACTGCTTACTGCAATACGCATAACAGTGACAGTGCCTAAAATCTCAAAGCTGACTGAAGTGTGGCTTAAGGTCAAACAGATCGACTTAGAGATACCCAGTACTGATTAATTGATGACTACATTTCGTATACGAATATATCTATCATATAGTTCAGAAGATCTTATGAAGCATGGACTGTCCGTTTCAGACATTTCTACAACCCGCCATGTAGTCTGGTATTCTCAGCCAGAGTTCAAGTGCTGAGCATGTCCGGTCTAGATCTAAGCATTACGTGCCACGCAACGAGCGCAATTAGAATCGTCGCGGAGACTTCCATGAATTCTAGGTTAATGTCAATGCCAAACAACGCATTAATCGCAGCTGGAACTGGTTTGTCTGCCACTGTCGAAGCTGTGCCTCTCTATATATAAGAGATGCGTGCCGGTCGACCGGCTGCAGCATTTCCAAACTGTTCTTCGATCGCCATAAGCTCGCCTCAATGTGTCGTCCAATTCTTCGAGTTCTGCTCGCACTCGCCTGCCTGATCGTGGCTGTAGCAGTTCCGGCCACATCGAACTGGCAGCTGCCTACGCAGGAGCAAGCGCAGCTAAGCCTGCAGAGCTGTCGCAGCGCAGCAGCTGGCGAGGATGCTGGCACGCTGAGATGCCTGGTCGAGCAGCTGGGACTGTGGACGGATGCGCGGGGCTACCACGCGAAGCGCATAGCGAAGCTCTTCGCGAGCCACAACCAGCTGGAGGAGCTGCAGCTGGTCGTCGAGTACTGCAACGGCAGGGAGAGACGCGCGGAGCAGCCGGCGCTGTGGGCCTACGAGGCGTACAGATGTGCCACGGCGGGGCGCTTGGGCAAGTGGGTGCAGGATTACATGAACGGAAAGAAAAATATCAAATAAAACAGTGTATTTATTTAACGAATTGAACTTGTGTGCGGCAATCAGGGAGTCTGGAATCTGGAGTCGGAGTCGAAGTCGGGCCGGTCTAGACCTTGACACTGTGCTGCACAAGCGGCAGGTTTTGGCGCATGAAGCACATGCCGCCGCGATAGGCCCAGGTGCAGGCATCGCTGCCCTCGGCGTTGCTGCCCGCGCACTCGGTGAGCTTCTGGTGCGTGTCGTCCGAGTGGTCCGCATTGGCATGTCCGCCGGCCAGCTGCACGTGCACCTTGTGCACATCGAATCCGTGCTCCGCGTCGAAGAAGCCGAACTGCTCGAACACGCACTTGAGGTAGCAGCGCGTCTTCTCCTCGTCGGCGAACTGCCATTTGCGGTACTTCTCCACATCCTCGGGCGTGGCATGCACCTGTGTGGCACACAGCTCGCGGTACTTGACCAAATCGTCGTGCGTCTTCACCACATAGTTGGCTGTATGCTCCGCTCCGTGATGATGATGCTCGTGATGGTCGTGCTCGTTGGCCGCGGCCAGGGCCAGAGTTAGCAGCAGAATGAGTACTTTCATGGTGCAGATCAGTGCGGAAAATGCGGCGATTGCAACTGCAATTTTTGCTGTGCCTGCAACTATATTTATAGCTGGTCGAGCGGGCGCGCCAGCTGGCAGTCACCTTCCAGACTCTGCGATCGATGCGATCGATTAGCTTATCGATGGGCGGGAGCAGAAGTTATTGCCAGGGTTCACAGCGTGCAACTCGCGATAAAGCCGGGCGAGCCAAAGCCCTGTACACACATAGGTATTTCAAACTGCAAGAGATTATTTACAATTTGCTTTAGATTAGTCATTAATCGCGGTAATTTCCATTCTGCAGCGCAGCAGCTCAAGCTGATAAGATTCAAATATAAACGAACTTTTCAGCCACCTGGCGGCAGTTTACACAAAGCGCCATCTAGTGAGTATTATTTTCATATTGTCAATAGTTGACGATACAAAGCTGGCAGCTTTGGTAAGAGAGCACAAATTTGGTATTTTAATACTTAAAGCTATTTAAGCTGCGCGAAAGAGACAGAGAGTGGGCGAGAGAGCATAATCGTGATTTGTTACTTATAATATTTATAATATTAGTATGATATATATATATATATATAATATAATATAAAATAAGCATATTTATTTTGAAATACCAGCCCCACTGTGCTCTGTGCGCGTTGACCCACTGTAGAAAGCTGCACGGGAATAATTCATGGCATTTGGTCGAATGGTCGCAGCCTCGTGATAACACACAGCAGGCAACAACAATAACAACATCTAATGAACTACTACCAATACTGCCTGCCAGATCAAGATACCATGAACAGTTCAAAGACTCATTATGCCAATCAAGCGGGCAGCAAACGTCAAAAGGGAAAGCGAAAGTTCATGCAATGAAGAAAACGCAACAGGAGGTAGCAACAGCAACAACAACAACTGCATGCAACTGGCAACAACAACAACAACAACAACAACACGAAATCTTCAAATTGTTGATTGACCCCAAGAGCTGTCGGCATATCTAGCAGTGTGTGGGTGGGGAGCAGCGCAGCTGACAGGCCGACACTTATCACCTCTGTCGGCGAACGTGACTACAACAACAACAACAACACAGCACAGCACGAGGCAACAGGCAGAAGTGCTCAACTATGAGATACTCTGTAAGAGACTGGCATAGTACAAATATCCAATTCGCTTTTTGCTTTCGTTCTTCTCTTTTGCTTAGGCACAACCCACCCTATTGCTGTACTCCAATACAGGGTACACTGATCAACTATGAGATACTCTGTACAGCCTATTCGCATTTAGCCTTTTTTATTTTCTCTGTTTTTGCTTTCGTTCTTATCTTTTGCTTAGGCACAACCCACCCTATTGATGTACTCCAATACAGGGTACACTGATCAACTATGAGATACTCTGTAAGAGACTGGCATAGTACAAATAGCCTATTCGCTTTTAGTATTTTTTTATTTTCTTTGTTTTTGCTTTCGTTCGTCTCTTTTGCTTAGACACAACCCACCCTATTTTTGTACTCAAATACAGGGTACAATGATCAACTATGAGATACTCTGCTAGAGATACAAATATTAATAAAATATTCACTTAGGCACAACCCACCCCATTGCTTTACGCAATTACAGGGTACACTGCTCGGGCAGGCGACGCTAGGCAAGGGTAGAGCGGGCGAGCTAATAGCTGTTTTGCTACAAGGCGTGCGGCGTGCTGTAACCTGTAAACAAATGCCACAGAATCAACACAATGTATAAACAGCAATTCCTCGGGCATTGCGATGAAAGTGAAACTAAGCAAGCTCGTTCGCTATGGCCAAGAACAACAACAGCAGGCGTGACTGGGCCCCAGACCCGCTCAATAGCCGGCCAGACTCTCACAGTCATTATTCTAGACTTTCGCTCGGCTGAACTGAAACCGAACTGAACCGAAAATGAATTGAAAATGAACTGAAACTGAACTGCATCCAATCGATCGCCCAAGCAATTAATTCTCAAGTAATCAAACTATTATAAAAGGCTTTCGGAGGGAGTTCACACTCAAGGCTTGATACTCTAACAATACCATTACAATTATGGCAAGCCACCATAGCAGAAACTTTCGCTTATACTGCGAAATTATATGTAAATATTATAAGTGAAAAAATAAATACATGAATGTATAAAGGTTGAATTACAAGTAGTTTTAATCTATTATTTATTTGATTTATTTGATGTGGTTCTAAAATACAATATAATCATGATTGTCTGAAAAGCCAAGTCTTTCAGTATAGTGTACATAATTATATATATTAATATATAGCATGTACATATACTTATACAAATATTTATAGGATATTTCAAAATAAATAATCCTTAATATTTCGTTGGGAAGTTTTTTAAAATGATGATGCATGAATGATATACTATATTTATTTATTTTATATTTCTAAAAATATTATTTGTTGTTTTTCAAGCAAACATAAACATTATTTACCAGAAAATTAAAAAATAATAACAATATACCATAAGTTCGTAATAAACTGTATAATTTTAATAACTCTAATAATATAATGTTTTAAGCAAATTTGTTATATAATATAAACAAATTGATATAATAATATTATTGATAGTTATAATAAATGGTTTTTATATAATAAAAAAATTGTCGTAATATCATTGAATACATTTCAAGAAAGAACGTTTCTAAACTATACTGTATATTCACTATATTTACTGACAATTTAGTTATATACATGCATAATTTAAATCGTAAACTTCATACATATAAATATTGTTAGCGATACAATGCAAGCATTAAAGTACTCCAAGCTTGTAAAATTTATTGCAGGCCAAAAGAAACTATTGCTGACCTCGTAAACTACAGGAAGGAGTCCTTTCTACAACGTCTTTCATGCCGGCTCCACATCGGGCGCAGAAAACTAGGCCAACTGCCAGAGGTTCCTGCAGCACAACAGTACAGCGCAGAGTGCTGCATCGCCAAGGGGCGGGCGGCAGCCATTTGTTGTGCGCAACGCCGCAACGTAGCAACGTCGCAGCGCTGCCAGCGCCGCTGCTGCCGGCGAAGGTATAAAAGGTAGGAGACCGCCCAGTGCTCGCTCAAAATCCAATAAGAAACGCGCGTGCGCAGCCGCCGTCAGTTGAGCTCGAGCAGCCTCCGCGCCAACTCGCGAGTACAGCGTGTCAGTCAGTCAGTTCGTTTGTCTCTGTCGCCTGCCAGTCGACCCCATGCTCCGCCAGTTGCCGCAAGTGCCCGCTCCCGCTGCCGTTGCCGCTCTCGCTTCCGCTCCCGCGCCAGTGTCAAAGTGATTCGCGCTGTTGACTTGCAGTTGCATTTGGTTTTGCATGTGGAATATATTGCATTATAAGTTATAGCAACTTGTTTTCAAAGTCATTACGTGTCGTCGTGCGCCAACGTCGCCTGCACCGAACAATTTGTGCATTCAGAAAGTGCAAAATACAAGGCAAATTGCGCGAAAATCCCCGCAGCACTCGAGCGATTTATGCGCTGCGCTTTTTCGGGCACTTCTTGGGGCTCTCCTGCAAGGCGCTCGCTCACATTCCCCGCACACAGCTTGCATACAAAGCATCGGGTCTCCAAGTCGACGATGCAGATGACAAAGGTAACTGCCGATAGGTGCAATTACTATCGATATCGATATTCATATACATAGGTATGTGAGCAGGGGACTTAGATCCCACGCTCCCCATTTCGAGCAGCACTTTCACTTTTTGCGCCAGGTTTAAGGTTACTCTAGTGACCATTTTATTGCCTTTGAACTGGTCTGGTCTCTGCAGCCGTGACTCTGTGCGCTTGCGCTCGCGCTCGCGCTCAGCTAGCCAAGCCTGCCAAGCTTGCTGACTCAGCTAACAGTCTGGCAGTCAAGCAGACAAGAACGGCAAACTGGCAATGCAAGTTAGTAAGTAAATCAAGGGGGAGGTGAAGGCAACAGAATGGAAATAGTATTAAGTAACTATACAACACAATTAAGTTTGGGAAATGACCTATGATATGCCTGATTCTGGTATACCCTATCTTCACACATAAGAAATAGGTAAAGAAAACTACTGTAAAGTGTACTTGAATTTTAGATACCATTTAATTTCTTTAGGCAACAAAATACATTTTTCTGTATACCTAGATATATAGACAAGAGCTCTAGAAGCATTTTGTGGATGCTATTTGTATATAAAAATATCTAACTCATAGAACTTCTAGTTAAATATCTAAACCGATTCATGTAGACATGGCCGTGTAAAATATAATTGTGTTACGATAATGGAGCTGTGCGTGTTAATATACCCAGATAACAGACAGGAAAAACAAATTGTGAACAAGAATACAGATATATACTATCATATTATATTTGTGATCTGCCACATACATTTGGACAAGGCTAATAATTGTACTTTGTAATCTTAGTTTGATTATATACAGTATGTGCAGTATCTGGTAAAAAAATATATTAAAAAAAAATATACTACTAAATTTTTATAATTTAAAATTTGAAAAAAAAAAACAACTAGTCATTTTGGTTTAGAGCATAAAAAAAAACACAAAAAAGCTAAGTTGGTTTTAAAGTTCATGTATCAATCTCTCTCTCTCTCTGTCTTTCTTTCGCCAAGTGAGAAAACCCAGTCTAAATTTCCAGCTGCGCTTTTGCAGCCCAGATAACATTTCTGCAATTAAACTAAAAATAGGCGAAGAAATCCGCTTGACACACTCACAGCTAACACCTGGCCTCACAAGTGTTATGGGCAATTTGAACTTAACTTTTAAGCCTAAACACAAACCCAGGGCCAAGCGCACGATCTTCAAAGGCGACCCGCAGCATCTCGTGCATCTCGTTTAAGACTAACTCTTTCTGTTGTTGTTGTTGTTGTTTTCAAACGATCTACAAAACTCGTAGATTTTGGCACTTAAGTTGCCCCAATTTTAAAAGCTGAAGTGCACTCGCACACCTTCATCATGATGATGACTCTCGCGATCATGATCATGATACGCTCATGATCGGCACGAGCTCCAAAATTGTAGTGTGCGCTTGTTGTATGTGTGTCTGTTTGAGTGAGTGTATGTTTGTTGATTCAATTTCAAGCGATTCGATTCATTTCACTGCCGTCAGCACAAAGGCAAAAGGAAAAGCGTTGGAAATTGGTCTCTGTCTCCGATCTTTCAATTGCTTTCCGTGTGCTTCGTATTGGGCGCGCTTGATTCGTTTGGAGCGCTTTTGAGAGCCCACAGCGCAATCACGAGCCGGTGCGTGGGCGGAGAATGTTTGTCTTTCCAGCCGTAGTGTCCATGGCCATGAGGCAAGGAAAGTCAAAGTGAAATGCATGGAAAGTAGAGCCAATTACAAGCCAACCTAGGGCAGGGCTGGACAGGGTAACAGCGGTGCGGGCAGAAGTGTGGAGACTGGCCCAGCATTAAGTGTCTATCTGGTAATCCGAGCACAGCAACCGAGCAATTGAAAGTGCCAGGCGTGCGAATGCAGAGATCAAGATTAGCGGAAACTCGGTCACAGATCAGGGTACAAGAGTGCGGAGTACACGTCATGGGCTGGCGCATTTCCATGCCAGCCGGACAACCTGGCAACGAGGCAACTTGTTTAACCGGACCTATGAAAAAGCTTTGGATCTACCGACGTGCCTTAGGAAAGGCTCAAAATTCCATGGCTCAGCCCAAGCGAGATTGCTGGCCGTCCGGTTCGATCGGCTTCATAGTAATCCAATTAAAGGAACAATCTACATTCAATTCAAAACTAATGAACTGTAGTTAATTCTCAACAATGGCAGCACATGTGCTCGATCGTTGTTGTTCTCCCCGTTATTGGCGATGTTGTTGAAGTTAAACTACGCGATCGCGGTGTGAATGCAATACCAATAGCCGTACCTTGCCGAGTGGAGATCGTGGCGAATCGATCTCTCATTCGCTCAACTGGCATTTGAAAGTCATGTAGAGCTTCTAGTATTAGCTCCAGCGGTCAGCGCCAGCGCCGGCTTCCTTGTCCGCAGTCTGTCCCGACTTCCGTCAAAGTTCGTAGCCATTCGAATACAATTGAAGGCAGAGTAAACAATTCATTGATTGATGATTGATGTGGCGATCAATTAAACAGCGCTAAATGCCTTAGTGACAAATCGTGAAAAGATCCGAATTTCAAGAACGTTAAAAATAATATCGATATATTCTATTACTTATCTACAGTACGGACTGCTGGTGTTGCTGGTGGCGCTGGCTCTTTGCGTCAGTTCCTGTCATGGGGCGCGTCGTCTGCGTAAGAAACCAAAGGTCTATAATGCTCTCATCACCACGGATGACAATTTGACGTCGAGTCGTGCCTATCCCGTCATCCAGCCTACCATACATGAGCCCGGCTATGCTCCGTTTGGACCTTATAATCCCTTTGGTTTCTACAGTCCACCTCTAGTCCGATTCACCCAACCTCTTGTGCCAGGACTGCCTCCTAACGAACGAGTGAGCCAATTACAATCGTATCTCTCTTTCTCTCTTGAAACTAACTTTTTCTTCCTTTTCGCAGCTGCCATATCCGCTGCCCACAGCCGCTCAGTATCCACCCATATACTCGCCTTACGATCCCAATCAGTCCAGCCTCGTGCCCGCAGAGCGTCAACCGCAGTCACAACCGCAACCAGAGTTGCAACCTCAAGTTCCAGCTACAGACGAGTCGGAACCCAAGGAGATTGTACCGAAGGATCAGCTACCTCTAACGCTCAACGAACAGGGCTTACCGCCCGTTCTTATACGCCTGGGAGGGCAGTACAATAACGAACAGCCCATGCATCTGCCGCCCTATCCCTACAGCCAGTATCCGGTAATTTATGACCAGGCGGGTTTTGTTCGCCATCGGGAGAACTATCTGCCGCCCTACGACTACTACCCCAGCCAAGGGTATCCCACGCGTAGTCCTCCAACCGCAGAAGCGTCAGCAGAGCAGCCCAAACAGCCGGAAGTGCAGCCATTGCCGCTTGATAACTTGGACGCCACGCCCACATTTGATGACATCAAAAATGGGTCGGAGAATAAGAACAGCGCCGTCCCCGACGTGCCGCCCCCGCCAATACCATCGGGTCCAAAGCGTCCCAGGCCAAAGGACATCTGAGCCACAGATCGGATAGGGTCAATTTCGAAATATACACGTATTTATTACCATTTTTCATAAGCACTTCAATTTGATATATTGTATATGTATTGTACGATGTCTTTAACCCGTAAGCCTAGTAAGAGTGTTCATCACAGATAAATAAATTAACCAATGCCGTCGCGGCGGTGAATGAACTTGCAAGCTCTTGGGACCTGACCAGCTGCTCAGCTGCGCTCTGGGCTCTGGGCAACTTTCACTGTTCTATCAGCGCCCGATATGATTATCTCGTGCAGAACGTAGGCCTATAAATGCTGCGGAAATCGACAGGCAATGGCAGTCTCCATCGCAAAATGAAATTGACGCTGCTGTTGATCCTGCTCAGCTGCTGCTTCTGCAGCTTGGGTAGGTACATTAGGATCGGTTTGATAGGTTTTATTTCAGTGCGCTATTTTCCGACAGTCTATGCCGATGGCCCAGCAGTTACCAAGCCGCCTTTCGTACGCAGTCGTTATAGTCTTCGCTGGCGTAAGACAACCACGCCTACTCCGCTCGGCACAACAGAGCGGGCTTCCCCAGTGGAAACCACGTCAACGGAGCATCCCAAGGCGGGCACCTCAACGGTCAGTCCGGATTATGATTACTATGGCAATGGCGAAGCCGACAACATTGTGCATAAATAAATGAGATTATTGATCTCACAAAGATGCACACATATATAATAATAATATGCAGCAATATGATTATCAATAAAAAAAAAAATAAACCGTATCTAAATTGAAAACGCGTATGAGTTTTAAAATTTAAAAGTTGATTTTACAGTAACTGTCATTTTTGTAAGAAGAAGCATTAACATTGCGCTGTTAATACAATTTAACATAACATAGCTCGTTAAAGCCTAGTATGCTGCTTATAAATCTGCCGTAAAAAAACCTACAAATAATTTGCCGACAAAATGGAATAATTATACGAATTTATTTGAGTAAAATCGCATGTATTTAATTCTGTACGAATACACTATTTGACAGATGTTTTTAAATTTGAAAATCAAAAAGAACCTTTCAATCTGTAATAAATACAATAAGTCTGCTCGCACAACTTTGTTTACATTCGTCAGCTGCATACTGCGCTATTAACAGACGCATTGCGGTAACAGTATCAAATTAGCAAACCAGTTTCAAAGAATGTTATTAATAAAACAATATGCGCACGTTTCGGGCTTTCGAAAAGTTGCAGGTCTGCCTAATAAACCATTCACACATGCTGCGTTAGTATGTGTCGCCGGCTTGAGAGCAACAACAAATGCTTGTGTATGGAGCGAAGGCAACGCTCGCATGTGGTGGTGAGTACGAGCTGTGTTTAACGCCCAGATTGAGCATTCTTGTTTGCGCGCAGCAGCAGCAGCAGCAACAACAGCAACAGCCACAGCCACAGCCACAGATATGTGAGCTCAGTTCTGTACCCGACAGCAACGAGAGCGGCAGCAACTGGTGTTGGTAATTGGAGGTACTACAGCTGCAAACAACAAGCCAAACGCAAAATGGTGGTAAGCACAAATCTGGTTCAATACAATGTGCAGTGCAGAGCACTGAAAGCAACAACAAATCGTATTATCGCTCAGTCGACGTCGAGGTCGCGACTTGATCCCAAGGGCAACGAAAGCCACAGCAGATATGTATATGAAAATTGTACACTTGTTGCTCACGCAAAGCTCTTCCAACCCCGCAGGCCAAACTGACCGAACAGGAGCGCGCTGAGAAGCTGCAGCCTTTGCTGGACGCGGGCTGGACTCTGGTCGAGGGCAGGGATGCCATCTACAAGGAGTTCGTGCTGAAGGACTTCAATCAAGCGTTCAGCTTCATGACAGGCGTCGCATTGCTGGCCGAGAAGATGAACCATCATCCCGAGTGGTTCAACGTCTACAACAAGCTGCAGGTCACGCTGAGCACCCACGATGTCGGTGGACTCAGCAGCCAGGACATACGCATGGCCAACTACTTCGAGGCGCAGGCTAAATCGTTGACTAATTAAGAGACTGTGCTTTTCGCTTGTGTCTAGTAAATTGTTTATACTAATGTAATAAATACTCAGCCCAGCATGGGCTTGCTTAAGATCTGGTAGTCCGCTTCTTGCAGAATGTCTGGTGACGTCTCATCCTTGTCGTAGCCCAGCGCCTTGAAGAAGGTCAAGGAGTCCTCGTTGTTGTTCAGCACGGTGAGCATTACCTTCTCCAGCTGCCAGAGGCGTGCACATGCCTCCAGCGTTTGCATCATGAACTTGCCGAGACCTTTTCGCCGGTATTCGGGCGATATTTGTATTTCATAGCTGCAACAGAAAGCATTATACTGCTAAATGTTTCCATGGCAAGTAGAGCGCCTGTAACTCACCAGTAGAGCACGCAGTCGCCGTCGTCCATGTCGAAGCGGAACATTGTGTAAGCCACGGGCTGCTTCTGTTGGTTCAGTGCCACCAGGAAGCGGGCCCAGTTCTTGTTCAGCTCGCCCTGTTTGATTTTTGGCTTCCAGCCCATTTTAAGCTGCTTGTAGTACGGTCCGACATTCTGCTCCGCCAGTTTGAACGTCCACTTCAGCGTCTTGGCGTCCATGTCGCCTTTGGCGCGGCAATACAGTTTGAACTCCTCCTGCGTACTTGCCTTGTAGCTGTCGTAGGGAAGGCTGTCGAGTGGATTCTTGGCGCGTGCTGCTTGTTCAATGAGTTTGTGCTTCGCAGCGGCGCTTAACGTGTCCTCGTTTGTCATTATTTTTCTTGTTTTGTTTTATTTGTTTTTTTGTAAACTCGGCAATTGCCTTTATATTTTGGTCAGCGAGAGCGTGTGCACTGTTGTGCAAAAAGCGGGAAACCAGTGTTGATAAGCTGGTGAACGAAATGCAGCTCTGCAAAATAGGCGTAATCCAACACTGCTCATGTATCAACAAGTAAACAATGCAAAGGCTGTGGATATTTTACTAAATTAAAGAAACATTGACTTGATTTAACAGATACAATTACAAGTAGAGACACTAGTATTTCTGCAAGGTTTGAAGCATAAAGGTTTGATTACGCTAATACACGCATTACCATACACGTATGTTTGTCCCTTGCTGACGTTTTCTCTAACTTTCAGAATTATAAGCAACTCGCAAATATTTAAGTTCTAATAATGTTCAAGAAGTCCAAACCAAAGGTGGCACCACCACCCACAGCGCCGACATTGGATGAAATTCTGGGTGATATTGAAACATTCAAAGTGGGCCAACCAAGTGGGAATTCCTTCAGCAGCAGCGCAGCAGTGGAGCACGCGCTGCTCACAGAACCGGAGAATCTCACACTCGAAACTTGGTGGCAAGTGTTCGACGAATACGATCGAAAAGTAAAAAAGCTGGAGACAATGGAAGGAGCCTTAGATACACATAAGGAAAAGCTGCTGGCCTGCAAACTGGAACTGGAAAATAATTCCAAACTGCTGCGTGAAGGTATACAGAAGCAGCAGGCACTCATAAAGCAAGTTGTTGATTGTTAAATATAAATAAATAAAACAAGTTATTTTGAATTGCTGAAAATACCAGCACCGCAGACTTATTTATTTTGTTTATCGATTTCGATAAAGAAACACAGCATCAAATATACATCGCAGCCTATCGAGTATATGGCCTGGCAGAGCTTAGAAAGTATCGATACTTAGTGCCTGCAGCCGTTTTATATGCAGGGAGAAATAAAATAATTGTTTTCAAAATCTTTGCATTGCAATGCAAGTGCTCAATTGAATAGAAAGTAAGTTCAGTGAATCAGACGTGAAAAAAATGTGAAATTCTCGACGCATTAGAATAACGCATTAGCTCACAGAGCGTCAATAAGCTAGGGAACAGGTTTAGGCCAGAAAAAAAACCTGGCTGACTTACCATTTACGCCACAGCGTTAATGGCAATACAACAGCGAGCGGAGGTCGATTGTTTTGTGAGTGTGTGTGTGTGGCTGTGAATATGTGCTGGTTGTGTGGTTGTTTTAATATTTTACCTGTGAATTCGCCCAAATCCAATTATCAAAACGAAAAAGTGCAACAAGGCCCACAGCGCTGGCTAATTGAATTTTACGTGTTTTATTTTGACTCGATACCAACCACTAGCAACACGCTGAGAACACACACATATACAGACAGCAAAGGATTATTATCCAATTAAACGGTTGTCAATTGAGAACAAGAATGCAATTCATTTAATGGCCAAATAGAAGCGTGTGCGAAAAGCCTCAAGCGACTAACAGTAATTTTCACGGGCACGCGTAAATGTGTATGTGTTGTTTATGTTTGTGTGTGCATGTGCGCGCGTATATGTGTGTGTGTGCGTGTGTGTTTGTATGTGTGAAGTGCTAATAAGACGCTGATGCTGGTGCTGATGCTGCTTCTTGCCAGCAGTTTGTTGCTTTTGCCATTTATGCAAAGAAAACACGTAAATGCTCGCAGTTCGAACAAAAGATGCACACACACACACACAGATATTTTTATTGTTTTGATCTGTTGCGAATTTCGCCTGCCAACGAACTGAAGCTGCAAAAGGTGAAAGCAACTTTATTTATTGTTTCTTCTCTCTGCGCCGCAATGATGATGATTTATATGGACTACATACATACATACATCGCGTTTATTATTACATTTACAAAGAGCCTGCTGCATCTTTGTTTATTTGCTGCTGCTGCTGCTGCTGCAGTTCACTTCGCACGCTCATTCGCTCTTAATCCTCCACAGCAGCAGGTCCACCTTAGGCGATGTCACTTGCTGCTTGCGTCGTACCTGTGGACGTAACGGATTCTCCCACTTTGGCGATTCTCATTGGCAGAACAACAACAACAAGAACTGCTGCAATAATGTAAGAGACGGCGGCCAACAAAGGTCAATCTAAGCCAACAAACCCAGCCTAGAACTAGTTAGGTTTCCACACACACACATACACACACACACACTCACACGCACACACACACACACACACGTGCACTCACACACGCACACACATACATATATACTTACATATACACATAGCCCGCACGAAGAAGCATGGGCTGGTTGCTGGCGTTCCTGGCGCTGCTCTCTTCAATCCACGGGCTGCTGGCAATACCTACACCGCTCAAGCTGCCAGGTAAGTCCAATAAGACACCAGTCGAGCCTCTGGGCATTGCTAGAGAGCAGGGAAATTCACCATAGTTCCCCCTTTGCTCTAATTGAATTTCATAAATTTGAAAGCATTTTATTTATTATTTTATTTATTATTTATAATATTAATAATGCATTTTGTCAGGTTACACCGGCAAACTGACGCCATACATAAAGCACTGGGAGGCAGCGAACTTCGATCGCGCCGTGCTGCAGCTGGCACAGCAGCGGCACTTGGAGCAGGCGCGCGCTCGCCGAAAACGTCAAGTGGAGCCCGCAAATGGACTGGGGCTGGCGCACACAATAAGACTGAATTTCTCTGCACATGACAGGTGCGTGCGGGGGCTGAGCTCGGCTGCATTGTTGATAAATAAATATGTATACATATTAATTTACTCATGCCTTTGTTCGCAGAGACTTTCTTCTGGTGCTGCGCCAACAGCCGAACTCGGTGTTCGCGAACGATGTGGAAATCGAGAACACACTCGGACCCATCGACTACGATGTGTCACGCATTTACACGGGCAGCCTGGAGGACGACGAGACGGCCCATGTGCAGGCGATACTCACAAGTGATAATCTGCTCGACGGCACCATTGAGACGCAGGCAGAGCATTATTACATAGAGCCAGCGCAACGCTACTCACAGCAGCTGGCGGAGAGTGGCGTGCACAGCATTGTCTACAAGTTAAGCGATGTAAATATGCAGCAGCTGCAGCACCAGCACCAGCAGCAGCAGCACTCGTTTGGGAGTGGCCTGTCTTCAGAGGCGCCCATTAAAACGCACTGCGCCAGCGAGCGACTGAGGCAGAAACGCTGGCTGCCCGACGAGGAGGAGGTGAGTAGGCGCGCATAATTATTATGTGGCATGTGGTGGTTAATTATCGCATTGTATTGCTTGCAGCGTGTTACTGTTCCAACTTACAATCGGAATCCGCCTCTGCCTTTGGATCTGGAGGTGCCATACAATGATGACTTTCGGGTTCTGGCCTCCGAGGAAGACAAGAGCGAGGAGGAGCCCAGAAAGTCAACAAATATGCGCAGCACAGAGAGCTTCTTGGCAACGCTAACGAAGCCCACGCCCAATCGAAATATTCTTGTAAATAACTATAATCCCTCCAACGTTGGCGACGGCAGTCGCAGTTACAACAGCAACAGCAACATCAACAGCAACAGCAACAGCAACAGCAATAGCAACAGCAATACAAATGCGAACAGCAACAACAACAATAATGTGCGAAAACTGTACACGAAACACAAAAACATTATCGTAAGCACTTACAATCGGCCCATAGAGCCGGAGTTCGGAACACCCTATGAGGAGCCCAATGTTAACAACAGCAACAGCCTGCCAAATAACTTTTTCAATGCCAATTGGACAACACTCTCGATGGGCAACAGCAACGATAGGCCTAGCCATAAGACGCACGTAGAGATCATAACGAAGAATGGCGCTACCAAGAAACCCAACATCATTGTAAACAACTACAATCCGGAGATCATTTTCGCACCCAATCCGCACAATCCCAGCTTTAATACAATGCTAATGACCAATTTACTGAGCGGCCGTGGCGACGACATACACAGCTCTCCACGTCTGCTGTACGATCGCAAGACGACATGTATGCTCTATCTGCAGGCAGATCACACATTCTTTCAAAAAATGGGAAGTGATGAGGCCTCGATCGAGGCGATCACTCGCCATGTGCAGCGAGCCAATTCCATCTACCGGAACACGGACTTCAACAACGACGGCAAGCCCGATAACATTACGTTTATGATCAAGCGAATCAAGGTCCACAACATGAATGCCATGAAGGATCCCAGCTATAGGTTCCCCGGCAATTATGGAGTGGAAAAGTTTTTGGAATTGTTTTCAGGTGAGTCCAAAGTGATCATTTACCAAATGATAGTCACAAAATCATATTTCTTTTTTACCAACAGAGGAGGATTACGATGCCTTTTGTCTGGCCTACATGTTCACCTATCGTGACTTTGAGATGGGAACCTTGGGGCTTGCCTGGACGGGTGATCTGAAGAATGCGGGTGGTGTCTGCGAAAAGAACGGTCACTATCGCGGATCGCTGAAGTCTTTGAATACGGGCATTGTGACGCTCTTGAACTATGGCAAGCATGTGCCTCCGGCTGTTTCCCATGTGACACTGGCACATGAGATTGGCCACAATTTCGGTTCGCCGGTGAGAAATGCTTTACTCTGTTAATTCTACAATAAAACTAATTGGAATAATTTCTTCAACTTTAGCACGATCCGGAGCAATGTACGCCAGGAGGCGAGGATGGAAATTTCATCATGTTCGCTCGCGCCACGTCGGGTGATAAGAAGAACAATAATAAGTTTAGCGCCTGCTCGTTGAAATCCATTGAGCCCGTGCTGAACGCCAAGGCGCGTTCGATGAAGGGTTGCTTCACGGAACCGCAGTCCTCCATCTGCGGCAACGGCGTCGTGGAGCCGGGCGAGCAGTGCGACTGCGGCTGGGAGGAGGACTGTAAGGATTCGTGCTGCTTTCCCATGTCGCGGCAGCCGCATCTGGATGAAACTCCCTGCACGCTGACGCCACACGCGCGTTGCAGTCCCTCGCAGGGACCGTGCTGCACCACAGACTGCAAGGTGAAGTTTGGAGACAAGTGTCGCGACGACAACGGTTGCCGCGATCCATCGTTCTGCGACGGACGAGTGCCGCAGTGTCCGCCGTCGGTGAACAAACCGAACAAGACAATTTGCAACAAGGAGTTTGTCTGCTACATGGGCGATTGCACGGGAAGCATCTGCTTGGCCTACGGCCTGGAATCCTGTCAGTGCTTACCTGGTCCACAGGATGATCGTATCAAGTCGTGTGAACTGTGCTGTAAGCTGCCCGGTGAGGAAAATCCGTGTCGTAGCTCCTTTGAGTGGAACGAGGCTCCGTTCGATGTGCCGGACATGTACTCCAAGCCGGGAACGCCGTGCAATGACTACAATGGGTATTATAAGAAAGTGAAGTAGCTCTTCGTTTGACTAATCCCATTGCTATTTTCAGCTACTGCGACGTCTTTCAGAAATGCCGTGAGGTTGATCCCTCGGGACCATTGGCCACACTGCGGAAGCTGCTGTTGTCCGAAGAAAGCATTGCCACCTTCAAGAAGTGGATGCAACACCATTGGTACACTGTGGCCCTCGCGGCCATTGGTGTCTTCTTGCTGCTGGTATGTGAACAAGTGTGTCAAGCGAAAGTCCAGTTGTCACCAGTTGTCCGAGTTCACATACATATTTGTATTATATGAGCTCGCTAATTGGTGGATATTGTGCTAAATCGCGCGAACTTAACCTGATTTAATCGAGTTTTTGTGTGAAAAGTTAATGCGTGTGGTCACGAGCATGTTGAGGGATCAGTATGAGGCAAAGTCGCAGGCCTCGGGTCAGGGTGAGCCCAGCAATGAACCCAGTGAACTGAACCAAGTAGAACTGAAACCCAAACAAAACGCATTCGTGTCAATCGATTTAAAGGCTAGTCTGCATTACAGCTTGACCTCATGCAACCATTCCTTGTTTCCAGTTATAAATCTTTGTCTATTATATTTGCAAATTGTTAAACTTGTTTCCATTTTTCAGATACTGAGCACGAAGCTGCTGGCGAAGCGGTCAAATCTGAAGCTCAAGTCGGTGACCATCATACACAGCGCCACAACGGAGACAGTGCGCCTGCCGGAGAACAACAACGGCGTAATTGTGCACACGGCCGTGCGCACCAAGGTGCCATTCAAGAAGAAGGTACGAGGAGAGCGCAGCAAGAAGGCAGGAGCAGTGCCCGGCGCTGCAGCTGTGCGCAGCAGCGGCGTAACCAAAGGCAGTGGCGGTGCGGAGTCAAAGACGAAAGCATCGCGAACACATGCCCTGGCCAAAAAGAAGCTAAAGTCGAGTCTCGCCGAGGAGGATCAGGCGAAGAAATTGACCAACAAGAAGCTGGGCAAACACATCAAGGAAACCATTGACTATTCGCATCGCAACAACAACGCGACTGGCATCGACGACGCCTCCACTCTGTCGGCAACGGCCAACAATCACAGCAACACATTTGGCAAAGTGCAAAAGTGGCTGCTGGAGTCGCCCATTGTGACTCAACCGTTGTCGCACATCGAGCATAGCTCGCGGGTGCGCAACGTGATGAGCAAGTCGCAGTCAACGCCGGAACGCCTCGTGCAGAAGACGCCGCAGAAGACTAAGTCCATGGGCAACTTGTCCAACGAGAAGGTCAAGCTGCAGGTCGTCTACAAACCTCCGTTCAAGTTCTCGCTGCGTCTTTCCAAGAAGCCCAAGGTTAAAACGCATGTAGTGGGCGTGGGCGTCGGCGCTGGCGCTGGCGCTCGTCCCAAGCGTTCGCAAAAGACAACTGCACGCTCCAGTGGACAGGCGACCACGTCCAAGGGCCAGGGCGCAGAGCGCACCAAACGCACTGCGTTGCTGCTGTGCAACGAAGCGGAGGACGACAACCAAATACTCACACTCAACGAGCCTAACTACGAGACACTGAAGCCACCAGCACCGACGCGCAGCAGCGACCACTGCTACGAGAATGTTGAGTTTCCTGGCAGCAATGGGTCGAGCGAAGCTGCAACCACCGCAAAGCCAAGCGGACACAGTAGCGTCGGCAAAATTGGGCCCAGCTCAACACGCGCGAGTCTGGAGGGAGCTGCGTTATCCACGGGACAGCGCAGCTCATACCGTCGCTCCAATTCCCTGTCCACACATAATCCCTTTGCTGTTGCGCCGCGTCGCAGCAGCAGCAAGGCGAGCAAGAACGACGCATCGCAGGCCGGTGGCAGCGGTTCCATTAACCTAACCCGCAACTTTGGCAGCACACAGAACCTCATCAATTTGAGTCAGAACATGGCGAAGTCCAAGAAGCGCAGCAGCCTGAATTTGAAAGCCAGCGCTGCCAAGAACGGCAAGGATCCACCCACATCAACGTCGGCGCTAGCTCCGACGGCGGCACCACAGCGTCGCTCCACCTCCAATTCGAATCTGCGCAGAAACAGCAGCGTCAGCAACGCGTTGTCGCATGCAGCGCCGGTGCCTCCGACGCGCAACTCTCGCAACAGCTTCAGCAACATCCCACGCGCCAGCCTCACTGGCCAGGGCAGCTCATCCTCGGCGGCGGTGGCGGCGGCGTCAACAGCGGCCGTGGCTGCGACGACTGCAGGCGTGGCGCCGCCCAGCTTCTCGCGTCAATCGTCGAGCAGCACGACGACTACAGCGTCTGGTGGCTCCACGCCAGCAGTGGCGCTGCCCTTGGCCCTGCAGCAATCTGCCTCCGCAAGCGTCATGCCCAATCAGCGACCGTTTGTCCAGCCGATTCGACGCAGTCTCAACAACTTCAGAACGCGCTCCACGACAACGCCGACAGCAGCGCCGCTGTCGTCAACGACGACGGCGACGGCTTCGACGGAGAACAACGAGCTGCCGTCGGACTTGGAGGTTGTTGTCTCCGACATCGAGAATTTGGTTAGCTAAGAGTAGCGCCACTCCTTTTCATTTTAAAGCAACCAAGTGAAAGTGATAAGTCCTAAAGTTAGTTATACAAATTGTCGCATAGGTTTACACGCATATATATATATATATATATATATATATATATATATATATATACATATACATATATCTTTAGATTTGTATATATACATGATATATGTATGTACTTTACACTGCCTTAAACTTGCCGTTTCTGCTGAAATTGTGAATGCCACGCCCACACACTCCAACACGCCCCGGCCCCCGAAACACACAACCGCCCAAACAAAAGCGACCAGTAATATCAGTAGCATATGCAAACGCTACAGATCGTCCACATTCCACAAAGTTGACCACGTAACGCTCACCCACCCACCCAATGCCAGCACCAACTCCAACTCCAACTCCACCGCCAACGCCACCATCACCGCAACTGCCGAAGCCAGCCACACTCACCGCACATCGTACCTTTTACTATTTAACTGTTGTATTGTATTCGTGATCAGTAACTCAACTTGAAACTATATCATCTCCTGATCCCCATCAATAGTGTTCAGTTTCGAAAGGCGATCGTGTTGTACTCCACTTATCATAGTTTGTAAAGAAGTTCGTTTATGGTATATTCAGGCCTATTCAAATCATATATTTTCACTACAGCTTGTAACATAAAACAAAGTCAGACTATTTTTCTAATGTGAATCTTGAAGAAAGACCCTCTACTAAATTCCAACGGACTAACGTACTATAAGTGTTTATATGTATATGTATGTATGGTATGTACAACCCATCGAAACCCGATTCCTGTACACGATCAAAACTGTTGTTATACGCATGTATCTGTCTATCTATTGGCCAATCTCTGGCGTCTATTGATATTATTTCCTACTCAGTATTATATCGTTTCTATGTCTAATAGCTTTCGCAACGTCTTGAGCAACGACCATATTATCATCTGTATACTTCGCCACACAGAACAACAATACAAGGTGCTATTTTAGTAAGGAATCGAAAAAAAAAAACAAACAAACAAACAAATTTTAAACACTTACGAATAAATTCCGCGAAGATCAAAAATGATATTAAGATTCGTAGTCGAGAATGGAGCCCAGTGAGAGTGTAAGCAGAGCAGGGAGAGAGAGAGAGAGAGAGAGAGAGAGAGAGAGAGAGAGAGAGAGAGAGAGTAGGGAGCAGGGCAACCAGGGGAAGTTGCAAATTAAATACTTGGTAAGAAATAACAAATAACCAACGATAAATGTCAATAAATCAAAAGTAAAGTGCATCGAACATAGCTTGTAGTAGTCGCATCAGAATCAAATAGGAAATACTCTAAAACAGTCTAGCAGTTGCCTCAGTCCCAATCACGCCCCAAAACTGCCTTCGCAGACAAATACACACAAACATAGAGTCACACACACACACACACACACACGCACACACAATTGCCTGCGCCATTCTTAGTAGTAGTGTATATATGAAACCGAATTGAGAATACAAATAGTTTTTATATGCAATAACGAGTAGAGCAATAAAGAGCGAACACCTTACGATATTCAACATACACATAGTCATGTAGCGTATCAACTCACAGAGCGAGCGGCTTGCAACATTTAAACTCCAATTAACTAACGGATCGTAGTAGAGTAAGCCAATTGTTTCCAAGTTCTCGTAAAAATGTGTTATCGATTGGCGTTTGGGATTGCGTATTGAGTATTTGCATTTGTTGGGCTGGATCAGTGGAGCAGTACTTACTCGGGGTGTGCAATTTGGGTATATTTTTTTGGAATATACAACGCATTAATAGATACGATTTGCTCAGCTCAAATGGCCGAACCAAACACCCAGAATATTACAGACAGACAGAGTTAACGTTAACGTGTAGGCAAAAGTTATGAACAAACGAAAGCAAAACGAAAACAAAAAGAGTACGCGACAATCGCTTTGAAATGCTTATTGAAAAAAATAATAAAAATAAAAATAAAAGCAAAAAGAAAACAAGAATCGAATTTTAGTTTTAAGTTTATTTTAACAATGCAACAGCAAGAGAACTAACAAAAATTGAAATCCTATTACGACTATTTAAATATGAAACTATACAAGGCGCGGATTCTTTTATGAAGTCATCGATCGGCAATATCACTAAACTTATCAAAAAAAAAAAATAAAAATAAAAATAAAATAAAAAAAACAAGGAAATGAGAAACGACATATAAAAATTATTGCCAATGTGAACTGTATATAATAATTGCAAAGAGTTATCATCTAAGCTGAGGATAGAAGTATTTGGGCGTGGAAGAAAAGACTATTTAACGCGAAATTAACCATTTGTGTATTGTACATAAGAAAACACTTGATTTTAAACTATAAATACTTATGTATGTATGTAATAATTTAGTCATAAACCAGAAGGAAGAAAACGAACCGATTTCGAACACTTTGTATGTACCTCAATTGTAATTATTCTTTGTGTATTTTCATCGTCACTTCACCTGAATGATTCAACCTTTTTAATAATTTAGCTAAATGAATTAATTGACATGTGTAATCCGAACCCCTCGCAGAAATCCGATCCCCTAGTTAATAACCAGATTGAATGTTGTCAATGTCCCTATCGAGTATAAAGTATTTTGTCGTCAATTAATAACGCGGAGGTCTCAAGCCGAAAAGTAGAACAAATAAATACATATATTATCATTTAAGAGCAACAATTAACGTACATTGGTTTGCGAGCTGGAAGTGTGTAACAATTGATGGTTTAACCTAACATTAATGGTATGATTAAAGTAATTATTTTATTTATGAATATTATTATTAAATAATTATGCAAATGCAACTAATTTTTAACACTGCACACGCATCGCGACTTTTATAATTTCTATCATTTATTGCAAAATTCAAATAACAATAAAACCCGAACTAAAAATAAACGAACAAATAAATCGATGCATTCAAAGTGATTTCCTATCCGCCTTCTCCAGCTTAGCTGCACGCTTTGCCATTACCCAAAAGTAAACGGAGGGCAGAAAATGCCGTAGATAGTAGGCGATCTTGGCCTGAAGGTCGCTCACAATTATGTCGGGCTCATTGCGCAGAATGCACTGCAGGATGCGCTCTGCCAGCTTGTCGGGCGACATTCCCTTGTCCGTAGTTTCATCCATTTCTAGAAGTAAGGCAATCTATGAGAATCTTTTGCAAGTGCATGCTGCAGATCTTTACTGACTGCCATAGCTGCTGCCAGCGCCAGTCAGCGCATTCATTGAGAGCTGTGTGCGCACGTATCCCGGGCTCACGCAAGACACATTGATCTTCTTGCTGGCCACCTCGGCACGCAGGGAATCGGCAAAGGCCTGCATGGCATGCTTGGAGGCGGAGTATGCTGCCCGCTGGGGTATGGCAAACTTGCCCTGCACAGAGCTAACAAAGCAAATGTGGCCAACCTCACGTTTTACCATGGAAGGTAACAGAGCTGAAATAAATCGAACGCAATTAAAATAAATCTGTTGTTCAAATTAAAATTATAATTCGATAGTGTCATCATACCCTTCGTCAACGCCACAGATCCGAAGTAGTTGACCACCATTACCTTCACGTCGACATCGACAGCGGTTGAGGCGACGTCTGCCCGCACGCTGATCCCGCCGTTGTTAATCAATATATCAACCTGGTTGTACACGGCCAGGACGCGCGATACGAACTCGGGTATGGAGTTCAGTTCGGCCAGGTCCAGGGGAAGCACAGTCGGCGGGTAAGCTGGTTGCTGCAATGAACAGGGAACTGCTTAGTTGCCGAGCAAATCTCTGCTGATCTCTTACCACATCCAGCGCCATTAGATCCTTCTTTACGCGCTCCAATTCCTGGACGCGACGGGCAGCCAGAATTACCTTGCAGCCAGCCCGATAGAAGACATGGGCTAGGGATTCGCCCAGACCAGAACTGGCGCCCGTAATCAGCACAACCTGAAAGAGTTCAGTCAGTTCAGTTCTTGGTAAATGCAGAGCTATACATTGATTTTTGTTATTGTCACCTTGCCGGGCAGCTGATTGCGATACTTTTGAGCGCGAAACCGCTGCCATATGTTTATAGCAGCCAGCGGCAAAGCTACTGGCATCAGAATGCTGCCGAGCACCCAGTAGAGCACATTCCAATCACTGGAGGTTTGACACTTGTCAATATCTTGTAACTTCATGGCGAATTTTGATTAACAACTTTGAGAACTTTGTACTCTGCGGGCTGCAAAGAAAAACTGCAATAGAGATGGATAAATATCGATGTAATCGATGTTTGCAAATACTGAGTGCATCGATGCTTGGTATCGATATATATAATTACTCCACGCAGTGCTGCCAAGTTTGTCAGAAAAAAAGCTGTTCTTGGCAATGGAAAAAAGGCCAACAAATTTGATCGGTTTGTGATTAAGAATGACACGGGCTAAGCGCATTTCTTAATTTAGACTTAATTTGATTCAACTGACTGAGACACCGTTTAATATTACAGTCGGACCTGGTTTAGAAGTACCGCTGGTAAGCTACCGTTTTTATCTACAAAAAAACTGTGGTTGTCACTGGAATTATTTGTATTTGAAAACATTGTCTATTAACTTTGCTAAATAAACAACACAGATTGACGATTCATCTTCGAAATATTAATTGTTTTAAGTTAGATACTTCAAAAATATGCCAATTCTTTTGCCCTTAACTTACATGGTTTCATTAAAGAATAAATGTTTAATACATTTTTAAATTTGAGCATGAGAGGGTATATAGGGAGAGGAAAGACTAAGTTCATAAAGCCGACTGCACTGTAACTTAGAACATCAATAGGTAAGAGAAGCAATTTTGGACTTCGCCGACTTAGCAGAACGATTATACCTCGATCTAGCTATGCTTCTTCTAAGCGGGAGAAAGTGAGCGATGTATTACCACAGATATGTTATTCCTGCTTGCACATACGACTTGTTGAAAGGGTCCACCCTCTTGATCTTCCCTTTAGGCCACCAAAGAAGTGGTAGCTAACATATCCTTGTAAATATCCCCATCTCACCCCCGGGCAGATGGTGAAGGGAATGACAGTAATTAATTTTCTGTCGTTCCCTTCATCATATCATTTACTTATTATCTTTAGCTTAGATAGATTGTAAATAAAAAAAAAAATCCCCTTCATCATAACATTTACTTATTATCTTAAGATAGGCAGATTATAAATAAAAAAAAATGTATGTTGCAATTGTTTCTATGGCAAAGATATTTATAGAAAATCATTGCTATTTTCTTATATATTAAATTTACTTATTATCAGACATATAGATTTTATTGAACACAAATAAAAAAAAATTTCTTGTTTGTTTGTTTTTGATATTGAAAACAGCGATGTTGCTTTACAACAAAACTATCGATAATTTGAGCAGCAGTCAAGTGTCTCCGTTTCGCTGCGAACGGCACTATGAACAGCTGATAATTGTTACGTTGCCGTTGGCGGCGTATTGTAGTTTATATATATTTTTTATTTTTATTGGGAAATGTGAAAATGCATTGTCTTCTGCGACAAACTCAACGCCTGCGATGCTGGCTGCCAACAGTGCAGATTCACACCACTGCCGTGCGAAGTACCTTCTGGGAGCGCGAAAAGAAATCCGGCTACAAAACAAAACTGCCGGAGCCATCGAAGAAGCAACTCATCTTGGACGGACTGCGGGAGCTGAAAGATGAAATAAAGCTGTGGCGCCAGGAGGTCAAGGAGAAGCTAGAGAGTGACCCCATACTCGTGTTTCGACCCGGCGAAACAGACGTTGTGTTCGATTTCAAGGCTCCCGACGTGCTCGATAAATGGACGGTGACGACCGATGCAGATCACGGCGAGGGTCTGAGTACCGCCACGCTGGAACTAAGCGCATCCGGTGCCGGACTCTTCCACGGCGAGGTCAACTCGCAGCACACCAAGGACGGCATCATCAAGCGCACGGGCTACGCCAATATACGCACCAAGCGTGTGCGGGTCAGTAAAGAGATATCCCCATGTAATCGTCTAGCTCCTCATCGGCTCATCTCACCGTTTGCAGAAGTCCTTCAAGCGCGAATCCACCTACGATTGGACGCAGTACAACATGCTCATACTGAAGGTGCGCGGCGATGGGCGCAACTATTTGATTAACCTGCACACGGAGGGCTACTTCGATCTCATGTGGAATGACATCTATCACTATGTGCTGTACACCCGCGGCGGACCACATTGGCAGATTGCGAAAATCCCCTTCTCCAAGTTCTTTTTGTCATCGAAGGGGCGCGTCCAGGACCGACAGAGCCCCATTCCGCTCAATTGCGTTACGCATTTCGGGTTCTCCGTGGCCGCCAAAAAGGGCATGGACGGCCCGTTCTGCTTGGAAGTGGACTATGTTGGACTGGAGTACGATCCCAGTCATCGGGAGGAGTTCGCCTACGAGATGTACAAAACCCCCAAGTATATTGTAGCGACGTAACAGCAATGTTATTTAATTCTAGAATAATGCGAGCGCATCGAAATAAATGCTCTTCATTGTTGTTTTAATCGTTGCGGCTACTGCTTGCACTTCTGTTATCGAAAAACGCAAATTTAGCTTAGGCTTTCTTTTTCTTCGAACTTAAAATATATTTCGATGACAATGTAAATTTCTCTCATAGATGGCGGTAATTGACTTATAACTGACACACAGAGGGCGATTGTGTATTTTTATGACACATAGTGAGTAATAACAATGGACAATAGATGGCGGCTGTGCATAACAATAATAATGTTAATAGGTGGCGCCAATCAACTTATTTCTACAACAGGTGGCTTAACAGTGTCAATAGCGCCAGCTACTGGTGAATTATATTATAATGGCAATGTTAACAATAGATGGCGGTAGTGAGTTGCCATAAAAAGTTCAATAGATGGCGGCTAATTACTTATTTGTACAACAGGTGGCTTAACAGCGTCAATAGCGCCATCTATTGTTGGAGTATATTATAAGAGGCAATGTTAACATTCTGATTCAATTACAGTATTTAATTGTCTGAAGTCATTTGGTCACACTGCGCAGCGAGCCGGCGTCATTTTTGCTGCATTGTGAAATTGGCGGAATCGTAGTTGAAAGCAGGATATAAAAATGTGCACATGGAATCCAGACGACGACGTCGAACTGACCGATTCCGAGGATGAGATCGCAATACAGCGCGACTTCCATGGTCGCGAGGCGATACTCTTTGTGGTGGATGCGAACCTGCAGGTATACAGTTCCAAAAAATTGACCAATCTACATATGTGTGTGTGTATGTATGTGTGATCTTTAACCCTGCCAGACCGAGCGTCTGATGGAGGCACTGCGCATAATACGGCGTGCATTCATATCGGGCATGCTGGTGAATGGCAGAGACCTGATGGGCCTCGCCTTCGCCAACACGAAGCACAGCCCGCCGCCGCTCGAGGTGCAGTGCCTGGACGAGATTCCGGTGCCGGACAACTGTGCCATCTTCTTGCCCATGCGGCAATTGACCAAGCCCATTGTCGAGCATTATCTGGACTTTCTGGCCACGGCGGAGGAGCTATTTGCCCGCGACTATGGCCTGGCTGAGCCCGACGGACGCGGCAGCTTCGCGCACATGATACGCCTGTGCATCGATCTGCTGGAGAAGTGCGGCAAGAGGCTGAATAACGCCAAGATCGTCTACATGACGGAAGTGCCGGATCCGCATCCGCAGTCCAGCCGCGAGTTTCAGGCAGCTCTGCAAAAGGCCGTCGACTTGGAGGGCAAGGAGTTCGAGTTCCAAGTGATTCCCATGATCGATGACTTTGACTACGAGCCCTTCTACAAGGAGTTCATCACGCTGTCGCGAGGTATGTGTGATCCGTTTCGCTCTGCACCCAGCGATGTCTGTTCCCCTGGTCGGCGTGCAGTTGTAGCCCCTCAGGTTTTGAGACATCGTAGAGTAAGAGTGAGAGCAAGTGATTCACTCGCAGCCAAGGGAAGTTCGATTGGATTGCGCTTTTGGATTTGCTCACAAATTCAGTTTCATGTGCTAGGGCACACAGGTCACAGGTCATCTGCATCTGTATCTATCACATTAAGTTAATGTGGCTTTATATCTTTATCTATTTATGTATCGGTATCTATAGGTATCTGTATTCGTATGTATCTATATCTGTAAATGTATCTTATCTACAGTTTTATTAATCTACCCACAGCTATTGAAATTGATGCCTTTCGTGTGCCCGATGCGCAGTTGCAGCGCGAAATTCTAGAGGATCGCAAGCTGAGGCAGGACTTCTTGCGCCGTTGCCTTGGCCACTTCACACTCTCGCTGGGCCCCAATCTAAACATATCCATGCAGTACTACAACTACTTCCAGCGTCGCTCCTACCCGAACAAGGTGCACATACTGCGGCGCGACAACAGTGTTGTGCGCAAGAAACGCATGATTATGGTGCGTCAGCAGGATGGGGAGACGCAGGAGATAACGCACGAGTACCAGATCAAGTCCACGGGCGGCTGGTATGAGTGCAAGGTGGGCGAGCAGACATTCCGCATCACCACCGAGCAGTTGAATCGCGTGCGCAATTTTCATCAGCCTGGCATGATGCTGCTGGGCTTCAAGCATCGCTCCGCGCTGCCCGAAATCATCTACAGCAAACCGTGCAGCTTCATGTATCCGGATGACCAGAACATCGTCGGCTCGAAGCGTCTCTTCCGGGCGTTGTGGCAGCGCTGTCTGGAGCGCGAGAAGATCGCTCTTTGCCTGTTCATGTGCAAGCGCAAGTCGGTGCCGCGTTATGTGGCTCTGGTGCCCGTGGAAGCGGCTCAGCCAGATGATAAGAACTATCGTTCGCTGTTGTCAGGCGATGGCTTCAAGGTTATCTATTTGCCGGAGGCCAAACACATTCGCCACATCGACATGTGCGACTGGAATAACATCGGCAATACGGCCAAGGATGAGGGCGTCGAGCTCTTCCAGAAGGTCATCAAGAAGCTGACCGTCGACTATCAGCCGAATCTCATCAATGACCCCAATCTGGAGGTGCTGCAGTCGAATCTGCTTGCGCTTTCGCTGAACTTCAGGCTCGACGAGGATGGACTCAGCCAGATGCCCGATCCGGCGATGCAGGACAAGCGCATTGAGAAGTTTTTTCCCGCTTACGAAGAGATCTTTGGGCCCGAAGTCGAGCCGGCCAAGAAGCGCACAGCCAAGTCGAACTCTGAGGGCGCCAGTGAGCCAAAAATATCGAAGCTTGACGATGAACAAATTAAGAGCTACGACTATGTGGAGGGGCTGATCAAGAATAAACAGCTGACCAGCTGCTCCGTCGCGCAGCTTCGTTTCATACTCAAGGAACACTTTGGCGCGAAGCTTGGAAAGCCCACAGCCAAAGCGGCGCTTATAGAGCGCATCGAAGCGTTGTGCGAGTGAAGCTGAAGCCGGCATGTTACTGTTTAATCTTAAGGCCTTAAATTATAAGTCAATTGTTTTGAGCTATTACAGTTTTATTTCTAATGAAGTATTAAAGTCGGGATGAATGTAAAATTATTCCGAAAAGATTTCAATATATTTCAATATACTAAATTGTTTATGTGCGTCATTGGAGGGACTATAAATTTACGGTCTATGAAAAACTATTAAAGAAAATACATTCTAGTAAAGAAACCAATAGAAATTCGTTTTTCACCGCTTCTAACACTTATATTTGGCACGAAATATTTTTAGTCAGAATAGATGAAAAGTTGAAAAGAATCAAAATGTGCTTTTGGTCCAGACTCCAGAGATCTACAATCCTCTTGAGCCAACATTTTGGGGTTTCATTGCCAGCTTGTGGCAATATCGAGAGTGTCATAGCCATCAGCAGCCTCCACAGCATCCACCACAGCCGCCGCAACAGCAATTACAACTCAACGATCCACAAGGCCAACCACAGCCCAAGATCATTTCGTGCAGATGCTCTGAACAGTATATATATATCAAGATAAATGAATACATTTTACACGAAAATTATTGATAAATGCTTACCCTTTTGTACTGGACCAATAAACATTTTGAAGAGTTTAGTTACGGAACAATTTATATGTTAGCGCGTCGACCAGTTGTAAAAGTCTGAGGCTCTAGAGCAACGTGGGTATAGAGGTTAGAAAAAATGGTGAAAGCTTTATCGAGGCTTGCTTGATCTCCAGATTGTGAACTCTATGATATTTCGATATGCCAGCAACAATCCCAATTTATTCTATGTTAACCTTTATGGTTTTAATTCAGATCTCGGTTAAACTTAATCTTGTTTCAAGCTTATTCCGAGTCTTTTCAGATCACTCTCTTGGAGTTACATCGATATTTCCATTCGTCAATATTTAAAGGATAAGAATTGAAGAAAGCGTTGAACTTTTATTAATTATCATTATTTTTATCATAGCATTTACTTATTATCTTAAAATAGGTAGATTGTAAATAAAAATAATTAAAAAAAAAAATATTTTTTTATAGAAACAGAAATAAATAATATTTTATTTTTAATCAAAGAAACTTAGGTTATTGTTATAGTATAATTCGTTTAACCGCCTCGATGCTTAGTAGTATATATTATTTTTTTTATGCATTTATGATTTCATTTGTATGCAATTAATTACGTTTGCTGCATCCATGTTAGCTGCCCGTTGTACTTAAGCGTCTCGTATAGGCAACATTTAATTGCCGTATTCTATAAATATCGTCGGTGGCAGCTCAGAAAGCCACCTAACAGCAGTTTCCCGAGCCACTCTCGCGATACCAGGAGAGGATATTGATATCCACACTTGTTAGATACACGACACAAAAGAGAGCGAGATCCGTACCAGTAACCAGCGATCAGGCGTCCGCAGTATCCAGCTTAACTTTCTGGATGTATATTGCGTTTCAATTAATAATAATAATCATAGTTAATATATAATATATAATATATAATATATAATATATAATATATAATATATAATATATAATATATAATATATAATATATAATATATAATATATAATATATAATATATAATATATAATATATAATATATAATATATAATATATAATATATAATATATAATATATAATATATAATATATAATATATAATATATAATAATAATATAATATAATAATAAACAATATTTAATTTATAATTTACAGACAAAAAAATGTATGCCTTGCCAATAAAAAAGAAGATAAATATGGCAATACCAGCAGTTTTTTGTGTCTAAGCGTCCGTCAATATTTATTCTTTCTTTCATTTATCGGTATGATAATAATAAGGCTGACAATAGCGTTCTCTGTACTAAATATAGTTGTGATAGGTCAACAATACGAGGGTCGTTCAATAAGTCCTTAGAAAATCCGAGTGAAGAAATCCGAAACGTTTTATTAAAAACCAAGTCGAATTACAAAAAAAAAACTACTTAAGGCAGACTAAAAATCACAAATGGTTAGAAATGGCTAGAGCAGCTTGGCTTAAAACTCTCTCAAAATCAGAGAAATGCGCTGGAATCCATGCGAATTTGTTGCCTTTTTTAATGCCATGCTATCAGTACCTTTCTGAAAAGGCATGTTTGTTATTTTACGTAGTTCCATGATGACCTCCGATTTCTTTTCTTTGTACCATTTTATTATTATAATTATTAGGTGGCACAACAACCCATTTTGGGTTTTGCCCGACCTCAGCGTCTCCTCCATGCGACTCTGCTCATCGCGCGCCTCCTCCAATTGGAAATACCCAGTAGAGTAAGGTCCTTCTCTACTTGGTCCTTCCATCGGAGCCTTGGTCGTCCCCTTTGTCGTCGGACCACGTCTACGTCGTCGTACAACTCGTACAGCTGTGGTTCATCCGGATGCGAAAGTCGTCCCCAATCCGAACGGGACCGAAGATCTTGCGAAGAATTTTTCTCTCGAACACTCCAAGCGCTGCTGCATCCGTCTGTGAAATTACCCATGCTTCTGCGCCATATAAGAGCACGAGTAGGATGAGTGTCTTGTAGAGTGTTAGTTTTGTTCGGCGAGAGAGGTCTCTATTGCACATTTGCTTACTCAGACCAAAGTAACACCTATTGGCAAGTGTGATTCTTCGCTTGATCTCTAGGCTGACGTCATTATTGGTGTTAATGGCGGTGCCAAGATACGTGAACTCCTTGACCACTTCGCAGTTATAGCTGTCAGCTACCACATGGGAGTCTAGGCGCCGCGTCTCCCTGTGACATCACGCTTGCTACGGCCAATGATGTCAATATCATCAGCATAAGCAAGGAGCTGGACACTTCTATAAAAAATAGTGCCAGATCGATGTACACCGATGTATACCATTTACCCATTGAAAATGGGTAAAAATGGTATATTAACTTTGTGAAAATGTATGTAACAGGCAGAAGTAGGCGTGGCAGACGATACAAAGTATATATATTCTTGATCAGCATCAATAGCCGAATCGATTTGGTCTGTATGTCCGTCTGTCCGTCTGTATGAACGCACAGATCTCAGCTATTAACAAAGCTAGAGACACCAGACTTGGTGGAAGTGTGCGTGTATTGAATACGCAGATCGAGTTTATTTCAAACTTGATGTGCCACGCCCACCGCCTCCGCAAATCGATTTTTTTTTAGTTTTTCGATTTTTTGCAAATAATTTAATAACGAAAACAGATTAACGCACCAAATTTGGTAGCCAGACACGCTTACAATCGGCTCATACCCCAACTGTTTAGAAAACGTTTCATGTTAGCTAATTTGAGTTCATATGCCACATACTAAATAAACTTTATTTGGCTTTCCGTTTTGGGATTAATAAGATTCTCAAAGGGAAGAGCTCTAATTTTGTCGCTGTCATGCTCCGACCTCTGTTTTGACTGTATGCGTAATGTGGTAAAGTTAGTTGACTGAGGCAAACGACTGCTTGAGCACCTCATCGGCTTTAGGATAAAGCACCGAGTCCTTGAGGTCCTCGTTCAGCTCGAGAAACTTCTTTAGCATGTTCTGATGGATGTGAATCTGGCGCGTGTTCTCAGCCATGAGCAATTGATATTCTCGGATTTGCCGTACGATCTCCACTCTCCTGTGCGTTGGCACGTAATTCTCGATGGCTTTGCGAAAACGCTTCTCCTCCAAGTTGATCTGATGCATATGGAAGTTCTGACGGTTCATCAGAAATAATATCGAATTGATCAAGTCTTTCAAATCACGTTCGCGTGTGTCGCCCATGGTTAGTCAACCGGCAAAAACGTCGATTATTAAAATAAGTAAAATAAATTCGTATTTTTCAAAGCTATCAATTTAAAAGTGACTTGATGTGAGTTCTCACAAGGTTGGAGGCTAACTGAAATGAAAACAAAGCCGATTGATTGTTCAGAATTGTGATCGTTTTAAATTTTTGTTGACATCTGAACCTTTTGTATTCCAGTATAGTAGGTTTGGGCAAATCTATGTTATGTTGGCAGAAGGAGGTGTAACTAACCACACCAAGTATATATATTCTTGATCAGCAACAGTAACCGGGTCGATTTGGCCTTGGCCTGTTCGCCTGTCTGTAAGAATATAGAACAAGCTGTTAAAAGAGCTGCAAAGACCAAACTTAACATGACTAAGACTCAGAATTAAACTCAGACTCAGAGTAAGACTACATGCCTGATGTTCCTTGTTCAGCCTCAGCCTTTGCTCAGACTCAGACTTAGCCTCAGTCTTTGCCTCTCGCTCCCGCTCTCATCCTTATGCCTCCGAATCAGACTTAGATTCAGCCTCAACCTCAGTCTAAGCCTCTCCCGCTACTATCACAATACAGCTCAGAATGAGCTTAAAACAGCTCACAATAAGCGCAAGATAAATAAGCTCAATGCTGCTCAAAATGATAAGGATAAGATAACATATATATATATATATAAAATTACATTCCATAGGAAAATCGCTGCAGATACCAAAAAAAAATTAAATTTTTAAATAATTGAAAACTTAATACAATTTAAATGCAATATCAAAATATACGGAAAACCATGAACAAAATAACATTCCAAAGGAAAATCGCTGCATTTTGACAAAGATATGAGAGTTCAAAGTCTCAATTGGTTGATATGGGGTAGCCTGGCAGATACCAAAAAAAAAATAAAATTTTTAAATAATTGAAAACTCAATACAATTTAAATGCAATATCAAAATATACGGAAAACCATGAACTAAAATGACATTCAAAAAATGAATACATTCGTGCAGGACTCCAGTATGTATATAGAAGGAAATATAGGATGCAGATATCCGCAAAGGGTATTCAACCTTCGGTTGGACCTCTCCAACGCTCAGAGAATATAGCAGTGCGTTTGTGACAACGGTTTTATTAGTCTAGTTATCGTATAGGGTTAGGTTATACATAAGCTTGCACCAATGGAGTAGAGACTATGCTAGTGTTGGGCTATGGCCAAACAGCTAGCGTATCACGTTGAGCGGTATGGACGCATTCTTGCTGCTCAGGATGCGGGCCAGCGTCTCGTCCAGCGGTGCGCTGAGCTCCTGCCAAATGCATTTGCCGATTATCGAGATTTCCTCCAGCGGCGGCCTGAACGCCACGAGCAGATTCAAGCAGAGCCCATCGCTGCCATCGTCGCCGGCCGGCGCGTGCTCGATGCTGAGCAGACCGTGTGGCCGATGCTGTGGAAGCTCCGCTCCGAATATCTCGATCATGAATTTGCGCAGCGTCGAGTGTAGACTGCGATTCGGATGCATCTCCACGGTGGGAAAGTGATGGGCGTTCTTCTCGCTGATGAGTATGTTCATCGAGTTGCTGGCACGCTTGCGCGCCACGGCGAGCACACGCAAATAGTTGCGCTTGTGTGGATAACGCGTGGGCAGTACATCGCCGTGCCACTTTGCCAGCTGCTTATCCGTGGCATTGCTCTGCTGCCGGCTGGCATGATAGGCCCGTCCGATGTCGATGATGTTCAGAATGTCGTTGGCACGCAGCGGCACCTCTTTGGGATTGCGCAGCCAGAGTGCTTGTATGGACTCCCCGTCGGCATCGGCGGGCGTCTTCAGGCGACCGCCTGTGATGCGTCCCGTCAGCACAAAGCGAAACCACGAGCCGCCCGCCGACTCGACGGCCAGCAGTGTGCTCATCTCCGCATTGAGGCCCGTCTCCTCGAACAGTTCGCGTGCGGCGGCCTCTGTGATGGACTCGCCGCGCTCCATGCGGCCCGCGGGCAGATACCATTTGCCTGCAAGCAACGAAAAACTCAGAGCATCGCGGCGTAATGGCAACAGGTCGCAGGTCGCTGCACTCACCTGCACAGCTCGGCTTGGCCTCCTCGATCATGAGCAGCTCGTCGTGCTCGTTGAACATCACACAGGCCACAATGTAGTTGATCGTCTGGCCGACTTTGGGCACAAAGTCCGATGTGCTTGACGGCTGCACGCCTTGCGCCTCGGCCGTTGCATTCTGCTCGCGCAGCGAGAAATCGCACAGTTCTGTCGTGATGTCGCCCAGATCTTTGCCGCTCAGCAGGCGGCGCACTTTCTCCTCAATGGCAGTCATCGTGGCGCCTGTGCAGTACTGCTCAATATGCGTAACTATAACTATATATATATATATATATATATATATGTGTGTGAACAGCTTGCCGAATTCTTGTCTTGCCTGTGGAGAGGAGTTGAGTATTAGCCTTGGTATCTATCGCACTGGTATGGACTTGCGCGCGACTTACGCTCAGCAGCAGTAAATGCCGTTGGAATGACGCAGAAGCATGCTAGGGAAATATGCGAATATGCGCATATGCAAATAACTAATGTGTCGCTTGCTTTTTGCTCGCGCGCGCGAGAACTCGAAACGTACTCAGGCCTGGGCAAGATGTGACTGTCGCGGTGCCATTGTCGCGGCGGCCAGGCCAATAAAAGACGGCCAAGACGGCGAACGGCAAACGGCAAAGACGGCAATCAACTTTGTTGTTGTTGTTGTTGTTGCTGCAGGTGCTTAGTAGTCTGCTAACGACGCACCGACGACCAGTACTGGGGCTTTTGGCCTGTATTTTTCTATTGATATCGAATAGATGTCAAAAACAACAGCAACAACAACAACAATGGAAAAAAGCAGCAAGACTGGTTTTACAGCAGCGGGAGAAAGTGCATTGGAATTCCAGTTGATTTATTCTTTGACTACGGCCACAGCTGTTGTGTCGTCTCGGCTACGCAGCAACAGGCTAATTATTTGCACGTGAGTAACAATTATTATATTTGTTTGTTTTTGATAATTTTCTTAATTTTACTGTTTATTTTCCACGCACTGCTCTTGCGCTGTCTGGCAACGCTGCACGTTTGTTTACAAGCGACTCGGCGCAGTGTGCCCGTAGCGCTGCTAGTGCGCAAATACAGCACAAAGCAGAAACACCAAAAACTGGTATTTTGAACAGCTGTTGATGCTGCAGTCTGGCTGGGAGTTGTTAATGGGCAATTTTGAAATGACTTTCGAGTTGGCGCAGCACACACGCCCAGCGCAACAACAAGTACAATAATAATAACAATGACAATCATTCAATTTCAATTGAAAATTAGCTGGCAGACAGCAAAGGGGCGGGGCACTTGCCCCCCCACCCCCCACCGCTTGATGGATTCAAGCAATTTGAGCTGATGATGTCGGTGTACTGCTGTACATGCGTATGTATGCATGCTTGCATGTGTGTGTGTGTGTGTGTAGGGCACCACTGATTGCCGGCAATAAAATTTGAATGCGGAAATTCCAGTGTTTACCCAAATCGATCATCATTAAAAGCGTTTGCCATTGCAAGTGCGAATTGCTCGATTCCACTGCGTATACTTAACACACTCAGGCAGCAAGAGAGTGGGAGAGAGAGAGAGAGGGAGAGGGAGAGAGTGAGCGAGGCGGGCAGAGCTAAGCTGGGCAGGCATTGTGCGTAGGTAATTCAATTTCGGCTCGATTCGTTATTAGCCTGAGTTGAGTTCACGCTCACACACACATGCAGGCAAGTGCGTATGTACATATGTGTGCGTGTGTTTATATACGACTTTGTCATTACATAGTTAATTTGTTTTAGTTGTTTTTTAATTTCCTTGGAGAGTCGCAAAACTCATAGATGCGAGCGCGTGTTCATGTGTGCGCGTGCGAGTGTATTGTTTTTGCGTGCGTGTGTGTGTGTGTGTGTGCGCGCTAATGTACTGAGAGTGGGCCAACTGGCGGGCTGGCGGGCTGGCGTGCACGCCTGGCCCGGTCTGCTTGGTTGGCCTGGTAATAACGGCTAAAGTAAAATGCTGATAAAGTGGCGAATGTTGTGTGGAATGCGTTGCGAATGTTCGGCGTGATGCGATGACAAGCAAAAGCGAACACAAAACGTTCATTTCCCACAAGCGCCATTATTCGTTAAAACCCGTAAATTTTCCGAAAACGAACAGCAAACACACATACAGCAGTAGCAGCAGCAGCGTCAACAATAACAACAACAGCACAGCAACTGTAACAACAACCACAAAACGTAAGTGCAGCATGCTCGATCGCGGCTTACTCTCTACTTGGTTTATTTTTTTTAAGTTTTGTTTTCGAATTTTCAAGTAATTGCTGCGTCCTACGCGGAATTTGAAATAAACATGCGTTATGTAGGGTATATTTTTATACATATACCCAGTTTGAGCACTCCAGCAGCTGCAACAGCTGAGATCAGTTGCAATCTTTTAATATACACAGAAAAGGTAGGCAAGAACAACAAGCAGAGCTTTGTTCATTCGCTTGCTTCAAATTTCAATTGAATTCTGTTTTTCTTTTCGAATTTCCAGTAATTGCCAGAAGCTATGCAGCTTTTGCTATAAATATATGTTGCATAGGGTATATTGAAAATGTATTCCCAATTTAAATACTCTAGCTACTATAGCAGCTGAGATCGGCGGCTTTATCGAGTTGGTATATAGATAAAAAAGAAAGAAAAATGTAATGTGGTATTGAAATAAACTTATTTTACGTTAGTTTGAAATAGTTATAACCAGCTTAAGCTCTAGACGGCTTTATCCAGATAGTATATAGAAAAAAATACAGAAAAAATGTAAAAAACAGTACTTGCTAAATTTGAAATAAACTCATTTTTCGTAGGCTAGAAATAATTATAAATAAATTATACAAAGCTCTATGCGGCTTTATCTAGGGAATATATCATATTAAAACAAAATAGAGAAGAAAATATAATAATATGTGTATTAAAAGAAAAACAAGTTTTTTGTAGTTTAGAAATGGTTATGACCAACTTCAGCTCTAGGTGGCTTTAAATAAATAGTTTATGGATAAACCATAGAGAAGAAAACGTAATAAAAAATACAGTATTTTTAGAATTAAAAAAACACATTGTAAGTAGGTAAGAAATGATTATAACCAACTTAAGTTATATGTTTTGGAGTAGATAAAATCGGTGGCATTATATACATAAATTGACTTTGCTGCACTTTATAGTCGAATATGCTCCTGCTGCGCACATTTACAGGGTACAACAAGGCAAGAAGCTGCTAAACACGAATATAATGTTTAAAATGTTTATTATGTGTGTGCAAGTGACGTGCGCGCGGGCTCTGGGCTCGGGCTTGGGCTTGGGCTAGGGATTGGACTGGGGCTTGGGACAACAGGCAGCAGCAGCAGCAGTAGCAGGAGCAGCAGCAGACGCAGCAGACGCACACGCATATGTTTGGCTATATAACTGTATTACATGCCAGCGCGCACATACATGCATATTACGCATGTACAGTCGTGTTCATGTCCACGACTCTCTCACGCGTTCGCTCTGGGTGCATGTGTGTGTGTGTGTGTGTTGATTTTGGTTTTTGCCGGCAGCGACATTGACGCCGGATGTGAAACAAGTAGCCCAAATAACCCGCAATAAGCTTTTGTCACGATTAACAAGGCTTACGCAAATGCGTTCGTCTGCGTGTGTGTGCCTGTCAGTGTGCCTGTGTGTGTGTGTGTGCATGGTGTGGCTGTGGCTGAGCATAATTACATGCGCGTGTGGGTGTGAGTGTGTGCGCGTGTGTGTGCGTAAGTGCGTGTGTCTTTGCCATATTTTAGATTAATGATGGCGTCGACTCGTATTAGGCAAATGAAGAAATCGACATCGACAACGACAACGACGTCGACAACGAGATCGAAATCCGCATCGACGTGCGTTGCGGTGTCTTGAGGTGAAGTGCGTTGCGGTGCCGTGCGTTGTGGTGCGTTACCTTGCCTTGTGGTCTAGCTCACTGGCTGCCTGCTTCCTCGAGTTCCCCCTCGCCCACTGCGGTTTCTCGCAGCATTTCCGCTAACAAATTTGCCACAACAATAAGTGCATATCATTATGCTGATTTAAGTGGCAGCTCAGCACGTCGCGCCTCCTGCCCAACCCAAGCAAGCAAACACACACAGTGTTGCCAAGGCAGCTTTTTTTCCGCCAGTAACAGCTTTTTTTTTAAATTGCAATTTAAGACAAACATTTAAAATTTTAAGACAAATTTTTCTTTTTAGTTTTGTGTTATTTTTCCATGGACTTTTTCTTTTGAAAAAATCTATAAATGTAAAGCCAACGAAATGCTTTAGGAGCAAGCATTTCAGAGAGGTTTTTATCCGTCTGAACTAGCTTTTCTAAAAGCTTAATATTTTATACCAAATTTACTTACTTCGTTTTTTTTTGGGCTTGTGTAGCTTTTAAAAATTGTTTCTGACAACTCTAACAAAGATAATATTTCGCATAAAGATTACTTATTTATTATTTTTTATTATTATTTATTATTTGCATATTACAAGTTTTAGGACACGTGCTTGATATAAATCCTTTAACACAAATGACAGAAAATGGTTTAGCATTTGACAAATTTTATTGGCCTCTTTTTCTGAATCAATATCGGCAACGTTGTCGAAACAAAGCTACACAGCCACAGAAATTTATTACGCTACAAAAATGTTTAGATTTTATTTTGGCTTTTTTGGCTTTTTTTCTTAAATAAATATAGCTTTTAAAAACATCGAATTGTTGGCAACACTGCCCTTGCACAAGCACACGCATCTATAACAAGTTATTACGCGCGCACCTGACCCAAACTCACACTCACATACACACACTCAAACATACACCCACACATGTATGTATGTATGCATAAGTATGGCGGTTGCTTGGGTCCCGCGTCCTGAGTATGCATGCAAGTGGGTACATAAATCTTTGTTTAAAGACACATGCACAATGTAAGTTAAATTGGCAATAACGTGCTTTTCTTTTATACGCCACACACACACACACACAAATACACACGCGCAGAGAGACGCACACATACAGCCATAGACATGCATATATATAGGGGCATAACGGTAACGGAACCTTGTTTGCAAGGAAGTAACAACCTGTTTTCACCCCATGTAGTGGGTCTCGCTTTTATGTGAGCCTCGCCTCGCCTCGCCTCGAGTCGAGTCGCCTCGCTGCTTGCCTCACCTCGCCTTGATCCGCACTGCCTTGGCTAAGAGCTGCTGAGCGGAGAGGGAAAGGGCGCTGGGCACGTTTGCGGGGCGTGGCTGTAGCTCCTGTTATGCTTTAATTATGCCCTTGTCAAAAGGTGGACTCGCCTCGCCTCGCCATATACTGGCCAAAAACTTTGCTGCTTTTGTAGAGTGCACACACACAGAGTTATATATACATATATATATGTATATATACATATATAGCTAGTCCAGTCGCACATACCATATATACACGATGATTTGTTAATGCATTAATTTTGCAGTAATAATCGCAACTTGGACTCAATAACAAAGCGAAGCATGTGAATTTATGACGATGGCGCCCGAAAGTATGCTATAAAAATGAAATTGCCAAGAAATTGAAATGGCTGTGGAGCGAGAGAGTGGGAGAGGCTGAGCGAAAGAGATAAAGAGAAAGAGAGAGAGAGAGAGACAGAGTGGGAAAAGCAGCAGCAGTAGAGTTTAATTTTCATAAGTTGCAAAATTCGATCGAAAATTGCCTTAATCAACCGAAAAGATGTCAACTTCCGGCTGCGAATTCGATTCCTTCTTCTCTCGCTCTCTCGGTTTCTTCTCTGTCTCTTTCTCTCTCTGTTTGTGTGGGTGCGTGCGTGTGTGTTCTTTCGGATTGCGGGCAATTTGTGGAACGTGTTTTTGTTTATTGCAATTTAACAGATTTGTTTGCCAATCCGGAAAGCCTTGCTGGGCGACTCTGAGCGCCCCCCGCTCGAGCACTTGGCAAGTGAATTCCGAAGCGTAACCACATACCAATGCGCCCCGACAGTCTGTCTATGTATGTGTGCGTGTGTGTGTGTGTGTGTGTGTGTGTGTGTGTGTGTGTGTGTGTGTGTGTGTGTGTGTGTGTGTCTTGTAATGATGTATGTAGTGGCTGTGGGTATTCGTGTGTGCGTGCAAGGACATGCGAAGACGATCCTGGCTTGGCCTGGCATGGCTTGGCCTGGCCTTTGCCTGGCATTCCATAATCTTATCGCACAAAGCGCGCGCTTATCTCATTAAATGTCAGGAGACGCCATTGAATCATTTTACAAATGGCTGAGTACATGTCGCATATGAATATGACAGCAGGGGGGCGTGGCGAGGGCTATAGCATGACGACTGAGTTGGGGCAAAGCGGGCAGGGGTACGGGCGGAGTTACAGACCGTTACCGGAACCAAGCAAAGCATGGACGTAACGCTCGGTCTAGGCGAGCGAGCACTTGAGTCTCGCGCTGCACACACACACTCGCACACACTCGTACCCGCACACACACAGTGCAATTGCTGACAAATGAGATAATTTACACGCTGAAATGAAGCCCATAAAGGCTCATTTAAAATTCAGCGGCGTCTGGGGCATAATTTTTTCCTGTTTTTACTCGCGCTCCCTGTGTGTGTGTGTGTGTGAGTAACTGTGTGTGTGTGTGTGTTTTGTTTTCATTCAGCTCTGGCTTTCACTTGGGCTAGCGCTTGGACTGCTTTGCTTTGCTCCGCTCCGCTACGCTTTTTGTGCTTAATGGTTTTGTGCCATGACATACGTGGCGGGATATTAAAACAGACCCCGCTTTCAGTCTCAGTCCCAGTCCCAGTCCCAGTCCCCAACCGGGCCAGCGCCACAGCCATAACCCAGGGCCAGGCCGGAGCCGAGTGCGAGTGCGAGTGCGAGTGCCGCGGCCAAATGGCTTGGGGCACGACAGAAAATCTTTATTAGCATACGGCATAAAAATTTATTAAAGATGAAACGCGGCAAAATGAGAAGCGCGCCAAGGATTCGAGTGTGTTTTCTGTGTTCTGCTTCTCCTGCCTTTCAGCTGCTTCTTCTGCTTTTTACATTTTTAGTTAGCTTTTATTTTTTTTTGTCTTTTTTTTGCTCCTGTGCCTTGCTTTGTTTTTATTGTAAATCGATTTGAAGTTTTTGATTAAACCGAACACACATGCCGGAGGGGCGTAGTTGCAAGTTATGTGTGTAGTTTGGCTCTTTCGCTTCTGCCACTTCCTCTGCTATACTAGTATTTATTTTGTTTTGCTTTCGGCCGCTTTTTGTTGCTTTTGTCGTTTGTTTGGGGGCTCCGTTTTTATGATGCTCAACTTAATTTTATACAAATGACCTTAGGTCATATCACCATTTATATCCGTCAATCCCTTTTTGGTATAAGTTTTATATTTGCCTGGTTTTTCTTATTTCTTTTGCTCTCTCGCTCTAGCTCTCGTTTTCTCTGTCTCACGTCTGTCTGTCTGTCTGTCTGTCCGTCCGTCTGCGCTGTGTCGGCTTTTAAGGGCATTTTTATGTTCGCTTGAAGCGCCAACTAACGGCAAGCTGGCCCTAAAAGCCTTTAGCCAAATATCTTCAAGAGACAGAGCTTCAACAGACTGCCAGCCAGACAGACAGACAGAAAGACAGACATACAGACAGACGGACAGACAGACAAAGAGACATTCAGTTACACATATGTATGCAGCTGTAGTTGTACACACCATATATATGCGTCTATATACGATGTCTGCTCGCTCGGGTAGATGCTTATGTAAATAAACAAACGCAGCATTTGTTTGTGCAGAGACTCGAGTTTAGCTGAGCGACACCGGAATGGCAATAGAATAAGTAAGCACGTGGAGCATGCACGACTAGTAGACTCTGCTTTCACACCGAAGAGTTGTTGTTAGGCGTTGTAGCGTGTGAGTATACCGTGTTGCTACTGCATTATGCTCAAGACTCTCTGCACAGCTCGTCGCATATGGCCGCTTCGGCAATCGCTGTACTTACAGGGTGTATAAAAGCAAATCCGGAGCCACTTGCGAAAATGAATGGAAAATGTCAGTGTGAGGGACCGTGGCAAAAACACATATAAATATAGATACAGCCAGATATACCGAGCCATCGCTCTCGAGAAAAGAGAAAAGAAGGCGAACGCTAGGGCTAGGGCGGGCACCAAAGGATGCCAAGGCAAAGTTTGGGCTAAGTCATGGCATTTCCTGGTTATTCAGCTCAGCCTAAGCGGCGGCTCCAGCAGCAGCAGCAGCAGCAGGCCAGCAATTGAGTTATATTTGATGCATATCAGATGCTCAATGTCCGAGAGTCTAAAGCCGAAAGCCGAAAGCCGGACAGAAGTCTCCCTGGCCACTCGCATGTGGTCTATGCCGAGTAAATGCTCCCGCGGGAGGAGGCCACGGCGACGGCGACGGCGACGCTAGCCGAGGGAATTGAATTCAGTGTTGGGCAGTTAAGCTTAAGTGGAAAAAGGATGCGAGTCAATGCTGCCAAGTCAAAGGGAAACACAAATACAACGTGCATACATTACACTCTCCCTTCCCCTGCAAACAGATAAATGCTATATATATATGTATATATATGATGTACATATCTGCACTATATGCAATATATATGGCATATAGATGCTCGCATATGAGACACTCGCTCGACACGTAGGTAATTAATTATTATATTTACTCGCATTGTATGCAGATTTCTTTGTTCGGCCATTACATAAATCATTATAAAGCGGAAGGGCAATGCTAAAGTTTAACTGACCGTGCGACATTCAAGTTGTTTGCGGCCCACAAGGCTCGTAAACAAATCAAATAATCGTTAAAGTCACTCCCCGGCAAAGGAAACTGCAGAAATATTGTATAAATCAGTGGCCTAATGGAATATAAATGATATTATAATCAGTGGCTCGTCAGCAGCTCCAGCAAAAAAGGCAAAAACAAAGTGAACCACGTCCAACCACCCCCGTCCAACCCGCAATCAAATTAATAATATTCAATCAGACCCTGCGATTGCAGGCGAACAGAGGCGAATGCAAGTTTCGAATTATGCAACATGTATTATTTGCCCAGAAAGTTGGCGAATATGTTGCCAATGCTGGCAGAAACTTGTGTAACTTCTTCAGCTTATACCCTGACTATTTGGGGTATATAAGCTTTGTGGGAAATGGTATATTAGCTTTGTGGGATGTATATAATTAACAGAAAAAGCCTTGTCCGAGTATAGAGCGGAGAAAAGTAGCTACAATTTTGTGCTGCATCAATTTTACCTTGTCCGTTTGTCCGTCTGTTAATTTAACTGTTAATCATTCAGTTAGTATGTCAGTGACTGCTTTTTACTGTAGTCTGTATATAAATCTGCTTACTTATTTCTCTGTCTGTGCATCTGTCCGTTTGTCTGTTGGCCTGCCTGTTAATCTGTCGGTTTGTCCGTCTGCTGGTCTGTCCGTCTGTTTGTTAATTTGTATGTTTGTATGTCTTTTAGTTTTTTTTCTGTTTATTTCCGCTGGAATTAGTCAGTTTCTTCTAAATATGACCGGAGGGTTAACATTTGGAGGGGGAGTATGGAACCTTAATTTATGTGTTAGTTTGTTCGTAAGATTGTTAATGTCTCTTAGTCTGCCTTCTATAGTGTTCAATCTGTTTGTTCAGTTATTATTGGGTAATGGTTGATTATTTCATTATTTTTAATGCAGGGTATTTAACCATTGCATTTGCTTGTCAATATGTTTCTTCACTTATTTTTTTCCGGGTTTGCAAACTTCGAATTTGTGACGGGAAATCAAATGTTTTCCCTCCAGAGAGAAGACGCCAACGCGTTCGTGGTTCAGCTTGTGGAGTTTTATTTCCTCGAATTCGATTGAAATGCTCTGTTGGGTTCTGAAGCAGCTTTTTAAATCTGTTACAAATTTATGGATCCTGAAATTTAATGTAGGGCGATTGATAAATGAGCCGAGAGTTGGGTTTTATTTCGCTTATTAATGAACTCTGCATTCGGCAGATTTTTTACCCGGAAAACTGCAGAGGTTTTTATACAGGAACGAGCTGCTTAAATGAGTTCCGCAAGCGGCAGAAAAACATAGGAAAATATTTATATAATTTGCTATCACGCAGTTGGGTATAAATGGGGTCGCTTCCATGTTATGGGCTATTTATTTAAATATATTGTATTATATCTGTATTATGTAAAGAACTATAACTAGTACTTTCGATAATTAATTAGACACATTGTCTGTGTTAGTCCTTCGAGCAGAGTCAGCTGAAATATTTTTTACGGTATCTGTCGGTTGGTTAACCTTCAGTTAAGTTTTTTCCATTGTCATTGTGGAAAAAATTCGTTGCGTCAAACGCTCGCAGCGATGTCGCTTTGCTTCCTTTTCACGAAGCGTGAAATAACGTGCTCAGCGCAAAAAATCCAAATTTAATTCGTATTATTCTAAATTATTTTTTCGCCATTTTCATTTCAATGTTGTTTTTCATGTGCGCTAATTGCTAAAACGATTAACGGCAGTTAGAATTATCATATTATAATTAAAGATAAGCTCAATATTCCACTTCCGTCTGTTCCCAATTCGCTTTATCCAGATGTTTGCAAGTGAGTTCTCGTTGAAGCTTAGCATAATCTGACATCGATTCGAATCGCGGCGAATCAGAGCAATATATATGTATGATGGCGCATATAGGGGCCGCAGCGAGTGCTACGCATTTCAGATCGGAGCATTGCGCTTAACTTTACTCAAGTGTAAAGCACTTTGTTTCAGCTCTGTTTATTGCCTTTACAAAATAATAAGGCTGATGGAAGTATCACAAGAGCAGAGAGAAGAGTGTGTGTGTGTGTGAGAGAGAGAGAGAGAGAGCTAGAGAGAGGGAAACGGAAGAGCCCCCTAAGTACTCGATGCAATAAAATCGCAAGTGGTTTTTAATACTTTTCCGTTCGCTTGGCAGACGCATTTACATTGGTTCAACGTTATCTGGGCAAGAATTCTGTTTATGCAGCGCATTCAGCTGGGATTCCCACGCTCTGCTCCCATCTCTCTCTCCTGCCGTCTCACTCTAATGAATTGCAGGCATTAGCCGGTTTCGCTTTTGCACGCAAATCAAATTGGAAATCCAAGAAAATACAACTGACACGGCAATCGATAGGACAACGTTGCCGAAGCGTTTTAACAACCTTGGGCAGCATTCAGACGCTATAACGGTGAGTTAATGTCATTTCCAATCGGATCGAACACACACACACACACACACATACACTCTCTTGCTGGTGACATTTGAAAGAGAATCCCTGATTTGTGTGCCAAAGGTCAATGGATGCAAGTTAGTGATGCTCTTTGCTGGGTTCAACGGCAGCCCATAAACACCTCAGGGCTTGCAGAGTAGAATCGAGTGAAGCGAACTGTCGAGCCATCAACTTCCTCCACCCCCTCCCCCCCACGCGCACCAATAACACTAGACCCCAACTAGGAACCCGGCTGCACATCTAAATACACCTCAAATTGAATAATGAATGCAAAGTGGCTGAGTGGCCCGCCCATTGCAATCGCAGCTCGATGAAATGCATTAAATCAAAGTATCGTTGAAAGCAATTTCCCGCTCGAGCAGACCATCCGCTCGCCTCCATTGTTGGCCATCCAGCAGCCACAACAATGCCGAGTGCGGGGGCGGAACAGCGAGCATTTGACAGTTGCCCCGAAAAGTAGGCAACACAAATGGAAATGCACGTGCACAGTGCTCGCGGGCTGAGCTGCTTTGCTGTAAACATCAATTACAGCGCGCCCAAAACTATTCACGCGATTAGCCGCGTCCTCTAGTTATTGGGTAATCGCCTAGGTGCGACTACATGCGAGAACGGCGGGCCTACAGCTAGAGACTTGGCTGTGGGCCATGGGCGCATGGGAGCAGCCGAAAAAGCGTTACGCTGAATTGAATTAACGGGTCCGGTGCGATGGTGCGATGGTGCGATGGCGCGATGGTGCGCTGTAAATTTACAACGGTGCATCTGATAAACGTGGCCGTGCCGACATGCGGCCCATAAAAAGGCCCTGGCCACGCCAGTGAGTCAGCAGCAGGAGCAGGCTGAAGAGTTATTTCGAAATGTTGAAAACTGTGCGAAAAACACAGAGAAATGTAAAGCAGACAACGCCAGTGTGTGCGTGTGTGTGTGTGTGTGTGTGTGAGGGAGTATGCGTGAGCATTCGTGTGTGTAGGTTGTGCTCTGCTGTACTGAGCTGTACTCTGGTCTTAAAAGCGAAAAGCCATTTGTATTCATTTGAAATTAATTTAGCATTCATTCAAGGCACAAGACGAGGCGGCCGCAGGAGACGCAACATCAGCAGAAGCACCAGGCATAGCAGCAGCAGTTGGGGTCGGAGCCGGAGCCAGAGCCGGAGCCAGAACAGGAGCTGGAGCAATATATGGCGGCAACGCTCGGCGGCAGCTAAGCAATGGATAAATACGTGTACGTGGCATACATTTAGACACAATACAAGACGAGACCAGACCGCCTGGTCGCCCTGCCCTGCCGCGTCCTTGTAACCCTCGAGGCCAGCACTCCCCACTTGCCCCGCTGCCTGCACTGCTTATCGATAAGCAGTTGACGGCGTGCCGACGTCGACTGGGCCAATTGAAACTACCAGAAGACGTCGAGCAGTGGGCGACGGGGTGTTAGGCGTGCGCTTTCCCCACTAATTTTAACAAATTAATTGGCAACAATAAATTCACTTGCAAAAAGGTGCGCAGATAGCATCTCGAATAGAGCCCGGAATAGGTTCAATGTGGGCGCTTCAAGTGGAGCAGGCGTGGCTGGGGGCGCAGCTATAGATTGTTTCACTAATTTGATTCCCTCAATGACAGACGCTTAAGCACCGTTACAAAGCTAATATATTTAGTATACCCAGCAGGGGCCGCATTGCCCCAAAGGGTTACATAGGCCCATAGAGCGCTTGGTAGTGAAAAGCTATGGTAAAGCTTAAGCTTAAGTTGCTTAGCAGACAAGTTCTAATGCTGTTGACATTCTTGAGGGCTTATTTAAGTTGATTTCAGAGCTTACTCTATCAACATTTCTTGTTGATGCCGTGGAGAACTTCTAAAGATATTTATAATTATTTTTTTCTGGTTATATTCTGCATAGTACAATTAAGAAAGTTTTGCTTAAATTCCTAAGTAAGTTAAGAAAATGTTTGCGTATTTAAGCTTGATTAAAGAAAAATACATTTTGAAAACATAGAACAATTTTCAAAGGCTGTTTAAATCTTTAAGTATGACAAGAAAACGCTTCCCTATTGAAGCTTGGTTAAAAAAAACTGCTAAATATATTAAAAAATATAAATTGAAAACATGGAAATTGAGGAAAAAAAAGCTAAATGTATTTAAAAATAAAAGTTGCAAACTTACAAATGCATTTTTTGGTTATGAATATTTTTTTTCATTTTGAAGTTCGATTAAAAAAAAAAACTGCTAAATATATTAAAAAATAAAATTTGAAAACTAAAAACATAGCTGTTATAGCTGTCATAGTTACAAGAGATTGAAGAAAAAATATTCGTAATTTTTTTATGGAAATTTAAGAAAATTAGAATCTTATGAATGCTTAAAAAGCTTGGATTTCTAGCTATGGTAGATTAAACGAAATTACGTTATATGGAAAATTATGAAAATTCTGTTTCTAGTTTTACTTATAGAAACTTATGAAAGCTTAGAAAAGGTATGTTTCTAGCTGGTGAAGATATACTAATTGTTTTATTCAAATGAAGATACTTAGTTAAACTTTCTACTGTTGAAAACTGCTAAAAATATGCTAAATCATACAATCCTTGGCTAAATTTATAGAAAAATTCTTTAATTTAAATAAAAAAAAAAAAATATAATAAATAATCTAATAAATCTAGAGAAGTCGCACTGGACTGTGTGCCAAAAAACAGCACTACACATTTTACCAATATGTCTGAATATTTTTTGTGCATATTGAATAGTCTAAAATTTTGATAGAATTACGCCAATTGTGCTATGATCCCAGCTTAATTTGACCTGCAAACCGCAATAGTTACGTAGCTGTCAGAAGTATTCTGTGTGCAGGAATTTCCAAATAAATGTGACCCACTCGAAACGGTCAAGTGCCCTCGTCGGCACTGGTCGTGGTCCTGGTATCCGGGTGTCCCGGTGCAGGTACCGCACTGGGATTCATTCATTGTACTCTCCCGCAGCATTCGCAGGCAAATCTACATTCCCGGGCGTGTGTACAGAGCGTTTTTCTAGTCAAGCACTCTCGACTTTGGCCACAACAAAATTTTTTGGCACTTTATTTATTAGCTTGTAAGCCGCGCGCTGAAATGTCCCGACCCCGACGACGCGACCCAGCTCAGTTGAGTTCACTGCGCGTACCGCATCCCCCTCTCCAACGCCACTGCGACGCGCTTGCTGCTGCTGCTGCTGCTGCTGTCCGGCACGGCGGGAGGATGAGGATACGGATACGCTTTCGACAGCAACATTTGCGGGCCATAACACGCAACATTTGACACGTTCGGCCATGGAGACCAACGGAACAGCAGGAGAACAGAATAGCAGAACAGCAGAACAGCAGTACAGGAGAACAGCGGCACAGCAAAAGGGGGGAGCAGAGCAGCAGTCATGGCACAGATACAGATACAGGTGCGGGTGGCGGTGCGTGTGCGTGTGCGGGCGAAAGAGACGGCAGAACAAGAGCTGCTGTTACAGGTGCAGCTGCAGGAGGACGTCGAGGTGGAGCTCGAGGTGGAGGTGGGTAAACGCAATACAGGCGAATGTACAGGTGTTCTGCGGTAGCCCCAGGCGGGACGGCCCCACAAATCTTGCATGACTGCGACGCGTGTACATAAACTCAAATTGGCCTATAACTGTCTGTTCAATTGTTTTTGTCGCATGCGGGGCGGCCGGGAGTTGGCAGTGGCAGTGGCTGAATGAGTGAGTGAGTGAGTGAGTGAGTGAGTGAGCGAGCGTGCAAGCGAGAAGGGAAATGCCAGCTCTATGGTAATGTGCAGATACCTACATATTGCGGTAAAAATCACATTTCTGTGGGCCAGCGTAAATCATTCATGTGCGATCCATGTGCGAGGCCCCCAAATGGAGACTATATTAATATGCCAAAACGAAGGCGTGTGTATTGCGAATATTCATTTGTACGTGACTATTGAGCACATTACACTCGGCTCTGCATACCGAGGCAGCCTGCCCTGGTGAGACGTGGTGAGGCGTGCTAAGACGAGGTGAGACGAGCGGCGGACGAGCAGAGACGAGCTGAGACGACACGACGACGAGTTGAGTCGAGTTGAGGCAGGTTGTGCTAATAACCCAGATAGCCAAAGCGCCGCCACTCTCTGTTTCACTCTCTCTCTCTCTCGCACGCTCATTTGCGCTCAGCTCAACTCAACTCAAGCTATGCTGTGCGGCTTACCGAGTCCGAACCCTTTGCCAGTGTGACACGAATGAGGCGACATAAAGTGGAAGCAAAAAACGTGCCCACTTTGCTGCTTATTAAAAATGCAAAGAAAAACGCAAATTAAAGTTTCATCAGAGTGCCGTGTGCGCTCTTTCTCTCGCTCTCTCTCTCTCTCTGTTAGTTCCGCTCTCTCTTGCAGTGCCGCGCTCTCAGTTCCGCTCTCTCGTGCGTCGTTCGTAGGCAACGAAAGGAGCCGATTCGTCTTCGTGCTCGGCAGCTTTTGCTCTCGGATACGATGCCGACGCGCTGCCCGCTGATGAATCAGTTCCAGTACGTGAATCCAGGCGCGAGGATGCACGTGAGCGCTTGCCGCTGCAGTTGATTGCCTACATTGTGCCACATTTCAAATAAAACAGCTTCAAAAACAAACCAAAAAAAAAAAAAAAGAAAAGAAAATCGAGAGAAGCAAAACAACGGCTATTTAATAACTGTATCCCAGCCAACAACAACAACAGCAACAAGCAGAGAAACGCCATCAGCATCGTACGAGACGGATACATAAAAAAGCAATGCGCGTGTATGTTGCCGTGTGACTGTGTGTGTTTAAACGCGCTTGTGTGTGTGCGCCGTAGTATGCATACCTATAGAGCTGTACCTAATGTGGCCATGCATACACATACCAATACAGAGTAATAATATAACACAAAGGCATCGTTGTTTTCGTTGTCGTCGCGCTACTGTCCGTGTCCTTTACCCCCGCCCGCGCCCGCTCCCGCGCCCGTGCCTGCACCCGTGTCCGTATCCGTGTCCGTGTCCGTGTTCATTGTCGTTGTCGTTGGTCGAGTGCTAAACGGAAATATTTGGTAGTCCGGGCTATTGCCAAAAAAGAAGGAAAGAAAGCAACAGCAACAGCAACAGCAACAGCAACAGCGGCAGTAGCAGCGGCAGCGGCAGCAACGTCAGCAGCGGAAAAAGCAACAATGGCGCCCGAAATGAGCGGCAATCGAAGCGAGAAATGTGTGCACACATAAATGTTGAGTTTCCATTAATTATTCCGCATTGCGCAATCGATTGTCAAATAAATCAACTCTGCGAAAGCGTACAATAAGCCAATTGAATTGGTCCAATATGGCGCCGGCACAGAGGCGTGGACAAGTAGCGCTAACAGACAGGTGTTATCTGGTAAGAGCGACGGCCTATCTATGGTCTATATACATATATGTATATGGGTATAGCGTACTGTATGTACGTTATGCTGTGCGGTTTGTTCCCTTTTTTTTTTTTTTTTTGTTTTTTGTTGCCTTCAACGCGATGATTAAGACTTGACTTTTGTTTGATTTCCTTGAAAAGCTGACGGTTCGGGACAGGCGATAATTCTTTGTAATAGCAGTGAAAAATGCTCCGGCCAAAAGGGACAGCGGTCAGGGGAACAAACAAACAAATAAATACCCCCTAGAACCACATAAATACACACAAACGCGCGCACACACACATACACAAACAAAACACTCACACACACACATACAGGCATAAACACTGGCAGAATGACCAAAACAAATAGCGGGCCACACGAACCCCTTGACCCGAGTCACGCAGCTAATTGGACTGACAACGAATATACACACACACACACACACACACACACAAACACCCACACAGAAGCACACCAATATATACATACATATACCCACACATATATTTTTGAGTAATGGCCAGGATTATGAATATTTTCCCGTGCTAAATATATTTCCATGGAATTTTTCTTTGACCCATCCAGCTGGACGGCTAGGGGGCGGGCCATCCAGACGGTCGCTGGGGCTTAGGCAGCGAGCGAGTCTGAAGGAGACTGAAAGAGCTACAACTGTTATAAGTGGTCGCAATAAATTCAGCTGTAATTTATAACGAATGCACTGGATATTACCCAGTACACAGGGTTACCCACAGTTGCCACAGCTCGCACTGCTCGCCCAGTACTTCAGCTGGGAGGGAAGTATTAAAGCGTATAAATAAGCACTTATTTGGTGATAAAACGGACTCGTTTATCCAAACGCTGAGCTCGCAGAACTCCCATTGTAATTACGATAATTTATTCTATTAAGCACTTTTCTAGCCGACGTCAATTTGTTTGTCTGCTATGATTTCTCCCACTTCCCGACGATTTCATTCAGTCGAAATAAAACACTGCACGTATCGCTTTCAATTCCCCAATGCCCCGACGCTCCGACGGTCCGACGCTTCGTCTCCGTCGCGATTACCATGTATTTTCAATCAGCCTGAGATATCTATCGCATTTTATAATCCCATGCCATGCTTCAATGAAATTCACTTGCAATTGAATCGAAAGTGAAATTCTTGAAATTGCTGGATTTGGCCAAGTGCTCGTTGTAGACAGTGCGAGCGATAAGTACGCGTATCAAAGGAGCGCAATTAGGGCAAGAAAATAGCAGAAATAATTTTCCTTTCTTCGTTTTTGCTACTTCCACTTTCTTTCTCTATGGTAGTTTCCTGCTCTTGAGCAAACTTCATTTGCAGCCCAAAAGTATGCTTTAATATTTTTCCCAGCTTTGTGATTTAAGAGGAACTGCCAAATTGCAACTCTGATGCAATTTTAATCAGTGTAAGGCGTTAGGCAAGCCCCAGTTAGAATGGAGCGAGAGTGCACAACGCCATGCAGCCAATAAAAATTATATAGATAATCTAAAAGCACATTTGCATTGCAGACTAATAAAGGCCATTTGTACGCGTCGATCTGGCGCTGCGATAGAAGGAATTAGAACCGCTATAATTTCCAATGCAAGTGATTAGGAAATTACAGCTGCGCATTTTGTTCGCTTGCAAACTTTGATAATATAATCGATATAAACATACCACTACATATTTGGTATATCTGTCAATGTATCTCTGTGGCAGCACAGCAGATAGTCGTAGTTTCGGTTTCGGTTCGGTTACAGTTTCGGACGAGCGTTGTCACAACTCTGACAAGAACTTAATCCCGATGACCTTACTTATTTCTTATTTCGCAGAACGTTGAGCAAAGCCTGCGCGCCTGTGCCCCATCGAGGATGTGCGTCTGTGCCGAGGCATAGGGCGAACAGTGCCAAGGAGAGCGGAAAAACAAGCATAAACAAAGGAAAACAGCTGCCAGTTCATCGATCAACTTGAAATATGTCGTCGGAGGCGCGGGAGACGCGGCTCGTGGGCGCCTGCCCACTGAAAGTGCTTTGGCTCATACAGCTGTGGGTGCTGCTGCTATTCGGTGAGTTCAGGATCAAGATGCAATGACATGGCGTTTACACGTTCGACACACGCCGACTGGCGACTTAATAAAGCGAGTGTCACGACCCCAAATGTTGTTATTGTTCTTGTTAATATTGTGCTTTGTTTTACGCCCTCTGTTTCTATCTCTCTCTGCCTCTTTCCTTCTCTTTTGGTGCAGAAAGCGGCATGGTCATCGGCGAAGTGCCTCCACATTACTGGGAAACGCCGTATTCCCAGCCGTACTTTGACAACTCCTCCCGGCGCGAGGTCACGGCAACCGTTGGCCAAGCGGCGCTGCTGCATTGCCGCGTGCGGAATCTGGGCGACCGGGCGGTAAGTGTACCAATGTTGCTGTCCAATAAGGAAGGCTATGTGGTAGGGGTAGAGTAGCAGTAGGCCGCCAGGTAGCGAGTTCGGGTTAAGCCTGGCTCGGCCTGGCCTGCCCTGGGGTCGGGGTCGCAATTAAAATGCGCCCCAGGCACACCAAACATTACAAATGTATGTGTGTGTGTGCATGTGTTCCGCATAAGGCGAGTGCTATAGGGATATATAAGGGTATATATGTAAGTATGCTTTACGGTTCGTATGGCTCCTACGGTTCGTACGGTTTGCAGGGGCAAACAAACGACCTGCGGCGTCCGCGTGGCAGATTTGTAGATTACTTTTAAAAGATTACGCCATAAAGTTGGCGGTCTAACCGCCTCGCCATGCCCACAGCTTGACTTCACCTTCCCCCTATGCCTTACTCTTTCATTCTCTCTCTCTCTCTCTCTTAGTCTTGTTCTGATTCGCGCATTTGTAACACGGCGTCGCTTCCGCTCTCAGCGATTTGTTAGCAATGCAACAACAGGCGCTTCCTTTTGGCGCTCCGCCCTGCTCCGTCCGCACGTTGATTTCTACCTCAAAACGCGTTGTGGCTGTGCAATTATGCGGTGTAATAAATTTCGCGCTGTCCGTGTCCGTGTCTTGCCCTGCCCTGACCTGACCTAGCTCCCTCGCTTACCGCTCGCTATCTCTCTTACCGCTGCCCGCGGCCCCCTCGAACAAATAAACGACAACGACAATGTCGCCTGGCGACACTCAGCCAACTTTTCGCGAGACAGTTGAATTGAGTAATTAACGCCCCGAACTGAAAGTCAAACCAAGGCGCCCAGTCAAACCAAGATACGGACAGACAGACAGACAGACAGACAGACAAGCAGACAGACAGATGAATGGACAGAGAGTAGCACACAAAGAGACAGCAAGACCAAGCGGAGACATGAAGAGACTGTCAGGCATTCAGGCAGACAGGCAGACTGGCAGGCAGGCATTCGGGCAAGTTGACGACGTGCTCGAATCTAATCCGCGTCACGTCAAACGCATTGTCTGCGGCTTATATGCAGCTAATTGGGGGCGATGTGGCACAATCACAATGAAGCGTCAATCAGGGATCAAACTTTGCTCGCAGGCGAAAAGTCTTTTTTCGCACAGCTTTCGCTCTGCTTAATTATTCATTTCTTTTGCCGTGCGGTTCGCTCTGCTCTCCCCATCTCCCATCAAGTTTGATAAATTTTCAATTGAAATGCAATTAAATTGGATTCTATGCGGACAGTTTGATTGCCAAATTCATACACATGCAAGCACACGCACACACGCACAACTCATGCATTATTCACAATTATTCACATGATTTTGGCCAAATTTTTATAATAAGTTGCTAAGTCCCGTTTGCATTCCCATTCGCTTTTGTCTTTGATTTATGCCGCTCGTTCGTTTATGTTTTTCAATTAAAACTCGAAATGGAGCTAAACCTAGAGCTTAGTGCGAATAGTCGGCTTAAGCTCGATTGCGTAATCACCTGAGCAACTTATGTTCGTTTATGAGAGTACAAAATTCGGAAAATACCGGAAAATACCGGAAAATACCGCAAAGCTGGTGGGTGGCCATAAGTTCTGAGCTGCACATGATTATTTTCGGGTGGCAAACTAATTGTTTGAATTATTTGCATTCTCAATTGTATTGCTCAATCAATGCAAAACATAAATGCACAAATTTCTTGGAGCAGAAATAGAAATTGGAATTTAATTCATTGGGCTTCAAAAAACAGATTGAAACCAAGTGAATGCCGAAGGAGGGACGGAGGGTGGTTGTTTTCTAGACTCTGAAATTTAACTGAGCAACGGAGACTGAAGTCGTTACTCTATACACTTTGATAATATCTAACAAGAGCATATTGCCTTAGTCAAAATGTTTGTAAATGACAGAAACAGAGAGTATATATGTTCTTGATCAGCATCAGCAGATTACTTGATTTAATTATGTGCGTTTTAATATATGTTTTATTTTTGAAGCAAGCTTTTCACATTATCAGAGATAATGTTAAATTCAATTTTTTGTTCTTTTGTATATCATTAATTAATGTTTCAAAGACATATATAGTATGCATTTTGTTTGGCATACTCTTATAAATTATAAAATTTATTCACTAAGTGTAACGTATTGGTTTTTTAGAATTTTTAGTTAGATAACTTGGATTTTGTTAGTCTTTGATCTCTTTATGAGTTTTTTAAGATGTGCAATATACAATTTTCATTTTTGGTGAAGGGTATCTAATTGTGTGATTGTCGTTAATTTCTCTACTCATTTTTCTGTTTGACTTTTTGGACTGTTTGGCAATTATGAAAAGGGTCTAAATTTGCGCATAATATTTATTATTTGCTATCGTCTTGGTGTTTTTAAAGATGCCATTTGGCTGGCATAATAAACACGAAGGCTATTAAAAAATAACTGCCAGCCAGGACTGACGGCAGAGCAAGTCAAGTGAAGGTATTTTGGAAATTCTTTGAAATGGAGCGAATTGCCTAAGGCAGCATAAATTTACTGAAAATGCTTACCGCAGTATTGTTGATTCAGTTAAGCTCACATTTCCACAAAGTAAGACGCTTAAATACCAGAATACCTACGAACTTAATACCAATACAAATGGATTTAAGACCCTTGATTTCCAATTTTCATGCTTCTCTATTTTGGAAAATCAAGCGAGAAGCCAAATTGCAACTCGAAATTCATCTAAACACATCAAGTAATTAGAGGAACTGCAATTTCCGCATGGCGGCGAGTTCGTACTTGTAATTTGGTAATTACTTTTCATTCTGTCGACAAACTAACGAAACTTTCGCCAACCGGCAAACTTGTCGCTTCTGGGCGCGGGGCGAAGGCGAATCGATGGCGTTTCCCCCTCGAATTCCACTGTGCAGCGAAGCAATATTGATAAATGCTCGACTCTCGGTCTCGGTCTGGGGCTTGCGCTTAGTTTCAGTTATGTTCAACTTTCCATATATATGGATATATACGTATGTAACTTATAAGTATGGATTATAGCAGTGGGGCAAGTTGGTACTCGACTTTGTTATCAAGTGTAACTAAGTAAATAATGCTGGCATTGCACTGAACTGAAATTTAATTGCATGAAAGCTGCCAAGTAGCACACAACATATTTCTGGCATCTAGAAGGCAGTTGCAGCGGCGGATTTATACGATACTTGCTCGAATTGAGCAGAGTTGCTTTTCAGCTCGATTGTGATTTAAATTGGAAACTCTATTTACTCGCAGGTCTCCTGGATACGCAAGCGGGACCTGCATATACTGACCGTCGGTATTCTGACCTATACAAATGATCAACGCTTTCAGTCGTTGCACTCGGAGGGCTCCGACGAGTGGACGCTGCGCATATCCTCGCCACAGCCCCGCGACTCCGGCACCTACGAGTGTCAAGTGTCCACCGAGCCGAAAATCAGTCAAGGTTTTCGTCTCAACGTTGTGGGTGAGTATACACTCTGTGTGTGTGAGACTGTGTGGGTGTCTGCTGTGTGCGGGCTTGTGTGCACGCTGTTTGTGTGCGTTCGGGGCGCTTTTAAGTAAGAAAGCAATTATTTGTATTGTGCGGTTTTGCAGTGTCGCGTGCTAAAATTCTTGGCAATGCGGAGCTGTTCATCAAGAGCGGCAGCGACATTAATCTCACCTGCCTGGCTATGCAGTCGCCGGTGCCACCGTCGTTTATCTACTGGTACAAAGGCAAGCGGGTCATGAATTATTCGCAGCGCGGCGGCATTAATGTCATCACGGAGCGCTCGACGCGCACCAGCAAGCTGCTGATAGCCAAGGCCACGTCGGCGGATTCCGGCAACTACACGTGCTCGCCAAGTAGCTCAGGTGAGTTCTGCCCCAGCTCTAACCAGCATATTCAGCTTCCCTCTGCCATCCCCATGCCCTCGACTGCGTCTTCGCAGGCAGGTGCTTCAGCGCAGCATCTTCATCTTCTTTTAACGCTAACGCCAACGTCCTTATCCTGCGTCTGAGTATGTGTCAGTCGCCAGTCTCGTTCTATTGCCGCTGGCAATTAATGTGACGTTTCTTGCCAACGGCATAACCTGGCGCCATCCTCCAAGCTGCTTGTCTACTCCTCCCTGCTGCTCTGCTCTGCGCCCCCACCTACCCCCCTCCCCTGTTATGCTGTCTCTCTCAATCTTGTGCTTGCCTTCTTGTTTGTGCTTGTCTCGCTATCTCCATCTAATGCTCAACCACACACTCACACACAATCGCACACACGTATACATACACTCGCAGACTCCGCCTCAGTGGTGGTGCATGTCATAAACGGCGAGCATCCGGCCGCCATGCAACATGGCAACAGCAGCGCCAGCTCCTTGCGCTGGAGCCCCGTGCCTTTACTTGCCATCACGACGACGACGACAGCTGCCTTTGCTGTGTCTTGGAACTGGAACTGGGACTGGGACTGGGACTGGGCCTGGGACTGGAACTGGAGCAGCGTTTGCTTTGTCTCGTCGCTGCCAGCGGCGTTGGCCAACTCCTGGCGACGACAGCGGAGCACCACTTGGAGCTGATGTTGCAACCACAAACTGAATGACGGCCCCGGCCTAGTTGGGGCAGTTGCACCTATCTTCTGTCTAGTCTTAATCATTCTGATGACGATGATGCATTTAATGTGTGTGTATGTGTTTTGAAGTAGTCAAGCGAGCGAACGTGCGAGCGAGCGCTTAAAAATAATCTAAATGAATATTATTAATAATAATAATAATAAACTGGTGTACATACTGCATGATGTGCGAGTCCTTTAACGAGTATTATCTATAAGAGAGCATTCAGAAAGGCAAAAAAGTATTAAGATGGAAACTTTTAAACGAACCTAAACTAAGATTACTACATCGCATAATATCAAGGGAGTGGGGAAGAAGAAGTGGGAGAAACCCAAATATAGCAAAATTAACGAAACTAGCGAGCCGCAACTTTCCAAACTTTCCTTGGCTTTCATTTCCATTTTATTTCCTGGTTCCTTCTCTTGCTTTATTCTTTAGTTTCTCTTTCTTTTTTTTTTTTGTTCAAATATTCCTTTCGCAGAACATTTTCAGCGGTATTTCGCGGTTGCATACTTTTGGCGGTGCCTGTTAGGATTAAAAAATAAAATGTTTTCCGATATAGCGGCAAGTTTATCTGTCATAGAGAAATTCATTGGAGCTGAAGCCTCAATTTTTGTTACCACACACACACACACACACAATAACGGAGTCGAAAAGTTTTTGCACGCGCCGCAAAGTATGCAATATAAAAGTTTGCGATTTGAGTTGAACGCGCTTGCAACAGGCGCCGCAGCCTTTTGTTCTACTTTGTTGACAAACTCATTTGCAATTCTTTACTCCACGCACATACTTACATAGGCATATACACATACATATACACGTGCATATATAAATATGTATCTGCATATAGTGTAGTGTACTGTTTGCAGTCTATACCATTCATAGCAAGTCCAGCCAAATTACACGCTATTTAATTTTCAGTTCATTTTCGGCGGAAACCAAAATTAATAATAGAATAACAAAGAATAATGAAATGTGCGGCCCCAGCACCCATGTATATATTATAAATATTTGCTGTTTTTGCTTGCCTCATTCATTATTTAAGCAAAATAAATACCTTTTAATAAGCACACAACACCAAAAGCAACAACAACTGCAGTAATATTTACAACAAGGACAAGCAACTGTTTGCGATTTTACGATAAAACAGAACAAAAACCGAACGAAACCCGAAACCCGAAAAGCGAAAACAAAAACGAGAACTCTCCACGCAACAAAGTATAAATATTTAACGAAATTCTGTGTATATGTATAAGTTCTAATCTGGTTGTCTGCCATAAAGTTCTACGTAGTCCATCATCGTGTAAAATATTGATAATTGATACATTATTGATTGTATTGTAAATTTAGCGCTCGATTTTAAGCGGTCTTGATAAGACTTTTAAGCGATAAGTATAAAACGCCCAAAACGTTGACAACTTTCAAATCATATAAAATTACCGAAAAACAAAAAAAAAAGAAAGAATACAAAAAACCAAATACCAAAAACAAAATATAATGTTTTCTGTTTTCGAACGAAATGAGCGAAATGTTTCTCCATAATAAAAGTATGGTCATGGTTAAAATATACAAGAGCAACTTTGTTATTGGTTCAATGGGGAGGGCGGTGCCATGGCTGGTGGTTTGGCATTATGCCACTGTGAATGGTGGTACAACAAGTAAGCGGATTACATGGCGCAGCGATGCTACGGCACAGTTGCGATATTCTCGCGGTCGGAGGCAATTAAAATCCCACGCGCTGTTGGAATTTTTCTAAGCACCCAAAAGTATGCTTTACATTTTCAGCGCATTTCAATTGAACTGCTATAAATACGAATGAGCTGGCAACACTCACAACACGTGTTTGTTATCGGGAAACAATCGAAACAGTTGAAACAGTATCTCAATAGACAATTAGAGCATTTCGGGTGAATTGCGAGTTTAATTCGTGGGCCAAATTCACTCGCCCGAGCAGCTGTCGCATTAAGTGATCGGGGGTAGCTAACGAGCAAAAAATGCGGCACATCGTTTATCCTATTATGGCAATATTTAATTAACGTCCCAAATGCGATGCTTCGTTTGGTTCGATTTTCTCAATTATGTATACGACACGTAGACCGGTCAGCGGGCCACGTTGCCACGTTGGCCCTAAAAGCCGACAGTTTTTGTGGCCAAAATGAAAGACTAATTAAGCGGCTTATTTGCGCGTATTAATAGACCGGCTTGTGGTTGACATGTGTGTGTGTGTGTGTGTGTGCGTGTGTGTGTGTGGGGGGATATGTGCTCGGGTCACAGTTACAGCCGCAGTTACAGCCACAGTTACAGCGCGAACAATGCGAACAGCTGTAGCAGTTGCAGCCGCAGCGCTAACCATTTATTTATATTTCGATTTAAAAACGGCAAACACACAAATGGACTTATAAAACTCTCCAGCAGCTTACGCGCCAGGGGGGATGTCCAAGCCAAAAGAAAAACAAAAACTGGAACAACAGCAAGAGGAGGGGGTGGAGAAAAGGAGACTGAAAGCAAGCAAAGGGTAGAAAAGTCAAAAAGAAATAAATGGCTTTTCAAGTCTTATTTACTCGGGTTGGAGGAGGCGCGGGGGTGCTCGCTGGCCTGCGAATCAATGTAAAGGTCACAATTTATTCAATTGCCCGGCCAAGATATTTTTATAGCGTGTTCATGCGCCACAGCGACGACTCTGGCTCTGGCTATGGCTTTGGCCATGGCTCTCGCCTGGCTACTGCGGGTCTTACTACGGCCGAGACCTAATCCCAAATCACAACGGAATTACAGACTGGTAATGGTTATGTGGCGGCTGAGGGCGAGGATGAGGCGTCGGAACTGCGACCGGGTTCAAGAATCCAGCGTATAATGGCCAATTGATAGCCAAAAGGCATTAACACGCCAAGGAAATTCCCCTGGCTAAAAGCGAGAAGCTGCTCGGCTCTGCCGCTGCTCTGCTTCTCTGCTGTGCTGCTGCCCTGCTGCTGCCTCTGCCAACTCAAAGAGAGCAAATTTTTTGCACACTCACTCACACACACACACACACACACACAGAGTCACAAAATATTAAGTTCAAATGTAGCAGAAATCCAAAATACGTGCCATGCAGTAGTAAACAGCGTCAAGGCGACCCCTGGCGGCCAACCTTAGAACCTGCCAACCTCGAGCCAAGCCCAACTCACACGCATACATAGACACACACACACACACAGACTCGCACATCACATTCACTCACTCACCCCAGCTGGACTTGTTTAGGTGTGGCTTATGTGTCCGCCTCTCACTGTGTGTGTTGTGTGTGCGTGTGTGTGTGCGTGAGCTGAAAATCACGTCTTATTCAATGCGTTCCCGTGAAATTTATTGAGCAAAGGTCAGAATATTCATGCATCGATATTTTTTATTTATTCTTTCGCTCTTTTTACAAAATTTAATAAAAATTGCTGCCAGCCATGGCAGGGAGACGGAGACAAATGGTCACCCGCTGTCCGCTGTCCGCTGTCCGCTGTCCGTTGCCAGGGCTACATAATGGGCGTAGCCTGGGGGCGTGTGGGAGGAAGTATTAGTGCAAGTTGAAGCAGAGCTACACCCAAGGCTCACAAACAAGCGCAATCACTTAAAGCTATTAAATATTTTACGATATATACAACTATATACGTATGTATAGTATGTGCAGCAGCACATTGAGACGACGAAAGGCATGCGAAGAAGGCAGAAAGAGAGAACGAGTAAGAGCGAGAGAGTGGTAAAGTTAATGGCTTAGAAAGGAATAAGCGAATGTAACGCAACGGCATATTTATGAAATTTTTATCATCATTTTTCAAAAGGCACCGAGAATGCAGGTTTGACTTTAGATCGAGCTGGAAGCCCTCCCCGCACCTACACACACACACACACACACACACACGGAGAGTTCCATAAATAGTTAGCTACATGTTTGGTTTCGACTGCCTTCGAACGGCTTTGTGAACCGACAACAAGCCACAAGAGGTATCTGGCCAGAGAAATGACCACAGAATTGATTACACAGACAGAATGGAACAAGAGAGAGAGAGGTAGAGAGTTAGAGTTAGAGTGAACTGTTCACCCTGTCAGCAATTGGAATTGCAAAGGCCAACTACATACATAGTTCGCCTGCAGCAACCCATTTTCGGGCTGAGACTGCTACAGGGTATTCACATTTGCAAAACGAAATAAAATGAAAATTGTTTAAACGCATGGAAAGTGCTTGTGGGATGTGCACATAATGTTGTCGAGCTACTTTTGGGGGCGTGGCTGAAGGAGTTGTGTGCAGCAGTGGCTTAGGGCAGGGCCATAAAAAGTGGGATTTGGATGAGCTTTAGCTAAGACAACAGCAGGAGCAACAGAACTAAAATTGCTCAAGTGCATGGAAATTGCTAATCGGATGTGCGAGAAATGCTCGGCAAAGAGGTGGATGTCAATAGACACAGCGGGCCCCAGGCAGAGATAAGCATGAAAGCAGCCAGTCGAAGGAAAGTCAAAGTGCCAGCCCCCCCCCCTTTCCCCTCCCCTATCCTCCCCTGGCTGCAGAGACCACAAGCGAATGGAACGCTTAAGCCAATTGCAGGGAAAGCAGGAGCAGAAGCGCAGGCGTTGTGCCAGAAGTCGTTGCGACAGCTAACAGGGCTTAGACCGGAATCAGATTACGCCAGATACATGTCCTTTGACACATAATCGTAAGTAGCTTCTGACAATCAAATTAATCTTTCTCTGCCCGAAATTATGCGAAAATATTGCAAGTGCTTGGCAACTCGATTTTTCTGCCGATAATTATCAGGCCTAAGCACTTGATGTGCGGCTAAGTCGACTAAATCGGCCTTGTCATTTGGCTTTACTTGATGGGTTGACGCAATTATTTAATTTCATTTTGCAGGTAAATTTACACAGTTTTCAATTATTTAAAACGCGGTGTGTTTAATCTGACTTGAGGCTATTTGAGCCATTGGTTAAGCCGAAGTTTCTCGGATGTGTGTGTGTGCACCGCAGGCAGCTTTGTGGCTTGCTTATTAGTTTGCGAACTGACCGAAATAAGTGCAGTCAAATGTGTCTATAGAATACCCTGTAATGTGGCAAAATTTATTTATTTATTTGGTAAGTTCTCTTTGGAATCAGTGACCCTGAACAACACGAAGGATTGAAGAGGTTTTGTAGGGATTTTTTAATTTGGAGAACATAAGTATATGTGTGTTTTGACGAGAATAAAAATGTACACTGTTAATTTAGTTTTAATTCAGAGAACCATTGGCATGTTTCTATATCGCTATTAAGAGCAAAAAATAACTGATCTCGCAAAACATAATTTTTTACAATACAAACTGAATACTGTTCAATAAGTTCAGTATATTCAAACGCAAGGAATCAATAGTTCCTTTAGAAATTGAAGAACTTTTACTGAACTTGTTTAAAAAAATTCCCGGATATGTGCATATGGATTCAATATTTGCTCGAAGAACTTCAGAAATTTCTTTAGATTTTCACCTGCCTCAAGAAAACAGACAAAACTGTAAAAGCCACAATATTATAAAAATATTAAAAAAAAAATCATATAAATTCCGTTTATAGTAGTAAGAAGCGAACTGTACTTTCTAAGCATATAAATTCCCATATAGCATGATTAATTGTTCACCTTTGTCATTTTGCTCTCCATAACGGCAAAGAGTGTAAGGAGCGTAGGTTGACTTCGTTTTAGCCATGTCTAACAACGATAGTCGGCTCTGCCAGATTGTTCATTATAACCACAAAACAAGCACATCAGTCGGGGAAGCAACTTCTTAATTAATTTCCCTCTCAATCTCCGACACGTTCGCACACGTTAGAACACGCTCGCACACGTCGCTCTGCCTAGGCCGAAATACAGGCGAATATTCAAGCTTGGCATAATCAAACTATGTTGGGGCTCGACAAGTCTGAAGTCAGACTTCGTCTGAGTTTCGCATTTAATTGGGGCAATTAGCTCTATACAGAGAGTGCAGCCCAGAAACAAAATGGAAGTTGGAAGATGGAAGATGGAATTAAAGCTCAAGTTTATGGCATGCAAAACTGAGCTCGAGTGAGAAACAATAAACGAAATAATGAGATAAGAGTTTGCAAACCGAAACAAAACAAAACGAAACGAAAGCAAGCCAAACACTGCGAAATACAGCATAATGTTAACTCCTCGAGAGTCGGACGGACGGACGGACGGACGGACGGACGGGTGGGCGGACAGAGCGTCGGGCGGATGGGCGGACGTAAATGTACCTGCAACTCTCCGTGTACCCCGGCTGCCTTGTCTTGGCCCAGACAGAGGAGACCTTTGAAATTGCGTAGTGCTGCCGCCGTAGGTCGCAGCCAGCTTCGGGCTGGAGCTGGAGCCCTAGAAGTAGTTGTCGCAGTCAGCTTCAGCTACGACAATGGGCCCCACAGCGCCGGCATTGTGTGCGGGGCAGCGGGAGACTTCTCGACTTGTCGAATTGTGCACAGCGATAAGGAGCCAAAGTGCCAATACACCTGGTCGGGAGGGTAGCAGGAGGAGGAGTAGGAAGTGGAGTGGGCAAAGAGGGGCTCGTTGTAGCCCTTAGCATGTTGTGGTCTGAACGTTTCTTTCGGCCATTTGCAGACTGCATAGAAAATGGGCAATGACTCGCCCTATAGCTCATTTGTACATAGTAGGGGACGGTGTTTGTCTGTGTGTGTGTGTAAGTATGTGTGGAGGATGTGTGAGTGTGCGAGAGCGAGTCGGTCCATGGGACACGTTTTTATGACTTAATGCTAACAAACGCGCCCACGTGCCAAAATAATCGTCTGCCTTTTCTGTGGACTCGGCTCATTGTGCAGCTGTTCCGCACGCTCCGCTCCGCTCCGCTTACCCCTTTGCCAGCCCACTGTGCCCCTTGTCCAAATCCGCCTCGCTGCTCTGTTATGCTTTGGCCAGCTTTGCCATTTTGTTGCCAATACGTTTTAGCCATGTTTGTACAAAACGCAAACGGATTTGCCAATGTTTATGCCGGGGATTATTGCGGTATGCGTAAATGCGTCTATGGAATACGCTGCTCCTTTCACTGTCTGTGTGTGCGTGCGTGTGTATGCGTGTATGTGCGCGTGTGCGTGGCCAGAAAGTGGCCGAAACATAAAGCCGCGTCCAGGTAGCCGGCCTAACCCACGTCTCCCCCCTAGCAGCATAACCAGCTAACGGGTAAAAGCCGAGGCTGAAGCTGCATCCGTATTAGAATTTATGGTCCGAAACCAAAGCGAAATTCCTTTGGCTTTAAACTCGACTCCCGCCCGCTGTCTGCCAACTTTCAGTCTGACTTTTACAGCCAGCCAGATTTGGCCGACAGCCGACAGTCGAGAGTCGGGAGAGTCGTCTTTAAATCTGCCAATTAGTGTGCGCCGGCAGAGTGTCTCCAACTGAGGCGCACTTATAATGCGATGTTACAATAAAAACGCTGCACTAAGCTGACATGCAACATTGCAGCAAATTGCAGGGGCTGTCGCCAGTGGCATGACTGCGGGCGTGAAGAGTGTGGGGGGGGGGGGGGAGAGGGACTGATAGTTGCTACTGGCAGAGATTGTCTCTGAATATGGATGAGCACTCACAGAGAGAGAGAAACAGCGAGAGAGAGACGCTGGGATGTCGCTCGCAGCGAGCTTGACAACTGTTCGGAATTGTCGGGCCATTGAATTGTCAATCAGCTTAACCCAATAAAACTTTTATGCCAACTACTTAATCATGCGGCATATATAAAGGATATATGTGCTCAGTATATACTATACAGCACACAGTATAACACACATACAGCAGTGTATGTATGTGTAGCTCTGCAAATTGATACATTTGATCCATATGCGCATTTTAAATCGATTATACGTGACTCGCTGGGCATTTGGCCTGTAATTAACATATTCGCAATTAAATAAACTAATAATACGAATTCGAATAATATCGGAGGTAATAAGGATTCATTATTCACACGGCATTCACAGCATTCACTCGTCATTATTCGTTTGTTTGATTTCGTTTAATTTATTTCATTAAAACACCTGAGACACCCGTGTTTTCCCTCCCGCCCGCAAATTGATTGCGGTCGGATTAGTTTTGATTAGTTCGGTTCGGTCCGGTGGGTTTGATTTTAATATGATAATTAAGTGTATCGATAATAGATAGTTATCGGGTCGCTTTCATAGTCAGAGTAATTTGCATTGAAACTTTGTAGTTTTCATGTCCATCAGGGATTTGGCAGCGGTTTGAGAACATAGTTGAAATTTAGATTTTTATTGATTTATTAATGAAGACTTTATCTAAATTTGCAAATTTACAATGCGAATAATTGTTACCAATAGCAGTAATCAAAATGTTTAAAAATTCATAAATTCAATTTCTCATTGATTATACGAGTTTATTTTCTTTCATCATCAAAACGTTCCAAACTTTTTTCGAATAGAAATGAAAACCGTTGCCGATGGCAACGTTTTTTCTTAAACCAAAAAATATAAATACCAAAATTATAAAAATTGTTATGAATCGTTATGACTATCCGTCTATATGTTTATAAATCATACCAATAGACAGAGCAAAACAGACGGTAACTTGTAACTCTCTGCTCTGAAATAGCATATAATATTAAGTAATATATTTAGATTGAATTTTTAAACGCCATGGTGGGTGAATAGTATTTTATAGTCCAGTGCACACGACTGATTATGTGTCTGTAATATATTTTTTAGAATTCCATATACTTTTTTTATTAATGCGACAGAAGGTGATTTTCCAGTGTTAAGCTACTAAAGTATCTGCTAGATATTTTCGATATATGCAAGAAATTTCGACTGCAAATAATACCAGGCGCGCCGAAACAAACAGCAAGCAAATATTCAACAATTGAAGGTGAAGGAAAGCCATTTTCTTCAACGAAAAAAATCAAGAAGTGTTTAATCTGTTAGTTAAAATAGTAAAAAATATAATACAACAAAAAACATTTGATTTTAAAGTGCTTATAATGAATTTAAATAATGCTATTTTCGGTTTTGTTAAATGAATATCTCAATAATTAATTATCAGGGCTGAGAGAGCGAAATGTTATTAAATATGGATTTTATTTTAATAAAATTTCGTTAATTACGTAAGTTGTTTTAAAAGCTAGTTTCAACAGGATAAAAAACGATTTCAATTGACGTATTCGAAGTTTGCGTGGAAAAAATGGATATTGAATATTATTAAATTGATTGAAACTATTTTTGAAAGCAGAAAAAAAATTTGATTTTCAACTGGACAAAGTTGGAGTTTACGTACGGCCTGAAAAAAGTGATAAAGCCCGCAGAAAAATATTCCATGTTGGCGGACATTGCAAGCACATGATGAAAAAATGTCATATATGCATGTTTATATCTGTCCTTATATGTAGATGCATAAATGCGCGTGTATTGATATCCGCACAAAAGTCGCCGGCAAAGAAGATAACTGGCGACGTGCTTGGTCCGAAAATGGTGCAATTTACATTTAAATACCAATTTCATTATGGCCGATTCACATACCGTTTTTCCATTACCTCTCATAAATTGGCCCAAAGAGGAGTCAGTCAGTCGGAGAGTGAGAAGAGAGTAAGAAGAGAGAGGGAGAGCGATGGAAAAACTGTGAGCAAAGTTTTAACGAGAAGTGAGTCGGATACGGATATCTGCAAGCAAATTGAGCCAAAATAAGCATAAAACGAAGAATAGAGAATGTATATTAATAAGATATGCTCCAACTGGAAGTTCTCTCCACAAGTTTAATAATAAATGCAGACTACAAATTTCAAGTCTCACGCAAGTTGCGAACATTTTCCGCTCGAATATCTTGATGATAAGACTTCTTTAACATTCTCAGATAATTCAACGCGAACTTTGCTGCACTGCGAATGCTTTAACTGCTTTTCCGCCTCTCTGCCTCTCCCTCCATTTGTTTATTTCTTCATTTGAGCAGGGCTTCCGACAACGTATGTATAGTATAGTATATTGGACGGAAACGGAACTAAGCAAATTTTATCTCCGGCTTGTCAACATATTGTGATATGCGGATGCCAGGCTCGTATATCGTGCATCGTACATCGTACATCGTCCATCGCATATCGTATATATATCGTATGCAGAAAATATCCTCATGGTTAGTGGGTTAACTGCCTGACGGAATCGCTTTATTTGGCCCCGACAGTTGGATGACGGCCGAGCGAGGCGCACGGATTGCAGCGGCCAAGTGGGCGTAAGTGGCGAATGCCGGGCGTGGCCGACTGCCTTAATGTCTGACTGACTGGCCCAAATGACTTGGCAAATGGGCTGCCGTATGCTCATTTGTATTGGCTACAAATACAATTTGATGGTCCTGCTGCCTGCAGGCACAGGGATATTTATACACACATGTTCGTCTGCTCGCCCGCCTGCAAGTCGAGAACGTTGGGCACAATTCACAGAGCGGGCCGGCAGAGGCAGGCAAGCAGAGGCAGGCAGCGGCAGGCAGGCAGAGGCAGGGGCAGCGACCCTCGGCCGGGAGGAGCTGTGGCATGTAGCATTCTCATTCGGTTGCTATTTTGTTCCATTCTGTACCGTTCTGTTCGGTTGGGTTGAGTCGAGTTCAGCTCGCTTCAGTGCGGCGCTGGGCGAGAATGCCTGCCGTACACCTAGGCGAATGCGTTATAATAATATGTATACGTATGCACATAACGACAAGTCCAAGTACGCTGGACTGAAGGAGGAATGTGCCGGGTAACGGATAGTCAGGGCTGGTGGGGTTGGTGGGGTTGCTGGGGTTGGTGCGGGGTGGCTAAGATAAAAAGTTGAAAATAAATTTTTATTGTTATGGGGCACACACGTTCTTCCTCTTGTTGTCCTTGTATCTGTTTGCGTGTTTGCGACACTCATTTTCTGCAGATGTCTTTTATGTGTGCAAGTGTGCGAGTCTCTTCTCTTGCTTTTCCACTCTCTCCCTTACTATGTATGTGTGTGAGTGTGTGCGTGTGTAAGGGTATGTGCAATGGAATCCAATGAGAACATGTGTACTTAACATAAATCGCTCACTCATTGAAAGCAGTTGCATAAAAACGAACACAGAATTCTCCTAGAAACGGGAGAGCCTGGAGCGCGTTCCCAACTATACCGTAAACACATATATACATATATAGAGACAAACATACATATACGTATATGCATACATGTGCAACCAGCTAGCCCGGCATTCCGGCAGCCCTGCTGCATTTACAAACATTTATCGATTTCTACCCAAAATTATCTATGCAGATTTCCGCACATACAAAGCGCAGGCACTAACTTTCCGTTCAACGTACAATCGCCCCACACCACGCGCCTCTGCCTCACAACATCCCACCCTGCCGGCCTATCGCCGCTTCCTTCGCACTTTGCCACAATTTCCCATTTTCGCCCATTCTTACGGATGCCGCCATTCGTTCGAGCTCGTGGGCCCACGTGTGCAGAAAGTTTTGCCAACAGTTTTAATTTCCCATAATTACACAATTACAAAGCGTAAAGTTTTCCAGCACACGCCACGCCACGCCACGCCTCCAGCCCCCTATGGGCACGCCTCACACAATGCCAACTGCGCGTCATGGAAATGAGCATTCGGAAAAGAATGCAGGAAAAATGAAAATATTGTTTGAGCGCTCAACGAAACGGGAATGCTCTGAAAATCACAGAAATGTCGACGGGACTTAATAAATTGTTTATATTTTATATATATATGAGGATCGAACCGATTAAATTGATTGAAATTCAGATTCAGCGTTTTATCAACCAGAATCATATATACTGTGTTGTCTTGTTTTTAAACACCTAACTTTAAAAGGACAGTTATAAATAATATTTGCTAGCGTATCACGAGTATCAGTTCCTCGTTAAGAAGCCTTAATAAATGAGCATGATTGAGCTATACTTCATCAATCAAAGCCATATAGAAACAAAGCGAATTTTTTTTATCGATAACTATTACGATAGCTTAAGCTAGTAGCTCTAACTTATTTATTCTATGATAAAACCCTTGTAGAATTTAAATCATAGAGCTATCTTCCGACATTAGATACCATCAATCAATCCCCTTTTAAAATATATATACTCATTAAGAAATAAATGTATATATCTTTATAAATAGATATATCGATAGTCATTTAGATAGTATTAGCTGCACTCACTCTACTGCTTGTGTTTAACAAGTTTTTCGAATCAATTCTCAATTCCCCATGAATCAATGGTTATAAAAATGATTTATTCGAAGATACAGCCAAGTTTTAAAGCAGGCCCTCAAGGGGGATCGTATAGTGGTGTGTGTGTGTGCGTAGTATAAGCTCTCGACCAGTTGATTATCCGTGCTTAATTCCTTGTGTTTTCGATTTCTCCCTCGAGTAGCACAAAGTTTGCTGTGGAAATGATGTTTGTGGCGATGCTGGCATCGCTTCTAACCGAAGTTCCATGATTTATGCATTGAGAATGCCAATTTATGTAGTTGCCATGTAGTTGCCTGTACTGTGAACCGTTCACAATAGATGCGGGCTGCACTTGCGCCTTATAAGCGGTTGCAGCGTGTTGGACAAATATCGTGATAAAGCGAAATGTGTTAGCCACGACAAGGGTAACAAACTGAGGAACAGTCAAGCGAGCAGTGAAAAACTTTTAGCCACACATCGACACACGCACATGCACCCTCACACAGATAGAGCAGCACACACAGACACACACACACACACATACATAGACATAGGCAAAACTATTTATTGAAAACTGTTACCGTTAGCAGCAAACAGTTACCCCTAGCCCCGGGCTGGGCCCCTCACCTGATACCCGACGAGGCGGAGCTCACAGAATTGCAATTTTTGTTTGTTGCACGGCAACAACAACAACAACAACAACAAGAAAAACAAGAACAAACTGACGTTCACACTCTGGCAGTGTGACAGGAAGGGGAATGAAAGGGAGGAGGGGTTTGGGGGCCGGGAAAACGCAGTGTATGCGAGCGGGAGGGCAGCTTCAAATGACATCCTGACAATGTGCAGCGCCGTCGACAGCGACAGCGACAGCGACTGCGACTGCGACGTCGACTGCATCGAGGACATTGGGCTTTGTTGAGGATTTTTCGAATCAATTGTGAATGCAAGTTATTCCCTTAAATCAGCGCCTGTCTGGCCTGTCAATGGGCATAAGCCGTGCCACTATTTAATTTTCAATTGAAAAGCGCCACAATTTATGGCACCACTCGCTGCGACGCCCCACTGGACTCCTCTAGCTCCGCCTAAGTGGCTCGCATAGTTCTTAAAAGACAATCAAAATTTTGCCAAGGGGCTTACAAGTTTTCGGCTGCGTTCATAATTTATGCCTTGCCAATAAAAGATATTCGTCTGTCTGTCCGTCCCAGCGCATTGGCCATCAATTCCAGGGCTGAAAGCGGGCAATGCGTAGACGTCGAGACAAGCCAGGCAGCTGGAGGAGAAGAGGCTGGTGCGGGAGTGGGGGACTGACTGCTCGGCAGGCGGCAGGCGTTACGAGGGCCACGTTAATTATGCAGGGGTTAGCTGAGCACAGCTAGGGCCAAACTAGGCCACATGGTTGTGTCGGGCAGGGGCATGTACAGCGAGTGAGAGAGAGAGGGGTGCAGGGAAACTGGTTGCAACTGGACTGAGAGTACCGAAAAGCAAAGGAGCCTGGGCTGATCTGGTGACTGCGCGCGTAGCCCTGCCCCATTCTGGCCGCCGCGCGCGCATGGGTTATGTATGTGCGGCGTGCAGCGAACTTTTAATCCGCTTTAACTAAAAACATTTAAATTTGCCCGCTAAACGGGCTGGCGCGGGGATGGGAACATGGCAAAACCGCCGCTGCTAACCAGCCACCCGCACTTGCATCCCGCCAGATCCAACGCTCGGCAAAACAAAAAAAAAATAACGTTAAATAAAAAAACTTTGTGGCACATGCAAATACCACAGTGTCAGGCATAATGACTATGGGGGAGTGTAGGCAGTGCATAAAGCAGGATACGGCATGATCGTCAGCTCCAAATCGGAGAAACTGAATGATTCAGAGAAGCATAAATTATATACAGAGCGAGTCGAAATGCAAAATACTTCAGAATGAGTTCCTAGTTTCTACATTCGCTTAAATAAATAGGTGTAGAATTATTTTACACTCAATGAAATCGTCTAGGCAGTGCTACTGGGTCTTTTATTGATTTGTGCGTAATTTTCAATTTTTAAATCAAAATCGACAGAAGACTCAATCTAGATAATTTAATTTAACCAATTTATAGCTATATTTTATGAGTTATTTAAATATATTTTTGTGCTTGTTGTCTATAATCGTTTACCTTATCTTATTTATTCATATACAATTTCTTCAGTTTTACAGAAAACATTTTAAATCGCTACTTTTTCATATATCTAAAATTTCTCAAATATCAAAACTGCTACAAAGTTTTGACCTATATATACCTATTTTTACTAGGAGTTTTTAAGTTTTTTAGTTTTTAAAACTGCATCTTATTTTATTATCAAACAAAATTGTAAGTTCCTGAACCCAAATCTTGTAGCTTCCCTTTTTCCAATTTCAGCCAATAGTTTGAAGAGCCCAGCTGAAGCCGAATTAGTATTCAAAATAAACTTTATAATATCAATTATTCTTATCAATTATTTTATTTCTTCAGTCTTTCAGTTAGTGTGTAGAATAACCGACTTTGTGGAGCCAAACAACTTCTCATACGTTTTTTATTGGTAGTGAACGCGCGGTTGGGTTTTGCATGGAGGCCTGAGCCTGAGTTTTTTTTTTGCCTCTCTCTTCTTGTGGGCTGTTAGCTGTTAGCTGGCGAAGAGTGCAGATTGGAGATTGTATTTGGAGAGGGAGAAAAGGAGAGAGCTGTAGAGTGTTTTGGGCCGTTTTTTTTCTAATGAAAGCCGCGTCGCGCTGCAGCCGCAAGCTGCTGTGGAATTCTGTGTGCTAATCACAACTTGCAGTTAAGCAGCTTAAAAAACTTGCTTTTTGCTGTAATTTTCGCTACGTTTTCGGCCAGCGAGTGGACGAAGTTTTGGGGAAGACGAAACAGCTGCAAAACAGAGAATATTTGAGAACATTTTAAAGAACTGTTTTAAGTTGTCAACACTCAAGTGGGCGGGTCACGCCCCCACCCAAACCATTTGCTATTCTATGTATTGTGCTTGGCATTGTGCTGCGGCGAGTGCCTAAGAGAGTTTATCTTTTGTCAAGTTCTTTAACAACACATTACAATAAACAATTTTTCATGACACACACACACACACACACACACACACAGTTGTATGCATGCTGTCGGTTTAAGCCTGGCACGAGGCACGAGACACGAACGACAATAACAACAACAATCCGCTGGGAAACCGCAAAACAGCAGCCCGAGCCGCAACCATAACTTAAATTTTGACAAATGTATCTGACACTTACAATTAGTATAAATTGACTGGCATGTTGAGTGCCACACACGCACTCTCACACACACACACACACTCACACGTACATAGGCAAGCAGATCTGCTCACACACACACACACACATGCATACTCAAAAGCCTGCCATGTTGGAGAGCAGACAATAGAGCGCAACGAGAACGCCAGACCACAGCAGAGACTACAACAACAACAACAACAACAAAAGCAACGAGAACAGCAACAACAACAATAATATCACGATATCTGCTATTGTCAGCGTACAAAATGCCGATTTGCATTACACCCGAGGGCTGCTTAAAGCGTTTAGCACACGCTCTCGGGTGCGCCCCACTGCTTTCTGTCATAATAATTTCGAAAATTATGTGATTAACAGCAGCTGACAAGCTTGCAGCATACATACTATATACACACAGTGTAAGTTACGTTATAGTCATATAACCTTAGGCTGAAATTTGTATTTTCTCGCTCATTGATATGAAATTTTATTTTTAGAGAAAAATTCATTAAAATAAAAGAAAATAAAATGATAGTAGGCTGAAACTAAGCCTTTCATCAGTAAAGGTATAGATTCTTACGCATACAGTGAAATTTGCATTTTCTCACCCAATACAGACTTTCTGAATGTTAGATATAGACATGAGAAAATCTTAAATTGTTATTTGGATTTCTTATCATATTCCTAATCAACTTACAGACAATTTTATCTGGACTATATAAGATTATTTTTTCAAACTTGACTTAAACACATAAGCTTTTCGATATATAAGATATATATACAATATATTTTATAATTCGTTTACATATTAAAAAACTCAACTCAGACATGCCATACATTTACGCGTACTTATATATGAAAGATATAGTCATAATATATTGGATTTAATATCAAAACGACAAACTCTTTAGTCGCATCTCGCGCGCACACGCCAAATACACACGTTCCGCTGGCATATAAACATATCTGTGTCTGTAGCTGTGTGTATGCCTGTTTATACATATCAAAGTGTGGCACACATACAGACAGACATACGATATATGTGTAAATACTTATGTAGAGGTGCGCACACTACGTACTACGTACTATATACAAATATATCATCGAAGTTTAAACTGGTGCAAAAGCTAAGGGCAATTGCTTTTGACAGTTATGTATAAATTTATGAGACTTAATGGAGGAACTGGAACATGAACAGGAGCTCGAGATGGCGATGGAGACGGCAATGGCGATGGCGATGGTGAGGTCTCCCCCAGCTTTTCTCAAGTTTTCCCATGCCGCTGGCGATGGCTTTAGCTTTAATTGATTGACTGAACGAAATTTGCCTGACTTCTGCTTGAATCCCTCTCACTCTCACTCTCTCTCTCTCTCTCCCACATCCACACACACACACACCGATGCATGTGTATATGTATAGGGAAACAGTTCTACCTATTGGAAGCGTAAGTATGTAAGGTATCAAAAATTACTTACAATTCAAAACAAACTTTTGCGCCAAGCAACCTAAATTTGTAAGTCAACAATGGCCAAGGGGGTAGCAGGGTAGTTGAGGCTAGAGGCAGGGGGCATGGGGGTAGGCAGTAGGAGGTCTGTACTCAAGCTGAGTGGGCTTCGGCGGGGGGCTCCAGCCTTAGTCGAAATCCGAAAATGTCGCAGAGCCAAAAGTAAAACCAACTCGTAGAAGAGCTTCAGGATGCCAGCGAAGACGAAAGTGCAGATGGGCGAGGATGAGGACAAGGATGCAGACGAAAACGAAGACGAAGATGAAGAGAAAGACAAGCAGCAGGGGGTGACAGCAGGAGGAAACGAGGGAAGAGAAGAAACTGCCTGCTGCAAAGTGAAGAAAAATTGTAGAAAACTTTTGCTGATTTCGCCCAGTGCGCTTCATTTATTTCAACGATTTGTTGCCAGGCCAGAAGCCATTGCAGAGGACCAGTAGCAGGAGCAGGACCCTAACCAGAGCCAGTGCTGAAGCCAGCGTCGGGCTAGTAACGGAACGGAACCAGCACCAGCATCAGGCCCACGCGCTCTGCCTGCGACGCTGGCGTTGGCATTGTCCAAAGAGCAGCTGTTTTAGTTCTTGATGGGGCTGTCTTCTAGCATTCGCCCCGTTCCCCCCGTTCTGCGCTTGTGAATCGCCCAGCTCCCAGCTCCCAGCTCCCATGCCGCCCCGAAGCCCCCGCTGGTTGACTTTATCGCTTCAGTAAGTTGCCCCGCTGCCGTTTTATAATATTATAACGTGCGTTGTTTGTGCTTGAACAATTTTTCGGCGTTACCTTCGCCTTTTCTTATTGGAAAATTGCAAGTTCTCTTGCTGTGTGGGTGTGTGGGAGCGTGGGTGCGTGGGGTGCACAACAGCAGCAAGCGAAATACTCGCAAGAACAACAACAGCGATAATAATAAAAGATATGCACACTAGATGGCGCTAGCACAAAGTTTCTGACAGCTGGAGTTTAGTTTTCGCATTGGTATTTACCTTTGCAGATCCACAGAGTTCCCTCCCGACTCCCTACTCCCTACTCTCAACTCCCAACTCCCTACTCCCAGCTCCCTGCGCTTACACAGCAGCACAGTTACATAAGCTTCACTCGCGCAGCTGTCGCAAAGGCTGGGAACGGGGAGGGGCCGTAAAAGTGCAGTCAATGTTAATTGAACAAAAGGCTTAACTTTCATTTACAATTTCCTTAGAATTTCACACTGAATCTCCCTGTTTTCTGCTCGTTCTCGCTTTTCCCATTCTCGTTTTCTCATTGCGTTTGCATCTTCTTTGTTCGTTTATTCTTCGCTTTGCAGCTAATTAAAAAAATAATCAAAAGTCGTCAAAGGGTTAGCAAATAATAACAAATTAATGGAATGCTGGGAATGCACGACTGCAGGATACCCTGTGTAATTCCTAATATTTACCTGCGGGCAAATTGACAGACTGATCGACAGGCTCATGGATTTACAGTTACATATATGACAAACAGACTAACAGAGGTAAGTATATATTAAGATAAACATACGGATAGATATAAAGAAATATATATAGAGAACAGTAAAGCCTGACAGACAAAACAATAAAAAAAACTTACCAAGATGCGGAACAATAGATCAATATTATATTCATTGTTCTGCCATGCATTTACGCTATCTAGCGTATATCTATCTAATACCCTGCATCTGCAGGGTATTAGAGAATTATGCATACAGAAAAAAACCAAAAGCAGACGAATAAAACAAAAGGGCAAAAGTTGAGCTTATCCTTAAGTGCTTGCCAATGATACTTAATTTTTATTTTAATGACTTCAATTGTAATTTGTAAGCGTTATCTCAGTTTTTCGCCTTCAGTTCCCATTTTGGGCGAAATGTTTCAAATTGCACTCTGCTCTTCGTATTCATTAAACTTTTTTCCGTATTTCATTTACAATGTGTCCCCAAACAAAACGTAATGACAGTAATAGAAGAGGCTGTGACCCCAGACCACCGACGGCTATTGCGACCTAACTGACTTGCAAAAGAGTCAGCGTAATTGCGCTCCGGATTTAAATTTATTTCACCCAATAACGAAGGGTTAAATCTAGTTTAAAATCCGACCATTATACTGCACGAAATTAACTGTTGAACTGGCATTAGTTGTAGCTCGGTTCATTAGTCTCATTAGTGCGAATACAGAAGAGATTTGAAGAAGAAGCTTACATATTCTTGAAGATCATGTTAATATTTATTCTTTATTTATATTATTGAGCATTCATTAATGACTGACAAGTAGAGATAGCTACAGTCGAGAGCACTCGACAGTAAGACAGTAAGAAAATACTTCATAATTACCATAATAACAACAACAACGTATCATATGGCATATTTCACCATGAATATATGGTATACAAATTGTTTTTTACTACAGGCACGATTGAAAGAAGAAAAATTCCGTATAACTACTGTCACGATTGAAAGAAGAAGAACAAAATCTGTTTCTGCTCTCACGATTGAACGAAAAATTCGTGTAACTGCTCACTTGAAAGAGGAAGAAGACAACTGTTTCAATGCTCTCGCGATTGAAAGAAGAAGAACGGTTCGATATGTTATGCGCACGACTGATTGAGAAAGAGCCTCTCGACGATTGAACGAAATGTGAGCTAATGCGCTCACACAGTTTAGGAAGCATACTTATTTGTAGAAATACCGTACATTTAGACTTAACTTCCTTTGCATAGCTTTTTAATTCTGTCAAAAAGTACGTGAAGAATATATAAAACTGATACCAGTTGAAGTTGAATACACTTCAATTTAACGCATATTGCTAAAATATATTATTATTATTAATCTTTCATTATAAAACTGAGAGCACAATTCAAAAACCTTCGAAATTGCCAAAAAAAATATAAGAGATGGTAAAGCCATAATAAAATTCAAGAAACTCGATCAGCAGTATATGTTTATAATTTGTATATCCACCATAAACACGATTTGTCAGTTTTTATTGTCAACAAATAGGAACACTGTGAGCACACAGCGAATAGATTAATCAAGCGAAGATGCTGGACGCGAGAAACTTACATAATCCCCGACACTCGCTATTAGGCAACACGCTGACCAGCTTAGCTAATGGTTCAGCTGACACGCGCTTGCTCCTCCGAGAGTGGGAGCTGCTCGACTAAGACTCATCAGCCGCCCACACACATACACAGAGGCGATTATACTGGAGTGTCAGGGGTGGGAACAGCAGCCGGAACATATTATATGCGCGTTAGAGTTATATGTAGACTCTCCAAATAATTACGGTAGTGCCATGAACGAGTTTTCCAGAAATCGCGTACGCTTCTTGATTTCGGTATTTAGCTGTAGCGAGGGCCTTTCGAGCACCATTTAGAGCAGCATGCGTGCACGCCAAGCCCTTGATTAAATCAATTATCGCGTGCTGTGTATATACTAGTGTGTGTGCCTGCGTGTGTGTGCGTGTGTGCATGAGTGCATTGCCGTTTAAATCGGATAGTTGCAGTTGCAGTTGCATCCATAGTTAATGCTCAGTTGGTAGTGCGTAGTTCATTTAATGCACAAACGTAAATAAAATGTTTGTTTTACCAAAAAAAAAAAAAAATGTACAAAACAATAACAAACAAAACTATTAAATAAACTAGAAAGCTAATTAACTTTTGCGTTTCGATGCTTTCGAGTGCTTTGCATAATTCCGCAACTTTCTGCGTGAATAATTTCGCACACTTTACAGCCGGCTAACAGGGTGTAATCTGCAAGTTATATGATAACAATAAAATCTGCTGAAATGTGAGCCGGAGCCACGGACGGGCCGAGAGAGAGAGAGAGCGGTGCGAGCGGATGCTGAGTGGTTCATTAGAGCGGGCCAGTTTGCTGAACTAGTTCACTTTAATCATGCACTATGCAAATTCTTGCCTTGCAAGCGAAGTTCCGAATTTTAAAGTATCTTCAAATGTTGTAGTTGCCTCGTGTTGTTGTTGTTGCTGCTGTTGCTGTTGACGTTGCTGCAGCCGTTTAGCTGTACGTGCGTGTGTACTTGTGTGTGTGTGTGTTCTATGCGCCTTTACGCTTTGTGTGTGCGTTGCAAACATTTGCAAAAAACGACACACGCTGCAAAACTGCACAATGGAGCTGGAGCCGGAGCTGCTCGCTGCGCCACGCCACGCTCCTCCTTGCAGCTTAACAAAAAGCATTAACACAATGCAGGCGCAGCATGACGAGGCCGAGGGCACAGGACACGGGTGTGAGATGGAAGCCAGAGCCCAGAGTCAGAGCAGAGTCAGAGCCGTAGCCAGAGCAGAGCCAGAGCTGGAGTCACTGCTGTAGCCTTCGCGGGTCGTGCTATGTACCGACAGTGTCGTACATATTGTGGGGGAGCAGGACCAAGAGCAGCAGCAGTTAAAGGAGTACGGCGACTACTGCAAATGGGTGGAGCCCGCTGGGGCTGCGGGGAATTGCAGCTGTTGCCGGTGGGCATTGCGTGGGACTTCCGCTGAAATGTAACCACAGCAGAGCAGAGCAGTGCAGAGCGGAGTGAAGCCAGGACCAGCGATAGAGCGAAGCAAAGCAGATACAGGCAAGCATAAGCAGCCCCCCGCGGACAAGCATTGGACCAGAGAGACAAGAGACGGACGCACGGCCGGGAGCGGAGCAACGGGGGCAGCGACCACGACAGGACAGTACAGCACATGCCCTGTGCACGGCCAAATTTGCAAGCAAGGCAGGAATGAGTTTGCGGCGCGACAAGCAGACATGAGGTAAGGCATGAGGCAAGAACACAGGGCAACGAAGACTGCTGCAGGGGGTTGGGGTTGGGGTTGGGGCAGCTGGAGCGGAGCTGCGAAAGGGTAATTGCTTAGCAATTACCTTCTTGCAAAGATTAATGGTCATGGCAACAACTTGAAAATGTTGCCGCAATGCTAACAATGACCCCAACCCACGAGCACGCGTACACGTACACAGCCATACACACACACACACGTGGTGCAACGCTGGCATGCATATGCGGGCGTGCTGCATTAATTAGATAATTGTGGGCGTGGCAGTTATTCATGCATATTCGTATTTCGCATTTTCGAGCAGCAGACAACAGCAACAACAGCAGCAGCAGCAGCAGCAGGAGCGGTTGCAGTGGCAGCAGCGTGTCGGAATCATATGCAAATTAAAATGCATTCATTGTATTGCATTTATGGCGCGGCGATTCGCGCTCCCGCTGCCGCTGCCGCTGCCGCTGTCGGTCCGTCTCCCAGTTGGGATATATTTGCAATTCGCACCGGATATATTTTCCAGGCATTTTCAACTGCAATCGCTGCCGCTGCTGCTGCTGCTGGCGCCCGCCTGCATTCCATACCTTGGGTCACCCGCTGCGCTTTACATAAATTATATTTCCGCCGGAAAAATTAACATTTTTATGAATTTCCTTTCAGCAGCGCGCATTGTGGTGTCGGCAGTGTGGTTGGCTCGGGCTCGGGTTGGGTCTGAAGGGGCGGGGCGGGCGGTTAGATGGGCTGGCATCCATGACAGGCGAACAGTCGGCACAGTCGGCACAGTCGGCAATGCAGCGAATCGCAGCGCACACTGGCGCCAAGGCGCTGCCCTCGAAGCAGGCAACAGCTTTCTGCTTTCTACGCGCTGCTCTCGGCTCCCCAGCGAGCGTTTTGAGCGAAACTGCGAACTGAAAATGAAATGTTGTTATTGAAATTGGCAAAGTTTTATGCGCGCCCGTAGTTTTTACATAGAAATGTGTATGGCCATGACTTGCTGCTCAAATCTAGCCAGAGCCAGAGCCAGAGCCAGAGTCAGAGCCAGCCCTGCCCCATTTGCGCCCATTGGCTTCAAGTCGTTGGCTATTTATGCGTTTTGAGCTCTTGCGTGCCACGTTTTATTTTCAGTTCTCTGCTTTCTGTTTTCTGTTTGGCCTTTTATTTATTCCGCTTTGCTCAGCTCTCTATTTTTTTTCAAAGTGATATCCGCACATTTGTGCCAATGTGCCTGACGTCGACGGCGACGGCGACGTCATGTTGGTGTAAAATGGCACAATACGCCGACAACAACAACAACAGCAAGAATAAAAGAGAAACAAAGGCAACAGCTACAGAATAAAGTGCCAGGAAACACATTTAATATCTACGCATAAAAATAAAAGTCTGGCAGCACCGGCAATGGAAGTGACCAAACGAAGCAGCAGCAACAGCGACAACAGCAACAGCAGCAGCAAGAGGCTAGCAAAGCCGACACAGGGGAGCTCAAGCGGCAGCTGCAGAGGCGACAACGACGACGTCGACTACTACGACGACGACTGCGACGTCGGTTGAAGGTCTTGTTTATTACGCTCGCATAGCCAAATGCATAAATTTACGGACCGATGCGTGCAAACTGTGCAAACTTAAAAAAGAAGAAGAAATGAAAAAAATTATGGCAACCCCGAAGCTGCAAATGAAACAAGTAAAGAATGCTGCTGGCAAAAGTACGCGACTTCCAGATACCATTCACCTACTTTAGTTGTAAAAAACGTTATCTGCAAGAGAAATATGCAAATTAAAAGCAACGAGCCACTTGACAGATTTTCGATCTTACGTATACACGCCGCTTTCACACATACAAGCAAACGTTTGAGCTATTTATAATATAGTATATAATAGTATATGAAAATTTCTTTTTAAAATGTACAGCGTATGTTGAAATTGTTGATAGTTGCGTATGTGCCACTTGAGCATGTTGTTACTTCGACACTTTGATTAATATTCGAGTTCCTAATCGAAAATAACGATTTGCGGAGGCAGTGGGTGTGACATACGATGCGACAAAAGCACTCCTGGCAAAGTTTTGTGGCTCAAGTTCTGGCAATTGATGAGGTCTATATGCAAGAAACCAGTAAAAACAATGCTTGACTCACTTAGATTTTATGATCATATTCTCTAAATATTCTTAACATTACGATCAACAAAATATACCACTAAATATCCAATATAAATATTATTATTATTATTATTTTAAATAATATACCGACAAATAATATTGATTGAAGCATTTCATTTAATTTAATAATTTTCTATCATCACTTAATCACTTAATGCTAATCAAAAATATATATCATACATCTACGTTCAGCCTAGTCTTCTTCTGCCACTTGCATACCTGTGCTCCGAGTTAATATACCATTTTAACTCATGGGTGAATGGTATAAATAGCGCTTGAGTAAAAAAGCAACAGCAACATTACCAAGAGCTTGAGCAAGAGCGAGAGCGAGGATGAGAGCGACTACGGTAATGGCAACAGCCACTTGCAAGGTTTGGCTTACATGCACTGCAAGAAAAGCAACAACAGCAAGCGGGAATAGTGGCGGAGGCAGTCGAAGCTGAAATACTCTGGCAGGGTCAGACACAGAGAGAGAGAGAGACCAGTAGGGAGCAAAGGGTAATTAAACGTTGACTTTGAGAGTCATTGGAAACGCAGTGGATTTACTTTTTTTTATATTTATTCAAAATAATGTAAATTACTTTAAATGAAAACGATTTGTGAATTAAAAATAAGTTTGTTGTGCATCTTAAACAATTTGTTATAAAGTCAAAGCGCACGCAGCACCCATTATTGTAAATTAATCTTACACACAGTGAACAAAGCGAAATTAGAAACTACATCGTAAGTTCTTATTTTCGATTGCATTATGTGCTTTTCACCTTTGACCTTAAACGCTTAGCACAAACTTTTATTCTGGATCTCCGATAGTCCGTTTGTTGCCATAGCTCTGTTTCAATGCTTACATAGTTTCGCTTCAGTTTTCCTTAAATGGGTAAACAAATTGTGGGAAATTCTAATCGAGATTTTGTTACACATTTCAAAGTTGAATTGCAATACGCTCGGCAACAGATTGAAAGCAAAGGCTGCAAGATAAACTCAGTTCGGCAAGTTTACTTCCATGTTTCGATAATTCATAAAAGGCAACCTTGGGCAACAACACTCAACACGGTGCCTTGAGTGATTTGTCAATTATCAATATTTTTGCAAATGAAGCAAAGAACTACAGAATAAGGAGATGCTTGTAAGAGTTCTCAATGAAAATAAATAAACTGACTGTGAAAATAAAAAAAATAGTAAGGATACACTCGAATGAATGAGAGTTTCGCACAGTGCAGCATGTTTTTTCACGCATACTCCCACACACACGCACACAGCCACACATAGTTACTAAAGTGTGTGTGAATGAAATTACGTAGTCGCAGAACAGATAAAATAGTCAAAAAAAAAAAAAAAAACAAAAAGAAAAGCGGAAGATAAGTAAAACAAAGCAAACGAAAATCGGGGAAACGCAACAGAAATGAGAATTTATGTTTATAAAAGTACAGAGGAGCTTCGTCGGGTCGTCTATAAATATGCATATGTAAGCACCAGTGTACCCAGTGGTACAGGTGCACGGAGGAGTAAATACACGAGCAGGTATTCAATTTGATGAATGACTGGGCTCTCGGCCCATCGCTATCGCCCCGTATCTGGCGGGGCCTAATGAAAAGCGTCTGGCTCCATGGGTATTTATGAACAGCCTTCGTGCTGCGGAAGCTGCTAATGTGCTTAGTGCTTGCCGCTCTCTTTGGCCGTCAGGCTGTCGCAATAACTGGTTAATGGGCTGTCATTTGTTGCCAGTTCTCAGTTTCCAGTTGCCGCAGTCGTTGCGTCTAGTCCGGCTTGCCGGGCAGCTCATTACGGCGCCTTCGACTAGAAAGCTCTGAGCATTAGCTCATTATGCTAAAAGCTTGCGCTGAGCTTTGCCTTTTGATGTGTGCTGTAACAGCAGAAATTATAAGCTTCGTGAGCTTTAAAGCTTGCCAGCACTTGCTATAAAAGCTACAGGAGCTGTGCGTTTTTATGGCAAGTTTTATGAATGAAGTTGGGGATATTTTTCGAATAAGATCCCTCGCCCAACCGCCATTGTCTTTGAACACGGCTGCAAATTGAGATTCCGTTTCTGGTTTTGGCGTGCCATGAAATACATATTTAATAATTCAAAGTTGACTGCTATAAAATCTCAGCGGGAGTCCATATTTCAGGGCGGTAATTTCATATTGTTCGGCTGGGTAGCCCCAGCTAGGCAGGCAAGCAGCTGGGCAGGCAGTCGAGCAGCCTGTCGAGCAGCCAGCAGGCCTGTTGGCCCAGACAGGTGGGGTGCCCCCAAATGATTCCCTTTTTTCATCTCGCTCGCCTTGTTAATGTCGAGGTTTACTTAGCGCGATATTTTGCTTTAAGGTTATTGAGTTCTGAGTTCCGAGTCTTGAGCTTCCTGGGGGAAATTAACCTCTTGCCGCGGGGTGCAATTGTGACGTGCAGTTAGCAGGCCTTTGTCTGCTGTCACTCTCTCTCTCTCTCTCTCTCTCTCTCTCTCTCTCGCTCTCCTGCTTAAGCGCAACCCCTTGGCCCACACCCGTTCGCTGTAGCTCGCTCGATATGGATCAAACGATTTTGTTTGTAGATTAAACTACATGCGGACCCTGCTGCAGCAAATGGTCACAGCTGGAGTTGGAGCTGGAGTTGGAGGTGGAGTCGGAGCATGTTCACGGGACTGACTCGCTGGTGGATGGGTGCAGGAGTTGTTGGCACTGATTCTAAAACGGCCTACAAAACTAGTGGAACACCATCGCCGACCATCGTCGACCATCGCGTGTCGCATGCAAGAAAATGACAGCAGCGACAAGTCAAAACAAAACCAAAAGCAAAGCTAAAAACCAGGGGAAAAAAAGTGGAATAAACTGGAATTGCTGCAAAATGCAGGCACTTTGCGCTTTGCACTTTGCACTTTGCACTGTGCACTGTGCACTTTTGTACGCTGGTTAAACAAAACTTAAATTAAACTCAAACCAAAATCTAAACCGAAAATCAACATTTCGGCTGAGCTATTCAAATAGTGCCAGGCCATTTATTACCCGAACTGAGGGGATTTTAAAGCCAGTCAGCAAATCACTTAAATCTCTCTCGCTCGCTCTGTCTCTCTCTCTCTGTCTCTCTCCTCCTCTCGCCATCACTGTACAACCGCTCAGTGCAAAAGTCGTGGCCAACTTAAAGCTTCTTCGGGTGAGCAAATCGCATGATAAATGTTTTCTTACGTTTATACCTCGCGCAATTGACTCGATAGCGGGTATATGTGTGGACTGTGCAAGCATAAGAGGGATATATCTTTTTTAATTATTACCTATGTGTGCACAACTTATGCACTATAATAAAACATAATTAGCTATATTCAATTGTAGCCAAAATTGCAAGAGGAATTGAGAGAAATTTAATTATGTCATTAACATATAATTTAATATATATATTTTTATATTCATTTTCGATTTTGTATAGCATATTTCTTTTTCTACTAAACAGACAGTTGTATGTGCTTTTACGTAGAATTCGAAAACGAAATTCGATTTATTTAAGTTTATTTCCTTTCCATTTTTTCTTTTTTGCACTGTGCAACAGAGATGACTTAGCTTTTATATAAATATAAATCCGGGCAGAGTACATTACTGTTATGAAGTATCATTATGAAGTGGGTGGTTTTGCAGTCCATTGGATACCCTTACCGAGCACTCTAAGCGCGCTGAAAAATCCAGTTAAGCCTTCTTCGACTGTGACATGTGTGGGCTGTGCCAACGCAAACAAAGTAAGTACAGGGTATTTGTGATTTAATCAGTCGTTGCTGTTGTTGTTGTTGTTGTTGCTGTTGGCATTTTTGGGGCTGTTGGTGTTGACTTTGTGTGCGGTTTGCATTGTATATTTAATAAAATCGTTTGCATTTCTTATGTGTTGCTAAGTGTCAGCGAGCATCTAATTTGATTTATGACCCAGAAAGTTATGCCCCAATAATATCGAAGATAAAGTTTTTCAGCTTCTTCCATATACGCTGGGTGTTCCCGTTCTCCTGCTCGTTGTTGTTGTTGTTGATACTGTTGTTATCGTTGTTGTTGTTGTTGTTGTTGTTGCTGTTGCTGTTTATCTTGCCTGGCTTTGCGACAGCGATGACTAAGGTCTTTTAAATGTTAAGAGTTGTCATTGTTTTTGCCAAAGTTGCGTGAATACCAATCATAATTTATTCATATGAATATATGTGTGTTACACACACACAAATGCAAGCACACACACGCGCACGCATACACCCATTTATTAGAGTATTGCGGAGCAGGTGGCCCTGCGAGCTGTGCAGCCAGGCGACAAATATCTATCGAACTGGATTCAATTGGTTGTCTTGGCGAGCCAGAGCCGACCGTGGACTAGGTATTTGTCAAGCATAATACCTGATAATCAATTGACTAACAGTGTCTGAATAATGAATGAATTGTTTATTCTGCTTTTCTCTCGAGCTCTCATGTTTTTTTCCTGCTTCTTCTTGCCAGCCTTTTCAGCTGGCTATCAATCAACTTGGCCTCATCGTTACCGTCACAGTTGTCCTTGCCTCTATGTTGGCTTCTGCTCCGGCTGGTGCTTCTTGCTGCTCTACTGTATCTGCTTCTCCCATTCCGCTGGTCTGCTAATTAGCAAATTAAAAATGTTGAATTTTCGTACATTTTTTTGCTGCTCTCTGTGCCATGTATTTAAAATGTTGATTTTGCTGCAGCACGAAAAACTCATTAGTAATTAAATATTTTCCGGCGCGACAACGCCCCGTAGTTTCTTAGCATTCTGCACGTTGTTGGTGCTGCTGTTGTTGTAGCTGTGGTTGTTGTTTTTGTTGTTGTTGCTGTTGCTGTTGCTGCTGTCGACGTCGTTGTCGTCGTGTTCGCACAGTCAGAACTTCCGCACTTTCGTTCTGACTCCTTCAGCAGCTTCTGCTACTGCGGCTACTGCTGCTGACGCGCACACGGAGCGTATACGCAATTTTTTGGTTATGCGTAAGTATTAAGGCCGTAAACAAGTCTACGGCTCTCTGGCTCCATTGGAGCCGGCCCGGTCGGTCTCTGGCCTCTGCTCGCTGTTGTGGCTGTAACCCTGAGCATGATTTGTTACTGACAGCGTCTCAGGCAGCCGAGCTCCAGCGCTGTAGACAAGGAGTAGGAGCGGGAGCTGGGGAGGGACAGGAGCCGGCGCTGAAGCTACGGCTAGCGTCGAGGCTGGGTTTGATTTATTTCTCGTTGTACAATTTATGAGTGAAGGTGAAGCAGCAGAGGGAGTAGCGGCAGCATCAGCAGCAGCAGCAGCAGCAGCAGTAAGAACAAGAGACACACACCGTTAGCACTTGCAATTCATCGAGCTGAGGCCCAATGGGTTATGCGTACAGACAGGCATGTACATACATATATATTTTATATGCCCTATATGTATGTAAAATATTTATGCTGCTCCGGGTTGGCAGAGTGTCAGCGCGCGTGCTGAAGATAGGCAAAATTCCCAAAAGAATTCAAATGTCTGGGGATGCAGGCGGAAGGAAGGGTGTTGCTGTGTGGTGAGGGGTGTATTGCGGGTAGGTGAGAGGCACGTCATGTTAACCGGGCCCAGTGAGCCATCATATCTTGAATACTTTGCCCGTTCTGGGCTATTATGATGGATGCTGATGTTGTCTACTTTACGAGCCGAGTTCTTCCGGCCTTGCCTATCCCCCTGCCGCGCGACGTTGGCGTTGGCAACACCATTAGAGCGGCTCCTGACAGCTTTTATTTCAATTAGTATTGGCTCATAGAGAATTCAGCTTATCGCGCTGAGCGCGCCGCCTAGTACTTTTGCGAGTATCTCTTCAGTCTACACGGGAACTTACCTCGCAGACAGTCGCAGCCATTGTGTGTTGCCTACTTCAAGGCGCCCTTGAGGCTGTGTGTTGCATCGTGTGAGCGAAGCGAGGCGGGGGTGGCAGGGGAACATGGGCACTTCTCGAGTTCGGTGTGGTTTGAAATTACGGGAAACGAACCGCAAAAAGACGTTTTTGCTCGTGTGCTTAAAATTGCGAGTGTTGCATATTTGATGTCAGCTTAAATTGAGTTTTGGGCTCTTGTTGCACTGCAGCAGAACTTGTCGAAAGTATCAAGTCTTCCCTGAGCCCCTCCCACGACTTTAAGTTTAAGCTACTCTTGGTACCTGAGTTAAGCAACTAATAACTACTTGACCTCGAACTCAAGTGTGGGACGTGCGAATTTTGCCAATATTTGAGCCTAAGCCCTTCGGCTTAGAGGGATGCTCTCTCCTCTTGACTTTGTATCAATCACAAAGTTGTGTCCACAACAAACTGCTCTGAAGTTGAGGCCAGCTGCTGGCAGGGGCTTTCTCTCGGCGCCTGGGGCCTTTAAATTTCCTCACATTCAGGTGCAGTTCGTGCTTTATCGCTTTTCAATTACCGGCTCGGCGTCCCCGCAAACTGCAATTAAGCCGCATAATCTCAGTCGTAGCCCGGGGCCAATCTACGGCGGAAAGTCAGAGTCGTAAATGTTGTTAAATTGGTTTGCGCCGTCTGCCCCTCTCTCCCTCCCTCTACCCTATTTTTCGGGAAGGTGAAGATGGGCAGGGACAGGTGCGGAGATGGGGCGTGTTCGCATTCATATCGCCATTAATCACTCGATTTTAAAATTTAATTTCGCCCTTGCTGGCACAATTTATCATAATTAATCTGGATGACAGATAGCTATGGCCAGGCACCTCGAGCCGGCGTACCGTCGTCTTGTACCTGGGGACAGGTATCAGGCGCAACATTGTGACATTGTTTTGTTAATTAATTAAGTTTAAACATTTATTTACAACTTTTCGATTTTCGATTTCATGTTTGCAGTTTCGATTCATTTGCTTATTGCTACTCGATTGCTCGATTATTTGATTAGTCGATTCCAGAATTAGTCGACGGATCGATCGGCTAAGAGCTTGGCGTTCTCGATTGCTCGATTAGTCGACTAATTGCTTACTCGATTTCCCGATTACTCTATTGTTTCATTAGTCGACGGATCGATTAGTCAAGCGTTTGATTACTCTACTCTCCGATTACTCAAGTACTCGATTAACCATAGATCATCAAGTTCGATTACTTTAGTATTCAGTTACTTGATTACCTTATTGTTTTTATATTCGATGGATCGATTTTTCAAGTCTTGGATAATTCGATAATTAGGGCTTTCTGAATCTATGGTTTTGTTAGTCGTTGAATTGATCAGACAGCTCTGTAGATAAGTCGATAATTTAATAGCTCCAGCATTTGACTTTTAGACTGCCTGACTAGACTATTGTTTGTTTAGTCGATAGATCAATCAGTCAAGTATTGGATCTATCAGAGATTTGGTTACTCAAGTACTTGATTACTCGATTTGTCAACGAATCGATTTGTGAATAACTGGATACATCAATTAGTTTACTATCTGAATGATCAATTACTCGAATAATCGTTTAGTCAATCACTCAGTTAATTGTTTGTTTGACAATACAATTATTCGGCAAACCGAATGTACTTTAAGTGAAGTTTTCGTTTACTTGATTACTCGATCAGTCGATAATTCGATTACTCAATTATGCTATACCTTCCCTCGAACCGCGAGTACTAGTCCTATGCAATGCGCCTAAATACTTAATTACGTATAAAAATACTTAAAGCTGCCGATTTACATATATACAGGTGCGTCAATTGCCTCCGTTGGGCCGGGGGCTGCGGTGCGGCGAGCTACTAGGTATGCCTATTCACAGCGTGCTGGCAGTAGGCGTGTCAAGTCACCCCCAGCCTTTGGGCCATTGGGCCACTGGGCCACCAGGTCCGCTTTCAGGTCCGCTTCCAGGTGCTGCTGCAAAGGAGGCAATGAAATCAATTGCAGAGTCCCAGCGGGGCGACGGCTACGACGAGCGAACTTACTTACTTTCTCTCCCCCACGGCACACACAACGCAGAGCAGACATCAAACATAAGTTGCCGCTCAGCTTAGGCCGCGGGCAGCAGGGGGCGTGTCAAGTGTATAACCGTTAGCAGGCCGAGCAGCAGCCAGAGGTTGGGCAGCTCCAGCCGCACGCCCAGCTCATGCTGCATGGCCGCGTGCTGTTCGCTCTTAATGATATGCACAAAGACGCTGTCGGAGTCTGCAATAGAAGGAGAGCCAAATAGAGAGAGAGATAGAGAGAGAGAGAGATAGGAAGAGATAGTGGAAGACAAAAAGGAAGATTATTCACATATGTGCGAGTAATTTGCTTGCTCCTGGCACGACGCGAGGGCAGGGGTCAACACTCACTTGAGTTGTCCGCGGAGCATGTGTAATTTCCGGAATCCGTGTGCAGGACACGCGATATTACCAGATTGCTGGTTTTAATCTGCTGCTCGGATATGACGCGTATGCCCCCGCGCGTCGAGTCGCTGACTAATTCGGTGTCCTTGTACCACAGCATGTGCGTGTACGGCCCCGGCGCCTGGGGAGCGATGCACGTCAGGTTGATGTCGCTACCGCTCTGGATGTAAAGTTCGCGATTGGACAGGATTTGCGCCTTGGAAGCTGTCAAGAATCGTGTAAGTGATTTTCAATTACGGTCCACCAAATTGCCAAGTACTTAGTAGCACACACAGACCCATAGTAGCAGAGAGTCAGTCAAAGAGAGGGAGACAGAGTCAAACACACACAGTGAGAGAGAGAGAGAGTACGGCATTCGCTTCGCCTGAGAAACTCATTAGCATTTGCTTCATTCACCTGCACCTGTTTCGCATTAGAGAGACTCCTCGTGCACCTGCTCCTTTCCCTCCGCCTCTGCCTCCGCCTCAGTCTCAGTGTGCAGCGGGCAAAACTAATTTTCTCGACTCGCTAGTTCGGTGAGAAGTGTTGTCCTCATTTAATCGAGAATTAAATGAGAAACTTTCTTATTCAAGGGTCTGTTGCTAAGGTTTTCCGTCGGACTCGACGTTGAGTTTCACAACAGTTGACGAATTTCTGGAATCTTGCTTGGCTCTCAGCTGCTTTGCCCTTTTCCCGTCTGAAAACTTGCGCAAAAGTCAGGTTAAAGACCTAACTAGGATATCTAAGGGCATTTGATCGATCGTTGCTGCTACGCTTGCTGCTCTTCCACTACAGATCTGTCTTGCACCACAACCCGCTCCCATACTTACTCACAACCACAAGCTTGTAGGCGAGGCTGATCTTCGGCTCTGTGGATACCTGGCACTCATAGACGCCGGCATCGCGTGGCTGCACCGAGACGACCTTCAGCACCCACTCGTCGGAGTTGTCGATGTGCCGCGCCAGAAAGCGCTGATCGTTCGTGTAGGTCATGATGCCGATGGTGAGTATGTGCAGGTCGCGCTGTCGTATCCAGGAGACGGCACGATCGCCCAGGTTTCGCACCCGGCAATGCATTCGGGCCGTGGTGCCCAGTGCGGCGATTATCTCTCGCTCGGTGCCGTTGTCGAACTGCGGCTCGTAGTCCTCGGGTATGATGTTGGACAGCTCGGTAGCCAGTGCTGAAAAGAAGGGGGAAACAGGTCAGAGGCAGCAAGTAGAAAGCAGAGAATGTGTGAGCCACAACCGAGTCAATAAACGCTTGTCAAGTGGCAGAAACTACAAGAGTCTGCCCACAATGCGAGACTTGCCACACTCAATCATGCAGACAAAACCGACACACTCACACACACGCATACATACAGAGGGAGGTAGGTACACCGGCTTACACTCACACACACAGAGACACAAGCACACTTGAGTTGGGTATTAAATAACTGTATCTAAATGTCAATCTAAATGTATTCATGTGCATTTATATTCCGCATTAACATCTACGTCTACGTTTCCATCCATCCAGAGCAGAGCAGAGCAGAGTACAGACATCAGATGGATGGTACGTGGTGCATGAGACTGCTCGGCAAATGGATATGAATGGACTGAATGAGTGGCCAGACGAACGAATCAACATTCATTTGATTAACGAGTATTTGTGCTTAATTTATGCTAAAGTTCGCCATCTTATTGGCAAGGCACTCACACCCCGACTCACTCATAAATCCAACACCCATTCAGAGTATGATCCATCACACAGGGTGCCAGGTCCGCAGGCTGTGCTGGCTGTGCACAGGGTGCCGGAAACCGCACTCCAGGCAAGTGATTTATGTGGAATCGGGCTGCTTTATCAACATCAACGTATTAGCCAACTAATGCGCTAATAATCCAAGACTGCCTAAGCAAATACAAATACAAATACAAATACGAGCACGAGCACGAATACAAATGTGAATGTGAATACCAACACTAAGCCAAATACAAATACTGAGGCTCGACAGTAAATACTCCGTCTCTGTGGATGTGTGTGTGTGTGTGCGAGTGTGCCCGTAATTCTATATTGATTTATAGGGATTGTCGCAGTTATTGGCTCGCTGGCAGTAGCTATATCGAATATCGGGCAATAAAGCGCCGTTAAACACTTAATTGAAACTGTTGCTCACTTGACGCCCTCGCGCCCTTTGAACTCAAAACATTTGCAAACCAAATTGCCTTTGCGCTGGCCAACAAAAAGCACGTCAACGCACACACACTCACACACACTCGAACATAAAAAATCAAATTTACGCACACACTCGCATACAGGAAAAGAAAATATAAAATTTTTTTAATAAAAGTTCCGTATTTACATACAAAGTGAGAACTTAACCAGCGCCGGTTCGCCGGCTCTTCAAATTGCTGGGCTTAACCGCAGCAGCAACAAGCTCTGCAACTGGCCCCTCTCCCTTCCTTCTACGCCTCACCCCTAACACCCCACTCAAGCGCCCCATGCGGGCACTAAAAGTGAAGGCAGGTATCATAAATAAGAGATGAGAAATTGCATCTGGCCCGGCGAAAATAATTTCGAGAACATGGCTAACATATCGTACCACAACGCACAGCGACCTATAAAAACAAACATCGTTTTTTTTCCACTTTTGCATTCGCATTCGCCGAGAGACACAAAAGTGTGCTTTGATAAACGAGGGATGCGTTTAATTGAAAATTATTCTGCATTTGTGTGAGCCTCATAAATATCTGAGCATATTTGCGGCTTAGCGAGCCATTCGCCGGCATGGCAAGTTATCGATGCTCACTTATCGAAGCGGAATGTGCATTGAAATCTGAGTTGTGGCAAATCCTTTCGTAATATTAATATGCATTATTTTGTTTCTACTACTGAATGGTTTTTGTTTTGCTGCTAATGTGGAAAATTGTCTTTAATTTACTTTAATTTTCTCTAATACTTCAACTGGCCCAAGAGCTGATTAAGCCACACAGAATGTGCATTAGAATTTGAAATGTGGCAAATGAATCTGAAATATTTATGCATTTGATTTTGTTTCTGTTGATAGTTTCTGCTTCACTGCAAATGAGAATTTCTGTTTTTGTAAAGCAAAAGCTGTCGCATGAAACGAGATTTGTTTTTCGAAGCTCCTAAATTTGGGCGGACTGTGCTTTCTTTAAATATTTAAGTCATAAAATATGGCAATTTATTTTAAATTTTATGTGGTTAAAAAAAATAAAATTATTTATTTCTTTGCAGCATTAAAATATGGCAAATCCTTTATATTAAATAATGTAGAGTAAATTGTGAATAATTTTAATGTTTTCATCCACATCCCGACTGCAGGAAATTTAGAAGCGGAATATGTATTGTAATCGAAAATATGGGAAACTCATTCATAACATATATAACTGGCTTTGCTTGTTGTTGGCTTCTAATGGAAGGAATTACATTACATTGAAAAGTTTTTCAATTGAAAGTTTTCTGTTTTGTTTGCGTAACCCTCAATTGGTTGCGTTAAGTTGGCTGCGCCTGGAGTTTGTTTATCACAGCGGAATGAGCATTAAAATCGTTTATATTATTAACAGTTTCAAGCTATTTTCACATCTATGAAAGGTATAACATTTCATCGAAGACTTTTCCATTCGAGAAAAAAAGGTATTTCTTTGCTTAACCATCGATTGGCCGCATTAAGTTGGCTGCGCCTGGGTTCTCACTATTTATAGTACAATTGGTTCTATTTCCAAATAAATCAATTGGAATTTCATAATATTTAAAATGTCTCATTAGACTAATCCAATGGAGATCTTAACTCTAATTGCTTATCTCACAAGGCCTTGTGTCGGCTTCGATTCGATTAAGTAGTGCTCAGAGTACTTACCAAAGGGTTGCATTTGCCTGGAGCTCCGCTTATCGAACGTTGTGGTTAATCCCATGATCACAAGCATCGCCACAAAGTATTCCAACAACATTTCATGCGCAATTTGTGACGCCGTTAAATTATAACTGCAACCAGAGACGACAGAGGCGAAAAAGTAATTAAAATAAATGATGGCAATCGCAAGAGCCCAAGGCGGAGACAAAGACACGAAGATGAAGACGGAGATGGAGATGGAAGTGGAGGCGAGGACGTGCCTCTTCGCCATCTCCGACGACGACTTAAGCGAGTCAACGCCATATTGTTTTGCCATTCGCCGTACTTAATTTATAAGTATTATGGGCGAAACCATCTGAAGGGATTAGATTTTGAATCCTAAGTCTTATTCTTATCAGAGACGTGGACGGCAGCGAGGACGCGAGCCAAAGCGCAGACGAGGACAAAGGCGAAGACGAAGGCGATGGCGAAGGCGAAGGCGAAGCGAAGGACGAGAGCGGAAACAGAGACCGCAGCACATTCATTTGAAATGATGACAAGTCCGCAATGCGGTTGAGTTTTCAATCACCATGACGGGGCGCCGCAGCTGGGTGCGGGGTGATTGGTCTGCCAGTGGGCGGGGGCGCAGCTGAAGTTGAGCGATTTCTTCATTACGCATTAAGCTGTTGTCAAATTGCTCGTTGGAATTGGTATATGGGGGGGGGGGGGGGAGCGTCAGGGAGAGTGGGGCAGGAGGGGATCCGTCTGGTCGCACAGTTAACTTTTTGCCCAGGGGCTATAATTTCGGTCTAGTCACGTTCTGCTAATACACTTAATTGTACTCATACTCGCATTCGCATTCGCATTCGCATTCGTATTCGTATTCGAACTCGTATTCGTGTTCGCTTTGGCACTCGTTAGGGTATTCGTTGGGGCATTCGAGGTGCGAGTACCTTTTGCGGACTAGAGCAATTTGTAAGTGATGCGTTTGGATTCAATGTAGCGCGAACTGCGTGCCGCCATTTCATGCGCAACGTGACGCGTTCGAGCGCGCTGCGTCCGCTCGCTGCGTTCGCTCACTCCAGCAGCGATTTTACGCCTTTTTAATTTCGCTTTACTCCTTTTTCTATTTGCCTGTTTCTTGCTTTCTTTTCAGTTTTGTTTTTGTTTTTGTTTTTTTTTTTATTTTATTTTACATAACAAGTTAAACGCGCGACCCGTCGCCTGTTTCAAACGCAATACGTAAAACGGCGCGACGTAACGGAAAATCACGAGGCGCGGCGTGATTCGTGATCTCGTTACTTCGTGACTGTGTGCTGTGATTGCAATGGAGCGAGTGGTCACCGTGACTGAGTCACCCCGCCGGAGAGTGTGACTGCGTGTGTCGGTGTGTGTGTGTGCTCAGCGCACGCTGCGTTGTGTGTGGCTTGAGGCGCGCTAAACAACTGAAACTAACCTATCCTGAACCGTCGCGACGGCCGCTCGTAAAAGTATGCAAATTCGGGCGCACGCGCACACCGCGCTCCGCTCCTGGTTGCGTGTTCGTGTTGCGGCAACATGTTGCAGCAACATTTATTGAAATGTAATTTAATTGTAACAGATACCCTCGGGCCAGCGTGTTATACTAGTGTGAGTGTGGGTGTGATGTCGCTTAACATCGGCTCGTACACGTCCCTGTGCTCAAATTTCCAGCGAACGGCTTGAGCAGTGCTTATGAAATATTTAACAAGGCATTGAATGTAACGCCGAAAACACTTACACAGCGTCGTTTGATTTGTGTCACGCAACAGCGCGGCAGCAGCAGAGGCAGCAACAACAATTGCGACAGAGACAGGAACAACATTAATAAAAGCCAAAATCGCATGCATGACAAGGCGCGTTTTTACAAGTTTTGTCAGCGCGTCTCAATTGAAAGTGGAAGCCCACACACACACGCACACACATGCACATACATACGTACTTCCGCACAAACACACTGATACACACACACACACGTATAGGCTGGCATATACCGTGACCCATTGTGCTGGAACGGAAACGGATATGAAGCCAGGCCAGGGTGTTGCCGCAGCTGATGGGGTCGCCTGGTGCTGCGGCAAAGCGGACGTGCAGGCGGTTGGGCGGAGGAGGAGGCGGTGGCTTCTGCTCGGGCCCGTTCCCGGTAGCTGCCGGTAGCTGCTCTGCCAGCGACTTATCAAAATCGATGAGGCAACATATGGTCGATTTTAATTTTCTAGCACAGACAACGACATCGACGGGGACAACGACAACATTGACAAGGCAACACACACACACGCACATACACACAGCGGCTCACACGGGGACTCCCACCGACGCACGCAGCGTTCGCCTGTCGCTGCAAATTCGTTTAGCATATTTTCTTTAGAAATTGAATTTCAAAGTTATTATAAATATTTCCCAGACAAATGCAATTTCAATGGAATTTCGCCCATTTTACCTACGCGCATTCGTATCGTGTCGGGCCACGTTCTGCTTGCAGAGCGAGCAGAGCTAGCAGAGCGCGACATAAAAATCAAATATCCAAAACTGTTGCCCGGCAGCCTCTTAAGTATGTGCCCGGCCCTCCCCGCTGCCCGGACAGATTGCTACCCACTCAGCACAGCAATTCCTCAACTTGAGCCGCTCCCTCCCGCCTTGTCATCTATTATTTTACACTAACAAGACAAACATTCCTCAACTAAGCGGCGACATTTTTCCACGACACACCGCCCTGCAGCCCCTGGCCCGGCATGCGCCCTCCCGTACAGCTTAATCCCCTTGCCACGCCCCTCGCCCCACTCATCACTCAGCGTTCTAAGTGAATTTTCACGCACAAGTGGGTTGCTCCACTTGTTTTCGGAAATTGTTGTTGAAACTTTCGAGCTTACGAAATTAAAAGTACTTAAATAACATTTCAAATTATTACAATATTATTAAATGGCGATTTTACCGCTATTCTTCAGCAGAAATTATAGCTGCTGTGGCTTTGGCGGGTCAATTGTTGGCCAAAATAATTATTTGTTGGCGCCATTAAATTAATGTGCTCCAAATTTTATGTATGTTTTCTGAATAGAACAATTGTCAAATAATTCATAATTATTTTTAGGGTTTAGTCGGCATTAAGTGGGATCGAAAAAAAGACTTTGCCAAATGTATATATAGTCATATTTAAATCGATTATTCAACTTATGTGGAGAATGGATCCGTCACAAAGCATTACAGAGTGCGTTTGTATATAAAATACTTATCAATGAAATATTATTATATTATTTTATATATAATATTTTTCTTCATTTTATTTTTAAAAATATTTTAACACCATATTATATGCAACTTTTTTTTTAAATGTACTAATCCAAATAGGACTTAGCTGAGGGTCATGAAATTATAAAAGTACATAATTTTTTTTATAAATATTTATTTTTATTTTATATTTATCATATCGTCATATAATCCTGCGTATGCCAACGAGCACAGTATTTATCAATGCTGTAATACATTTATCTATTTGTTTAAGTTATCGTAGTATTTATGGAAATCGCAAGAACGCCAATAATGCTAAATTTCAAGGATGTTTCGGTCTATTTACTTCCTACTTACTTCTTTTAGAAGCTTACGCAAAACTCCTAACCAAACAAGCCGAATAGCGCGATGCTGTTCTGTTTGAACTCGGATACAGGAGTTATTTGCATTTAGCGAAGCACTCGAGTGGGCCGAAGAGAAACATATTTCTGACCTGCACAAACAATAGCAGTACGCATACCCTGAGGCGATGCGGGGTTCGGGTGGTGCTTGCTCTTTATCGGAACACTTTAAACAGCCCGTCGAAACGGGTGCTGGGTGCTGGGTGCTGGGTGCCGCAGCGGGACAGGGGAGCGGAGGGGGGTCAGGGAGTGGCACTCGACTTGTTATTGTTGCTGAGAGGCTTCGTCGCTTTGCGTCTTCGATTTGGACATTGATTGCATACCGAATTGATGGAAATGCCGCCACGCAGTAGCGTCGGGGTCCATTGGGGGGCAGGGAGTGCGGTGCGAGGGTTGGCGAGGATGTTTGGATGGGGTGTAATGTGTATGAGAACATGTTGTTATCCCGACGGGAAGCCCATCCACCGGGAAAT